>JAVYIG010000273.1:0-652500 GCA_035222895.1 Strongylocentrotus droebachiensis | reverse complement strand
AAGCTATGATTTCTTGAAGCTGCGATCAATCATGGACAAATTGGCCACAGTGTGACATATTTTGAAGGGCTCCTCTTCAAGTTGCTTCGTACAGAATCTTTCATGAACTTTTATTTTCCTAGTTATTTATGACGAAGAGATTTGTTTCATACATGGGTTGTATGCAACTACATTTGCAATACTTATACCATAAAAGTTATTGGTAATTGTCCTAAGGGATTGTCCTATGGAGTAATTTTCCGGGGGTTAAATGCTATTATTATTATAATTATATTCGTAACATTATTATTATCTGTATGATAATTTTTATCATTATTATAATAATTATTATTATGAAAAGTTTTCACTTTATGTTATATTGCAAGGATGTGACTTTGTTTTGGAAAATAATATGTAACTTGATATTTAACCTATTCCAAAAAGAAATACAAATAGACCAAAAGATATTAGTTGTAGGTAAGGACATTTGAAACAAGAAATATTCTCTCCTGAACATTATATTAAATTATGCACAATATGCAATTTATAAATGTTACGTTAAGAAGATTGTTAAGGGTTCTGTTTATTACCCACATACTTTGTTTTTTAAATTCAAGTCGTTGCTAAGATTATTTTTAAGATATGAATGTGTAAGCAAAGAAAACAATACTAAGCTGGAAGAATTGGTGAATATACTTTAATTTTTAGCCTATGTTATGTTTCACTCATTCATTGAGTTATTAATGTAAATATGTATTGAATTTATGAAAATAAAAAACCTCGCTTGAGGATAAGAGAGAAAAAAAAATATTATTATAACCATTATTATTGATTCTAAGGTTTTCATAATTCACGGATATAAAGCAAGTGCTTTGGTTGAATATTGCTGGAATGTGACTCTAGCTGTCATAACTCTATGAATATTCTAAATCTAATATAATTCTAAAACATTAAAATATTTCAAGCTTCCCTTCATGTAGGCTTTTTTGGGGACCGGGCACAACAAACATTTGATATGGCTTTTGATCATTTGAAAAGTGTTTTGTTTTACTATTTCATCACTTATTATTACACCTAATTCTATCAAATATGAATTAAGGTATGTTTGCTTTACAACAACATTCGTTTATCCGGGACGAAAATGTGTTGAGCATAGCACGAATATTTCTTGATTTACATAACTTGGAGTATGACCATGTTACCAGCTTATTGGTATGCAATGAAAGTGTACCATTTCAGAGACTGGAAATATAATCAGTTCCTTTTCGCTCATTGGCATACAATCCGCGGTTCGGTGGATCATTCAATTTTCCTAATGGGCTATCAGCAATTCGTTGAATATGACTTACACGTTTTTTTTGGTGAGAATCAAGAAATCGGTTTTTCATTTGTTATAATTATATACGAACTGTTATAAAGAATGATTAGAAATGTATATATTAACTTCGTAGCATATTGTTTCCATGGTCCCCGATAAATGGCATTGCAAGCAGTTATAGCACCTGGGCCCCATTTCACAAAACTTGACATCAGTGACAAATGACAGTTTTTGTTATAAGCTACTGAAATCCCTGCTTCTGATTGGTTATCAGCAGATTTGTCACTGATTTTTGTCATTTGTCGATGAAAAAAGCCTTTGTGAAACGGGTCCCAGGTGTAGAATTTATGACATACTACTACTTCTAATAAAATAATTTAGTCTCACTTTCTTAGAGTTACCACGTCAGTATTAATACTGCTCTTCCTCCGGGCGCTGCATTTATTATTACCCCCGGCAAACGTGGATTAAGGTCTTGCAAAGGGATGTTAGTGCAGGTTTGGGATTCGAACCCTCAACCCTTGGATTGAGAGTCAAGTGAATGAACCGCTATACCACAAAACATCCACATGTATTATATTCAACATTCAATACTGTATGTACCAAAGAAAAGCAATGTATATCCATTGACTCGATATATCATGTTCAAGTACGTGTAATGAGACTTTAATTGAGGCTTAATACAAAGTTCGGTGTGGACGTTTGATGTTGACTCTCAACCCAAGGGATGAGGGTTCGAATCCGAACTCGGCATTACTGTCCTTTGTCAAGACATTAATATACAAAATAATGCACTGCAGTGAGGGCATTAGACCCCGTTCTCACTCACTTTGAAAGTGGTCTTAGTTAGACCGCTCCAGAGGAACGGGTCTTGAGGAACGGTTTGCGAGCGTTCACATTCCGAGCAGTTTTTATGGCTCAAACCGCTCCACGAGTCAAAGTGGTCTTGTTGCTATGGCAGCTCAGGTCAGCGGGTCAATTTTTTCGCGCGCGGAATACAAACCGTATGTACCGTACTACATGTTTCGCACCGAAGGTCACTAGCTCACTTCCGTTCAAAGTACGCTTCCGTTCACATTGCACGTTAGAGCGCTCCAAACCGCTCTTAATAAGACCCGCTCCTCAAGACCACCTCGGAGCGGTCCAGAAGTCCACTTCCTGGACCACTTTGACCGTTCTCACTCACCTCAGAACCGCTCCTGAGGAACGGGTCTTAGTTAGAGCGCTCCAGAGCGCTCCAACGAAGTGAGTGAGAACGGGGTCTAAGTTAGAGCGCTCCAGAGCGCTCCAACAAAGTGAGTGAGAACGGGGTCTCTGTAAGAATTACCCACACAAGGTACCTTTGGACTGTTTCAAAGGTACCGAGTGTGGGTAATTTGACTAATGCTCGAACAAAATGTTGTGTATTATTTGTTTAAAAAAATTATGACGTGGATCCTTGTTATTTGATAAATCACCCTCATTTCAGTCAAAGTCCGTACATTACTAATTCTAGGTCAACATATGATCTAGGCCTAGATCTAACTTAGATATTATGCGTTTTAAATTCCGGGGCAGCCATTTTCGATAAATGTCAATGATTGCGATCGCAAAACATGATCGCTAATGACCGGTCATTACCCAAATTACGCGTTAGGCAAAATAAATGCCTGGTCACGTGTACGCTTTCAACGAATCATTTGATTCGGATCTACGTCATCACCACTCTCCACCCAGGTAATAAATGGGGACCTGGCAATTGACGGGGTAATGTCAATTGCACGGCCTGCAAGAAGAGCTGTGACTATACCCTTTGCTAATGAAACCCAATCATCGTTTCATTGTTATTGATATCTTTTAAAATTATCCAGGATGAAAGGTTACAGCAGCTGAAGACTAATGTGTGGCTTACATATGTGAGTATCAAGATTAAACTTTGAGGGGCAATGAATGAAAGTACTGCAATAAGATGATTATTTTTAATCTGTTTTATATCCCCCCGAGACAAAGTCAAGGAACATGAAATATCTACAAATTTCCCGTTTGTGGTCGACATGGTTGATCTGTCAATTAATCTTAAATGTTTTACAAAGTTTTGGTATGGGGTCATGAATTTGGTTAAAATGAACATATTAGAAGCATATACGATTTTACAATATTCAATGATTGTTGTCGCGGTTGAAATCGAGTCTAAAGTGATGAAATTATAGATAAAAAAACTTGTTATGTTGCATAGCGCCCTCTCAAGACATTTCTTTCTTTAGATTCAAAACAATTTTTGTAATACTACAATTGACCGATTTGCTATTCCCGATTGGAAAATTTTATATGAGAACTGCATATTTTGAGATTTTCGTGGTCGCAGCTATCATGGAATGGCCTTGGGCGCTATTTGAAATATTTGAAATTTACCGGGAGCACCGGTAAATTTGTGATTATTCAATTTCTCGAAAGCAGAAATGTTTTAGGGCTAGATTTTCTAGTGCTTATAATACATCGACAGGGGCATCCAAATTTATCAACATTTTAAAGAATTACTATCAATCCAATTTTTAACACTTCCCAAAATTTGCATAACCTTTAAGTTTAAGAAACATACTTTCTATCGATATTAGATCGTGTTTTTTTTTTTAAATGTCACTTATAAAGAATCCAGACCTGAAAGGATCACAATATAAAACAACAATACCTACAAAATAGAAGAGTACTTACAAAGTCGACAATTTAGTGACTTACTGAATAGCCCACTCAGAATATTAGCATGAAAAAAAAAGGTTTTTCTTGAGGTCCAGAAAATGAAATAAAAAGTGAACTTACATATAAAACGAAATTAAAAAACAGTACAGCTATTCTCCTTTTAGTCGTAAATTTGAAGACATCTAGAAAACAATAAAAACATGTTTCGAACTTTAATTAACCAGCACCATCCTTCCCAGCTACATCGGCACAACAAGCAAATCCCTCTAAACTAGATCAAAGCAAAGCTGAGTTCGTATATTCAAATGTTTGCAAGAAGTTTTCATTTATTTGACATATGAAGATAGGTCATTGCGTCGACGTGTTTTTTCTAATAAAAACACATTTAGAACTTTAATTAACCAGCCCCATCCTTCCCAGCTACTTCGGCACAACAAGCAAATCCCTCTAAAGATCAAAGTTGAGTTCGTATATTCAAATGTTTGCAAGAAGTTTTCAATTATTTGACATCTGAAACTAGGTCACCGCGTCGACTTGCTTTTTTCGAATTTCTCTACCTTTAATAAAAGCACTTAATAGAACACCTGCATCTCACCTATAAACATAATGACTGCCCGATAATAGTACCAATATTCATTACGTTGGAGTCAGTAGTATGCCCGCATTTTAAAGCAGTCACATGTATTGTATCGTACTTCACTTATGAAAAGATTCTTATGTCACAATTCAGTATATATTTACAGTTCAGTCTATAAAAGAAATAATCAACTGCATGTATAAAAAATGACAATTTATAATTACGACAGGCGACAGCTCAGATTTTGATGGGAATTTTTCAAAAAACAATTTCTAGATATATTCTTTTTTCTTTAGAGAGTACATGACCAAGGATGTTTCTCACTCGTTTGAATTTTTACTCCTACGATACGGTGAAAATATTAAGATCATTGTAGTTATCAGATTCCTGTCGTTTTGTATCGACGCGTCAGAAAAAATTCTATTACAGTTTCTTAAGCCCCTATACCCCTCCCCACCCTAAAAACAATTTCTCACATTTCATTGGTGTAAATTTCCAACTAGCACGATACTAAAAATCATAATGTGCTGTGAATATAATTTTCTCCTCTCGTGGAAAAATATGGAAATGTTTTGTGTGCCTGACCCTGCATATAAATGCCTTCTTGTCCCATACTGCCACGTGTATAAAGCCCACTGCACACCACACGATCTGATGGCGATCCGATTTTTGATTAATTTCCAATAGCATTTGATGTGTACATCCAAACTTGTAAAATATTAATGATTAAGGTTAATAAAATCTTATTTTCAATGGATTTCAAGCTTCCATGGTGAAGGAAAAACGAAATCGGCTCAGAATCGTGGTGACGTCTGACTACTAATGCGATTGTCTACGATTGAAGCCGATTTGGACTAGAAATCTTAAACACACAAACATTCCAGTTGTTATATTTCATATCACGATTTAGAACCTAAATCAGGAAAAATGATTTTTGTTGAGATTCCTATATCTAATACAATTGCCATTATTTTCTTCGAAAATCGGATCGCAGGGGGATCGTATATCTTAATGCAAACGATACGCTGTGTGTCCATGAATTTATGTGATGTTCCTGTGTTTTAATGCACTCAGGGGCAGACAGTACATGACCAGTGGCAGCATGCTCATGTTTCTTTCAGATATAAGCCAGCTTTGTTTTCTGCCGCTGACGTCACCGGGATTACGTAATCGCAACCCATATTGTCAACAATTTCAGTGGGTGTTCCCAAGCCTATTTGTTTTTCTCATTTTGCAGCTGATTGATTGAAAATGACTGGAAGTTGTTTTCATCATCAGATTTACGATGACAAATTACTGTAGAACAGGTAAAAAGTTAAATTTGAGATCGTCTGATATCATAGATCCTTTAATGTGCCGATGATTCTGTTATATGGTAGGTTTGGACGGATGAATTTCTACGCTGGGATCCAGCTGATTTCAACGGACTGAAGAGCTTCAAGATAACCTCTGACCTCATCTGGATGCCTGATATCGTCATCTATAACAAGTAAGAATGACTTCATGGTGATGATGATGATGATGATAATGATGAAGATAATGATGAAGATAATGATGATGATGATGATGATGATAATGATGATGATGATGATGATGATGATGATGATGATGATAATGATGATGATGATGATGATGATGGTGATGATGATAATGATGATGATGATGATGATGATGATGATAATGATGGTGATGATGATGGTGATGATGATGATGATAATGATGATGATGATGATGGTGATGATGATGATGATAATGATGATGATGATGATGGTGATGATGATGATGATAATGATGATGATGCTGCTGATACTGCTGCTGCTGATACTAATAGTAATAATACAAGTGGTAATACAAGTAATAATAATAACAGTTAACATGATTTTAATAATGAGGATGATAATGATGAAGATGATGATAATAATAATAGCAATAATAACACTACTACTACTAATAATAATAATAATGACGAAACTAACTATAACAATAATAACAACATTAATATATAACAATTAAAAATGGTGACACTGATGGCGATTCTATGGCAATGATGATGATGGGGATGGTGGTTGTGATGATGATATTCATTGTCGCTCTTCCATTAATTACTTTCCATTATATACCATGATCGGCAAAAAAAATGGGCATAACACCGAGACTTATCTCATGAACTCAACTGCCCCAATCACTGTGTTAACAATCAGCCCCAGGTATGCAACCCTAAGTCGTCAGCCTGCGTAAAAAACTTAATTATGCGCAAACAAATTAATTATGCACAAACAAACTTTATTATGCAAATGAAATGTATCACGAAGCACTGATTTTCTTTCTTTATTCTATCTGGGGGGGGGGGGGGTGTTTCACAAAGATTCTAAGTTGAACTTATCTCTAAGTTGGACTTAAAAATTATGGAAAGCCGTTAGCATCTTTGAAGATATTTTTTTAAAGTTATTTTTAAAGGCATAAAATGTTAATTAAAATCGTTCATATTTCTATTATCAAGGAAATTTCATGTTTTTGATGTGGAATTTTATGAAAAGTCAAAAATACTTGAATTTTTACTTTTGAATGTAGTTTATTTTAAGGCTACAAACGACTCTCAATAATATTTAAGTCCAACTTAGAGTTAAGTTCGACTTCGGATCTTTGTGAAACACCCCCAGGTCTTCTTGCTCACGCCTTCCGATTCCTCTCAATTAATTTCTTTTTTCCGCTCTAAGGAACTAGAAATAGACTACCTGTTAGATGGCCCTACTCCTGCATTCAAATCCTTTTTTTTTTTTTTTTTTTTATCACATGCATTTTTTCCTACTTTTTTCATCATCTGTTTTAATTTGTTTTTATCGTTCATTATGTTATTCACTTGTAACATAATTACAATCGACCATTTTCGGCGTGTCTTCTGAGTTGTACATGTATGCTCTTGGAGAGTCTTCGGACGCGCGGGTACATAATCGCCTATGCCGGGTCTTTGTGTCTCTTTTGTCGGGGCTTGTTCGATGTACAATAGAATAGACTGTTGGTTGCTAGGTCGGACAAGCCTAGAGCTTGCTCGACTTGGCAACGGAAGACTGATGTATGCGGAATGAGCCTGATCTCAAAAATCAGACTATTACATAGGTGATTGCAATCAGTTATGTCGATACGACAACTAATGGTCGTTATTTTCCCACAAAAAGCCATTTTCAAACCATTTCATTTTCAGGGAAATTCTAAATAACTATTGTTTTTCAAATGCCGTTGGAATTTAACCTTTTCATTTTTTGACCTGCAAATGGGACATAGTACCTTTTATTTATACTGTGAATCTCGCTTAACAGTCCTAGCTTATCTGAGATTCCTTTTTTTCCCTCTCAGTTAAATCAATATTAAATATTTTGTCTTATTCTCAAACTTAAATGTTCTCTGTAAACTTGTTTTGTTTCGTAGATCCTTATCAGTATTCGTACTTGTATAATTCATTATTTTGTCCTATATATCGTAATATATCGGATTTGTATATGCTATTTTAATTTCGGATATTTGAGCGGAAAAATAAATCTAATCAAATTAAATCAAATCAAATCAATCATATTTATGTAGTCAGTATCACGAGTGTCATTTTTAATGTGCCGAGAAAATGGACCACCATGTTTTTTTTCTTCTCATTTGCAGTGCTGCTGACTCATATGAACCGTACATGTTCAACAAGATCGTAATGGTAGATCATAACGGTCGCGTAAACTGGGCATCACCTATTATTATCCAGTCGAGCTGTCAACTTGATGTTGCCAACTTCCCTTTCGATTATCAGAAATGTCATATCAAGTTTGGTCCTTGGCAGCGCGACGGATCCGAGCTGGCGCTTAATGGATCAGGTATCTTGCTTTTGTTATTTTTGTATATATATTTTTTTTAATACTTCATTTGTTTACGAGAATATGACGTTTCGTCATGATCATTATGGTGCTGATAATTGTGGTGATGGCGAGGAAGATATATAATGACGGTGAAAATTATGATATCGATGATGCTGATAAATGATAATGGAAATGATGATGATCATGACGATGGCAACGCTGATAATGATGATAATTTGATGATTGTGATGATGATGACAACGATGATAACTATGTTGATGGTGGTGGTGATGGGGGTAGTGGTGATGATGATGATGATGATAACGATGATAATTATGTAGATGGTGGTGATGATCATGATGATGATAACGATGATACTTATGTTGATGGCATTGGAGATGGTGGTGGTGATGGTGATAATGATTGTGATGATGATAGCAATCATTATCATGAAGGCGATGATTATAATAGAGAAGATAAACTCTGTTTTCAGGTGATGAGACAGTTTTCCGGAGTGACGGTGAATGGGACATGATAGGACTAACGTACGAGACCAATCTAATGTCTTACGTTGACTCGCCTGGCATCTTGCATTATGACGTCAACTACACGATACACATAAGGAGGTAAGAAATAGAAAGAGAGGGAGAGAGTGAGGGAGAGAGAGAGAGATAGAGAGAGAGAGGGGGAGAGAGAAAGAGGAGAGAGAAAGAGAAGAAGAGAGGGGGAAGAGAGAGAGAGAAAGAGAGAGAAGAGAGGGGCGAGAGAGAGAGGGAGAGAGAGAAGATTGAGAGAGAGATGGAGAGGGAGAACGATTGAGGGGGAGAGAGAGTAGATTGAGATAGGGGGATCAAAGAAAGGGAGAGAGAAGGCAATCAAAGGAGGGCGGCTAGCTTTGAATGTTACGCTTCCTGGGAATAATTTCAATTTGTAAACAAAATGTTGGCTTGCACCCATGAAATAGAGATTGCTAGCTCGATCATGTAATTAAAAACCATTCTGAAAAAGCCTTCGGGATTTGAACCTGCTATATAATGCTTGGCAGCGACTCTACTAGAAGACTGGTCCATAGCACAGTAACGATGAACTGAACACAAATACCTCAGCTCTCCTGATTCATTCTGGCTTATTGATATCCACCAGTCTACCATTAGGAAAATAGGCTAGCTTTGAAGAGCGATCGAGACATAATTATTATGTAGAGATAAACAATGATCAAATGAGAAAGAAAGAAAGAAAGAAAGAAAGGGGAGATAAAGACTAAAGAGGGGTATAGAGAGGCGAAAAATCGAAGGAGGAATAGGCCTAAAGATGGAAAGAGAGAGAGAGAGAGAGAAAGATAGAGAGAGAGGAGGTGGAGAGAGAGAAAAAGACGGAGGAAGAGAATTGCAGGGATAGAAAGGGATCGCAAGAGAATAAGATGGAGATGACGAGAGAAAGAAAGAGAGTGAGAGAGAGAGAGAGAGAGCCAGGTAGATATAATTCAGGTAGATAGAGATCCAGGTAGATAAAGAGACAGAAAGAGAGATCGAGAGGTGACAAACATAACGAGAGGCACACTGAGAAACATTTAGATCCAGCAAGATAAGCATTAATAAACTGAACTGCGGAAGAGACAGAAATCATAGAGTTGGATTATGTCAACATGAATTTGAATTCATCCTATAATATGATAATACACTGTCAATCATCTTGCCCCTAAAAGAACGAGTTCTTCAGCTTCTTAACATTTTTATTTTTCAAATTTGTTCTGTCCCTCTTCCTATACAGACGCCCTATGTACTATGTGTTCAACCTTCTCGTTCCATGTATACTGATCGCATCAACCACTCTTCTTGATTTCCTTCTACCGGTTGATTCAGGAGAGAAGGTATCTCTTGGTATTACAGTCCTTCTCTCACTCACAGTCTTCTTACTTCTCATTGCTCAATCAATGCCGCCATCTAGCGTCGTACCCATTATAGGTATGTACAGGTTTTGGGTCTGCACCTCCTTTTCACTATAATATACGAAATTCGTTTTGCGAACAGTAAGATACATTTTCGAATATTTCATAATCAGTTTCTGGATATACGTTTTCAAAAATATTTTACAAAGTTTCTGGACATCCATTTTTTATATGATATTTCAAATTATGTTCACATGTTCCAAAGAAATAGTCTTACCTTAAAACATGTTCAAACTGTAAAATTTGTTTAATTGTAAATAATGTAACTGCACTATTGCAATGTTTATAAAATTGTGTCTAGTAGATGTAGTATCCTCCATTTGATGTGTTACAATAATGAAGAACCGATGAATTATAGAGCATTAAAAGCACGGGGTTTTTTTTCTTGGGGGGGGGGGGAAGAAAAGGTCTCAACTTGAAAAGAATTCCTATTCTAAATATTTTGATATAGGTTTCAGATTTATGCTCGTTTGAATTGAGTCAAATTAAGCTGTATATCATTCATCTTTATACATACATTTGTTGGATCTTGTACATAATTCATTCAGGTGTATGATGCAACCAATCAGCGGTGTTTTAATGTATTCAAGTGGAAACTCTATTGAAGATTGACTATTGAATTTGAATTGATTAACAACAACACATCACAATAATGACAGTACCTATAAACAATCATACAATGCAAAAAATAATACTGATACAATCATCTATACATAACATAAGAGTAATGTCGATTGAACAGTAATGGTTTTAAAACGATATTTTTTGGACATCTGCATACTATTAAATGTATATATACGTAAATATGTATATTACTATGTTTAGGTGAAGTTGTTAATGGGAACTAGAAGTTAGCACAAGTGCTAGTCGAGCCTAGTTCCATTATTTGGCAAGATTTTTTTCTGTTAATTTGTTTTTACATATGAATGTAAAACTTGTTTGTTTTGTATTTACATATATACAACAAAATAATACAATATTATGTAACTTTTTTTCTTTACTAAAATGGAAAAATCAAAATAAAAAAGCTTAAGCGTTAAAGCATTATAATGAAAGAAGACAAATCTTTGAAGAAATAAAATCATCAATGTGTTCATAAAAATGAAAAGGATGTATTAATAAAAATAATCATACACATGTACGTACATGCACAAATCCTGTAAAAGCTTAAGGCAGCTATAATCGTTAACAAGGAAGTGTATACATATATAAAAGGAAGACAAGTAATATAAAAGGAAAAAACGAAGGGGGATGGGATTGAGCCCACGTCATTTACATAGAAGGTAGGTGGAAAGATGTCTCCGAAAAGATAACCTCGATGTTATTAATCTAATTTCACCTGGCAGATCATTCCACAGCTTTGTTCCTACAAACGAAATACAAAATTGCCCTTGCGTTGTCTTACATTTTGGTTGATAAAGTAAGCCACTTTCTTTTCTCCTAGTTGCATATCTGTGCTGTATCATCTGACAATAATCCACTAAAGAGTGTGCTAAAAAAGCTTTTACCAAATCGTACATAAATGTTGATACAAGAAGTTCATGAAGTTGAAAAATATTTAAAATGTTTAGACTTTGAAAAAGAGCTTTGGAGTCTGTTCTAAGTTGACTGAATGTAATTGCTCTCATTGCCATTTTTTAACTTAAATATATACAATTTAGATTACTTTTGTAAGTGCTCCCCCATACTTCTACTCCATAAGAGAGGTGAGGCTGTATAAAAGCCTTATATAATAACACAAGTATATTCTTGGGAACAAAATGTCTCAGTTTAAACAGAATACCTACTTTCTTTCTTATGCATTTGTTTATTGTCTGAATATGTTCTTTCCATGAAAGGTGACAATCACTTTCAATTCCTACAAATGATGCAACAGATACCTCTTTATTATCTGATCTTGATATTCTCACAGATCCCTTTTTTGTCTATTGATCTACCTTTGGATTTCATAATCATATAGTTTATTTTCTGTAGGTTAATTGTGACTTCATTTGCATTACACCATTCCTGCACCTTCATTAAATTTTCACTTACAATTTCTAAATCAATTTCTTTTTGTCTATTACATCTTAATAATCAAAAATTAGTATTCTGTATTATGATTTGATGTGAAACACAGGTCATTACTACGTGTCTACCATGGTACTGGTCTCGATCTCCATCCTCCTAACCGTATCAGTGATCAACCTTCATCATCGCGGTCCATACTGCAGACCAGCTCCTAGATGGCTTAAAAGGATCATTCTTGGCAAAATAGCGTGGTATCTACGACTTCAACCTGATCACTTCAAGAACATGAAGTTTGCTCCAGATAAGAGAGATTATAATGCCAACGGAAATCAAACCTTTTCACCAAGAAAAAGTTTCAGGAAGAAGATTGTCGGTAAATATCAATTTAATAATAGACTGCAAGTATGCTATTGCTCCATCCTGACATCTCCCTGATAGAAGTACGTAGAAGTAGGTCTAAAGGCGCCATTGAAGTCTCGCGCTACAATAGCTGTCTCCGCATTAAATATGACGCAGCACTCAGCTCACTAAAAGTCAACGCAAAACTCGCGACGCTGATCTCCATTACGCACGTGGCGTCATGTCGATCGCGTTATTACTTGCGTTTATCGAGCTTGGGAAGGCAATTGGGAAGACAATGCTTGCACTTTTCATTTGCATTCCCTTTCACTGACGCCGTCCTGCGTCATGCAAAAGACGCCGCATGTGTAAGGCCAAACAAAAAACATGTTTAGCGTCCTGCCTTTTTGAAGGAGAAGGCCCCTTTTTTTCTATAAAATGGCGGCTCAAAATGGCCGCTCGGTACATTTTCCCTGACAATCGGGCTATTTTTCAAGATGGCCGCCTGCATTGTTTAAAAAAAAAAATCAGAAATAGAACATTTTAGCAGTGTTTTTCATGTTTGTTTTTCTTTTAATTTTTAAAGTTAAAAAAAAAATGTATATATAAAAAAAATTTAAAAAAGGAGGCGGCCCCCGTAAAGGAAGCGGGCGGGGACACTAAACATGTATATTTTTGGTAATGGCCTAACAGGCTTAAGTTTTATAACACGTCGTGTCATTTATCACACGAGGCGTTAAGTGATCCCTAAGCCTGTGGCAGCAATAAGTGCATTGAACAGTAATTCAGCGCATTGCTTGCTCGATTAATCATGTATTTACATTTTGGTATTTTTTCCTTTTCACTCGCAGCGTCATTTTCTGACGAAGAACTGCGTCAGAGTGACACGTGTGGGTTTCGACGCGCAATGTAAAACCAAGGAGTTTTAAGAGATGAAGTCATATCTAGCTCATTCCCTTTGTAACATCTTCGATGCCGCCAGGAGAAAATATGCCAGGCATGTGCTGAATTGGATCTTTCTTGCAGATACGTAGACAAAATATTCCTGCCTAGCTGCAAACTAACGGGCCACTTACTAAGGGAAATATGCTTTTGTACAGATAATTTCTTTTCGCTACCGCTCGTCTGAAAATACGAGCAGTACACAGTGTTTACCTTACCATGAGGCAGGCGAAAAGAAATAGAGCAAAATTTCCTGAAATATTAATCAAAATTACTCGACTGGGCATGTGTGGACACTAATCTGACATATAAAATCATAAAGAACTGTACAAGAACAAATTCACTTTATATTTTCGTGAGCCGGAAGTAATCAGAAAAGTGTCAAATTGCAGGTTTTAGGATTGTAATATTTTACTATTTTTCACAAATTAAAACTGCTATTATACAATGTACAGTGCGTCCCAGAAAAAACGAAACCGGGAATTATCGATGTTTTAACATAACTTAATCACAATTATAATTAACAAATGACACATATTTAGAAAGCTTCGATCCTCCTCTTTCATTTGATGCAACTCATACGATTCATATCACACGCATGAGTGATTAAAAGCAGTTTGAAGAGAGGAAACCAAAAAGTCATTTGGCGGGCGGTATCTGAATTTCAAGGGGAAAATCACATTTCTAGAAAGTTCAATTTATGCTTTTTCATATGACACCTCAATCAGGAAAAATGAGCGAGAAATAACAAAGTTCTGTTTGTTTAAAGTGATGCTTGCATTTCCATAATTTGATCAACGAGCTCGTTTTCACTGGCTACCCGCCGTAGCAACAAACAGAGTTGACAAAAGACTTAACTCCGTTTAGTTAAAGATCAGCCATGCATCAGGTCTTTCGTCTTCTGTGTGCATATGAATCATAATTATGAGTTGCATCAAATGAAAGAGGAGGATCTAAGCTTTCCAAATATGTGTCATTTGTTAACTATAATTGTGATTAAGTAATGATAAATTATCGATAATTCTCGGCTTCGTTTTTTCTGGGACGCACTGTATGCACATTTTTTGACACGATAAAGCTTTTGTATTCATATTTTATCATCTGTTCGATTTTCACCTTGTTAGTTCACATTTCAAGCTTACCAATTATCTTGGCGGCTTCGGACATCAAAGGCAAAAGCACACCTGTAGATTCTATTATGGAGCATTAGAAAACGGCAGCTGCTTGGACTCGGAATAATTTGTTGCCAGTTGGGACTCCAGCTCTTAAAACTCCTTGGTAAACTGCAAGTATACATACAGTGAGTTGCGCCAAGGTTGTGGAGTGTTCATGACCCCATCTCGATAGTGGCCCGACTACTATTTTGAAAATGTCTAGAAATATGGCACTCAATTTTATCTACCGCATTCTCCACGAACACTATTTTACTACATCCTTTTTTTCTTGGATTTCCCTTATCATTACTTACAGAGGATTGGGATACATACAAGTCCGAGAATGGGAAAGTGACTGCACCAAACGACTCCTCTACCAAAGATGGTGGTCAGAGGAGAGACGGAGGGACAGGGGATAACAACAGAGATCAGCTCCTTCTATTACGACGAATGAACGAACATATGCAATACATCCGCGCTCATTTTGAAGAGAGCGATGAGTATGAGGACATCAAGAATGAGTGGAAACAGATCGCGTTGGTCGTCGATCGAGTCTTCGCTATCTTCTACGTCCTCGGTACGATCGGTACGATCATGCTTCTGGTGTTTAAGATATCTTAAGTGATGACAGACACTATGAATATGACGGACAAAGAAAGAGGACAAAATATACAGTTCCTCATTCTACCCTTAACAATTGCTGTGGTACTCAAAGGAACATGCCTTCACTGCTATTAAACAGGTGTCACATGCATATTCACCTGTTCTACGCATTTTTAAATAATAGCAGTGAAGGGATGTTCCTTTGTCTACCACATCAATTGTTGAAGGTAGAATGAGGAACTGTATATTTTGTCCTCTTTCTTTGTCCGTCATGTTCATAGTGAGATGTCATCTTTGAACTTGTTAGGATCGGCATCATCATCATGATTTTCTGTCATGAAGTTTCGTGATCATTCTTGAAAGAAAATAACAGTCTTCGATATACACAGAGAAGGTTATTTCGAATAATTATTGTTTGTTAGTATCACCTGATGAATCAGTATTTGCGGTACATTGAATACGACCGCCCCCCGCACTCATTGTCATTTAGGGTACGCATATGCGTGTTCCCCGCAACCCCCCTTTTCAGCAACAGTCCGGTGTGTAAAGTCAATAGGGGTCGACCTCTTTCCTTTGTTATACGAACCTTTTTCAGCACCCCCTCCCCTTTTTCAGCAAAAGTCCGGTGTGTAAAGTCAATACGGGTAGACCTTTTTCTTTTGTCGGGGAACACGCATGGTATCCCTCCGTTCACGGAGTGGGGTGGGGGTGGGGGGGGGGGGGCGGCCGCCAACACGATTTTACCTCGATTCACCCTCTTCTTCACACAATCATTTCGTTTTTTTTTATTTTTATAAAACCTCAGTCGCATTTGAGAAACGATCGGACGCCGACAAACTCATGTAACCTGTCATTCAACAGTCGTATCGGCAACTAATCACCCAATCAAATTTCTTGCAATCTGTTGGGATTTTGTTTTAAATTTCTACAAAATGAATACAATTTCGCTTTTGTTGATTCTTTTTCACCCCTCTCTCTCTCTCTCTCTATCTCTCTTTCTTTCTCTCTCTCTTTCTCTCTCTTTCTCTCTCTCTCTCTCTCTCTCCCTCTCTCTTTCTCTTGTCCTACATTCGCTCTCCGCCCTTCTCCAATCTTGTTTATTTTATGTTTGATAAAGGTATTTCGTAGTGTTCATAATTCGTCAAGTCTTCCTTATCAAGCTTCATTTTGCTATTGGTCAATTTATCTGAAAAAATGACATCATATATTAATAAAGATGTGATGCTTATCTAACAGAATATTAACATGTATTTGTACTTTCATTAAACTTATATATCCCTCAGTATTTTGTTCGAATTAACATCAATAAATGAATAGCATAGAAATAATAAAAATAAATGGAACAATGTATATTAGCAATAGAAAAGCAGGTTATTTCCTACAAGTCACAGAACGAGAAAACATATTATTATTGCAAGAAAGGTAAAGCTAAAAAAAAAAGGTATTTTGTCAGAAAGAGTCGTGGTTATGTCAGTTTTTTTAGAGCACGTTGTATGTACAGGTACAGTAAGTCTTAACACGTTTTGGTTCATGGGCATGAACTTGGTTATTGTGCATGTTAAAGCCCGTTAGCCTCGACTAGGAATTATTTTGAAGTCCCATATCCAGTCCTCATAAATTTTGTTCAAAATTCAGTCGTAGTCAGTCGGTCGTCCGTTATCCGACGGTCTGACCTTACATTCTGAATTCTCAAGTGAGCTCCAAATATGGCACCTTGTTAAGGATTTATGGTTGAACAGTAGACGTGTTGGCAGACGGAATTATACTTCGCCAACAAATTGTACGCATTATTTATTCCCCACACAGAATTTATTAATAATTTGAGGGCTAAACATTGTGGGAAGTAAGACTGACGTTTGGTACCTGATAATAAAATATATGTACATGTATTACTTTCTCTGG
Source organism: Strongylocentrotus droebachiensis (assembly GCA_035222895.1). Lineage (NCBI taxonomy): Eukaryota > Metazoa > Echinodermata > Echinoidea > Camarodonta > Strongylocentrotidae > Strongylocentrotus > Strongylocentrotus droebachiensis. The sequence continues at coordinate 635,216 of JAVYIG010000273.1, read as the reverse complement.
ATATTAGTCTTAATTCTTAAATTGGTTAAAAATATCGTTTCATGCTCGATAACTTATGGTGCAATGGGTATGTTTCGCTTATATATACTCCACCCCTCGCTAAAATGACAAAGAAATAAAGGTATAAATATATCTTTCGGAGTCATCAGATAACGAACTTGTAAGAGCTAAAACAATAAATGTTTATTAATTAAGATGAGATGTCTAGTTGTTCTTCAGAGAAATGAGAGTGAATTGTTAATTCTTTGTAGTGTCTCTTTGAATATTTTAATGATGTAATTACTTTTACTATCTATACCCGTCCCAAATGCTTCGTGTTAATTGATTGGTTAGAAACGTCAAGTTGTATTCTTTCTATTTTTCTGATATGATATAAGGTTCATAATCATATGTGATTCAAAGGGTTCAAGTATGATTGTTGCACTTTCTGTTTTGGAGTAAACACTAGTTTCCCTAGTTTTATGAAGACGTGTACGATTCAGATCAAGTTTGATGAATGTTGATGAGCTATGGTTTTAGGGGATGTTTGCTCCATTAATAAACATGAGAGTGTATTTTTAGAAGATTTAAGAAAACCCTGTATAATATTTTAGAGAAAACATTTTTATTCCATGTATATTTAGAGACAGAGGGCATGTGTTATTCTGTTTCCTCGAAAATAATCTGTTAAATATTCTATTTTATTTTACGAAATAAGTTTGAAGAGATATAACACTGATATACTCTGCCGATGTGCTTTAATAGAATAAATGTAAGTAAAATGAGAAATTATATCTCGTTTGATATCTTTAAATAATACACATCAACTTATAAGCTTAAAGTGAATACTATTATACTAAATTATGTCACTCGAATTCATATATAAATCATGTTAATATGTACATGTATATATATTATGTATCTATTTAAATGTAGTTATATTTCTTCATATATGTTGATACACCCTTTGGTGTAGTCCGCCGTCTCTCTCTCTCTCTCTCTCGCTCTCGCATTCTCTCTCTCCTGTGTTATTACTATCTTTATCTTGTCAAGCCTTGCACAAAATGAAAAATAGTATGTTTATGTTCACCGTTAATTTCTTCCTCTCCTTATTCACTCTATTTCGTTGATGAAAATTTACTGTTTTTATGTCCTTCATACTCTGTTAAAAGATAAATAATAACATCATATCTATACCATTTTATGTGTGTACACGGGTAAAGTTGGATAAATAAAGGAAAGTTGAAAAAGAGCAAAAAGGATATAACATATTTTTAAAAACGCGTCGAAACGCGTCATACGACGCACGAAAACCTAGGTTTGTACACAATCCTCCTTTGTGAATTCGGGCCTGTTTGTTTGTGTCTGTACACAATGGTGGTAACGTGACCCGTTCAACTTCAAGGTCCGCCGCTAATGAGTATTTATGTATTCATGCAGGTGTGAAAGAATATCACTTGCTTTGTCACAATCAACCTTTTAGTATCATCTACTGTGTCAACCATAACAATCATTAACCTATATGTCACGACTGAGAAAGACAGTTAGTATAGGAATGATGGTGTGCCATGCTACAATGGCATTTTGAATGCGTTTAAATGGATGATATTTTCTTTTCAATAGTAATGGTCTGAAAATTGCTTTTCATTCTTTTTTCCTTATTTGAATGTATTTTTGTATTTTTCAGAACATATTCAAATAAAAGAATATTTGAACTTCGAACATTTCTGTATTCCGTTTGTTCACGGTTCTTAGAGTGAGTCGATAACTGTTTTGTAGAGTAGAGTAAAAGTTGCTAACACTAATAACTTTATCATGTTTATAGTAAAACATGGGTCTTTTTAAAAATAAAACTTTAAGAAAAGAACTTGTAACCCAAAATCAATATTTACAAAAGCTTTTCACTTAATTTGAATTAATATCAAATCAACTACAACCTATATCAGCTCCTACCTTTTTGATACGCCCACATTGTGCATTTCCCCCATATGCTAAGATTTTGTTGCTATATGATATACTATATGCTTTGAAAACAATTAATACATTTATACAGTCCTGCCTGTTGAAGTTATATAACTTCTTTTTTATCAAATAGTAAAGAGAAACAGCTTAGGTTTCATTTTTTCAATGCTACGAAACCGATCTATATCGTGACTTGATAACATTCAAAACGGACGAACGGGTTATAATAATTTAGTAATAATTATAATAATTAAGAAATGGCCTCTGGTTCCCGCATCGCTCTATTTTCATTAACCATGCTCTTATTTTATCGTACATATTCTATTCATGATATCCATTACCGATAATAGGCTGATCTGTCAACCAAAACATTTGACACACACAATTGATTGTAAATGATTAATTTATAGCTAAGAAACAGAAGAGTGTTAAGAGACCTATATTTTACACAACTAACACAACTAAAGCTATATTATGACCCCTAATGATGTATATGAATATAAATAATCTAGGGAATAATTGTTTAATACCATCATTTATAACTATTTTCGATGACTTTCACTCACAAATATACTGTGTTAAAATCGAATCGGATCAACAACTTACATACTATTTACTACACAATTGCTATCACTGCTACTACTACAACTATTTCTAATACTACTACTACTACTACCCCTACTACTACTATTACTACTACAACTACTTCTACTATTACTATTACTACTTCTACTACTACTACTACTACTACTACTACTACTACTACTACCTACTACTACTATTACTACTACTACTTCTACTACAATAACTACTACTACTACCACTACTACTTCTACTACTATTACTACTACTACAATAACTACTACTAAAATTATTCAAATTTATCTAACTGTGGGAGCATTTGATTAGAGATGTTACAAGTGATGAGACGAAGGCTGGTGAAATCAATATGAAGTAAAATTGATATCATCAAGAAACAGTCAGAGGACTAGTGTATCTACGCAAAAAATGTCACATACCTGGTGAAAAAAAGGATTAGTTTAAAAACCAGGTCCGATTGAACAGCGTGAATAGGCCCTACTCCATACCATCTCTTCTCAACCCCCCTCTCTCTCTCTCTCCCTCTTTCTACCCCTCTCTTCTCTCTTAAAAAAAACCTTTCTCTACCCTTCTCTGTCTCTCTGTCTCTCTCTCTCTCTCTCTCCACCTCTCTTCTCTCGTTAAAAAATCTTTCTCTACCCCTTCTCTGCTTCGATGTACAACTGTGTTGGTCAAAATGGATCACAATGACTTAAACAATAATCACATACAATAGTACCAAAAAGTCTAAACAATTTGGTTTTATACTTAGATTATTATCTTAAACCCATCATTTTCTGCTTCCTCAATTTTCGTGCACGGATAGACACGTCACGTACCAACGCCATCGGTTGGTGGGCTCTCTGTCGTGTTGTATTTATTTAGTGCGCGCGCGTGACATCTCGGCTTTTGCACCATACGACGATCGAGAGGACATTGGATATAATGCCTCTACATGGACCAACTAGCTTGCATTAAAGTTCCTGACTTCACCCGAATGGTTTATCTTGGATTATTCCATTGAAACCAGTTCAGAACTGAAACAGGGGACCTTCCATTTTAAGACACCAAATCTAAACACCAACCGGTTGACTTATACCTATACCAACAGTTCACCATGGATACGCTTATCTTAAAAATTGCAATATTACTATTGCTTTCATACGAGGGTAAGTCATCTACTTTCTAACTTCATATTCTCTATCTATTCTTATAATGTTGTTGCTTTTTGTCTTTGGAAATGTTAATATACTATCAATATATATGTCATGTATGCGGAATGATTAATATTCATATGGAAATGTTCAATACAAACGTAATTGTGTTATTTTTATGATTACACTTTAATATCAATTATATATTTCATATTGCTTGACTATATATTTTGTTTGTATATTCCTTTATGCAAGATGACGATGCTGCTCGCTCATAAGCATTAAACCCCCTTTTCATAATTTACTTTGCCAGATTCAAGATCTGCTCTATAGTATTGTTAAGGGATATCAGTGTTTTTTAATTCTATTTTCCGATCACGAATGATTATGATTGAGACAGCTATCCATTGATATGTTATTTCTAATACAAAATTCGGGCGATTTCTTTATATGGAGTGCGAGATGAAGAGCACGCTGCAGAATAGAATAATAATAAAATCCTATACTCCTATCCACTGTATAAGAATATTCTGGTTAAGATTAAGGTTTGACAACCCCCAAATGGACTATTATGATACATTTGCAATGACGTAACGATTTATTTCGAAAATTTATTATATTTTATATTTAATACAAGTAACCATGGATGCTTTTTATGAGAAAAGTTGATGGACATTCGGGTGATTAAAAACCAAAAACACTTATGATTCTATCTTCACAGAATTAACATAGATACTGGCATATGCTTTTTTTCTTCTGATTTTGTTCTGATAAATGTTGATCTTAAAAACTGTTATTGTACTTCGTTGTTACCAAACACTGCTTCATGGAAGACCATCACTATTGGTGTGCTATCCTGTATCAATGTCAGAAATAGATGAATTAATTAGTAAATGAAACAAGGTTCGAATAAACGAAAAAGCCGCTCCATACAACGCACACACACGCTCACGCACACATCACACATACACGCACGCAATCTCGCGCACCTATACACAGGAGATATACGGTACATTAATGGAAAGATGTAGGATACAAATTGGTTCTGTGATACGGAGATGTGCCAATGTTGACATGCCTGTTGAAAAAAGGATTTTAAACAAAATACAGTGTATTAGATATTTTCACAAACACAAAGTCATGTAGTAGAATATTTGCAAAAGCCTTCGTTAAACATAGGTTTTAAACATTAAATTAAAGTATTGACGAAACATTTTATGAAACACAATGTAGTGGAATAAATGCATGAATTATTTTAAAGCTTATATTTGTCATTGTTATGAATAATATTCTTCGTTCCATTGCAGAGCACAATGGTCATGGCAATACAAAGTCCTACACCAAAATATGATACATACCTGCCGCTAGAAAGGCATGTTATTTATATATTCATCGTGTAGAAATAAAACGCCTTCCATCACTCATCCATCCGCTGTTGAATCAATGCCATATTCAGGTCTTATTATCATGGCACGGAGGAACGTGGTATAAATTTGTTTGATGACGTGTGAAATGTTTTGATAATGGCATTGTCTCTATAGTGTTCACACGGCCCGGATACCATCCGCCTTGTACGTCTCATTTGCTTGGTTTGTTAGACAGTGTTCACGCTCCACCGAATAGAAATCAAATTCATCTAGCTGTCGAAGCATCTGATTTGAGGTATGAGGAATCGTACGTACAGGCTGTTTCAGATGAAGTAAAATAAATATTATTCAGGAACATCTGAGAACTAATGTTTCCACGCAGTGACATGTGTTTCATACCTGGCGAGAGAAGGCTTCACAATCTGGTACGTGCGGACAGGCCCTACCTCAAATACCTTTAAATATATCGAAACGTAAAAGGGTATTTATTGTCAGCTAAAGTATAATTATGAGAGCGCCGTTTCTAAAGACCGTTGCATTTTGCATTAATGCACAAAGGTAAAATGACAGAAGGGGGTGTTTCACAAAGATCCTAAGTTGAACTTATCTCTAAATTGGATTTAACAGTTATGGAAAGCCATTAGCACCTTTAAAAATATTTTGTAAATGTTATTTTAACAGGCATAAAATGTTGATTCAGATCATTCATATTTTCTATTATCAAGGAGATTTCATGTTCTTGATGTGGAATTTAGGAAAAGTCTACAATACTTCAATTTTTGCTTTTAAATATATCTTATTTTAAGGCTACAAATGGCTCTCCATAATATTTAAGTCCAACTTGGAGTTAATTTCGACTTAGGAACTTTGTGAAGCACCCCCCCCCCCCCCCCCGGCATGGTTGTTGTGATTGCTTGGTCTGGAAAAACAATAAGGCATATCCAAATTCATTATGAGGAAAGAGAAGAATTCATGATAACCACAAGGCGATGTTATATTGATGATTTGCTATGATGAGCGGTCGTATCTTACTGATTGCTCTTCTGTTTGATTTTACATTGAAAGTTTAGTAGAAAGGTTACGATCATTCCATATTGATTGGCAGTGTGACTTGACAGTTCTTCCAATCAAAATGTCTGACTTTCTGTCAATGCGTGCATGATCAACATCTAGAGATGAGAGAAGAGAACATTCTCAACAATGCATCCTCTCCGCTTTCCAATAAAAAATCTTGTGACTGTTTTCAATTTTTTACCTTCATTTTTCCAAACAATACATCTCTTTTTACCTGGATATCTGAAGGTTATATCTCGTTATGTTATAACCACATAATGATCATAGATTTTTAACTAGGTCCGCTCAGGTGAGTTGACACGAGCAGCTCCCAAAGTCATTGAGATCGAGTAAAGCAAGTTATTTATATCTTGTATTCCATGTCGACAACAATTTTAATGTTCGAAATGATCGTAACCTACATTTTACGCGCACAATAAATGTTCTGAGTAAATTAGAAGCAAACTGCGTGATTTAGAAACCGCTTTCAATAGTATAAGGTCTGATCTACAGATTTAAACGTCTAACCACAGATATTTTATACTTCAGAAAACCTTTGCCCATGCGAGTTATTTAGTGCGTCAATCGTGTCTATGCGAAAAAGTGAAACGAAAATCATATTCTTTCAAGCCTTGACAAAAAGTGGGTTCCCAAAGGACTTTTTCTTCCCTCCTCCGGTACTCCGCATATAGATAGGGGATCTCTATTTCATCACGTGACCTCACTTTGACCAATCACGTTGCTAGATTCTCGGAATGTGGTATATAATTCCATCCATCTACCTTTCCCTTTACCTTCTCTATAAATTAATCACCCCAAAACAAAGCCCTTAGCCGTGATCGTGAATGTAATTATGTTCGTATGTTCATCTCTATATGTGCCTCTGCACTTAGTAAGGGTCTATCATTCAGTTCCCCTAGCGTACTGTCTGAGTAAATGAGGCAATACATGCGTAACAACCCTTTTTGTTCACCTGTCGAAATAAACAAGGAGGAAACGAACTTATCTTGTGTCGACAGAAATTGCGTTTGACCGCCTTTAGGACTTAATGATCCCCGTATCAAATTGTTCTAGTATTTTGATAAAGAAATCAGCATGATAGACGAATTTTTGAATAAAACAAGAGAAGGTGAACTCAGTTATTTCAAACAGTTTACAAGCCCGAAATGGTTATCATATTCTTAACAGTGTTTCCCGTGCGTACCTAATTGTATGATATAAAATGTATAACCAGCTGTGAATGCATCACGGATTTGCAGATATTAAATCCAGCTTACCAGGCCTGTGTGATGTAGAGGGCTGATTTTTATTTCTCTTGATAAAGACATTTTGCCGTAGAGAGAGAGAGAGAGAGTGCGAGGCATAATTTATGCATGTAAACATGATAAACGTATCATGCGTATTTAGACTACGCCAAAAAACGTTCAAGATACCATCTTTTATACATGGAAACATTCAAATGCGTATATTGTCGCTTGTAGTATATGAGAGCATTAATTTTCAAGTACGATGTACAAACTTACTATCATTTTACCTTTAAGGTAAAATGATAGTAAGTTTGCTGTAACTACATGGTCTGGAAAAACAATAAAGAATATGCATATTCATTATAAAGAAAGTGAAGAGATCATGATGGCGTACCGCAAGGCTTTGATATAGGTACTGATGATTTGCTATGATGACCTGCTATGATGAACGGTCAAATCTCACTGATTGCCCCTCAGTTTGATTTGACATTGAAAGTTTAGAGGAAAGGGTACGACCGTTCCATATTGATTGGCAGTGTGACTTCATGGGTCTCCCAATAAAAATGTCTGGCTTTCTGTCAATGCGTGCATAATCAACATCTAGAGATGAAAGAAGAGTGCATTCTCAACCATGCATCCTCTTCGCTTTCCAGTCAAGATTATTTTTCCCATTTCTAATCGTCTCTTTATTTTCAAAACAATGCAACTCTTTTCACCTTGATATCTCAGGGTGTTTATCCCGTTATATTAACCATATAATTCCGCATATTAAGTACTGTAAATTGTAGATATCCTGCATTTTTATTGGGGGAGATAACAGGTTACCTATTTTATTTTTATTCCTTTTCCTTCTTACCCTCTTTTTTATGTTTGATAAACTTCCATTAAAGGTATAGACCAGTTCTGGTCATGCGATTGCATTGTGAAAGAAAAGTTGTGGAATCGATCAGAAAAGGTTGATCATCTAGCATATAAGTATTGGTGTGTACTGCAAGGTTCCGGAATCATCAAAATGATAAGAAATTTGGCCCAGTCTTGGTAAAATTACAAGCACTTTTCACAAACAGATGTATATGGAACTACGCGATATCTATCCAGGCCGGATAGATATGATAATTTACAAAATATATCAATTAGTAGGCGGTTTCCAGGCATAATTTGTATCATCACGTATTTGTCAAAACATATTCTTTCACATGATTGGTAATAAGAGCTTCCATTTCATTTTTGAGAGGGAGGCATTTCCAAAAACTGGTCCATACCTTTAAATACCAATGTGCATAATTATGTTAAATTTCTGTTGTTTTTTTTTAATAATTTTTTTAAATAATTAAAAAAAAACTTTATTCAAATAAAAGCATATTCACATACGATTCAGAAATACAGATGAAAATCATGTACACGGAAGCAAGGATATTATGCATAAAAGACTAATACGTCCGTCTTGTCAGGCTAGCCCCCTTATGTATTTAAGTAGAAAGTGCTCGAATGCTAGAGGTGTTGATGATTATGTTCAATAATATGTTGATTTCATTACATGTTAATCGTCCATTCTATTGCACAATCATTGTTATATTATTTAAGTTTGCATGTATGATTCATGTGTAGGGATATTTGATTTGATATGATTTATTTATTTTTGTTTGATTTTCTTTTTCTTTTGCATTGTTTACAAATATATAACAAACAAAACATTGCAAATTGTATACACTTCAAAAGAATATAAAGTCGAATAAAGTGACAAATCGAAAACATCAAACAGGAGGGTTGACAAAGTAAGCAAAGCTTGATAGCATGACTACCCTCAATGGATACATAATAATACGAATATGGTGGAACAAATATGATGTCATGCATAACTTTGATTATTGTTTAGTCGATCTTTTTAAATCGGAAGTAAGTAATAAAAGAATCTTACAACAAACATATTCACCACATTCATCTGTATATGGCTATATTTCATTTATAATCAATTTACCAGTGTAGCGGTATTTTCGGCAATAAAAAGACACCACTAGTTTGATAAGGTACTTAGTTAACGTAACAATCTTTCTTTATTCTGTCCAAATAAGTATGTAAATAAATTTAAAGAGGTCTGAGTGATACCGTGTCGGTAGGACCTTTTGCCCTTGGCGCTTAACTTGTTCGTCTATATTGTCTTTTCTTTCAAGTCTTGACAAAAACTGGGTCCCCAAAGGACTATTTCTCACCTCTTCCGCTGCACCGCATATAGATATGTGATCTCTATTTCATCACGTGACCTCACTTTGACTAATCACGTTGCTAGATTCTCGGAATGTGGGATATAAGTCCATCCATCTACCTTTCCCTTTACCTTCTCTATATATTAATCACCCTAAAACAAAGCCCTTAGCCGTGATCGTGAATGTAATTATGTTCGTATGTTCATCTCTAAATGTGCCTCTGCACTTAGTAAGGGTCTATCATTCAGTTCCCCTAGCGTACTGTCTGAGTAAATAAGGCAATACATGCGTAACAACCCTTTTTGCTCTTTTGTTGAAACAAACAAGGAGTAAACGAACATATCTTGTGTCGACAGAAATTGCATTTGACCGCCTTTAGGACTTAATGATCCCCGTATCAAAGTTTTTCTAGTATTTCGATAAAGAAACCAGCATGATAGACGAATTTTTGAATAAAACAAAAGAAGGTGAACTTTATTTTAAACAGTTTACAAACCCGAAATGGTTATCATATTCTAAACAGCGTTTCCCGTCCGTACCTAATTTGATGATATAAAATCCAGCTTACCAGGCATGTGTGCTATACAGGGTTGATTATTTCTCTTGATAAGAAATTTTGCCGTAGAGAGAGAGAGAGAGAGGCATAATTTATGCATGTAAACATGATAAACATATTATGCGTCTTTAGACTACGCCAAAAAACGTTGAAGATACCATCTTTTATACATGGAAACATACAAATGCGTATATTGTCGCTTATAGTATATGAGAGCATTACCTTTCAAGTATGAGGTACAAAGGTAAAATGATAGTAAGTTTGCTGTAACTACATGGTCTGGAAAAACAATAAAGGGTATGCATATTCATTATGAAGAAAGTGAAGAAATCATGATGGCGTACCGCAAGGTTTTGATATAGGTACTGATGATTTGCTATGATGATCTGCTATGATGAGCGGTCAAATCGCACTGATTGCCCCTCAGTTTTTGTTTTGCATTGGAAGTTTATAGACGGGTTACGACCATTTCATATTGAAATTTCATATCGAATGTTGATAATCTAGCATATAAGTATTGGAGTGTGCTGCAAGGTTCCGGAATCATCAAAATGATAAGAAATTTGGCCCAGTCTTGGTAAAGTTACAAGCACTGTACACAAAAAGATGTATATGGAACTACGCGATATCTATCCAGGCCGGATAGATATGATAATTTACCAAATATATCAATTAGTAGGCGGTTTCCAGGCAAAATTTGTATCATCACGTATTAGTCAAAACATATTCTTGTACGTTTATCTTGTCTTTTCTTTTAAGTCTTGACAAAAACTGGGTTCCTCAAAGGACTATTTTTCACCTCTTCCGCTACTCTATTTCATCACGTGACATCATTTTGACCAATCACGTTGCTAGATTCTCGGAATGTGGGATATAAGTCCATCCATCTACCTTTCCCTTTACCTTCTCTATATATTAATCACCCTAAAACAAAGCCCTTAGTCGTGATCGTGAATGTAATTATGTTCGTATGTTCATCTCTAAATGTGCCTCTGCACTTGAAGGGTCTATCATTCAGTTCCCCTGGCGTACTGCAGGGCTGCCAACTCTCACGCAATCTGCGTGAGTCTCACGCAATTCACCCTATTCTCAAGCTCTCACGCTGATCATAGGAACTCTCACGCTGAACCCCGAAAATAGAAACTAAAAACAAAAAAATGTCCATTATATCGGATATTCAATATCCCTGCCGAAAGTTTCAACATTTTTTTTAACCACACATGCGCAAAGCTAAACCATCAATGCAAATTGGTTTCGCGCAAAGACAAGATAGTGAATTGCGATTGGCTTATCCTGCGTGTGCGAGTGACGTCGTCACTTTACTATGAAGCGGGGTTTTTGTGCGAGACACGACAAGCGAGTGTCGATGCCATGGCCTGTCATCGCTCTACATCGCGCCCGGCCCCCAGCCCGGCCCGGCCCGGGTGGCTCAGTGTTTGCGATCGGATAATGGGCCTGGACTGTCCTCTTTAGCCCTATACGACCAGATCGGCCATATGGTACAGTACTTCAGGCTTCAGCCGGTACAGGTGAGTTTAAACTCTTGTCTTGAAATATTGAAATTCATGGTTTCGATCGTTTATACGAGAGTAAGAATGATTTCGGAAGGGTGCTTGTATATAATTGATATGGCAGTTATATTAACTATGTTCTGTGTATTCTATTGAGAACGAAATTTTGATTTAATTTTTTTCCAAAAAGAGTGTGTTGAGAGTGTGACTGTGTCTGTGAATAATGCACTTACAAATGTGGAAGTTTGTATTTTTTCAAGGTCAGTGTACTTCATGAAATCAATTAACCTATTTGAATCCTGCCTTATGTATTTGTGGAATCAGGGTTAAAGTATGCACCAGATTGCACCATTTCAATTGCAAAATTGTAAAAGCTCCCTACCGTGGAAGGGGGGACACCCCCCTTCCACACCATCCCCCCCTCGGGCGCTTCGCGCCCTCGCATCGCAATGTCTCACTCCAAACTCTTTCCAAAGGTTGGCAGCCCTGCGTACTGTCTGAGTAAATAACAACCCTTTCTGTTCACCTGTCGAAATAAACAAGGAGGAAACGAATTTATCTTGTGTCGACGGAAGATACATCCGGCAGCTTTTAGGACTCGCATGTCAAAAGTTTTGTAGTATTTTGATAAAGAAAGCAGCGTTATAGACATAGAAACAGAACATGATTCGTATGATCTTTGGGAGAAAAGTTAGAGACTTGCTAGCCATTATGATTATTAGGAGCTTCTAGAGGGGTAATGCACTGGGGTTTATATCTAACATAATTTCGTTTTGGGTAGAGTGCACTTTCCTATTCTTCATTAATTCATTCATGTAAATGCAAATTAATGTTGGCAAATGTCATGGTGCGTTTAATTCCCGACACCCACAGTTACAGCTAGAGTACAGTCGTAAATAAAAAAGGATTTGTTTTTTATATGAAGCGATGGTTATTTTACCTAAAGTTTTCCATGGTAGGTTTTTCTAGAGAATAAAATAGTTCCACGCACCAACAGAAGAACCTGAACATCAGCGTTAATAGACAATGTCAGTGTATAACATTATCAGACGACTCTGAGTGGACAAACATCAATAAACGAACGTGACAATAACATCTTTCTGAAAGGTCATTCTATACCTACTTCTGCCAAGGACTCATGTTTAATGGAATGCACTCAATCATCTCGTAACTAGCCACATTATCTCATTCAAACTTGAATAATGTGACATTAATTGGCATTATGTTCCTTTAACCCATCAATTAATAAATAGATAGGTCTATAGATTGTATTTGGTAGTGATTGATTTTGAGACATAGTCATAATAGTCGTAAGTTATGATTAAACAGAGTTCCTCGCTCATAAAATAATATTACACTCTATAAAAATATGGTTCGAGTGGTTTAATAAATTGACTGAAAATGCAAAGGTCGTTGGTTCGAGCTCCGGCACGGCTCGTAAAGTGGCGACTAGCTTGAATGTTTCCCTAGGGATTGGAGAATGTGCACTGTAATGCGCAGAACTTAAATAGAGTCTATGACCAGAGTAAAGTTAAAACTATAAGTGATTTGGACTGTTAATGGTAAAACACTTTATAAGAAACAGGTATTATTATTAATATGAAGATAATTAGTACCGTTGTCACGAATTTCCGACTTCACGACGGGGTTCGGTATAAACATGATCGTAATAATTTATCCAAAAGACTGATGTTGACGTTATTACTCTACATATATTTTCTTCGAATAAAGAAAAGCCTCGTCAGCGTGCTTTTATTTAATTTAGCTGGAAATGAGTGTTCCGGTTGCTGCGCTGATGTGTATTGATGAGGATCTATACCGTAACCCTATATGGACCAATAGGATGAGAGACTCTACCCTCTAGATCAGTGGTGGATTGACTCTCATATACATGTTAATCAAACAGGTATAACCTCAGAAATCACACACTAAGTCACTGTCCTGACCCACTTCTTATACTTTCATCCTAAAGATGAGAATCTAAAACAGGGATAATTGGTAATCTATCAGTGACGCCATGATGGCAACCATCCAAGTTCATGTACTTTGATTAAATATCCATAATGGCCAAGTTCTAGATTCATAGTTTATTCTCTATCAAGGAAATCTGCTTCCTTGATGTGCTTCGTATTGTAATGCATTAATCAATCGCTATCATTGAAATAAATTCGCATTAGACTCATGATACGTGTACAGTTTTTATTTTATAACGAACAATATTTAAGTACTTAATGTAAAATGGTGTTCATCAGGTATAAGTATGACTTTTGATAATTTTTATCTCGATTTTCTGCATTTTTGAATGTTTATTGCCATCTCCCCTCATCTGTAATGATAAGAACTCCCTTTGTCTGTCTCTTTCCCCTTTATTTCTCTCTCTCTCTCTCTCTGTCCCTCTCTTTCGTCCCCTTCTCTCTCTCTCTCTCTCTCTCTCTCTGTCTCTCTCTTCCTTTCGTCCCCCTTCTCTCTCTCTCCTTCTTTCTTTTTCTTTCTCTCTTTCTCTCTTTCTCTCTTTTTCTCATCACTCCAATTCTCCCTCTCCTATACCTCTCCCTTTCTCTTTTAAACAAAAATTTGAATTTGATCAATGAATTTTTATGAAATGTCTATGTGTTGGATTGTTGATTTATGTCATATTTTTTGTTATTTGAATTTGAATTGCAATTGTATTGTGTCTTTGTGAAATGGATCGCAATTCAGAAATTGGCTTTTGATAAACCATTTCTATTCTATTCTAAGTAACATTTCAATTGATCGCGTTCCTCTACAAATTTTTTTATTTTTCATTTTTTAATGATAAGCATTTATACATAGAAAACTAAGGGTTTTGATGCTCTCCAAGATTAGATTCAGTATTTCATTTCTTGGGAAATCCAATCAATAAACAGAGGAATTAACCGGTAAACCTTTAAAATCTCAGACTTAGAGACTGCATTCAACTGCTCACATCAGCACCTTTTATTGTCATGACTGGTTGGGAGGGGGCGCAATATCATGGGGACGACTTTGTGAACAAGAGGGACGAGAGTTAGGAAAGTTGCTACCCCCCCCCCCCCTCCGTTGGTGTTAAAATGTCGTTGTATTCAAAAGTGTTTGGTTTAGTTATAGAGAGAATTTTATTACATTTCTTTCGTTATTTTCGTTCTTATTGCAAAATATCATGATTTCAGGGAGACATTAGGGCGTTTTATTTGGTATAGCATTTTTTTTTAAGATTCAGAGTTTCCAGGGACCCCCCCCCCCCTGACAATTTTCCGTCCCTTTGGGATCGCCGCCCCTTGCTGGCATACTGTGTTCACTCTAATCTGAATTACAATGAACATCAAGTCACATGGTTATCATGCCTAGAAACCTTGAGTACATACATACATGATGTTGGGGTTTATTTCCGGAGGAGTTTGCACGAAGGCGGGGTTGGGAAACACGTATACAGCAGGCATGGGAGCTAGGGGCGTATGGGGACGATTACTCGTATTTACAAAGAACAGGTGAAATGCTGCTTCCTAATAAACAACCATAGGACGTAGGGATCGAAGATAAGGAATTCAGAACGCCAAACCAGCAGCCAGCTTTCAGCATTGTAACCCTAATACGTACACCTACATCAACAAGTACATGAACATGGAATGAACACGATGTGCAGATATATATAATTGGATTTGCACTATTATTTTTTATCATAACCATAAATAAACTAAGTAGTTCAATATCTTTCATATGACTTTAATCAGAACAAAAAAACTATACATATTACTATTTACAATTTGAAATGAAATTTGTAGGTAGGGTTTTTAATATAAAATAAAATGTAACCCCGGAGCTCGTATTATAAAGAGTTGCGATCGATTCAATTCAATCGCAACTTGAAATTAATCGTAACTGTGTACTTAACAGATAGGAGGTGCGATTAACTTTCAGATGCGATTGATTAAAATCAATCGCATCTCTTCATAAGACGAGGCCCATATGATCTATGCCAGTACTCACAGGAACCTCAATAAATGAATGTACAGTATGTGGGATGTTGAAATAAAAATCTATGTGATGTAATGATGCTATTTTCTCAGACACCAAAAGGAAAGGATTGAAGAATACAATTGTGTAACACGTACGAGTAATGTAACTATATTATGCACTAATTATGGTAGAATAGTATTTAAAAAACAAAAATACAAAGCGACTAGCCTTTTTAAAAGATTTTTTTTTCTTCAATATAATATTTATCTACTTCAGCACACTTAAGATGCATGTGTACGCATTTTAAACACTTTTTTCTTTTTCTTGTACTCTCACAGTACGAGATGGGGTCGTTAGAGTTTTAAAAAAATCCTATATTATTATACATACTAAACTATACTAAACTATACTATGAAAAGCGTGAAAGTTCCAAATTGGTGGCAACTCCACATCCTTGCATGATAATGAATCGCACTTTAGAGATTAGACTATTATACGATGTAAAAACGTGGTTGTAAATGGCGTAATTTCCGTTCCATATCATCTCTCTACCTCCCACTCCCCTCCACCTCCTTCCGTCTCTCCCTTTCCAATCCTTCCCCTCAGTAAAACCTCATTCTCTCTCTCTCTCTCTCTCTCCCTCTACTCCCTTCTCCCTCTCCCACCCTTCCTACATCCGTCTCTTCCTTACCTATCCGTCCCCTCACTCACGCCCTCATTCTCAATCACTCCCTTCTCTCTCCCCCTCTTTCTCCCTGTCTCTCTCTCTCTCTCTCTCTCTCACACTGATTCTTTGCCTCTCTACCTCTTTTTCCTCTCCCTTCCTCCTACTATCTCTCCTTTCCTCTCTCACACACCTTATCTACTCCTCTCAGTCTCTTCTCTTTCTCCAATCTCAAATTCTCTCCATTTTTGTCTCCTATCTTTAACCCACAATCATATTTTTCCTTTCCCTCTCTCACTTTATTTCTATTTTTGGTAATTTGACGCGTAAGAAAATTTCTTCATAAAACATCATCGACTTCCTTGACGAATCGTGCTCTTTGGCTTCATGCGAACCATCGATTTGAGCAATCCTTCAACTTTGTATGTTTGTATCCAGGACAGAAAAACTAAGGCATACCTATCTAAAAGAATGACGTATGTAGTCAGGTTTCTTAGACCCGTATTTTTGAAATTTGAGGACACAGCAGAACAAAAAGCACCTTCGTGGTTAATCATTTCAATTTATGCAAATCGTCACGAGTTTAGCTGTCTCTAGGGCATTCATTGGTATTAATATTCTATTTTAGATATCAATAATTCAAAAATATTGATGTAATTATTCGTAGTTATCATGTCTATGTCGATGTAGGGTTGTGTGATCCAACTTTCACAAGTTCATGCCGATCGTATCGTCAGGATCGTGCAGTTATTCTTTTAAAACAGACAAAAACCTATTTTGTGATCATATTTGAGTTGGATGAAAAACATAGCTAGCATTTTCTTCAATTTACAGATATTGATATGTATGCCGCATGGCGATCGAAATATGCTTTGCTCTCACATATTAACACTACTTTGTTATAAGGTCTAAATTTATTTCTGTATAAAAATACCATACCAATCATCTAATGTGCATGCATTGGCATAGATAGAGATATTAATCTAGTTATCTGGGACCATCAGCTCTGCTCTTTTCAATGTAATCTTTAATTCTATATCAACGCCATTTTAGGGCTGTTATATACACAAAGATTTTGATGAAACTTGGAGTTTACATAATGTCTTCATTGCACGTATCCATTTTATCCTATATGCATGTATATGTATTAATTTAAAAGTACGAAGAAACACGGACAGCATGATGGCCAGTACTTATACAGAAGAAGAAAAAGAAGATAGTAATTTGCTAATTGTATATTTTTACAAGGTTTCGAAGGATGTCATTTATCAACCGGTCAGAAATGAAGTCTAGAAACACCAGGTAACATTCCGGTATACATATTCACAGAACAAAAGTACTTCAATTTCAGAACGGTCATCTGATTTTCTAAGATCATAATAGAAACATTCATCAATATGAATATGAGAAAAACACTAATTAAAATTATGTGTATGATGATGTGGGTGTGCGTGGTAAATGTGTGGGTGTGTGTGTGGGTGGATGTGTGGCGGTAAATCTACTCCCATTAAAGTGAAGACCATGGTAATAATAATAATAAGGATGTCTTCTGTAGCACTGGTATGCGCCTACTCAGGCGATCATGACGGTTGCACCAACACATAATACAAAATCAGAAGGTGCACTGCTTGTGGTATATACAGTTTAACAATGTTAAATAATTCTAGAAAAAATGATTTGCGGTGTATAGTCCATATTCATTTTTGGCTAGCTTTAAAAAGAGAGAGAGAAGAGGTCAGATAAAACTGTAAGATGGCAAGTCATTACCATATTCCATATAGTATACGCCGGGTGCAGTGAACTTCAGACGAAGCTGACTTTTAATTTCCTGGCATAGGTTCTCAGAAACTGCAACACCTTAATTAGTCCCGTATATTGAATTTCACGTATCTGTCTTCCCGTACTTTAAGAGGTTGGAAGCGACTAGAACTTACAGAGGCGAGAGCGGGTGACATATGTCTGTAGGCGGGAACGGCTGGCGGCGACACACTCATCGTAGAGCTGTTAAAGCCACAAAGAAGGCGTTATAAGAAAATTAATATCTTTAATAGCCGGGTCACATCAGTTAGGAGGGCAATGGTAAATGCAAAGTTCAATTCCATAACCAATTACACCCTTTCAACTTCTTCATAGTCTATATTTACAGTGATTCAAACATTCTACATCATATCCTCCCTCATTTCATAGGTACAGTTCAATACGTATTTTCTATTTCATGTACATATAGTGACAGCCTAGTATTTTTGTCTGTAATCGTTTGTAAAGCATTTCGAACATACCTTAATTTTTTGGTGCTCTTTTTCCATGCAGTTGGAAAAAATTGTTTTCAAGAAGCTAATGTATTTATACGGTAAAAGAGAGAGACATTGGAAGATCGTAATGCATGGTACTTTAACTGAAGACTTTTAGTATGGCAAGTTGTATTATGCCATCAACAACGGCGCCAACCACGAACAGGTTTGATTAAAACAGTTTTACAATATCAAGGCAATAACCATTCATGTCACTACAGAATAGAGATAAGATTTAAGTTCAAACATCGACGTTTTTGATGGACATATATATATAAACGCATTAGCAAAAAGCGAAAAGACACAACAGGAAACAATCCTAATATCCATTTATTCATTTAAGAAATCCTTTCTAAATTTCATGAGACCCAAACACTTTGGCGCCTAGGGTGTTTCTTAGAGTGTATTCACTGCAGATGGAAAGGAGAGAGAGAGAGAGAGGCAGAGAGAGAGGCAGAGAGAGAGACAGAGAGAGAAAGAGAGAGAGACAGAGAGAGAAAGAGAGAGAGAGGGGGGTATGTTGAATATCTCTATATACCTCATACTGGCGAAATTTGATAAATCCGGAAATGAAGATGAGTGGAATAAATATAAAAAGAAGAGAAATGCTGTAAATAATCTTAACAAGAAACTTAAAAGAGAATACTATTTTTCTGAGTTTAATGAGCACCTTGGTGATCCTCGCAAAACTTGGAAAACATTAAAGAAAGTGTCGTTTAAGAAGAAATCGGGAGATAGAATCGAGCTGATAAAGGATGGATATGTAATTGATGATCCTGAGTGTATTGCATCAATATTCAATGAATATTTCACTCAAACTGCTAGTCGATATGATACTGAACATACATTTAATGAATTACATGAGTTTACTGATGACATCTTTACGTGTGTTTCTATAGGAGAGGATTTTGTTCTCAAGGAGCTTTCCAAATTGTCTATTTTTAAATCTAGTGGTATTGACAATCTACATCTACGTCTTTTGAAGCTTGCTTCACCATTCATTACAAAACCACTTACACATTTGTTAAATTGTTCACTCTCCACTGGTTCTGTTCCTGTTGAATGGAGGAGCGCAAGAGTAACGCCTATTTTTAAGGGCGGAGACAAGAAAAGCCCATCCAACTATCGTCCGATTTCGGTTCTTTCACATATTTTTAAGATTTTAGAAAAGGCTGTACACTCCCAATTGTATGATTTTCTCAATGATAATGCTCTTCTCAGTGATAGACAATCGGGCTTTCGACCGCTTCATTCAACAGGAACGGCGCTAGTTGATGTAAATGATTTCTTACTAACGGGGATAGACAGGGGTCTTATCTCCGGTGCATTATTTTTGGACCTAAAACGTGCGTTCGATTCGGTGAATCACAATATTTTACTCTACAAATTAGACAAGTATGGTGTAAAAGGAAAAGAATTGGCCTGGTTTAAAAGTTACTTAAGTGATCGATTACAATGTGTCGTGGTTAAAGGTGCTCAGTCTGGATTTAGAGGTTTAAATACTGGAATCCCACAGGGATCAATATTGGGCCCACTTCTTTTTACTGTTTTTATTAATGACCTCTGTAATTTACCGTATTGTGAAAATACTAAAATATGTTTATACGCCGATGATGCGGCAATTTTTTGCCAAGGCAAAGAAATTGCCCTTGTTGAGAAAACGCTTAAATGTGAGTTTAAAAAAATAGTTGATCACATTGAAAAAGATGACTTAATGTTGAATATCAAGAAGTGTAAGATCATGTTATTTGGGACAAGAAAACGAATCAAAAATCAAAGTGTACGCTTGATTTACAAAGATAATGTTATAGAAGTTGTAAATGAATTCAAATATCTTGGTGTATTATTTGATAATTGTTTAAAGTGGGACATACATATATCGAAAACTGTCTCTAAAATATCTAGAACCATATCATGTATAAAACGAATTAAATATTATTTGCCGAAAAGAATTTTAAAATTGTTATATGATAGTTTGATATTGTCACATATTGACTACGGTATTGTTTTGTGGGGATGTTCGGCAAAGTGTCATTTGGAAAAATTACAAAAGTTACAAAATCGTTATGCCCGTTTAATACTAAACGTAGATATTTTGACACCTCGTATTATATTATTGTCCAGTCTAAGATGGCAATCAGTTGTTCAGAGAGTGCAATACCAATTTAGAATATGGATGTATAAGCTGATAAATAATAAAATGCCGAAATATATTAAGGATATCGTGTGCTATCGACCGATAAACGTTTATACCAGATATGCAACTACCTGTCCTCTATTCATTAAAAAACACAAAACCGAGTATTTCAAAAGATCTTTCTGTTACCAATGCTCCGTTATATGGAATACACTACCCCCTTCTTTACGTTTATTAAACTCACTGGATTCATTTAAAAAACACTGCAAACTCCTTTCTCTCACATAGTTTAAAATAGTACTTACATGAATATTTACCCCCCCCCCCCATTTATTTCAATATTTTATCTTGTTTAATTTTTGTGTTCATTATAACTTATGTATGTTTATATGTTTTGTAAAAACGTTTTTGATTATGTTGATACAGGGCCCCTTGGTCGAGCAGTTTTTATAACTGAAAGGGCTACCCTGTCAAAATAAAACGACAAATAAATAAATAAATAAATACTGGAGGTGCAATTAGGAAGGAATTGTACGAGATATATGTAAAGATCTGATACTTAGTATGAAGGGATTGTTTGTGCGTGTTGTCTATCTAGCTATACATGATGTATGCAAAACATTCCTGAGTCATGTACCTTCGTAGAAAGCCTCCTTGATAAGTAATGACTGATGTTAATCAGCCATTCTCCTTGCACATACATCGTAAATTTACTAATCACAACCAGATGCCAGCCATGTTGAGTTGTTACATAATATAATTAAAACATTATCATGCCATCGGACAGACAAGGGCATGAGTCTGTCAATAGAAACATAATTACAGCCATTTGATACCATCTATCCTCCTTAATAAATATCTTTTCTTAAAGTTACATGACTAATATAAAGGAGAACAAATTGGCTATAATGTTACTAATACTACATGCATCATTTGCTCTCCTATTTCATTCCTTTTTGTGATTTACATGTTAATACCATCCCAATAAACACACATACATGCGGGAATAGTTTTTCGTTCATATTTCATTTCCCATTTTTCCGTTTCGAAGAATATTCTTTCTTCCCGTTCTTCTTGATGAGTTTATTTTCTTTCCTAGATTCTTAAAGGGAAAGTCCACCCCAGGATTTTCTTTAGCTGACGATATAGACCTAATAATACCATGAAGAATGATACAAGTCTCATTAAAATCCATGATCACATAACGAAGATATATCGACTTTTTTATCGAAAATCAGCCGCCCCCCAAATGCAAATGCGTTACATGGGCATGAAACGATTGTGACGTATGTTGCGAGCTGCCTTCTTATTTCGGAGACATTCACTTTCGCTTTCACTTTCATTCATGATTCGTCGTGTCAGTGCGATAACAGTGTACCGCGAGCGAAAGTGAATGTCTGCGAAATAAGAAGGCAGCTCGCAACATACGTCACAATTTCGATACTATCGGTTATTTTTTGGCGATCGTTTTTTGCCCATGTAACGCATTTGCATTTGGGGGGCGGCTGATTTTCGATAAAAAAGTCGATATATCTTCGTTATGTGATCATGGATTTTAATGAGACTTGTATCATTCTTCATGGTATTATTAGGTCTATATCGTCAGCTAAAAAAAATCCTGGGGTGGACTTTCCCTTTAATCAAGTTATCTAGTGGGTTAATCTTTGGACCTAGGTCCATGGTTAATCCAAGTCAAAATCTGTACTTTGATGTGGTTAACTCTGTGGTTTGGCATGATGTGAATTCTTCCATAGTCTGCTTAATGACAAGTTAAGTAATTTCATTTCAGTTTTCAGTTCCCGTCTCGCTTTTTCCCAATCTTCAATTATGATGTGCTCGGTTTGAGTAGATGCATTAACTATGTAGGACGGGGACCGCCATTAAAGATATGACAGCGCATCACGACCCGCATCCTTTGATTTTAGACGTTAATGAATGTGACAAATTAATGGAAGAACACGCACCATCATCAAAGACAACAAGCAGGTGCACCGAAGAAATGTCCTCCTTCCTTTGATCATGGTCATAAGAAGATAACGTTATGTTGGATGCATCATTCTTCAACATATCAAAATAACCTTAATTCATGTCATGTGAATCTCTTATGGAATTCTCAAAGAAGACAAAGAAAATAATCTGAGAGACAAGAACATGTCGAAAGAAACCAGTAAAACGTAAAAGTATATATATATATATATATTCTCTTCCCCATTTCAATACGATTATACGTTTAACGGTGGTAACTTGAGACGTGAATTTTTGTTCTTCATTTCAACTTGATGTTTGATAAAGAGAGATAGGGTGGGGGGGGGGGGGGGGGTTACTTTTCGATTTGTGACTAAAATTTCGACTAAACTAGGGAAGTGCTGAAATCATTTCAATAGGTTTTTTATTGCACTGTCAATAATATAGCGAAAGGAGGTATTGATACATTTCTGGAGGTTGTAATGAATGAAATAACTTTATTAACAATCTTGATCATAATACAGTACACATAGGAAATACAATTCTTATGCAACGGCTACAGGACACCGCTGCATATCAATACTGCTAGGGAAGGGCGGCGCCATTTTTGAACAAATCACATAAGCTAACGTTTTAAATATACAAAAAAAATTAAAGATCAAAGAGAAAGAGTAAAGATCAATAATCTCTAAGTTGGTACGTCTTTTAAAGCGAAGTATCGCAATACGGAGAGCGAGAGAGAGAGAGAGAATGAGAGAAAGAGAGAGAGAGAGAGAGAGAGAGAGAGGAGAAAACGCAAATGTTTAAAACATATCTATTGCTAGTACCCGACAGTGGATGCATGATGTAGATTGTGTCTTTGTATACAATACATTCTTACGGTAGATGGTTGATATCTAAACCGAGCGTCAAATCCCAAGTGATATAGGAAAGCTCATACAATGCAGATGAATATACGTCCCACCACTCGAGGTTGTGACCACGAATATTTTGGCGGCAGTCATCGTTAAGAGAATACGACAGTTGTCATGGCAACCAACTTTTAACAAATTAGGACGAACGTCCTGTCACTTCCCTCGCGCAATGATAATAGAGATGTAGACTTCAATTACATCTTCAAAAGATGGACATAGAATAAGTACAGTCTTTGAGAACCAGTGATGGGCAGTAAATCAGAACAATTATTTAGCTTCCCGAAGGTCATCTACCGGCCTTATTGAGTCCATTTTAACATGAGGGGAGAAAGCAGCACTTTGTTAAAGATGGAATTCAGATTATATAGTCATTTTTAAGAGAATATGACAGTTATATATTTTTTTTCAATAGTTTTTTCTTATTGATTCCAAACAATACAAATCAATCTTAGAAATAAAATACAGTTGTTTTTCCTTGACATGAATTCAAAACATTTTCATTAAATATATTGTACGATATGAAATAGGGCTACACCCACACGCACACACAAACAATCATGTGCACGCACATACGCACCCATATATATACACACACTAGAGTAGCATCAGTAGTCGCTCTATGCGGAGCGAATTCATTTCATTTTCCACACAATATAAACAATGACAAGATAATCACACTAATAAACAGAGTAATATTACAGAGAATTAGCATTAAAATATATGTGACATTGTTTTTTTTTAGTCGCGTAATGCAAGATTATTTAGTTACAGGAAATGAAAAACGAACCTACTTGGAAGCAATGCTTGTGAGGTGTGGGTTCGTAGAATAATAATCTAAAGTTTATACATTCATGACTGAATTTTGAAAGATTACGGAGAAAAAGAAACATGACGGGCACAAAAAAACGAAGCAAAAACAAAGATTTATATATATCTATATATAGCATCTCTCCTTAGCATCCTACTATTTCTTGTCCTCAATCCTCGCCTCATCATTCTCAATTTTGTTATCCACCATTCTCTTTTTCTACTATCTAAATATCTCTAAATTAATTTTCCTTTTTCATTTATATGTACATGTATATGTACATTTATGTATGACCTAGTACATAATAATTTACCTCACTGTTTGACGGATTATTGTGATAAAATTGAGCATAGATACAATACAAGAAAAAGAGAAAAGGGCCATCTACGTATACCACTGTATAAAACAACACAAGGCAAATTTTCAGTAACTTGTGTAGGAACCCGATTATGGAATGAACTTCCCGATGAAATCAAAAACAAAGGGTCTAGAAACACTTTTCGTAAACATCTCAACGATTACTTGATGAATAAGTGATTGAATTATGCAAGTACACATGTATATATTGTAAATAATCTCCACATTACATTTTTGTTGTTTTTTTTTGTCAAAAAAATGCAATTTTTTGTATAAATAATCTGTAGATACATGTATCTATGACTTTTTAACCTGGTATATCCTCTTCATAATTATATTTGAAGTGTAGAAATTGTGCTACGGTATTACTCAACATGTATACTTCTACTGTCAAGTTTTATTTTTTTGATAATGATATATTTATTTTTGCCAAGTGTGTGCTAAGAACAGGGGCCAGACTCGACTAGCACATGTGCTATTATTTGGCTCCTTTTCATCACCTTCTATATTCTATGAGAAAAGACATATGTCTAGCATATCAATACTTTGTTAGGTTTTTCTTTAATATGATCTATAATATTCATTTATGAACATGTACCATTCACGATGTATTCAAATGTTTAATCACTGATGTTATTGATGATGAATAAATAAAATCAAATCAAATCAAATCAAATCATATGTACTTCCTATCAATCTGAGCGGTATGTCACGGTTCATGAGATCAAGGAACAGCCGATAAAACTTGGACAGGTGCTGGGTTTCTCACTAGAACATCATCTTTTTCTCCCTATACCGACAATTTTCACACCAGCCGATACATGACGTATATTCTGGCGCGTACACAATTTCTGTCATCTTCTGTGTTACCTGTCGGTGCGTCACTGAGTCTGTAAGGATGCGCATGCATTCTTACAGTGTGTGACGGGCCTTTTCCTCGTGATGAATTTGCAGTGCCGTGATTGGTGGAGTTCCGTGTTCTGGCGCAATTTATATGAACGTTGTTCCCCGGTGCGCAATGGAAGTGAAAAAAGTCACTCCGTCATATAAAGCAATCATTGAATTAATTCATGCTTGCAAATTTCAATCTGAATGGGTGCTCTCCTGAATAAGCAGACGTCTACCAGGAACGAAATACGTTTCCACTTCTCACAACTGTGGGTATTAGACGTATTTCCTAATCATAAGTCGAGAACTAGAATATTACCACCCTCACTCCTTCGAATGGGATCTAACACATCGAATATATAGCTGCTACTAACGGAAAGTATATGCGACAGTGATTTCATTGAAATAAATCATGATAGAGGCTTGGAAACAATACTATCAATCATGTAATTTACCTAAGAAGGATCACCTTTTTCTCTAAAAGATCACTTTCTATAAAGAAAATATTAAACAAATTAAAAAATACGACTACACATCACATACAGGAGAAAAGCTACGATACCGTTGTTCTAGATGTTTCGTCGTTTTCATTGGAAAAATCAATAACTGGAATTCAGAACACGTATAGTTCAAGTTTAAGTTCAAATGCGGTTTTATTCACGACTTGTCAAAAAGTCAAAAGACTAAAAATGCAAGTTTACATCAAATATACAATCATATAAAAAGCATTCAAAAACATATGTACATATATATAAAGATAAAATAGCAAATGAGAACAAATATATAGCAATGAATAAATGTTTAAATCAAAACATTAAAGTAGTAGCAACAACAAAAAAGTGAAATATTGCTAGCAAAAATGAATAAATGTTTACATCAAAACAATTAAAATGTATACAGATATGTGAATTCAATTAACTGTAACATTGGACAAATCGAGATAAAATGCAATACAAATTCGATTCAGAAGGTATAGTGAGTATTAAAAAGTATTAAAAAGTATTAAAATAGGAGTCTTGGCAGTGTGCTAATCACAAGTGTGATATGAGTACAGTATAATGTATAAATATATTGCACATGTAAACAATGGAATTACTTAGGTATTATTGGTCACAGTGGAAAAACAAAAAGAGAGGAGGAAGAATAGACGAAGGAAGAAAGAGGAAGAGGCAGAGAGAGCAAAAAGAGAGAGAGAGAGAGACATAGAGCGAATGAGAGTGAAATAAAAAAAGAGAGGAAAGACCAGAACTGAAGGAGAGAAAAGGATATTTGAAAAGTAGCAAGTTCGAATAGAGAAAAGGGAAGAGGGAGTGCGAGGAAGGATAAAAGTACATGCAATATAAAAATACGAATGAATGGAAGAACCCGCCATGCCAATCATCATGACAGTTAAAATTGCACATAATTATATTGCTGAAATACATGACATATAACATACTGATAATTACCTAAGCCTCAATTTATCATTATTATAAAAAAATGAAAAAAAAATGGAATAAGATAAAATACAGTTTTGCTGACATAAGAATATGCTCCTCCAGAATGTATGCACGCTTACTGAAAGTCTTGATCACTAAGTTAATTTGAAACGCAGTAATCAATCACTTTAAGATGCTTTGAATTAAGTGTTGTATACACCTGTACATGACTTTTTGAAATACAAGAAGCTTTACCAGAAATGTGCTTGCTTCTTTGCTGGCAGAGATAATGCCCTAAAGCCCATCTATAGTAGTGTACAGGAGGGATTAGACCACTATGCAAGGTCACTTGACGGGTTCATCAATCAGCTCTCAATTAACATAAGAAAAGAGGATCATAGGGGAACAATTGGTCACCGATTAGGCCTTATTTGCTATATAGAGGGCGCATGTAGTTATAATTAACGCAGTGCATTAAATCATTCCCTTGCATCAACACATATAAAACACAGTGTGAAGTAGGTTTACACACAATGTATTCACACAGTCATAGAAAATATAATGTGAAGTAGGTTTACACACAGTGTATTCACACAGTCATAGAAAACACAGTGTGAAGTAGGTTAAGACACAATGTGTTCACACACTCATAGAAAACATAGTGTGAAGTAGGTTTACACACAGTTTGTTCATACGGTCATAGAAAACACAGTGTGAAGTAGGTTTACACACAGTGTATTCACACAGTCATAGAAAACACAGTGTGAAGTAGGTTAAGACACAATGTGTTCACACACTCATAGAAAACATAGTGTGAAGTAGGTTTACACACAGTTTGTTCATACGGTCATAGAAAACACAGTGTGAAGTAGGTTTACACACAGTGTATTCACACAGTCATAGAAAACACAGTGTGAAGTAGGTTAACACACAATGTATTCACACAGTCATAGAAAACACAGTGTGAAGTAGGTTAACACACAATGTGTTCACACACTCATAGAAAACATAGTGTGAAGTAGGTTTACACACAGTTTGTTCATACGGTCATAGAAAACACAGTGTGAAGTAGGTTTACACACAGTGTGTTCACACAGTCATAGAAAACACAGTGTGAAGTAGGTTTACACACAGTGTGTTCACACAGTCATATAAAACACAGTGTGAAGTAGGTTAACACACAGTGTGTTCACACAGTCATAGAAAACACAGTGCGAAGTAGGTTTACACACAGTGTGTTCACACAGTCATATAAAACACAGTGTGAAGTAGTTTTACACACAGTGTGTTCACACAGTCATATAAAACACAGTGTGAAGTAGGTTTACACACAGTATGTTCACACAGTCATAGAAAATACAGTGTGAAGTAGGTTTACACACAGTGTTTCTACACAGTCATCACAATGAAAGTATTCTTAATCCCCTTATCAGACATACTGTGCTGCGTATATTTTATGTTTATTTCATTATCTACAGTGTGTTGTACAGTGTGAAGAAGGTGAACATGACGTGTGTATTATATACTTTCGTCTTCCTGCAAGTATTATGATAATAATCACGAATTCCAAACAATCTGTCAAGTTCAATATATCTCAACATCTATTAAAAGGATATTCTAGCCAATTCCTTTTCACAATTGTCAAAATTGGTGTTCAATATTTTCTCTAAAATCTTAGATACTCATTTTCTGTCCCTATGAGATGCCATCCAAATCTACTGATTTTCACCTACTATTAAACACTTCCTCATGACGGCAATTTTGTTTTCATTATCTTTCTGTTTTCCAATCTTTATTTCTATTGTAAAAATTAAATCAAATTTTATTTTGAAACATTTCTCATTTAGGGAGATGCAGTCTGCTGACCAAGAAGTTGTTTAAGAAGTTGTTCCACGGAGAGGACCCTTATAACAGACACATCAGACCAGCCATCAACGAGTCTACACCCACCGATCTAGAAATGCAGCTCTTTGTTTCTCAAATTCTTGAAATGGTCAGTTAATCCACAGTTTGGTGATCCCCCAGCCCCCCCCCCCCCCCCCGGCCGATTTTTTTTTTGGGGGGGTCTCTTTTTTCTTTTAATCTTGTGACAACATCGTAAGTTTTATTTAAACTGAGTGTGGTCTACGAAAGTGGAAAGTATGCACGAACCTTCTAACTCATGCATACATTAATCATGATGGATTTAAAAGTACTTTGATATATGCAATCATCTTTCCCAGAGTTGAACTCGTACCAACAACTTCTCAGTACAGATCTGTATGCTTAATGACTCTATGGGGATCAATTGGTTGAAATTGTTGGCCTGATGTTTAAATTGAGATTTGGGGTGCTTGATTTTGTATTGCAGGATGCTTTGCATAATACATATTGTTTTTATTTACAGGATGAACGGTTACAAACGTTGAAGGCCAATGTATGGATGTCATATGTAAGTATCAGTATCAGATTACATAAGTATCAATAATACGCAATTCTTATTCAATCAAGTTACATACATATGCGTGTTTTAATCTACAATTACATTGCGTGACTTTTGACCAAATAAGGTCAACTGCCACCACGACTACCTTGACTAGTTGACTAGCTGTTAGTGGAGCACTGTGTTCTAGAGGTATGACGGTTACATCCTTGGATAAGATGTTTCGCTCTTGACCTAGGTGTATTTTATGGGTACCAAGCAATGCTATGGGGGATAATTGAAGGGCCCTCAGGAAGAGTAGTAATAAGACCGAGGTTGCTGACTTTCTTCTTCTTCTATTTCTTCTTCTTTCTTCTATTTTGATCATTATGAATTGATTATTGTGCTTGTAATGCTATGGTCACAAAGGTTCCTACGAACAATGCGTTCGTACGCATCTCCCTGTTTTCCCATTGTCTTCTCGAATTTTCATTGTCTGAAAATCGTTCGTACGGCGTTCGTACCACTTCGTGATGGCATTTGGGCTTAGTTTGTTTTCATTGTTAATTTTAACGTTTCTCTTATGTGACGATGACTGCGTTACTCATTAGGACTGGACCGACGAATTTCTTCGTTGGGATCCAGCTGACTTCGATGGTCTCAAGAGCTTCAAGATAACCTCTGACCTCATCTGGATGCCTGATATCGTCATCTATAACAAGTAAGAATGATGATATCGATGACGACTATGACGCGTTGATTTATGTTGCAAAATGTCGAGGCTATAATGCCAATAATTTGTTACAGTGGTTGAAACAGGTTATATTGTCGTCACCATCATTGCTACCACCAGCATAATAACAATAATCAATCATCGTCATCAAAATCAGCAGGGTCACTCACAAAAACTACCCCGCTATTATCATCATCATCATTGTCGTCACCATCACCATCACCATCCATTTAGTATATCATTTTTTGTTTATTTATTGCACCCAAAAGGTTGGATTAAAAATATTTTGAAAAATGCCATTATCATTACCAGCATCATTATCATCACTTTCATCATCATCAGCTTTATTAACATCTCCGAAATTGGGAAGCTGTACACATTTCACATATCTTTACCATAGGGTTTACTTGTTTTGTTGGTCATGTTGATAGGGAATACTAATATTATATCGAGTATGTAACGATAAGGTGATTGGGCATGGTTGCTCAGTAGTTAGAGCGCACGCCTCATGAACGGGAGGTCGTGGGTTCGATCCCCTGCCGAGTCATACCAAAGACTTATTATAACAATGGGACCTTCTGCCTTCAGGGCTAGGCGCTCAGCATATTAGATTGGAGAAGGGTATTAATAACATATTATGTTATGGCAGGGCCCGCTGGAAGAGCAGTTTCGTAACTGAAGTTGGCTACCCTGGGTAAATAAAACTTTATTATTATTATATTATTATTATTATTATTATCCCTCCCTTTTCTGCAGTGCGGGTGACTCCTACGGCGCGTACATGTTCAACAAGATTGTTAAGATCGAGCACACTGGCCATGTGAACTGGGGCTCGCCTCATATCATTGTGACTAGCTGCCAACTCAACGTTGCTAACTTCCCCTTTGACTACCAGCACTGTCCCATCAAGTTCGGTCCGTGGCAACACGATGGATCTGAGTTGGCAATCACGGGATCAGGTAGCTATCTCTCCATGTTACTATTAGTTTGTGTGACATCTTTTTGAGGCGAAGAAAAATTAAGCTTCATGCATTTTGTATATTTGTATGTTTAATAATGCTGCATATTATGCGTATGGAGGTATCTAGTATATATATCCTTTTATATGTTATACAAATTATTTGATGGTTACATGTATATTGCTGTATTTTAACCATCATGATGTATTTTACCTTGTAAATGACCCACCATTCAGCTTCGGCTGCCAGAACGTCATGTGAATAAACCCTTATTAAAAAGAATTATAATGGTGACATCGGAGACCTAACGTAATGGTGATGGCTATAATGGTATTGATGGTAATGGTGATAATGATGATGATGATGGTGATGATGGTGATCATGACTATTGATGTATTGGCAATAATGGTGATGATAATGTTGATGGTGCTGCTGCTGATGGTAATAATGATGATGATGGTGATGGTGATCATGACTATTGATGTATTGGCAATAATGGTGATGATAATGTTGACGGTGCTGCTGATGATGGTAATGATGATAATGAAGGTGGCGGTGATGATGGTGTCGATAATGATGATGGTGATGGATGAGGACTTTGATGATGATATATTTTAATAGTGACGACGATGGTATGGCAACGTTGATGGTGATAATGTTGATGATAATAATGTTGGTGGTGGCGATAATGATGTTAATGGTAATCAAATGTTGACGCTGATAATGACGATGGCGTGGTGATGGCGGTGATGGTTGTGATGATATCGATATTGATGATAGTTGTAATGGCAATGATGACAAAGACAATGTCGTTGTTATTGGTAATGATGATTATGATGACGATGGTAGTGGTGATGGTCATTATAACGATGATGGAATTAAAGGTGATGATGATGATATTTGTGGTAATAATAGATAACTAACTCTAGAATTGATTGTCTTCTTCTCAGGTGATAATACAGTATATCGCAGTGATGGTGAATGGGACATGGTAGGTCTTTCTACAGTAACTAATCAACAAACCTATCCAGACTCTCCTGGCATATCGTATTATGACGTCACCTACACAATACATATCAGAAGGTAAGTAGTATGGACGAGAGACAGAGAGAGAGAGAGAGGGGGGGGGGGGGGGCAGACAGGGAGAGAGAGAGGAAGAAAGATAGAAAGGTCGACACACAGAGAATAACATAGATAGAAGGGTGAAGACAGGGTCTGTCTCTCTCTCTATGTCCCACGCACACACACTCACGCGCGCGAAAATCCATCCGCACACGCACTGTTTTAAATAGTAATTTTGTTTTATTCCTTCAAATGTAATGCAAACAAAAATAACCACGCAAATCCACATGCACACACGCCGTCGCGCACACGCTCGCACACACTCCCACACACAAACTCATAGCCAGATAAAGAGAAGAAGAGATAGGCTTGACACAGACAAATAGTGATCAATCTATGTACATAGTGATCAATCTATGTACAAGACATAAGACAAGTAGAGAAGAAGTAGGTGACAAAATACATACATTCTAAGAAATGTATAGATTGACTAACTGAAGGTAAAGACATGAAAAGATAATTATTACATAGAGAGAAAAAACACAAAGGTTAAAATACGTTAAGATGAAAATGAAATTGCTAAAATTAATCATGAAGTGTTTCTCAAATATCAAACGTATCGTTCTTTACTTTTTGTTTGATCTGTCCCTCCTCCTCCAGACGAGCTATGTACTACGTGTTCAATCTTCTCGTTCCGTGTATCCTGATCGCGTCAATCACTCTTCTTGGTTTTCTTCTACCGGTTGATTCAGGAGAGAAGGTATCCCTTGGTATTACAGTCCTTCTCTCACTCACAGTCTTCTTACTTCTCATTGCTCAATCAATGCCGCCATCTAGCGTCGTACCCATTATAGGTATACATACCGATTCGGCGATAGATTTTTTTCTTCATAAATCTGTTTTACCAATGTATTTCAATAAAACATTCCCCTGTTGTCAACGTTTACATTCAAATTTTACAGGTATGAAGCAGGTAACGAAAAATCTATGTAATAGTTTATCATATCCAAATACCTCAAGGAGAGAAAGAAGCCTTTTCAAAATGACGCTTTCCTTTTTTATTCATGCATTACAAGTACATTTAATTGTTTAATTATTTGTTTATTTATAACCATTAATTATTTATTCATTTATTCATTAATACATGAATTTATCAATACGTTTATTTATTAACTTTATTTATTCATTTATTTGGTTCTTTGTTCGCTTTGCTTGTCGGTGAATTTGATTCTACTCATACCCCTTCCCTTTCAAAATGGTGTAGCTACTGACCTGTCCCCAATCATTCATTATAATGTAAATTGTGGAGATATACAAAATAAAATAAAACGTAATATGAAATATGAGTAGCGAAAGTATATTGAGGAAATGTATTGAGAAAAGAAGAGAGAGAGGAGGCAATTTGAGATTAAAAGAATCAGGATATTGGGACGGCACGACATTGGTGAAAGGTAACAGGAAGATATATTTAATGCCTTTTTTGTTTATCTCCTGTGTTATTTAGGTCAGTATTATGTATCTACCATGGTACTCGTCTCGATCTCCATCCTCCTAACCGTATCAGTGATCAACCTTCATCATCGCGGTCCATACTGTAGACCAGCTCCTAAATGGGTTCGAAGGATCATTCTTGGAAAAATAGCATGGTTTTTACGACTACAACCTGAACACTTCAAACATATGAAGTTTGCTTCAAATAATAGCTACTACAATGCAAATGGGATTAACACATCTTCACCTAGTGACAATAACTTCAGAAGTAAGATTGTTGGTAAATATGTCCTTCTTTTGAAATTTCAATTATTTGCCCTCGAACGTTTTATCCATTTTCCCTTTCGCCTGGGAGACATCACGGGTCACTTAGTTCGACTTCGGCGTCGTTAAAGGCCCACAGAGGGGACGCGTGGGGGACGCACGCCCGGCGCATTGAAAATCGGAAAAAGTCGTGAGCCCGACTTTTGTCAGGATTTGGGAGAGGCTAGCGAGCTGACACCGAATGCATAGCGTGTTGCTAGCGCGCTGCGCGTATACAGGGCGTGTGCTCCACGCATGGTCTGGCGTTGATCTAGCGCGCTCTGCGCATGACTGGCGTGCTTTTGGCGTTTACATGCACGCGTCGAGCTCCGCGCACATTTTTGAGCATGCTCAAAAAATCCCGACGCACACAGCGAATTACAACGAATGCATAGCGTTGGTGCAGCGTTGGTCCAGCGCACTCGACGAACGATTAACGAAGGATGACGCACACCTAACGCACGACAACGCACTGGCAAAAATTGCAAATTTCCAATTCGCGGGCCGTGCGTCCCCCATGCAACCCCTATGTGTGACCGGGTCTTTACTGGATACGGTGCCACTGATCTTGAAACTCGTACATAATGATCATTAAGCCGTGTGAAACAAATGACAGTTCAAAAATCAAGGTCAAATGTTAAATGAGGTCAGTCATGGCAATTTACGCTTCCAAACTTAAAAGCGCCTATTTAAACTATTTACTCCCAAAATATTACCTGAAAGTCGATTCCTAAATTTGAGTACAATTGGATTTAACTACCAAAAATCACTGAGGGTAAGTCAAAGGTCTTATTTTGAGATGAATTGTTTCAGGTTACGGTTTTTAAATGAGTATTTGAAAATAACTTTCTTTCCAGAAATTCATGTGCAAATTCATGAAACCTGTACATAGGGGTTATTCAGTGAAAAAATAATGCGATTTAAATTGTAGATCAAAATTTAGAGTCCAAAGATGAATTGAGGTTATTTTTGCTGCATGAACATAAGCTTTTTTAATTAATTAAATGTTCTCCCCTCAGTAAAGTGTCACTGTGAAGTGTACAAAAAAAATAACATAAAGGAGGATTTTTCATCTCAAAGTTCATGACCATGACCTTAAAAGGTCGAGTTAAGCCAAATGAGATGGATTAAGTTTTTTAGAGAAATATCATTTATCTACGATGGTTTTATTTATTAAGTTTAAAGATAAAGGTCAGCTCTGGTATAAAAAAGAAAATTAATTCTCACAGAATCAAACGAAAATTAAACCGAATGTTCAAGATTACAAATAAATGTCATTTGCCAAACAATTTTGGTAGAAAATGTATACTGGCTGAGCAATGAGCATTGAAAGATTAGGAAATCAAGGTTAGTAGCCCCGACACCATTTGTGTAGTCCCATATACATCTTTCTGTGAACAGTGCTTGTTACTTTACCAATACTGGGCCAAATTTATTATGATTCTGATGACTCCAGAACCTTGCAGTACACACCAATACTTACATGGTACATGATCAACTTTTTCTGATCCATTCCTACACCTTTTCTTTCACAATGCAATCACGTGTCCAGAACTCACCTTTATCTTTTACTTACACGCTGTAATATGAGGCCAACATTAATGGCTTCAAATGATAATTCTGATTCTGATTATTATTATTATTATTCTGTCATTTTATCTGTTTGTGTATTTTAGAGAAACGAGAGAGCTACAAGCGTGACAAAGTGAAAGTCACTGCACCTCATGAGTCTCCAATCCTTGGTATATCCCGGAGTGGTCGGGGAAGAGAAGGCTGCTGTGATAACAACGACGATCAGCTCATTTTACTCCGACGAATGATCGATCATATGCGATACATCCGAGATCATTTCGAAGAGATCGATGACTCTGAGGATATCAAGAATGAGTGGAAACAGATCGCGTTGGTCGTCGATCGAGTCTTCGCTATTTTCTACGTCTTCGGTTCGATCGGTACCATCATGATGCTCGTCTTCAAGATATCATGATCACCCTACAGGTTGATGGTTATCGTCGATCGCAGTGGGATCATCATCACAGGGGCGGTCGTCTGTCAAGAAGTTTCGTGATCAGCCTGGAAAGAGAGGTTCATCTTTGATATACACAGAGCAGGCTTTTGCAAAAGACTTCAACTGTTTGTATGATCATTTAAAACAGTAATTACGTAAGCCATCAAACTTTGTCGTTATTTTACATGTTGCTTGAAAATTGATTCAGAAATTGTCATAAAGATGACTTGATGATGAATAAAACCTTAATCGAGGTAAATGAGAAAAGATGTGGATTTAAAGATCAAACTTTGATCCGCCCATTTGATCAAAAGTGCTACACAATATACGATCTCTTAGCTTTATGTTTCTTGAACTTTATCAAATCATCCCCCCACCCATATTGGAATATATTTTTTATCCTCGCTAGCGTTAACCTGGTCATCCTCTTCCTGGTACAACACCATATGTACAAATTCTACTAGCAATGTTTTCTCATGTTAGTTTATATTTTGATCTGAAACACCTTGTTCACCCCTATCGTGAACTTTGTTTAGTTTTCGGGCCAATCCTTGATATGCAAAAACCTGCTTTGCTCCAGATAAGTGGCCAAACAGTTGGCATTTTCAACAAGCATCCTTAATAAGAATCTGCAGGGATCAACAACAAAATAGATCGATGCCATTTGCAATGGATAGCTTTTACTTTCTGGGTTGTACTACATCAAGAACATTGTGTATTCAAGATGATTATTATCCTTAATCCAAATCTTTCCCCATACTTAAAGCACATAAATTTATGCAGATCATTAAGTGCCCTAGACTTTACAGGATGTGGCACAGTCAAACTACAAAGGTATCATTTACAACCAACAATGTTTTCATATCCTAAACTGACAACGTCATGGCTGTATTCTATGTAATTATTAACGGACACGGGGTGAAATTCTGTCAGTTTAGGAATTTGGGGATCTCGAAGTCTTTTTTTTTGTTTGTTTTTTTGTTATAGATGTACAGCCTAGATCTAGTGCATATACATGTACATACATGTTAGTCAGACTGAATCTGAGGCTTAACAGTTTGCCTCCAGACCTCCGGGTAATCATCTAAGAGTACAGTTTTGGAAGATCAGGGTACAAATTGTTGCATGTAGGGCTGTTTGGTATCTTTGATCTGAACAGATGGTGAGTTACTTGGGCATGAAGGGCCAGGTTCTTGTTGAGGGTTGTTCTATCCTTTTGAGGGCGGTTGAATCCTGGACTTCTAAACATGGATTTTAATGGCATTATTGACATTTGCCCAGATATTTTCAAAGCTGTTATCGTGAACGGTTTTCATTGTAAGTGTTTGTTAATATTATTATCATGTCGTTGCAATAGCAACATCAATGTTTCTTTCAAAAGCTGTATAGTATTTTTCTGGCTATCAAAATAGGGTTTAAATTATAAGTAACAAATAAATTTGTACTAAGCTGTAATATCCAAATTATGATGAAGAGTTCCAAGTCTAGAATTACAAAATGCAAGTAATCTGTTTCAATGGCAACGGCTCTGATACTTCCACCCACCCAGAGCTAAATGGCAAAGAGAAAGATTATGAGAGTGGGTCTTCTGGTTAATTAGGGATCAACCCGTGTATGATACTGATTTGAATTGATTTATTTATTTCTGTTTGATTTTCTTTTTCTTTTTGCGTTTTTATAAATATATAACAAACAAACATTGCAAATGTACACATGACAAAAGAATATATGTAGAATAAAGTAAGGCTGGCTGTAACTAATCGAAAACATCAAACAGGAAGGTTGACAAAGTAAGCAAAGCTTGATAGCATGACTACCCTCAATGGATACATAATAATACAAATATGGAGGAAAAAATATTGGTAAAAGGGGAAAAAGACAGAAAAAAGAAGAAAAAAGAAAGAAAGAGGGGGTGCACATCAAAATTCACAGATGTATGTGGTAGTTGGATTTTAATTTGATATATAAAGACAAAAATATTGAATATTGAATATTGAGTGGCCAACTTAGGATATAATAGAATGAGAAGACTCGCGAGGTTCGGACAATTATGTGGAATCAGCAAATGGGTTATGTTTCTATATGCTATGCAATTACTGATACACTTACTTCAAATGCCAAGCATACCTACTTTGGCATCATGGTGTTCTCAAAGCATCTTTTGTGAGGGGCAGGACAATTACCATAAAAAAAAACTTATTTAGCCTGAAAAACCATCGGAGAGTGGAACTTTGTGTATTTAAACATATGTTTCATGGTTTGTTTGGGGTGAGATACAGACATCATCTATTTTGCCAAAATATCAATTTCTACAAATTCATTGCCATAGCAACAACCATTTTCTGAGCATTGACATATAAATGCAATGACCATTAAGATATAAAGTATTATTACAATAAATATGACCTTGAGTGTGTAACGGATATGCTTAGGCAGAAAATTACTTGTCTGAAAGATAGTAGTTGGTGGTGGTCAGTGATGTTAAATCTTCCATATAGCAGGGTTATTGTGGTGTACCCCAAGATTCTGTACTGGGCCATCTGTTGTTTCGTATTTACATAGATGATATAATAAAATCTTCTCCATTTTAAAATTGTACCATGTTTGCTGATGATACATGTGCTCTTCTTAATAACAGAAATACACAAATGCTTGTCTCATCAATTAAATAGGTAAATGTTAGGGTTTAAATTAAATTAATTATCTTTGAATTTAACTGATTAGAAACAAATTATGTCATATTTACGTCAAGGAACAGGAAAAATGCCCAATAATGTATAACCTGTTGTTATTGATAATCTTGTTATATCCAATTTGGAAAAATATAAGGTTTCTTGATATTACAATTAATGAGTCTTTGGATTGCAATGTACATATATATATAAAAAAAAAACTCCCGAGACAGCTGCTAAATATGTCAATATCCTCTCTAAATTAAAATTCACATTGCCTACTAATGTTTTTTTATATTCTTTATAATAGCCTTGTTTTACCACATCGAAACTACTGCAACTATATCTGGGGTTTTAGTTATAAATATAACAAAGTCACAAATGCAAAGTCCAAGTATACCACTCTTTATACAGATGTAAATTTTGGTTTCATACGATTTGATTTCATTTAATACACGTATTAGTATGTACTCCCCAAGAAGTTTTGTAATATTTATATTCAAAATTCAAATATTCATTCATATGCCACTCGTAAAAAATACCACTGTCATCAACCCAAAGTAAGACTAACTTCTTCACTTAATGTTGCTGGCGTGAAGAAATGGAATTAATACCCACTTCTATAAGATTAAGTTCAACTTAATTCACTTTTTTTAAAAGCTTTGTCACGAATACCTATTTGAAAATTTGTAAAAGAACAGTCAGAACATTGCATAGTTTAGAAAATCTAGTGTTTTCATATTAATTACTTTGTATAAATACTTTCGTTTAGGTGTGTCTGTATGCGATAAGTTTATATGCGTATGTTTATGTGTGTGTGTGTGTGTGTGTGGGTGTGAGGGGGTATGTTGACTGAGTCATATTCAATTTAATTTGTTTTATGTGGGGGCCCTATTTATAAGCAATTTGCTTTCTCGTAGCCCATAGCATATATTTGCTTTGTATCTTGTATGTTTAATGTATTCAATTTTCTTTTGTATGTGTCGCTGTTACGTGTACATGGTTCAATCAATTCAGTGCAATGATCATTGAAGTACCTTACTTTCTGAAATTACAGGAGTTGCCATGCCAACCGCAACATTCAAACATAACTATGAGGCTTTTATTGAAATCAAAAGAGTAACTGGAAATCGATCTATTTTAGCCACTAACATAATATTTTGTGTTTGTTTGATGGGAAATATGTGTCATTTTCAAGAAAAATATCGTTACCATGTCAACGGCCAAAGACGTCATTTTAAGTACACTTTAAATTAGTCATGCACTAACAAATGCATTACATTCATACATTACCCATTTTTATTATGCGTTCACAAATGTGAGAACAAAGTAAATACAAATATTATAAGCAAATTCACAGTACTTGGTACATTATGTCGTTACCTTGGGCAATTTGAGTAGGACATGCTTCAAAAGCTAAGCTTGTATGTTGCATGGACACAATTGCATTGATACTATAAATAATTACGCAAACATTAGGTCTTGATAAGAATGTGTTATTGGGGGATGTGGTTTGGTGGACAGTACATTGATGGCGTTTTTTGGATGGAAATACCCGCTTGTTTGCCAAATCGTTAAAACCATGGGCATGGACAACTGTAAAATTAGTGAAATTATATTTGTTATTTGATATTTGCATAGATAGATAATAAATTATTTACTCATTATTTCACTGTTTCTCAAAACGATTTAGTAATTATGTGTAAGACTCAACATGAACATTTTAGCTTCATCTTTCATGCTTTATGTATTTGAATTTGTGATATTTGTATATAATAAATGCAGTTTCATCGTCTGATTTGGTAATAATATATTGTTTTGCACTAAGACACTGTATATATAATAATTTGGTAATATTTATAATAAAGTGAATGCTGCCCTCTTAAGTTGAAAATGATTCTATAGGACAAAAGGTTAAGTCATGACAACAGAAAATATCTGGAAGCCAAATTGTTAGCCCAAGCAGTATAATATGCGTCCGTTGTTGAAACTCTTTCCCTTCTTTTATTTCCAACTCTTATTCCTAATTTTTTTTTCAGGGACCCGTTTCACAAAGCTTTTTTTCAATGACAAATGACAAAAATCATTAGCAAATCTGCTGATAACCAATCGGAAGCAAGAAATTCGGTAGCTTATAACATAAACTGTAATTTGACACTGATGACAAGTTTTGTGAAACGCCCCCCCAGGTCTATTGAGAAAAGTGTACATATTTCCTCAAGTCTTCCATTACTAAGAAATGGGGCAATA
The DNA here is from genome assembly GCA_035222895.1 of Strongylocentrotus droebachiensis. Lineage (NCBI taxonomy): Eukaryota > Metazoa > Echinodermata > Echinoidea > Camarodonta > Strongylocentrotidae > Strongylocentrotus > Strongylocentrotus droebachiensis. The sequence goes on along the minus strand of JAVYIG010000273.1, from coordinate 594,326 downwards.
AGCAGAGCTGGATTTTGCTATTGGCCGTTTAGTATTTAGTATAGTGGAAATATTAGATCACTAACTCGCACCACATTTGTCTATACCCATGTATATTTTGTAATCTGCGACGAGATTCACCTATTGCTAAAAGAATTTTGATGTGTGTTTTTCTTACAAACCAGTATTTCTTTTTTTAAAATTATATCCGCAGAAAGAAAAAAACAAGGAATAACAAGATTGAAACTACTTTCGAAAAATTTAATGAATGGCAATTTTAGTTCCATTTCGTATATCTTATAGAAATTATGTTTGGATTACTTTAAAGGTAAAGACCAGTTTTGGAAACGCCACTTCTCAAAAAATGAAACGGAAGCTCTTATTACCAATCATGTGAAAGGATGTGCTTTGACTAATACGTGATGATACAAATTTTGCCGAGAAACCGCCTACTATTGATATATTTGGTAAATTATTATATCTATTTGCACCTGATAGATATCACGCACGGGTTGCGCATGTGCCGCGCAGTCCCATATACATCTTTCTGTGTACAGTGTTTGTAACTTTACCATGACTGGGCCAAATCTCTTATCATTTTGATGATTCCAGAACCTTGCAGTACACACCAATACTTATATGCTAGATGATCAACCTTTTCTGATCGATTCCACAACATTTCTTTCACAATGCAATCGCATGACAATAACTGGTCTTTATCTCTAATACGGTGTTGCAATGTTCGCAAATTTTTAAAGGTGTTAGACAGGACTGTACGTTTAAATGATTTTTCGAAAGTAGTTGCGATCGTGTTGCGTGTCATCATTTATGAAATAAATGGCAAAAGAGAGTGGCTTATTAATATTTGAGTTGTTGCCATGTTTATAGTAGCTGATTGTAGATATACCTACAGTATGAGATAACATTCTTGTATATCAAACACCATAGCTGTTGATCTTCCACGGTTAACTGCAACACATTTTCTGATTGATATCGCGATGAATGGATGATGATAAAATGTAAAACACAGTTGTTTAGATAATAGGGAAATCACATCATGTGATAATTCACCATGATATGATGTTATTGATTCTCCGCTTTGGTTTTGAAACTTACAGGTTTGACGTAATACTCATTTCAGTCAAGAAGTTCGAACTTTATGTACACGTAGTTCCGCCGGCAAGGACATTAGTTTAGGCAAATCTTCTAACGAACTTCGATCATCTGTTAGTAGGTCATGTTCCGAGATGCCTGAAAAACTATGCTATCACTGCATTGCGCATAGGTTATTCCGACAAAGCATCTGGCATCCATTACGCAATTATTAACACTGTGACGAAATGTTAAGTACGGCCAAACCAGCCTAAGCTGGTGGTCACACTTCTATAATGGCAACCTGTTTACAGTGGTCATCCACGTTACTTCCCTTTAGAAGGAAATGTGTGTTGAAGAACCTGTCTAAAAAGGCCACCTGTCTACAATGGCCACTATTTGTGTTCACATTGATTGGCCCTAATAGACAGGTTCGACTCAGTGTACAAAGCGCACAGAAATTATTCAACAAAATGGTTACATGTTTCTTGGATGATCTTAATTTCATAACAATTAGTTGATTTTTATGTAATTCTATACTCACGCTCTTTATTGATTAAAGTATGTTTTTTATTAGTCATTGGATTGTTTGAGTGAAATCAATATTAAATCGCTTTGCTATTCTTCGTCAGCCGCTGATTCCCTCGTATTTATTTTGTTATTGAATTAATTATTGGATCAGAAAACGCATAATGAATACAAACGAAAAGGTAGATTCCGTCTGATAATAATATTTATTTTGCTATCATCACGAATTTACTATTCAAAAGTGAATTCATTTAAAGTAATGTGTATCGTATTCGATTTTGTAAAGTATAACTTTGAATAACAACACAGGTATGTGAACATTAACAGATCAATCACTACAATATAGATTATATAAAAATGGCAACATATTTTACAAAGCCATTTTGTTTGTGTTGTTGAAGTGTGTGTTGAAGAAACTGTATTTTAAACAATCCACCATCGTACAATGGCCACTCTTTTGGTTCACCTCTTGGTTGTCCCAAAAGACAGATTTGACCTTTTTTTTTTAATGCATATCTCTTTTGATAATCTAGCAAGGGAATCATAACAGATTGTCAGAATAAAAAAAAAAAATTAATGATATGAAGTAGGAATGAATGACGGTACAAAGGTTCAGTTGTGATCAGCTTGGTAATAAGCTTATACGAGGAAGAACATTAACAGAATCTTGAAAATCGAATAATTGTAGTTCGTTACATATTAGCATTATAGGTTGATTTTTAGAGTATTTTACATAATACAAATAATTATTAAGCTAGTTCTTTTCAGGACCGCGGACCCTCTCAAAGCGCTTTACAGATATATATTATACATAGGAACAATACAATATACATGGGTTTATATGTTTCCAAACCGATGATTGATAAGAGAGGGAAAGAGAAAGAGAGGAGAGGATGATATGTCATATTATATACCTCACTTAAGTAATCCAGCCATCTGATTGGTCGAAATTGCATTCATAAACTTCAACTGTTCCTGTAAAATTCCCGGTAACCATGCTTAAAACATTTAATATTTTTAATAACCATGGTTATTAAAAAAATAGGTCAGTCTCCATGGTTACCCCATAGGTTTACATGTTAAAAAATGGTTTGAGCGATGGAGGATACCGTATGTGTGCGAATAATTGGTCGGTAATTTCAATACAATTGAATCTCGATCGATCTTACCGACAATTTTATCTTGCATTGTTGACATGAAGACGAAAATAAACTTCCAAAAACAAAAAAACAACATCTGCCGATAGATCTTGATCTAAGTTCGTGCCAATATGCATTGCAAAAGTAAAAGAAGAGTCCGTATAATGGAGCTTTTGCGAAACATTCATCACACGCGAAGCCGATTTCAATCCATTTTAATGTATATATGGTATAAAACTGCCAAGCATTTTAATAGCGCGCGATGGCCGAGAGGTCTGAGGCGCTGATTTTAGATACATCACCTTTTGTACGCAAGAGTTCGAATCTCATCTTCGACCAAAAAAAAAAGTATTTTTTATTTTTTATTTTTTAGTCTATTTTTTTTCGGCATATAAAAGTATTAATGACTGCTTTAATATTCGAGAAATAGTTGTTTTTATACGCTCTCGGGAAGGTTACAATTGGGCTATTCCCCTCGGCACGCCTCGGGTAATAGCACAATTCTAACCTTCCCTTGAGCGTATAAAAACAACTATTTCTCTCAAAGCAGTCATTAATACTATAATATATAATGATTACATCAGCTGTATTGACATTCTAATAGCCCTTTAACATCACTTGATAAGATTAGTCTTTCATGGGGGTCAAGCTTCTGTTATTAACATGATTAAAGTGCACTTTTGTCATTTACACATGATGAAATCAATGACAAAGGTACTGAAAGAACTGAATACGAATTACAAAGAACAGAACATATTAAAGGAGAAGGCTGACGTAAGACAAATTACTTTTGAGGACGATAGTATAAGTACAATGAAGCACAAGTTAAGAAATTCCCAATCATGCCAATGACGTCATTCCAATGAGGCGTTTTACTAATGCTACGGTCACAAAGGTTCGTACACGTACGAACGATAATTTCGTACGAATCTCCCTGTTTTGCCATTGTCCTCCCGAATTTCCATTGTCTGAAAATCGTTCGTTTACGGCGTTCGTAGCAGTTCGTAATGGGATTTGTGGCCGAGGCTTAAAGGGATAATTGAGTTCTGTTTTCAGACTGCAAATGCCTTCAAAATGCATGGTTATTGCTCTTATTCTTATATATTACATGTATAGTGCCCTTTTAGAACCTTAAATTGCTATGAAGGTAATTTTAGACCCTAACATGTGTGAAATTTAGCCAATACGATCATACCAATTCAGCTCCACTTAAACAAAAAAAACGGTGACCGTTAATTAATTATTTAATTAAAAATAACAATACATGAGCCGGCTAATTGTGAGTAATATAAGCAACACGAAAATGCCAACAAAAAAGCCAACATCGGCATTGGCTGAAATACGACGTAAAAGGCGTTATTTTGTTTTTTCAACGGTTTTTTCAAATTTTTCAAAATATCTAATAAATGTGGTGGTACAAAAGTATTAGAAATCATTATATTCCAGCCGTCTCTGAACCGATTTTGATCAAACAAAGATGATTTTGTCATTTAAATATTATGTTCTTTCAAATTTGACACTCAGTTTTTCATTATCTCACAAAAAAAATCATTTTGTGTAGCGCCCTCCGCAACAGAACTCAACTATCCCTTTAACCACAAAAATACAAAATCATTAACAAAGAGAAAAATCACTTCTTGCACGTGTACATCTGCCAGATGAACATCGAACAAAAATTGTTTTTATTATTTGACCGGGAGATATGACTAAAGATTTGTTTAGAAATAAATTATACAATTTTCTCTCACCTGTCGTATTTTGTCGTAATTCTTTCTTGCATGTCAAATTCTAGATAATCATATCATGTTCTGCAACACATCACCTGTTCTGAGTATAGGCCTACATTAATTTGACCCAAGGACTGCAGTCTCTCATAAAACCTCTCTCTCTGTGTATATGATCATTTCTAAAGTAAAAGATAATATTTGGAGAAAATCTTACCAGCCTTCTCGCAATTAATGACGTTGGGAGCGTGATAATCTAATGATTATACAATACGAAAGCTTTCAAAATGGCATTATAAAAGCTTTTTGTCTACTCTTGACGTATCGGTATACAGTACGAAAATGTTTAACGGGTGTGAGTATGACAGTGGGAGAAAGGAAAAAAGAGAAAGAGAAAGAGAAAGCCAGACAGAAAGGAAGAAGAAAAAAAAAGAATGGAAGAGAGAAGAGAGAGAGAGAGAGATAGTAGGAGAGAAAGGGAGAGAGAGAGAGAGAGAGAGAAGAGGAAGATTTGTAAGAGGTTGCGTGTATATTATCTTTCAGATTTTATTCTCGAGCAAATACATACGAGGGGAAATCGTTACGTTCCTTCTTAAAGTTTATTCAAGCTATCTGAAAATAAGCCTACGGATTTTTGCATCAAAAGTCTCCGTTAACAGGAACATAATACAATATAACGTGATTTAGAAATGCAGACGAACATGTTAAGAGTTAGAAAGCAGATGTGGTATTTCTGGTTTGCTGCAGCTTCCTGCATGTACATCCTTTTCATAAAGAAGTATATTTTACTTTTACCTTTTTTCAAATCTCTAATATCTTCATATATACAAAAAAGTAGTGTGTGTTTAGTTTTTGGGAAGATACAGGATCAACGGAAAATGAACAGTAATCTAGAACAAGGCAATTGATCTCGATTATTTTTACCTCAAAAATGATTAAACACATCATTTAGGAGGGGCGGGATGTCAATAATTTTGGACACTTTGCCGTCTACAGCTAAAATAAGAATTTCAAAAATCTGAAAGTTGTTCGGGCTGGCTTGAATGTGTGCGACCTTAAAATTTAGACAAAATTATCAAACTTTCGTTACAAGTTAGAAAAATATTTATCATTAACTGTGACCTTTGCTTATATAATTATCAGTATTTTGTCCTTCAAGTTCAAGTTTACACTGAATAAGTGAGATAATTTCTTAATTGCATTTAGCTTTGCTATTGAGTACGGCTTATTCAGTATTCTAATATCTTTAGTAAGATATTATATTTGTTCATCCTATTCATTCGCAAATATTTCTTAACATTGGCAGAATTGTTTTGTTTTTATGAATACAAATAAAAAAAAGACAAACTGTTTTATTTCATTCCAAACGTTTCTGAAAGTTAGTCCCTTTCTTTCTTTATTTATTTATTTAAAACGGTTTATTGATAGAAATCATTCGCGTCTGAATGACTAAATTGCAGACTTTGTTTACACTCAGCATAGATAACAATTGATACATTAATACATGTTTTCCGTACCGTACCGTAATCCATACCATATCTTGAGATTAGATACGTCCTTATCGTAGTTTTTAATTGTTTAGAACAGATGTTCCCTACCCACCATTACCTTGAACCTCGAGGATAATCCCTGCGATTAATATAATCCCTTCGATTAATATAATCATTAACCATCTAATTGACGCAAATCCTCTATAATATTTCCGGTTCTAATTGTTACGTCATATATATATCAGGTTTATGTCCTTGTGTGTATTATAGTTTAAATTTAATCATTCTAAACTCCTTGAAGGTACTGGTCGAGTAGTACAAAGCTGTGATCAATCGTAAAATTCTTATTATTTTAATTAATCCTAAAGAAAGGTGACATCTAAGGAAACTACGTGTACACCATGAAGTCCATTGCTTACTTCGCTTGCTTTGCCGTTCTTGTTACAGGTAATGTCACGAACTCTTTTTATACTCCACTATTTCATACTTTGACCACAATATTTTGCTGCATTTTATTTATCATTATTCATATCATAAAAATCTGACAAAATTGGTGTCACAAGCACAAATATTGCCCTGGGTCTAGAATATAATTACATAATTTAAGCAATTTTTGTGGATCTGTTTGAGTATGAAAACAGCTGTGTCTTTACTTCATTTCCTTCTATAAAAAAAAGGAAACTGACACCCAACACATTTAACTGAAAGTCCTATTTAAAATTGTGAGCCAGTTAAAAAATATCTTGAATTTAGAGAAACCTTTACATTACGCTAATAATATTTTGCTTTATTCCTTTCTCATAAACATTACTGGTGAATCTTGTATATTATTATGCAATAATGCAATAAAACTCTCTGAAAAACTAACATTATTTCCTGGAGTTAGGTTCACTATGAGGTAGTCCATTACTTAAATATCTCTTAATATTCTCATATGATCATAATTATTGCTTTGTGCAGTCAGTGAATCTTTGATGATCGTTTGCTACGCATGGCGGTTGACGATAAAAAGGGTATTGTTATTGCATTTGTCATGAGAATGAGCCTTGATTTATTGAGTGTAACAACATCGAATAAAATTCTACCTTTTAAAGTATTTTACTCAGTTTTTCGGCTTAGATAACATAACTTACCCTTAATTCGTATAGTGAATTAAAGACGGCCCAGGCATTATTGGAAATGGTCTTACACTTATTTCCCCTTTGTGTTTAAGTTTTTTTTTTTTTTTAAGTATCAATTACTGGAAGAATCAAAGGAGAAGGCGCGATGGCTCAGTGGTGGAGCAGTGGTCACGTAACTGGGAGGTCCCGGGTTCGAAATTAAGTCGATCTGCCAGTGCTCTATGGGAAGGCATTGATCCTCATTATCAACTCCCTCGGAGAGGACTTAATGTCGTCAGTCACGCTGTTGCTTTTCACATGCATACACATGCTTTCTTAGCATCCAGGTAAATGAAGAAAAAAGCAAAAAACAATCGGAATCAACAAAATCGATTGAAATAAATTCAAATATAGTTATTAGATGATCACACACGCATCCTCACATGCAGAAGAAGAACAAAATTGATGATAATTAGTTAACGATGATGAAAAAGAAATGCAGTTGAAGAATAATTAGAAATGTTTCGGTTGTTTGCAGGTTGTATGACGATGCCGCAGACAAAAAGCGTTGGTCAGTTTGGCGTAATGATGGGATGTCTTCTAGACGTGGGTACAGTAGAGGCTGGTCTGGACTACAATGGATACGGTTGTTACTGTGGCTTCGGAGGTCAAGGTGTTCCTCTTGATGATACCGATATGTAAGTCTGAAGACATCTTGCTTCACATCTGATTGGACTCATTTCACCCTCACTATCTCTCCCTCTCACTCTCTTTGTGTATTTATGATCCGGTTTACTAGTCCTTTTCAGTTTTCAGGACTTCACCCACACACGAAAGAATCACCCTCTTTCTTAAGTTTTCTACTTCTCTCTCAGCAATACCAAGTAGGATGAAAAGAATACTTACAACTCTGCTTGAGGTTATGAATAGTCGAATAGTAGTGTCCAGATGAGAACTATGATGTAGACCTTTCCTTCGGTGAAACGGTCTAAACGAATGCGGACCATAGTGAGCATCACAACAGTGGCAAGACTGTATCTGAATTGAAACTAATCAGATTTTTTTATTGAACGGGAAGGCTCACAATGTTCCTTACTTTTGGTGCTCAATATCTGTCGAGTTTGCTTTAAAGGATACAGGTCTATGGTAAAGGATATTCAATTCATCCCCTCATTCAGCTAAAAAATGATATTCTGAAACATGTGTGAACAAAGGCCCTTAATACTCCAAGTCAGTGATAGAATGAATTGTTCTAATTTAACATGTTGTCGAACCTATGAAAACGGGTACACAAAGCAATACGAATAGGAGCGTTCTCATTTAAAACGTTGTCAGGCTCATTGGCCCGAATTCACAAATAAGGTTTATCGACAAACCTAGGTTTATGAGCGTCATATAACGCGTCGAAACACATCATATGACGCATATAAACCTAGGGTTGTCGACAAACTTCCTTTGTGAATTCGGGCCATAATGACTGCTGCTTTGAATTACTGATCATTGATATAATTCATTGTTGTTATGTCAGGTGTTGCCAGACCCACGATGACTGCTACTCAGTCGTACAGAACAGTGACATGTGCCGGAGTTCCAACCAAGCCTACACCATTACCTATAACTACAACGCATTGCAATGTGGAACCTATCGTGCACAGATCGTTTGCTGTAAGTTTTTGTCATTACATTTTGACTTTAACCCATTACAAACTGGAACCGGTTGGTCTCTGTATTAAACCTATGGCAATGAATGAACTCAGTATTCAACGGGTTAAATATTTACATGTTACATAGAGCGTTTACCAAATGGACTGCGATTCACCTTAAACAGAACAGACTTGGTGTATGTCACTATCATTGAAAAGGACTTAAGTTAGGAAACTTCTATGAAAAATAAAACAAGAAACGTGGTACCAAAAATGAATTCATTGATAACACTTTTGATATTTTAGTTTATTTCAGGTAAATGTACTATAATACAAATCATGACGAAAAGCTCAATGATATACATAAATGGCTTGTGTATGCCTGTTTGAATACACAAACCTTTTAATCCAAAGAAATGTTTGTAAACTTAAAATTCCACTAATATCTTTAATTTCTTTAAACTTAACTTTTATGGTCGCACTATATGACAAGGATGTCTTTAAAAGTAGATTTTGGTAGAATTGATTGGACTAGCAATCCAGAAATACATCAAACTAAATATTTTGCGGATTATTATTCAAATAGTGGATTGCCTACATGTTAATCTACATCATTACCTGGAAAGAAAAGGGGTCTATCTTTTTTTTTAAAATTAACAATTATATACTCAAATATGTAAAAGAAAGATTGAGATATATTTAATGCCAAAGTCCACAGATAATTTCTATTGGTTAATCTCAGATAATACAAGAGTATATTATTAGATGGATTTGTTTCATAACTACTAATCTTAGAACATAATGGATAATAAACTGAGTTGTATTTCTATATTTCCTATGAATTGCAATCATTTTCTTTCTTTCTATCTTTATTTAGCTGATGCAAGCAGCTATGACTCAGATTACAAGTACACAGACTGTGCCATAGCTATGTGTGCCTGCGACAAGGCAGGATCAGAATGCTTCCAACGTTACAGACCAACCTATAACGAGGGATATAAGAGATATGACAAGGATAGCTGCTGATAGACGCATGTCTCTCTCTCTGGATTCATTATTGCATTAATTAATTAATAATTGACAATAATTTTAGGCATTTCTATAGCGCCATCCATCTAGTAATTCTATTCCGAGGTGTACTTATTATTACCTCGGCTTTAGCCTAGCTGCCATTACAGCGCTCCAGCATTTCAAGGAATTAATCCCCGCCAGGTACCCATTTACCTCACCTGGGTCGAGTGTGGCAAACGAAGATTAATGCCTTGTCAAAGGACATTAGTGCCGTATCGGGGATCGAGCCACGACCTTTGAATTTCAAGTCGAATGCTTAAACCACTCGACTACGTCACTCCTACATTACTATAAGGAGATAAAAGAAAACAAAAACATCGATATAAATACTGATTGTCCTCATCCATTTCTTTTCTACTACAATAGAAAATGAATATTTGTTTCAGATTCGGTACTTTAAAGTAACATACATTCTCCGTATCACTGGGTGTATTTGTCCTGCTTGTGATCTTGAGTATCTCAAAGAGTGTTTATTCGAATCAACTTAAAATAACTGTGCGTAAAACATTATATGCGTTTGTGTGTGATTGGAAATTCATGATACATTATACTTGTGTAATCATTCGATCTATCACCAAATATTATGGGTTCAATCAGGGGCGTACGCAGGATTTTTTCAAGGGGGGGGGTTTAAAATCGGGCCCAAAATAGTTTGCTCCCGAAAAATTTAAAATCGCGCCGGCCGAAAAGTCGCTCAGTGGGGGGGGGGGGGGGGGGGGGGGGGGGGGGGGGGGGGGGGGGGGTAAGCGTACATTTTTTTTTTTTTTTTGAGCCAAAACAAAATCGCAACGACTCAGCCAGCCGAAATGTCGCTCAGTGGGGGGGGGGGGGGGGGGGTAAGCGGACAATTTTTTTTTTTTTTGGTCTCGAAATTTGAAAATTTGACATTTTTCTTCGTTGGGTGGGGGGTAAGGTCACCTTTTTTAGGTTAGCCGTGGGCATTTTTTTTATTATTTAAAAAAAAAAAAAAAAAAATCCAAAGGGGGGGGGGGGGTGTTTAGGTTTTTTTTAGGGGGGTTAACACACATAAAAATACCAAAGGGGGGGGGGGTTTGAACCCCCAACCCCCCCCCCCCCCCCCCTGCGTACGCCCCTGGGTTCAATGTTTGTTAATTTGAAAACAATAAATCAAAAGTTTACGTTTCAAAATCGAACTTAGTTGATGACATGGGGATAATTGTCCGAGGTAATACTTGTTCCCTGTCCATGGGTAATAGTATAATTGCGTGTTATAACCCAATTATTAGGTCAGTTTACATGCTGTACATAAAGTTTGAATGAAATAGATGAGGGGCAAAAACATCTTATTAATTGTCAATTGATTTTCATTTTAATTATGCTTCATGATTGACGCAGTGACTTCAAGGTCCTGAAGGAAACTCAAAAGACTGGCCTTTGAACCAGTTTATTCTAATCTACTAATCATACGAACGAAAGAAGTGTAGAATAGATTAGAGGGAGAAAGAGAGAGATAGAGAGAGAGAGAGAAAGACAGATAGACAGAAAGAGAGAGAGAGTGATAAAGAAAGACAGGCAGACAGAGAGTGAGACAGACAGACAGAGAGACAGACGGAGAGAGAGGGTGAGAGAGAGAGAGAGAGAGAGAGAGAAACACAGAGATAGAGAGAGAGAAAAAAAACACACACACACGCACACACACACAGAGAAGAGGGAGTGAGAAAGAAAATCGGGTAAGTTAGCCAAAATGTACATTCTAAAAGAAGCCTTGTCCCCGTAAAAATTCCTGCAACGATCCTTGATATAATATTTTTAATCTGCTAATTAAATACAAATGTATATAAGTTTCCTATCCAGTTTCATAACAAACCAAACGTTTCAATGAAAGGTGGTTCTTGATGGGCTCCTATGCATGTGTAATTATACCATCGTGCACTTTGGTGCCAACGAACTTTGTCATAATGGATATACTTTTGAATATTTGATTTCTGAGTAATTAACTGATAAGATCTATATTCATCTTAACCCTTAAATATTTTCTATTTTTAACAAAACATTTCCTTAGACGGTATACCAACTCAAGATATATGTTCATATATATATATATAACAAGCAACAGGTGTTTCATAACCCACCATGTAAGACTAATCTCATGATTAGGTCTTGTCTAATTATTAACCAGACAAATGCCAATCATATGTTTGACTCCGTTGATTGACAAGTGTTTTGCACGTGAATAACATATCGTTTTGATTGGACACATTTTACCAAGGAAGTATTGATCCGAGAAAGTAATTTTCTACCAGTTGTTTCGTCTGAGTGTCTACATGGTTTAAATATATACTTGGAAGAAACAGAGAGAACGATTAAAATACACCAAGATGAAATTCCTTGCCTTCATCGCTTGCTTCTCTGTTCTTTTTACAGGTAAGTCCGTCCTATCTCTTACTTATTTTTAATCCATATAAAACGTATTGATTTTTTACTCATGAAATGAGCATGAAATGAGCATGCTTGATGAGAATATGACTACGTAATGAAGTAACATGATTTGTTGAGATGCAGGAGTGTAGATTAGGAGTCCGAGCGTCACAATTTGCAATTTATTTAATATTTAGAGTACAAGTAGCAGGGGGGCTCAATATTCCTGAAAAATATCAAGATTTTCGGATGCCCCCTCCCCCGGCCACCTGGAATATTCAGGCCATTTTTTTTACTCGAAAACTTAATGTACGAGCCAAAATAAAAACAAATAAAAGCGCAGAAAAGGGATCAGTAAACGGGATAATTGTACGTGTGTATTAAACGTATGCCACTTGGGTTTCAAAAGAGGGCTAGGCCCGAGTGTGCCCCCTCAATGAAAAAAATTCCGGTAGTAGAGGTAGGATCTGATAACCTTGTAGAGGAATTAAGAAAAAATGCAAAGACAGAAGCAAGTTTAAACCAACGTGACCAATTACTAAATGAGACGAATAACTAATTGAGGAATATTCCTTCTTCCAGGTTGCAGGTGCATTCCTCACACGACACACTTGGGTCAACTTGGAATGATGGAAAAATGCCTACTTGGAAAGAGTGTAATCGAAATTAGTCTTGATTATATCGGATATGGCTGTTATTGTGGCTTTGGTGGTGACGGTGTTCCTCTGGATGATACAGATAGGTAAGTCAAAGATAGTGATAGTGGTGGTGGTTATTTTACCTGACAGCTAAGAAAGCAATAAATGCTTGTTAGTAAGCAACCAGAAGACCGACGGCTTTAGGTCCTCTCCGAGGGACCTGGTAATGAGGATAAATGCATTACCAAAGGGCACTAGCGCATCGACTTGGTTTCGAACCCGGGTCACCGGATAACGAGACCAATGCTCTACCGATTGAGATATCGCGCCTCCTCGACTCCTTTTTTTTTATCGAGATAGCAGATATGTTCGCCCGGGACCATGATAGTTTTAAATTATAAGTTTGCGAAACCTTAAAGTTACAAACAACGATCCAATAACAACCACGGAGGTTCAAGCGGAACTAAACATCGAGTTTTCAAAGTTTTCAATGTTTTAAACCACAAGCCGGGAGAGAAATCACTTTAAATCCCCGAAGTTTATTGCGTCCGCACGACATCCCGCTGCACATACACATGTAGCAATCGCGCTACCCCAAAGTAGTACAACTTTGGGCAAATTTCGAACCAACTATCTGTTACCCAACTAAATTTACCCCAGTTTTTTAACGTGTTCAATCTTTCATTGCTCAATTTTTGATAGGAAAATGATTATTTTAAATCGACATTAATATGTCATCATACCTTAAGGATATAGGGTTTCTTGCGTCATCAAACATAAACCTGTCTTACCAGAACCTCTGTAATATCAACATATATCAGTAGTCCATATTATTGTTTATAAAACTGTTTATAAAATAAGGTTTGTTGATAACGAATGTATTATTGTAGTTTAATGCTTTCATTGGATACATGGCGCATGTTGCACGCTGAACAAATGTGGTGTATTCTCAACAATGGCGTAGACAGGTTCGTACACCTGGGGGGATGACTCAGGGGCGGATCTAGCTTTTTGCTAAGGGGGGGGGGGGTGACCAAAATAATTACGATGCGGAGCATCGTCCACGAGCCGCGAAGCGGCGAGCCGATTTTTTTTGGGGGTGTTTATTTGAACCCCGTAAGTGATGTTTTCCTGGCATCTATTAACACAATGGAGACCATAAAAAGCAGTGCATGATAACGTCTATTTAAATCAAGTAACAGTTAAATACACAGTTATATCCAGAGTTATCATGTGTTTGGTTAAGTTACCAGATGAGTTGAATATCTTCTCACAATATTTGCACTTGAAAGGGTTTCTCTCCAGCGTGCGTTCTTTTTTTTTTTTTTTTTTTTTTTTTTTTTTTTTTTTTTGGGGCCGCCCAAGGGGGGTTTTAAACCCCCTAAACCCCCCCGCTAGATCCGCGCCTCTTTAATCTTATACCACGGCTAACCTAAATAAGGTGACCTTACCCCCCCCCCCAACGACAAAAAATGTCCAATTTTAAAATTTCGAGACCCCCCCCAAAAAAAAAATGGGTCCGCTTACCCCCCCCCCCCCCCCCCCACTGAGCGACTTTTCGGCTGGCTGAGTCGTTGCGATTTTTTTTTCAAATTTTCGGGAGCAAAATATTTTAAACCCCCCCCCCCCTTGGAAAAATCCTGCGTACGCCCCTGGTACATGCCATCCCCCCCCCACCTTGTGAGGTGGGGGGGATGCATCCCCCTCATCCCCCCCCCCGTTAACTACGCCCCTGATTCTCAAGTATAACATAAACCCAAGAAAAGCAGACGACAGGAGTAATGACTGTATTGATTATGTTTTGTATCAGATGTGAAGTCCATGATGACTGCTACACAGTGGTACAAACCAGTGGCATGTGCCGTGGCTACAATCATGCTTACATCATTCCCTACAACTATCAAGCCTTCCAATGTGGCACATACCGGGCGGAGATTACCTGCTGTAAGCTCTCTATATATTATTATTTCTATTCTTCTCTAAAACAATTATGGGACACTCTTTAATTTGACCACCAAAGGTTTATCTCTATTTCTATATAATCTCATCATATCTTTGATGCGTGATGGTCAATAAAAAATAAAGATAAAAAATAAAGGGTATCTGTTTCTCCTAGAGATGTTGAGATTAAGTAAAAACGCCATTTGGCATCTTACATGAATAACATTGTGATACAATAAATTGAAGACTCGGAACGGTAAACAAAAACAAGGTACAAAATTTCAAATTGCTTTACAATTATTGGTGTTTTATGATTTCAAAAAATGCATATCAATATTATAATAGATGTATCTGATTGACATTGCCAGTAATAAATAATAACAATAAATCGAAATAAACAACGGGTTTTGTGATTTACTGGTTTGGGAAGATTGTAATATACACTCCTCAATTAATGGATCTATAACATAATAAAATAAATATCAATTCTAACCATATTCAAATTTACAAGGTATGACCAATAGCTTATATTCATCTACGTCCCCCAGGCCCTGAGTCATAGCCATGAATATATGGCAATAGTTAGGAAACTCAATGCCCACAACATGAATAGCTATAGTTTTAAACAAACCAATCAATGCGTTACGGGTCAGGTTGGAAAATATTATTAATTTAAATCCCCACTGTCCTACTTGTAGCTACTTGCGCCCTCTATATAGAAAACTTCCCCAATCGGTGCCTCTTGGTCCCCATGATCCTCTTTTACTTATGTTAGTTGAGAGCTGAGTTAATGAGATAGCCACCTGTCAGTGACATCGCTGTGTGGTCTAATCCCTTCTGGCCCAGTAGTATTGACGGTCTTTAAACCCTGTCGCCAGGAATGCCCAGTGATAAATCATAATTATCAATGAATACAAATTTTATTTAAAAAAAATCACGTTATTCTGAGGTAATAAACACATTAATATAACTCGTTATTTCATATAACTGTTGATACCAACTAATTTTCATATTCAATATAATAAAATATACAGTGCGTCCCAGAAAAAAACGAAACCGAGAATTATCGATGTTTGATCATAACTTAATCACAATTATAATTAATAAATGACACATATTTGTAAAGCTTAAATCCTCTTCTTTCATTTGATGCAACTCATATGATGCATATTTCACGTATGAGTGATTAAAAACAATTTGAAGAGAGGGTACTAGAAAGTCATTTGACGGAAGGTATCTGAATTTCAAAGATAAAATCACATTTCTAGAAAGTTCATTTTCTCTCCTTTCATATGACACCTCAATCAAGAAAAATACGCCAGGAATAACAAAGTTTTGTTGGTTTAAAGTAATTCTTGTATTTCCATAATTCGATTAAACGAAATCGTTTTCACTGGCTGCCTGCCGTAGCAACAAACAGAGTTGACAAAAGACTTAACTCCGTTTCGTTGACGACCATATATACATCATATGAGTTGCATCAAATGAAAGAGGATGATCTAAGCTTTACAAATATGTGTCATTTATTAATTATAGTTGTGATCAAGTTATGATAAAATATCGATAATTCTCGGTCTCCTTTTTCTGGGACGCACTGTATAATATGTTATAGTAACTGCAGTTGCAGCTAATTTGGCAAGGTATGTGTAAAATGTGGCTTCGTAATAATGACGTTATCTCTTCAGGTTTCCATTTCAACAATAAAATAGAGAGATTGGATAAAACTCCACCCTCTGAACACTTACTAGATTTTGTTTGACATACACCTTATAAATAAAATTAGAAGGAAAACATGTTTGGCCGATTATCTCATATTATTTAAGTTTTAGATTTCATGGTGTCGTGTCATCAATATATATATATACACGAAGCATCCAAATGCAATGATCACTTGTCACAGAAATACGAATAAATCATGTCCATTTATTCTATATTTGTTTAGTGGATGCAAGCAGCTATGACGCAGATTACAAGTACACAGACTGTGCTATGGCTATGTGTGCTTGCGACAAGGCTGGGGCGGAATGCTTCCAACGTACCAGACCAACGTTCAACCAAGACTACATCAGATATAAACAAATAAGATGTTAAAGCCCCACTGCACTACTTACAGCTTCTTGCGCCATCTGTATAGCTAACAATTCCTCATCGGTGACCATTGGTCCCCCATGATCCTCTTTTTCTTATGTTAATTATTAACTGATTTAATGAGACAATCACCTGTCAGTGACCATTGAGGGAGGTCTAATCCTCCTGGTCAAACTCGTTTCCTCTGCAGGTTGCTTCTCTTTGACAGAGAAATCCATTGCACTGCTATAAGCCTCTGATTATCAATGCATAAAATATTATGATATTTTTGGCAGTTGAGTACCACCGCATGATGCAAAGCCTATTCAAGATATTCGTTTCAAAATCATGACGTCAATTTACCGTCCCTACCCGCAGGTGTAGAGTAATTAAGCAGAAGTGGTCATTCATTGACTGTCACTCATATTTTTAATCCATCAAACTGGACACAATAACCACAATTGTGTAGACGATTTGGCTTGATATGGTATTGTCCATTCCTAATTGTGCAACCAACTGAAGTAATATCAGCCATTAACGTAAGACATAAGTTATTAAATAGAGATCATAAAGGTCTACTGAAACTGAAATCACAAAGTACGAGTTTTTTTTTTTAAATAGAAATAATTATGCTATTACGATTTTCCATGAAAATATGAAATTTTCGTCCCAATTTTCTGTAGCACATAAAGAACTTTTGTAGGATAGATTACTGAAGCTGTACCAGGTGCGTTTAATAAAGTCATGAAAAAGAATAATAAACGTGTCCCCAAAATTGTCAACTTTTTATCTTGAAAATGACTGATTTTGGCAGATATTACAGTGAAAAGTAGCGAGTGTGAGAAAGAGAAGATAATAAGATTAAATAAAAAGTGAAATAAGACAACAATCTCAAGAAGAAACCCAAACTATTTAATAATTTAAGTAACACTCATAGACGCAAGCAAAATCACTCACAGTGACTATCAAGTAACGTCTATTTCGATACGTCGATTTAAAAAAACAAAAAACTTTAAGCTGTTGCAGTAGGGACAGTGTTGTTGGAATTGGCATTATCGTCGACCTTACTGCTCTGACCACTCTTCGACACCGTCAACAGTATCATGATGGAGATACAGATTTCTAAGATCCTCTGACCAGTACTGAATACCAGCCACGGCCAAGGTCTAAGGGCTTCAGGTCGATACGACTTATCAAGCGTTGCGGATACCCAGTAGAGATTGGACACTGTGAGACAAATACCAATAGCTGCACTCACGAAGATGATGGTGTTGAGTTAACGCATCTTCGAATTTTCGTTGTTCTCTCGCTGGGAGGATGTTTGCGTCTGGCCCCGGGAACTAGCCGTCAAGTTGCTCTGAATCTTCCACCAGACGTAGACAAACCCGAAGAACACCAACACTCCCCAGAGGATAAAGAGCATCTGGCAAACCGTGACCGCACACTTGGTGGAGTTGTCATAAGCCACCAAAAAGTCAGAAAAGAGGACATACCCCAAGCTGAGGGCAATGATGCTTCCCAGGACGGAGGGATGTTGGATTCGATGTGGGGCCAATGACAAACGGGTTGTCTCCAAGAGTAGCATTAACAGGATACTGAAAGATGACACCAAGGAACCAAAGAACTACACCACTTGGACATTTCAGAATCTTCCTCGTTCCTTTAGGGTCGATTCCAAGAGACATTGTCCTGGCCGAGCACGCAACGAACACCAGAGAATGCAAAGCAATCCTGAGGTTTCTGTTTCTGCTGTCTAGCCTGGTTTAACAGCCTTAAGCCCCTTTCACATCGGATCTGCGTAGAGTTGCGTAGTTTTGCGTACCGACTACGCCGAAGTTAAGCTGCGTACTCATGAATAAATTGATGCTTCGACGTAGTCCCTGCGTAGGCTATGCGTAGGCTTGCGTACGATGGCGTATAGTTACGTACCCTGTGCGTAGGCATCGCGTACCTACGGCGTAGGCAATTTGCGTAGGGTTACATACGCTTGCGTAGGCCTGGCGTATGGTTACGTACGCTTCCGTAGGCCTGGCGTAGGGTTGCTTACGGTTGCGTATGGTTGCTTACTGTGTGCGAAAATGCCATGTAAAAATCCGATAAACGATCATAGGAGCCGCGAGTGTAGCCATTGGCGCTTTATAAACCTATATAAAAAAAATATGTTAAAAAGACAGTTCAATTTATTGTATAAACGAACTGTGCAGTGTACAAAGAATTGTTCATGTTATTACATGTGAACATAACCTGATCTTAGTATAATAATAACATTCTGACAAACTGTGGGTCTCTTTTGCATGCGTTAAATAGGGCTGAAACGCCAATTTGCGTAAAATAGTGAGTGAAGAAAATAACATTTATAAACCTGCCATAAGTTTTAATAGTAAAATATTGCATTTGGTACACGTTTTTGACCGTTAAATTTTCAGTTTTTTAGTAGGTATTGACAACTGCTGAGGTTGAGAGAGCGCTTATTTTGATTTGTGAATAAATGTGGACAGAAGTCTGATATTTGTTGACCATATCCCTTTTCTCACTCATTTGTAAAATATCATTCCATAACAGTTTCCTGAAAGTTTGAAGACGGCAGCTGTTGTCCTTTGTCCGTAGCGTATATGTGTGTGACAATGTAATGATATAAATGTTAGTCATTTATTAGATTTAAAAGAAATACTTCTGACATAAACACTCACTCAGTCTCACTAACAGAGTGAGACAAAATTATTTCTTTGCTCATTTCAATTAAACAAAATTATATTACAAACATATAAACAGGACCACAAACGTACACACAAGCAAACAAACCAACACAAATACATAAAGATTTCCACAAAACATAATAACATTTGGCATGAGGCATCAGTTTGTGAATCTTATCTCTGTTTATTATATCAACAGCCTGAGATGTCAACATCACAAATTGAATAAACCATAACAAAACAAAACATGTCAGTCTGACATACCTTGTAGTAGTACAAACATAATTACAAGCAAGAATACAAAATAAAGTCAAAGAAACACTTTTTCTTCATGAAAAGAATAAATGTGAGAACGCACACATGTTAACAAAAATAGCATTCCCCTTCAAAATAATGATCAATACCTGCCAAGTTTACATCCAGGTATATACCAAAACAAATCTTTATATGTTTTTAATGCTTCGTCGGACTGGCGTAGGGTAGCGTATTGTTGCGTAGGCTTGGCGTACAGTTGCGTAGGCTTAGCGTACAGTTGCGTAGTGTTGCGTAGACTTGCGTAAAAATTGCGTACTGTCTGCGTAAAGTGTCTACGCCGAAGGCACGCGAACAAAATTAAACATGTTTAATTTTCTGCGTTCATCTCGCGTACCCATTTGCGTCCCTCCGCGTACAGTTACGTTGGGTTACGTACGATCGGCGTAGTCGGTACGCAACTCTACGCAACTCCACGCAACTCTACGCAAGGCCCGGTGTGAAAGCCTCTTTAGTGGGAAAAACAGAGCAAAGTTGAATAGGATAGTGAAACATGCCAGCAGAGTAATTGGGGTCTCTGTGAAAGAGCTGGAAGATGTTGCAGAAAGGGCATTATTGGCTAAGCTGCAAGTGATTGTGAAGGATTCTAATCACCCTCTGCATAATGAAGTGGTTTGTAACAGATCAGGAAGAATTAGGTTATCTAGAATAAGTACTGATAGGTTCGGCAGGTCCTTTCTCCCAAGTGCAATGAAATTGTTTAACAACAATTTCTGTAGATGAATGACCCTGTCCACCCCCCCCCCCCGAATACGATCCCCTATCCTCTCATTCTATCTCTCTCTCTCTCTCCTCTTTCTTCTTCTGCTCTTTCTCTCTCTCCCTATCTGTCTCTCTCTCTCTCTCTATCTCACTCTCTCTCTCTTCATATCATGGAAGTACGGGGGGTGAACATGGGTCGGCTTGTATAAGGTCAAGGGGGAGGGGGTCCTCCCTGCTGTTATGGTTGGGTGGTTGGTAGTTTGTAAGTGACATGTGGACTCATCAATTCAATTCAACAATATTTTCAATATCTCACACTGCACTTTTCCCCCTTTTCCTCTCTTTCCTCTCTTTCCTTTTCTCCACTTTTTGCAATGACGATTGCAATGACGACCTTCGTCATTGCCTTGTTTTCGTTCACATTCTGCCCCATAAATATTCTTCTTAGTATCGTCAGGAAATCCCATTCGTTTTGCACGTAGTGCTTGTTATTCCTAGTTAGGTGTTTTCCCCATGTCCATTTCCTTTCAAATTTCGTAGGCATCATCTCTAGCATCTCATCCAGGTCACTACTTTCTTCGATTTTCGAAATCACTCATACATAACCGTCCAGGCGCCATTTTGTCCGTTTCTGGTCCATTTTAAGGCCTTTCTTTCTTCCTTCCTATCTCCACTATCCTAGATCCTACAAATTTCTAACAAATTCCTCTAGATAGTCTGAGAGATGTTCTTTGATCTGCGACATATGACTTGACCTTCAAAATGCCCTCTTCGTACTCAAAATTCAAATCTGAAACCGACTCCGTCGAAAATCTCTCAAATTCTTGAAAAATGGACCCCTAAAAATCTAAAGCTGCCATAACTTTGTCATATAATTTCCTTTTTGTGTCTAAATCTCACAGTATCCTTATCTTATAATTGCACGTAGCCATGCCAAATTTCATGCTCCAATGGCTATGCAAAACATAAATAGCGCCCTCTAAAGTTCTGGGAATTGGCTTTCTTTCTGTGGCCGTATCTCCATTATGGCTTGGCAAACCTGTACCCTTTTTTGGATTTAGATACTTGAAGATATACCCTAACACTGACCGACTTTGCGAAAAATGCCCTCCAAATTCGCCATTTTCAAGAAAATTGAGAAATAACTTCAACTTGCTCTAAATTAGCAATCTGTATACCTACATCAATGAAACTTGGCAGACATATCCATATACGTCACAACTGTCCGCCAAGTTTGGTAAAATTCGAATATGTCAGCGCAAAGTTATCGCCCAAAATGTTGAATTTACTATGCATTACGTAATAGCGCGTTTAATGCGTGCAATACATTGCGCGAAGATAACAATGGTGTCAAACTGACCGCAATGAAGTGCCCTTTCTAATGATACCAAGTATAGTATATGTTCACACAGAAAATTGTGAATAAATCGCATTTGAACAAAGGTCACTACACGAATTCCGCCGAGTTTCCGCCCGAATCTAACACGTATCGGCTATAACGTAATTTTTTCAGACTGCTTTTCGCCCCATAAACGTCCTTCTTTTTCCTTGAAAATTTGCAGTGACATGCCAAGTTCCAATACGCAGGGCACCTCATGGCCGGATTTTTAAAATTGGTCAATGGGGCCATTTAAGACGCCATTTTGTCCTATAAATCTATTTTACATCACGTGTTTCGTTAGGATTATCATAGAAAAAAAAGAGAGTGATTTACAATAACAATCATAAAATTCTCTTTCTAATGATATCAAATACGGCCCATAAAGAGACATAAAGAGAGAGAGAGAAAAAACAATTTAACTCCGGTCAAAATACAGATCCTGTACGTTTTCCGCTCATGCATTACACGCATTGTCTATGGGGGCATATCGGGTTCACGCTTTTGACCCCCAGAACGATCTTGATTGCAATGACGAACATGCACCAAATCCCCTTGGTTTTTGCACGCAGTGCTTGCGAGCCCTTTCTACGTCATTTCCCCTATCCCAATTTCTTTCAAACTTCGTAGGCATAGTCACTACCATCCCATCAAGGTCACTGTTGAGGCCTTTCTTTCGCCCTACCTATCTCCAATATCACAGAAGCTACAGACTTCGTACAAATTGCTCTGGATAGGGCGAGAGAAGCTCTTTCGTTTGACACGTAGAAACATGGCGTCATTGCACGCACATCGTTGTGACACGATTGCATTTCTAGTCTTTCTTTCTTCTTCTCTTTTTCTTGTCTCTCTTCTAGCCTCTTCTATCGGACATCAATGTTCTTCTCTCAACTGTACAGTGTATCTACCATCTATATGTATATGTACTACCTTACAGTAATACTTCTTGGCATGCATAGCAGTGTTTCATATATGTAACAGTGCTAAGCACAGGTGCAATATAAATAATGTCTATTACAAAGTAATGTTTTGAATTAAATTGTATATGCATCATCTCACACTGAACTGTTCCTCTCTTCCACTCCCTCTCTCTCTCTCTCTCTCTTTCCCTTTCATTTTCTCCCTTTCTCTCTCTCTCGTTCTCTCTCTTGTCTTTCCTCTTTGCCACCCAGTATGATGAACATTTAGTTTATGTCTGCTACTCAAAATAAACAGTTTTTATCTGGAATTTTGAACAATTGATGAATAATTTATTTTAGATCTTTACTGTGACTTGTTCTAATTATATGTTATTTGACATTGATTGTTGTCATGTACATTTTCTGCAATTTATTTAAGTTAGTAATGTCCGTTGGGAGCCAAGGGAGTACAAATAATCAAATAATTCCCCTGGCTCTCAACAGAGAGGTTAAATTATATTACATTGTTATGTTATTTATGTTATTTGTAGTTATTTGTCTATGATATGTTAATGTATCGTTATATTTTATACAAATGTGAGCCGTAAGACGATTTTTATGCCTTCATTTTATTTTGTGCATGAAAATAAAAAAATTCAATGATTATAAAAACGTCAATTTCGATGTCAACGAACTTTGTCATAATAGATATGTTGTTGAATGTATGATTACTGAGTCATTAACAGATAAGATCTATATTCATCCGAACCCTAAAACATTTTCTATTTTTAACAACAAAATTCCTTTCTAAAAGGTATACCAACTCCAGGTGTATGTTGATACATACATATACATGTATAACAGGCGACAGGTGTTTCATAACCCACCACGTAAGACTAATCTCTAGGTCTTGTCTAATTATTAACCATGCAAATCATATAGTTTTCTCCGTTAATTGAAGAGTGTTTGTCTCATCAATCCTTGATCTTGCAGGTGAACAGCATATCATTTTAATTTCACACATTTTACCAAGGAAGTATTGATCCGAGAAGGTAATTTTCTGCCAGTTGTTTCGTTTGAGTGGTCTACATAGTTTAAATCTATACGCAGAACAGAGAGAACGATTAAAATACACCATGATGAAATTCCTTGCCTTCATCGCTTGCTTCTCTGTTCTTCTTACAGGTAAGTCCATCCCATCTCTTACTTATTTTCAATCATTTTCGACGTATTGATAGTATTACTCATGAAAATCGCATGCTTCATGAGATTATGACTACGCAATAAAGAAATATGATTTGTTGCGATGCAGGCGTGGAAGATTAGGAGTCGGAGTGTCACAACTTTGCAATTTATTTAATATTTAGAGCACAAGTAGCAGAAAGGGCACAATATTCCTTAACAAAACATCAGGATATTTTGTGCCCCTAATGCCTTCCCTTGTTCATGAGGAAAATTCCATCCTTTTTTTTTTTCTTTTTTTTTTAGCTCGATTTTTTTTTGACAAGCCCAACAAATAAAAAAATGAATTAAGTAAAAGGGATCAGTAAAATTGATTATTTTACTTGTGTACTAAAACGTATGCCACTAGGCTTTCAAAAGGGGCGCTAGGCCCGAGAGTGTCCCCTCCATTACAAATCCCGCTAGTGGAAAGTAGGAGGTGACAAACTTGTAGAGGAATTAAGGTTAAAAAGGAACGACAGAAATAAGTCTAAACCAACGTGACCAATTACTAAATGAGACCAAAAAAAAAATACTTATTGGGGAATACTCTTCTATCTTCCAGGTTGCAGGTGTATCCCTCACACAACGCACTTGGGTCAATTTGGAATGATGTTAAAGTGCCTACTTGGAAAGAGTTTAATCGAAGTTAGTCTTGATTATATCGGCTATGGCTGTTATTGTGGCTTTGGTGGCGACGGTGTTCCCCTGGATGATACAGATACGTATTAAAGTCAAAGATTGACTCCTTTTTTTTATCGAGATAGCAGATATGTTCACACGGGACCTAGGTAGTGTTAAACTTGAAGTTTGCGAAACTAACTAATACGGAGATTCACACGGGACCGAAACAGCACCTATTCAAAGCTTTCAATGTTTAAAACCACGGGCCGGAAGTTAATCGCGCCCGTACGCACATAACTTTGGGTTCAGGCCTCTCGCTGTATGAATATATATCGCGCTAACCTAAAGATCGGTTTATAATTTCGAGTTAACTTCGAGTTTTTTAACCACGAGCGCGTCCGCACAGTCCCTAACTACAAAATAACTTCGAAATTTAAAACCAAGTTAATGGACTGTCGTGTGGAAATAACTAGTGTTACTAATCAAAGGAAAAATTATCCATCCCTCGAATGAACCGCGCCTTTTAATATTTAATAAACTATCTCAATTCATTTCATGTATTTATACATTTAACGTACTTAATGGTATTAATGCTAAAATTTATGATAGAACGGTAAATGATCTATTAGCTAAAGTTTACTCAACACTAATATAACCACAAGGGTTCGTTGGATTATGATCAAAAGCTGGGCAAATTAAACTTCTTATATATTATGAATTGGTCAATTCATCTTGACAAGATTTGGGCAAGAGAAACACAACTTTGGGGAAATTTTTAACCTACTATCAGCTTCCAAAGTTAATTTACGCAACTTCTTAAAAGTGTTCATTATTTCATTGCTCAATTTATGATAGGAACAAATGATTCCTTTAAATCGACATTAATATGTCAACAAATCTATAGGGTTTCCTTTGGCATGAAACATAAACCTGTCTTACCAGAACTTCTGTAATATCAACATATATCAGTAGTCCGTATGGTTGTTTATACAAAAATGTTTATGAAATAAGGTTTGTTTATAACGAGTCACGACTGTATTATTGTATTTTAATGCTTTTATTGGATGCAAGGCTCATGTTGCACGCTGAACATAAGTGATGTAATGTCAAGTACTAGTATAACATAAGCCCAAGAGAAGCAGACGAGAGGAGTAATGAATGCATTGATTATATTTTTCATCAGATGTTGTGAAGTCCATGATGACTGCTACACAGTCGTACAAACCAGTGACCTGTGCCGTGGCTACAATCATGCTTACATCATTCCCTACAACTATCAAGCCTTCCAATGTGGCACATACCGGGCCGAGATTACCTGCTGTAAGCTCTATATACATTCTTGTTTCTATTCTTCTCTAAAACAATAATGGGAAACTCTTTTGATTGCTCACAAAAGCTGTTTAAATATCTCACTATGAACATGACTGACAAAGAAAGAGGACAAAATATACAGTTCTTCATTGTAAAAATGTGTAGAACAGGTGTCACATGCATATTCACCTGTTCTATATTTTTGTTCGAACAACAGTTATGATTATTTGCTTCTCTCTTTCTCTCTCTCTTTCTCTTCATTTATCTTCCTAGCTCCTTCTCTCTTCCTCTCTCTTCCTCACTCACTCTAGATTTATCTCAATCTCTCCTTCTCCCTCTCTCTCTCTCTCTCTTTCATTCTCTCCTTCTTTCTTTCTCTCTCCTTCTCTCTCTCTCTCTCTCTCTATTGCTCCTTCCCTCTTCCTTTCTCTTTCTCACTCACTCTAGATTGATCTCAATTCTCTCAATCTCACCAATCTCCCTCTCCCCCCCCCCTCTCTCTCTCTCTCTCTCTCTGCCTCTCTCTATATCTCTCTCTCCTTCTCTCTCTCTCTGCCTCTCTCTATATCTATCTCTCCTTCTCTCTCTCTCTCTCTCTCTCCCTCTCTCTCTCTCCCTCTCTGTTTCTCTATCATTCTCTCTCTCTCTTGCTCCTTCTCTCTTTCTCACTCAATCTAGAGATATCTAAATTTTCTCAATCCCACTCTCTCTCTCTCTCTCTCCTTTTTATCATGTTTATCTCCACTTCTCTCGAGATCCTACTTCCATCCTCATCTACCTCTCTTTCATTTCCATTGACATTTCATCAATAGTACACCAACATTATCCTTGATCGCAATTCGGTCATTATATCTTGTATCTTGGTAATCATTTCCATATTAACCAGTGACATTGGGGAGTGTTAATAGACTATTATTATATATCCTGTTGTGAGTTCCGTTTACTTGATTTCATTCTGCTGAGCAATGTTGGTTTGCTTTGGCTTATAATGCACAAAACAATACCACCGTTATGCATTTCATTTCCCATCATCGATTTCCTTGAAGATATTCAATTCAATTCAATTCAAATGATTACATTTCTCATGAAAAACATAATCAAATGATATTGAATGTTATTTGCAATATAACATATAATATTTCAACAAAAGAAAGTACAATGACACAAGACAAATATAATAGTAATGGGACGAGAAAAGAGGAACTAAATAGAAGCAGAGCTTGTTGAAGTATTAGTTCCTCATAGGATGTTTTACAATATGTCTTGAAAACAAAGTATCATGACATAGAAAATGAATAAGTTTAAAAATATGTAACAATAAAGAAGTAATACATTTGGGGAAGGAGATTTTTTTTTAAAGGAAAAACTCGGGAAAAATAGAAAAAGGCAAAAAATAAAGTAAGATGGAAAACAAAAAGGAATGATTGCAAAAGCTCTGGGTTAGATCAGCAGAAGGAGGAGAAAGAGATTGAGTCTAGAGTCGGACAAACCAAGATTCCTGCAAACCCGGCCGACGTGTCATCAATGCAGAATTCAATTTTCAGTTAAAAAAAAACATTCATAAATCTATGTTATCAAAAATACTGGACCGTTGTAAATAATTGTATTTTGTGCGAAAGCTGTTCTCATTCGGGGAGGGTGAAATTGGTTCGACTGTCCATTGGGGGTGTGAATGTGTCTCGTTACTTTTTTTGAAAAATGTATTAACTTGGGAGAGGTACCAAGAGTACAAATCATCAATTTTAAGAATGTTGTCTTGAAAATAAGTGGTCAGTGTGGGAACGAAAGCAGACATTATGGATAATTCAAAATGCACGCTACTGCAAAGTTAATATTCGATCAAATAAATTCTTTCAAGAATCTCACACTGCTGAAATCCCATCTTTTAGGTAAGGCAATATAAGGGTTGTGTACAGTGATATCAAAAACCTGTTAACAGAACATGAAGTTTGAACATTATTTATGACACCAATGTTTATTGATAATAATTTACATAAATGATTAATATGCACTTTCCATTTCTATTTGCATTCAGCATAAATTCCAAGGAATTTAGTACTCTGAACACATTCTAGTTCGATACAATTTATTTGAAATGGACCAGGAAGATGACCGATAGTGTTGATAAGTATTATATAATTTGTCTTGTTAAATGTTCAATGATAGTTTGTTGGCTTGTATCCAACTTTAAACAAAAACTAATTCCGAATTAATTGTATCTATAGGAGAGTATGTTGGTAATGGCATGAGAGAGAATTATTAGTCATCAGCAAATAATATGAAAAATAAAATATTAGATGATCGTTTGAAATCATTTATATATAGTATGAACAGAAGAGGGCCAAGAAGAGAGCCTTGAGGCACTCCACAGGTAACATTTTAAATTGATGAATGGAAGTTATTTACATAGGTATGTATTCTGTCTGAAAGGTAGCTTCTACACCACTCAATGGCCTTCCCTCTGACACCTTAGTGAGAAAGTTTATTAAGAAGAATTTAATGATCAATTGTGATATAAACCTGGTTTGTAAATAACAAAAAGGAGGTTTGGCGAAACAAAAGGAGGTTTAAACTTAAACCTTGGTCTGAGCTCAAACCTTGCTTTGTGAATTCGGGCCATTGTGTGACAAGGGTTATCAATTGCACAAACAATTTTAGTAATGAGTGTTAACATAGCACGAGTAATTGCATATTTGTGTCGAAATCCACATTGATCATCACTAAGTAAGATGTTTTGTGTAAGGAAGTTTATAGTTCGTGTTTACATAAGTTTTTCTAATATTTTGGGAAAAGAGGTAAGTTAAACAAATTGGCCTATAAAATCCCTGTTCACGTGAGTCACCTTTAAACAAAATAAAGGTATTAATTTTGCTCTTTCATGTAAAAAGGTTTTTCCCCTAACATAAAAGAGAGGTTAAATACATGGGAAGTGGGATGAAATTTTCCGGAAATGTTATGTTTAAGAAGTATATTTCAAATGCCATCATACCCAGCGCTCTTTTTTTTTTCTTCAGGAATTCGACGATCAAAAAATGAATGAAATGAATCATTTGCTGTGGGAATGGCATGTGCAAGATTTTGACCTATATTTACAAAGTAATCATGAGACTCTCAGCATTATAGAAGCTGGGTCTTGAAAGCATTTGTTTCCGACTAAAATCTCTTGAATATCCTGGTTATTACTGTTTCTATTAAATACATGGTAAATAAGCTTCCAAGTGTTTTAATGTCATTTCTATGAACTTCATAATGTTTAAAGAAGATATTTTTTGTTTGCATAACGTAAAATACTAACTAGGGTAATTTCATATGTTTTCGTTTAACTCTGCTGGCTCGGAATTGAATTGGTAAAATAAGCGATTTTTCCTATTAAATGAACGTAATATGGATTTTGGTATCCATAAAGATCGTGGTGGCGTTTTATGATTTGAGTTCCTATTTGTATTTTGAACAAGAATTAGTCTTTCATGCCGAGAAAGAGAAGCTTGGGGGAGGAGGAAAAAACATGTCTCCTTTGAAGCGTAAAGAGAGGGGGGAAATGAGAGCAAAGAAAAGCACTGGCATCTTTTTTTCCAGGGAGGAATTTTTCTTTCTTTCCAGCTCGAATTCCCGCTTGAACTCAAATTCAATTGATTCGGCGAGGTTTCTCTCAACGCGTTTGATACTTTCAATTAAGGAATCGACAGCCTTCCGTATCATGCTTTAACGTTCTCCGCAGCTGTCTCGAAGTATTGTTGCATGCTAACAATGCTCACATTACTCGTATCCAATTAATAATAGACCAAAATATTTTTTCTTAACTGGTAGAAGTTTAACATAATAGCAGGTCTGATTGCCGTCTTGGCAACCGATCAATCACATTTATTGGCTTGCTAAACATTGTAAGGATCCAGCATTCCGTAGTGACGAAGAGAATTGACGTCACACTTTGTCGCTCTTCTATTTTGCATACTCTAATGACCTGTATTTGTTCTTCATATTCCGTTTCACTACCTCTCACAAATGTCAACCTGGTTTCGCACTCACCCTAATCATTGCAAACTTTTAGACCATCCTATTTCATACTTCGAGTCGTTTTGAAAAGGTTATTCCTTTAATTAGACATCCAAAAAAAAATCTCCATTCATGGACTATCGCAGAAACCAGGTCAGTTCTTGTGATCGGTTGTCGTTCATTTTGCAATTACCAAACTTGTTTAAGTCTTGCCTTAACTTTATACCCTTCCTAAGACTGATTCGTGTGATGTTGTTATACTAGTTCCATTTATTTTATAATATATGGATTATTTGCAATTTGATATTGTATTACCTTGAGTAATATTCTGTCCTCCTTTTAAGTTGAGATTTTGATATTGAGATATTTTATTTTCCAATGGTAATTCTTTTTTTGAAACGATTACAAAAGTCTCCGTTCATTTGCTATCGCTTGCAATCGGTCGTCCTTCAATTTGAAATTATTAAATTATTTTAATTTTTGCTTTGATTTCATTCCCTTTATTATACGACTAATTCGTTTGATCTTACGTTACTATAGTGTTTTTATTCATCTTACTATTATAATTATTTACCTTTTGATATTGTATTTTCTTGCGCAATATTCTATCTTCTAGCTGATATTTTCCTTCAACAATAATTTATTTTTCCAATGGGTGCCTTGCTATTAGCATACCAAAGCGTCATTATATTGTTTGTCATGCCAACAGTGTCTCAATATGTGTGCATGTCCATTATGTGTTTGTGTTTTGTGTTTCCCTTCCTACCTACTACAAGTACTGGTGACTTTTTATTAGGGACTTTTAGATTCGCACGAAGACAATGGGGATTGCTACGGTCGACGTCCTTTTAATGCACTGCCTTGAATGGAAGTCACACGTATCAGTCCACGCAAATCTAAAAGTCCCTATTGTCCTTTCTGGAGCTCCCTGTGTCTGCACCGATTAGTCCTTTTTATGCATTTTTCCTACTTTTATAATTATGTTATTATGCTTTCGGGTTTTGGTTATTCAGATCAAAGAGTTTTAAGATATGGAGTTATATCTAGCTCGTTCTTCGAAGCCGCCAGGAGAAAATATAGCAGGAATGTGTTTAAGTACTGGATCTTGATGCAGATACGTAGACAAAAGATTCCTGCCTAGCTGCACACTAACAGGCCACTTTCAAAGGGAATTATGCTTTTGTAATGATAATTCCTTTTCGCTACCACTCGTCTGATAATACGAGCACTGCATAGTGCTAAACCTTTACAGGAGGCAAGCGAAAGGAAATGGAGCAAAATTCCTGAATTATTAATCGAAATTACTTGACTGGGTATGTGTGGGTACTAATCTGACATAATGACATCATAAAGAACTGTACTTGAACAATTTCACTTTTTATTTTCGTGAGCCGGAAGTAATCGGAAGTGTCAAATTGTAGGTTTTAGGATTGTAATGTTTTACTTTTTTCACATATCAAAACTGCTATTATACACTGCTTGAATTAATTTGTTGTCAGTTGGCTCTCCAGCTCTTAAAACTCCTTGCTCAGATTTTGTATTTGATTATTTATTTTGGCTAATTTAGATCACCACTTAAGTGACTCTCACACTCTGCCGTGTAGGCCTACCGTGTGCCACCGTGCGCGAAAATGTCTGCGGACGGTGGAGAACGGCGAGGGCACACGGTGGTTCGTTATCAAAGCGGGCAACACGTTAATAGGGCGTTGGCGCTTATTTACACCCGGTGGGACCCGGCGAAAGTTTTGGGCATGTTCAAAACTTTGGCCGGCTGGCACCGGCCGCAAGTAAGCGGCAAGAGGACGGTGTTGAACGGTATGAGGACGGTATGAATACGTTATGAAAACGGTCACACTGTATGAACACGTTCACAACACACTCATAACCCATTACAGAACGGTGATGAACGGGCAAAACAAAATCCACCGTCTGCAACGGTTTGTAAGCGGGTTGTGAACGTGTCATGAACGTGTTGATACCGTGCCACCGTCTTCATAACGTATTTATACCGTCCTCATTACAGTGTTCATACCGGACTGCCAACGGGTGTTTCCAAAGCGGTACCGCCTGATTCTGACGGCGCCGCCTCCCTAACGCATGGGTAACATCCTGTTAACGTCTTGACGTTCCCATAACGTCCTATAACGGGTCCATAACGTGTCCTTACCTTCACACTAACGTCATATGAACGTGCCATTACCAACAAATTTACTTTTGTCACCGTGTGCCACCGTTTGTCACTAATTATTGGGTATATATAGAGGGGTTTCGTCAGATGAGCTTTACTTTTTCTTGTCATGACGTCAGCAGTCCGGGGACTCGCTCACAGGACGCTCCGAGCGGTGAGGGGACGCTAAGTGACTGGTAGGTGGCTGCTACAAACCCGGTGCACACGTTCGAGATCCGGTATGGGCCCGGTATGGAAACGGCCAGAAGATGGCAACGAAACGGTGAAAAGATTAATTTTATGATTTTTTTTTTGCGGCCGGGGACAAGTTCGCTCAAAACCCAACGTTCTGGACTCTGTTTTTTTTTAATAGCCCGGCAGGTGGACGGTAGGCCTACAAGGCAGAGTGTGAGGAACCATTACCTTTTGAGTCTGTGAGCGAAGATGACCTTTTTGATTTGTTAAGACCCATTGAAGCTAGTAATCAAGTCTTTGTTAATTTCCCAAGAACCTCTGATGAAATTGTTGTTGAAAATATATATTCATCATCCAAAGAGTTTAATTTGAATTTTGATCACGAGGATCCGGCATAACATTCTTTCAAAGAGTATATGACAAATGCACAATTTTATAATATTATTAAAGACATTAAAGGCATCAGTTAACAATGTTAAATCTGAGATACATGGCCCTATGTGTAATCAGTGTCTGTGATATGGTTTAATATTAAAGCCCTAAACAAAAATTGCGGTTCAAAATGATCATAAGTGCCTCAAAAAGTTTTTAAAAAATTGAGTGACCGGTTTTACCATACTCATTTCCCCCAATAGACTGAAGTGTTATAAAATCCGTTAGGAAAACGAAAAATGAATTTCGATTTCCAATCATACATATCTTGATAATGAGACATGCGATCGGCATGATAAAGTCATGGGATTCCTGACTGACCTAAAGATTTATAATTTTCAGATTTTGAGGCAATGTAACCGAGTCATGTTAATAGTGATACATTCTCTTTTTGCAATCATTTTTAGATTTCAATAAAAAGCTTTCTTTAATTATTGTACTAACAGAAACTTTTTCATCCCATGATTTTAATAATTTAATAATTTAACATAGCAGGTTGTGAGTTTCCCGAGACCCTATAGAAACAACTATGCCTCGAATATTAAAAGCAGTCAATATATATTTTATATACCGAAAAAAAGGAAAATGTTGACTCACCCATTTAGGTTTCCATCTCTTTGAAGTCATGAATATTAACACCAACAATAACTTGTGTACAGTATGAAATCCAACAAGCTGTGCTCCAGTAAAACAGGGAATACCAAACACGTTTACACGAACAGTAACTTTTGTACAGGATGATATCACCAACAAGCTGTGCTCCAGTAGAACAGTAGAACATGAACAGTAACTTTATAAATTCACAAATTCGCAACATATTTACACAGACTGTGCGTCTAGTCTACTTGTTGTAGATGTTTACAACACAGTTTTGTATGTTAAATGTTGGGGCTTGGACTTGCTGGCTTGAAAATGGCGATCGGTCGTCTGCGCTGCGTGGATTGGTAGATTCGTCGCCTGAATGCAGCGACCAAAATCGAATTGCACTCAAACACCGTTAACGGTATTGCGCATCGGTCATCGCACAAAAGAAACTTATACGGTAACACGTAAACCAAAATGGAGATCGCAGCAAAATGACGTCACGTTTCACAGCCATGGAAAAAGTGCTATGAAAAATGGATATAAACCGGTAGAGCCGGGAAAAATGACTATGAATTTCAATTAGCGGGCATGGTTAAGAACATGACTGCATTTTCAACCAATCAGAAGACAGGATTAGTAAAGAATCTTAAAATGAGGTATATAATAGATATTATATACCTCACTTAAGTAATCCAGCCATCTGATTGGTCGAAATTGCATTCATAAACTTCAACTGTTCCTGTAAAATTCTCGGTAACCATGCTTAAAACATTTCAATATTTTTAATAACCATGGTTATTAAAAATAGTTGGTCAGCCTCCATGGTTACCCCATAGGTTTACATGTTAAAAAATGGTTTGAGCGATGGAGGATACCGTATGTGTGCGAAGGATTGGTCGGTAATTTCAATACAATTGAATCTCGATCGATCTTACCGACAATTTTATCTTGCATTGTTGACATGAAGACGAAAATAAACTTCCAAAAACAAAAAAACAACATCTGCCGATAGATCTTGATCTAAGTTCATGCCAATATGCATTGCAAAAGTAAAAGAAGGGTGCTTTTGCGAAGCATTCATCACGCCGAAGCCGGTTTCAATATAGTATTAATGACTGCTTTGAGAGAAATAGTTGTTTTATTACGCTCAAGGGAAGGTTAGAATTGTGCTATTACCCGAGGCGTGCCGAGGGGAATAGCCCAATTGTAACCTTCCCGAGAGCGTATAAAAACAACTATTTCTCGAATATTAAAGCAGTCATTAATACTTTTATATGCCGAAAAAAATAGACTAAAAAATAAAAAATAAAAAATACTTTTTTTTTTGTCGAAGATGAGATTCGAACTCTTGCGTACAAAAGGTGATGTATCTAAAGTCAGCGCCTTAGACCTCTCGGCCATCGCGCGATGGCAGTTTTGTACAATATATACATTAGATGGATTGAAACCGGCTTCGCGTGTGATGAATGCTTCGCAAAAGCTCCATATACGGACTCTTCTTTTACTTTTGCAATGCATATTGGCACGAACTTAGATCAAGATCTATCGGCAGATGTTGTTTTTTTGTTTTTGGAAGTTTATTTTCGTCTTCATGTCAACAATGCAAGATAAAATTGTCGGTAAGATCGATCGAGATTCAATTGTATTGAAATTACCGACCAATCCTTCGCACACATACGGTATCCTCCATCGCTCAAACCATTTTTTAACATGTAGACCTATGGGGTAACCATGGAGGCTGACCAACTATTTTTAATAACCATGGTTATTAAAAATATTGAAATGTTTTAAGCATGGTTACCGAGAATTTTACAGGAACAGTTGAAGTTTATGAATGCAATTCGACCAATCAGATGGCTGGATTTCTTAAGTGAGGTATATAATCCATTTTAATGTATATATTGTACAAAACTGCCAAGTATTTTAACTGCGCGCGATGGCCGAGTGGTGTAAGGCGTTGGTTTAAGATGCATCACTCATTGTACGCAAGAGTTCGACTCTCACCTTCGACAAAAAAAAAAGTATATTTTATTTTTTATTTTTTAGTCTATTTTTTTTTGGCATATAAAAGTATTAATGACTGCTTTAATATTCGAGAAATAGTTGTTTTTATACGCTCTCGGGAAAGTTACAATTGGGCTATTCCCCTCGGCACGCCTCGGGTAATAGCACAATTCTAACCTTCCCTTGAGCGTATAAAAACAACTATTTCTCTCAAAGCAGTCATTAATACTATAATATTTTTTTTCAAATGTAATTTACCACCCTGACTCTTATATTGTTCTTTCAGGCTTAACTGACCATTATTCCACCGTAA
This sequence comes from Strongylocentrotus droebachiensis, assembly GCA_035222895.1. Classification (NCBI taxonomy): domain Eukaryota; kingdom Metazoa; phylum Echinodermata; class Echinoidea; order Camarodonta; family Strongylocentrotidae; genus Strongylocentrotus; species Strongylocentrotus droebachiensis. Next base: position 558,703 of record JAVYIG010000273.1, on the reverse strand, counting down.
CACATGATACTCTATCTCAATCAATTAATACTTATGACCCACGTTTATTCATAAGAAAAGTCACTCTTAAAAAAAATAGCTTCTAGTCTTGAACATGTAGACTGGTCTCCTGTTTATGGTGTAGATGAAGTGATTTTCTCTTACGACAATTTTTGAGATATTTTGAATGATCAATTAGATACTTGCATACCTAAACAAAGAGATAAAACTAATGATTTTTAAAAAAAAAAGGCTCCCTTGAACCACTAAATCTATATTACGTTCGATAAATAGGAAAAATAACTTCTTTTTTTATAGATATGAATTAGGCACAGAGCGATTAGGCACAGAGCAATTTGATATACATGTTACAAGAATATTTTGACTAAGATTATTCGTTTGGAAAATATATTTGAAACTAATATTTTGAAAATATGTTGGTACAGGTATTATATAAACATGATATGAAAAATACTTGGAAAATGATAAAATAGGTAATTAATATTATTATTAATATATCTCACATATCAAAAATAAGTTTAATGATGAGATTATTGAGGGTCCAGGGACATAATAACTAATTTGAATAATTATTTTTCAAAATATTGCTGCTAATACCCCCCCCCCCCCCATCAAATAAGCGTTTTGATGACTCTCGGCCTCACATACTCCGTAAAGGTTAGAATGCTGCCTTTTTTGGTATTGCAAGCCGTTAGTCTCATACGCTGTAGCTGGTAGCGTCTTATTCACTCAGAATAGGGACTTTTAGATTCTTCACGATGAGAACGTGGACTGCCCTTTTAAGTCAATGTGATGTCCTTTTAAGGCACTGGCAGTGACGTCACATTGCCTTAAAAGGGCAGTCCACGTTCTCGTTGTGCATAATCTAAAAGTCCCTACTATGCTGTAGTGGAGGGTAAAGAGTCCAAAATGAGAGGCCCCCGATGTACGGTAACGTGGCGAAACTATTCGTTCACACGTGATTACTTCTCTTCTATTCTCAAGTTTGTTACCGGTTCAATGAAAATAATCACAGTCACATGAACGTTCAATTACACGAACTGCCTACGGTTATCAAACGTGAATGTTGTACATGTGTGTTGAAGCGGCATGCCGAGGGGTTCGTTTTGCAAAGGTTCAGGCGTAGGAAAAGAAAATGTCAAACAACACGGTTAATTCCAGTAATTGAGCTACGGATTTTGGCTTTCTGACATCGCAAGGTGATTTTTTTCTTGTTGAAGAGTATATCCATACCAAGCTAATCATGCTGACAATACAGTGACACAATTTAATCAATAGCCCTATCGATGAAAGGATTTCAGAGCCCCCCAAAAGGTTTTCTGACCTTCCGAGTCATAACTGTGCATGGCCTTTTCGAAAAGACCTGTTGAAAGAAAATTCTGCACGGATAACTGTATTTAAGACTTATCTTGTATTGTTAATCGTGCTCTTAACATTAGTATTCCAGCTACGGTTCTGATTCGATGGATGTAGATGCAATGCTGTAGAAGGTCAGATAGACCTCTTGAATCCCAAAGGAAAAACACAAATAAATCTTTAGACTTTTATGTTGAGAATGCGCTAAGACTGTGGGAGGAGAATCATTGTCCAGTCTTACAGAAAAAATTAGTGCATTGTTTTCATGGTTGTAGCCTACTGTCCTTTTTCATATATATAATCGCTTTGGACGAATGGTCGCGTTTAAGTCAATGCGACGCGACGCTACCCTTCCTTTCGGCATAAGCCTTTGAAATCAATGGCGTGACGACACTTATCGCCTATGATGGTCAACATATAAATAACCTATGGTGGAATATAACGTAATACATAATGTTTGGAAGAATGTTTAGAAAAGTGGATATACAAATGTTTTTATGTAGTAACTGGGCTTTGAGCTCTAAAAATTATTTAGGATGTAAACCGATTGATTGCATATTCTCGTTTATGTATTTTTGGTTCGCTTTATCTCACCACCCCCCCCCCCCCCTCACCCCTATCTGTTGAACGCAATTTATAACTAGACAATTGTTCTTTTATTCTTTTAATTCACAGGATGGCGACAACTATAAATGAAGATGAAAACGGAGTGTCAGTCTACACTGAAAACATGAGTGTCCCAATCAAGGTGCCAGTTTTACCCCGGTGTAGGTGGCCTGCACCACATCCAGACTGGGATGTAGCCTTTGCGGCTTGGGGAAGCACCTGGATGGCACATATTATCATCTTCGTCGTAGCCTATGCCATTCTTGCCATCTATACTTGCTCAGTGCTGTGTTTCCTTGTGTGGAAGCGTTGTAGCTCCGTGCGTGGGACCCATGATGGTATTCTTACAAGGCGGCTGACCAACCTCAGGATCGCTTTGCATTCTCTAGTGTTCGTTGCGTGCTCGGCCAGGACAATGTCTCTTGGAATCGACCCTTACGGGAGGAGGAAGATTCTGAAATGTCCAAGTGGCGTGGTTCTTTGGTCACTGGGATGGCCATCATCTGATGAAAAATATAATCAATACATTCATTACTCCTCGCGTCTGCTTTTCTTGGGTTTATGTTATACTTAATATTACAGCACTTCTGTTCAGCGTGCAACATGAGCCTTGCATCCAATAAAAGCATAAATCTACAATATTACAGTCGTTATCAACAAACCTTACTTTATAAACAGTTTTATAAACAATAAATCTATGGTCAACACCAAAAAGTAGCCTGCTCGGCGGCCGGGCCGCGAGTTTTGAGCCAATTTCGCCCGGGCACCGCTTGTTTTTAGGTCATCGCTCGGTCGCTGTTGAAATTTTAGCGCGGAGTTAAAATTTGGGCGGCGCCTGCTCACTTTCACTCGCCGCCCAAAGTACGCTCGGTGCCAGGGCGGTCACCGCCCGGGCACCGATCTAATCGAGCGTTCGCTGTCGAGCGATTTAGGTCGGAAATCGAAGCCGCTAGGTCAAAGGCTGCCGAGCAGTCGGCGCCTGTTCGCCGGCCAGTCGCCACGGGGAGATCAGTCGGTCACTATAGCCGGCGAGTCCAAAATCGGTCGGCAGCCTTTGACCTAGCGGCTTCGATTTTTGACCTAAATCGCTCGACGGCGAACGCTCGATTAGGTCGGTGCCCGGGCGGCGAACGCCCGGGCGCCGAGCGTATTTTGGCGCACTGCCGATCACCGGCCGGTCGCCGGACAATTAGCCGGTTGCCGGTGGGAGACCGCTCGGGAATCGGTGGGTCATCTGTCGGTCACTGCCGGGACGCCGCCCGGAGAAGCTCTCCGATTTCGCCCAGTTTTTACCTAAAATCGACCGGCGACTGATGGGAAATCGACAGGGCACTGCCCAGGCATCGCTTGGGCTCTATAGCCTGATCGATTTCTCAACAAAAAAAAAATCGTTGGTCGATGCCTAAATTCCAGCGGCGACCGAGCAGGCTACTAATCGGTCGGTCGCCGCTCTGAATTGTGACCATAGCTTAAGACAGGTTTATGTTTTATGACGCAGGAAACCCTATATCCTTAAGGTATGATGACATATTAATGTCGATTTAAAATAATCATTTTCCTATCATAAATTGAGCAATGAAAGATTGAACACGTTAAAAAACTGGGGTAAATTTAGTTGGGTAACAGTTAGATGGTTCGAAATTTGCCCAAAGTTGTACTACTTTAGGGTAGCGCGATTGCTACATGTATGTGCAGCGGGATGTCGTGCGGACGCAATAAACTTCGAGGTTTTAAAATGACTGCTCTTCCGGCTTGTGGTTTAAAACATTGAAAAAACTTTGGAAAGTCGTTGTTCAGTTCCGCTTGAACCTCCGTGGTTGTGAGAGGACCGTTGTTTGTAACTTCAAGGTTTCGCAAACTTATAATTTAAAACTATCATGGTCCCGGGCGAACATATCTGCTATCTCGATAAAAAAAAGTCGAGTCGAGGAGGCGCGATATCTCAGTTGGTAGATCATTGGTCTCGTTATCCGGTGACCCGGGTTCGAAACCAAGTCGATGCGCTAGTGCCCTTTGGTAAGGCATTTATCCTCATTACCAGGTCCCTCGGAGAGGACCTTAAGCCGTCGGTCTTCTGGTTGCTTACTAACAAGCATTTATTGCTTTCTTAGCTGTCAGGTAAAATAACCACCACCACTATCACTATCTTTGACTTACCTATCTGTATCATCCAGAGGAACACCGTCACCACCAAAGCCACAATAACAGCCATAGCCGATATAATCAAGACTAACTTCGATTACACTCTTTCCAAGTAGGCATTTTTGCATCATTCCAAATTGACCCAAGTGCGTTGTGTGAGGAATACACCTGCAACCTGGGAGATAGAAGAGTATTCCTCAATAAGTAATTGGTTTAAATTACTAATTGGTCATGTTAAGTTGGTTTAGACTTGCTTCTGCCTTTGCATTTTTTTTCTTAATTCCTCTACAAGGTTATCAGATCCAACTCTACTAGCGGATTTTTTTCTTCATTGAGGGGGCACTCTCGGGCCTAGCGCCCCTTTTGAAAGCCGAGTGGCATACGTTTTAGTACACAAGTAAAATAATCAATTTTACTGATCCCTTTTATTTGATTCATTTTTTTATTTGTTTGGCTTATCAATAATTTTTGGAGCTAAAAAAAAAAGGATCGAATATTCCTCATGAACAAGGTAAGGGATTGGGGGCACCAAAATATCTTGATGATATTTGTGCTTTCTAAATATTAAATAACTTGCAAAGTTGTAACGCTCCGACTCCTAACCTTCAACTCCTGCATCGCAACAAATCATATTTCTTTATTACGTAGTCATATTCTCATCGAGCATGCACATTTCATGAGTAATACAATCAATACGTTTAAATGGATTAAAATAAGTAAGAGATGGGATGAACTTACCTGTAAGAAGAACAGAGAAGCAAACGATGTAGGCAAGGAATTTCATCATGGTTTATTTTCTCTCTGTTTCTTCTGCGTATAGATTTAAACCATGTAGACACTCAGACGAAATAACTGGTAGAAAATTACTTGCTCGGATCAATACTTCCTTGGTAAAATGTGTCAAATTAAAATGATATGTTCTTCACCTGCGTCAAGGGTCGATAAGACGAAACACTTTTCAATCAACGGAGAAAAATATATGATTTGCATTTGTCTGGTTAATAATTAGACAAGACGAAGAGATTATTCTTACATGGTGGGTTTCTGAAACACCTGTTGCTTGTTATATATATATATATATACCCATATATATATATATATATATATACAAATATATATACATATATATCAACATTTATCTTGAGTTGGTATACCGTCTCAGGGGCGGATCTAGCTTTTTGCTAAGGGGGGGGGGTTTGACCAAAATAATGACGATGCGGAGCATCGTCCACGAGCCGCGAAGCGGCGATTCGATTTTTTGGGGGGTGTTTATTTGAACCCCGTAAGTGATGTTTTCCTGGCATCTATTAACACAATGGAGACCATAAAAAGCAGTGCATGATAACGTCTTTTTAAATCAAGTAACAGTTTAATACATAGTTATATCCAGAGTTATCATGTGTTTGGTTAAGTTACCAGATGAGTTGAATATCTTCTCACAATATTTGCACTTGAAAGGGTTTCTCTCCAGCGTGCGTTCTTTTTTTTTTTTTTTTTTTCTTTCTTTTTTTTTCCTTTTTTTTTTTTTTTTTTTTGGGGGGGGCCGCCCAAGGGGGGGGTTGCAACCCCCCCAACCCCCCTCTAGATCCGCTTCTGCGTCTAAGGAAATGTTTCGTTAAAAATAGAAAATGTTTTAGGGTTAATGACTCAGTAATCAAACATTCAACAGCACATCCATTATGACAAAGTTCGTTGACATCAAAGTTCACGATGGTAAAATCACACAATCAAGAATCACCTTTCATTGAAACGTCGGGTTATTAATGAAACTGGGTAGGAAACTGATATAAATTTGTATTTAATCAGCAACTGAAAATAATATATCGAGGATCGCCTTATCTTTCTCTGTCTTTGTCTGTCTCTCTCACTCTGTCTGTATGTCTGTCTTCCCCCCTCTCTCTGTATGTCTGTCTCTCTCACCCTCTCTGTCCGTCTGTATCTCTGTATGTCTCTCTCTCTCTCTCTCTCTCCCCCTCTCTCTCTCTTACTCTCTGTCTTTCTCTTTCTCTCTCTCTCGCTCTCTCCCTCTCTCTCTCTCTCTCTCACACACACACACACACTCTCTCTCTCACACGCACACTCTCTCTCTCTTCCTCTTATCATTTATACTATTCTTTCCTTCTTGTCTTAGTCACTGCATTAATCATGAAGCATATTTAAAATGAAAATCAAATGACAATGGATAAGATTTTTTCCCTCGTCTATTTCATTCAAACTTTATGCACAGCATGTAAACTGACCTAATAATTGGGTAATAAAACGCAATTATACTATTACCCTGCACAGCATGGACAGGGAACGAATATTACCTCGGACAATTATCCCCATGTCATCAATTAAGTTCGATTTTGATACGTATACTTTTGATTAATTATTTTTGAATTAACAATCATAAAACCCATAATATTTGGCGATATATCGAATAATTACACAAGGATAATGTATCATGAATTTCCAACCACACACAGCCGCATATAATGTTATACGCACACATTTATTTTAAGTTGATTTAAATAATCACCCTTTGAGATACTCAAGATCCCAAGCAGGACAAATACACCCAGTGATACGGAGAATGTATGTTACTTTAATGTCCCGAATTTGAAACAAACATTCAATCTCTATTGTAGTTGGAACAAAAATGGATGAGGACAATTAGTATCATTCGATGGTTTGTTTTTTCTTTTATCTCCTTATAGTAATGTAGAAGTGTCTACGCGGTTTAAGCACTTGACTTGAAATTCAAAGGTCGTGATTCGATCCCCGATACGGCACTAATGTCCTTTGGCAAGCATTAATCTTCATTTGCCAAACTCGACCCAGGTGAGGTAAATGGGTACCTGGCGGGAATTAATTCCTTGAAATGCTGGAGCGCTGTAATGGCAGCTAAAAGACGAGGAAATAATACGTGCGCCTCGGAATAGAATTACTAGATAGACGGCGCTATAGAAATGCCTAGAATTATTACCAATTATTAATTAATTAATTAATGCAATAATGAATTCCGAGAGAGATAGGCGTCTATCAGCAGCTATCCTTGTCATATCTCTTATATCCGTCGTTATAGGTTGGTCTGTAACGTTGGAAGCATTCCGCCCCAGCCTTGTCGCAGGCACACATAGCCATGGCACAGTCTGTGTACTCGTAATCTGCGTCATAGCTGCTTGCATCAGCTAAACAAAGATAGAAAGAAAGGAAATAATTGCAATTCATAGGAGATATTGGAATACTACTCAATTTACTATCCACAACATTCTAAGATAAGTATTCATGAGACAAATCCATAAAATAATATACCCTTGCATTATTTGAGACTAACAAATAGAAATTATTATGGACTAAAAGGCTTGTGTATCCAAATGTGCATACAATAACCACTTATGTATATCATTGAGCTTTTTGTAATAATGTGTATTATAGTTTATTTAGCTTTAATAAACTAAAATACCAAGTGTGTCGTCCTTGACTTAATTTTTCATTCGATTTTCCTTGTTTTCTTTTTCATAAAAATTTCCCAAGTTTTTGCAATGATAGTGACAAAAATCTAGTCTGTTCTGGTTAAGGTGAATCGTAGTCCATTCGCTTCATGTAACATGTAAATATTAACCCGTTGAATACTGAGTTCATTCTTTGCCATATGTTTAAAGGGATCCGGTAACTTTGTCTCAGATTCTGAAACAAAATTCTGGATTTAGCTCATGATGCAATGATAATTATAAACCTTTAGGCAGAGGTGGCGGAGCGACTTCCAAAGTGGGGGGGGGGGGGGGGGCACCAACAAAAAAGGGCACCTACAAAGGGAAATCTCAAAGCGAAAATAAACAATTTTTAGACATTGGTATATACCCCTAAAATTTGATTACATTATCAGGGATGATTTCAATATTTGTTTCTCTTTATACATCGTATAAAATATTGCTTTTTAAAGCATCATACCTTGCAGTTGGGTGTGACGGTCGAAAAAATCATGTGCGAGCGAGGAAAAATATAAGATTTGTGAGGTCACAGTGCGAAAAATACATCTTATAAAGAGGAAAAAATCAATCCTCATCGGGTTATAAATAAGCACATTTTCATAACAGCAAACTGAAAAGACCTTTGATAAGTAACATAACTATAACATCTATAAATGTGAGCGAGCGTAGCGAGCGAGCTTTGGGAGATATTGCTCTTAGTCGCTTGAAATTAGGGGCACGTTTAATGATGAGAGGAAAGGGGGACACTTATCGAAGGGATAAGACACTTATTAGAAAATAAAAGGAGCACGTGTCAAAGTACAAAGGGTTATTATCAGAGGTGAAAATGGTGCACTCACCAGGGATGAAAAGGCACTTATGAGAATGGAAATTGGGCATTTGTCGACGGAAAAGAGGCAACCATCTCTTGAGAAAAGGGACCGAAACCGTCAAGGGGGAGGAGTGGCCATTTACACTAGGAACAGCATTATATACAAACGTACTACGGAGTTTGAGTATTTTGACATTGAAAACATATGGATCGAAGTTAAATTAGTACACAGTAGCCCATTGATGGTCGGTGTGTTTTATCGTCCCCCAAACTCCAACACTTCCTATTCCGAATTGATGGACACATCAATTTCCAAGATTGTGAATGGTGGCATGGAATGTTATATTCTCGGCGACTTTAACTATAACATGTATAATAAGAGAGAATCAAGAAATGTTAAAACTTGGTGTAATCAGTATAACCTGAAACAGATAATTGACGATCCTACCCGAGTTACTGAGAGTAGTTCTACATTGTTAGATTTAATTCTAACTAATCGACCAAACAATGTACTTGATAAAAATGTTGTCATTCATGGTCTGAGTGATCATAGACTAGTGTATGTTGTTAGCAAACATGTTAAACCGAAAACTCCAGCTAGGATTATACATACAAGAGCTTATAGACGGTTAAACGTAACGTTATTTTGTGAAGCATTATTAAATGCTAGAATGGAATTTATGGAAGGAAATGATATTGAAATTGAATGGAATAACTGGAAGACTAAGTTTGTTGGTATTTGTGATGAACATTGCCCTAAGATTTCTCTGAGGGTTAGGGGTATGAAGACAAAATGGGTCACGCCTGAGTACACTCGATTGTGCTATGATAGAGATGCACTCAGGAAGAAAGCTGAAAATTCAAAGGACCGACGGGATTGGAGTCTTTTCAGATCCTGCCGTAACCATGTCAATAATCTAAGAGTTACTTTGAAAAAGTCTTTTTGTCATGAACAAATAGTTCAAAACAAAAGGAACCCTTCAGAACTTTGGAAGATGCTTAAACAAATTGCCCCTACTTCCACCAAAAGCGTTCCTAATACTTTGAACCTTGATGTAAATTGTGTTAATGAGTATTTTAGATCTATTGGTAGTCTGCTTGCTGCCAGTCATTCCTATGTTGAACCTGTGATCTTGTCATTATCTCAGGACTCTATTCGATCTGTCTTTGAATTTGATTTGATTTCTGAGGATTTTGTACGAAAAGAATTGCACTCTATTCAGATTAATAAGGCAACTGGCCTAGAAGGGCTAAGTGCACGTCTCCTGAAGTTGGCCACATCCGTTGTTTGTACACCTATTACTCACCTGTTTAATCTTTCTCTGCAAACCAGCCAAATTCCAGCTGACTGGAAGCAGGCACAAGTTACCCCAATTCACAAGGGTGGGGATAGGGACGATGTTAGCAACTATCGTCCCATATCTGTTATACCGTCGATTATGAAAATATTGGAAAAGGCAGTTAACGTGCAACTTCGAGACTATCTGTCAGATAATAATCTCCTTACCCCTCACCAATCTGGATTTAGGAAAGGTTATTCAACAAACACCGTACTTGCATTTTTGAGCAATTATTTGTTGACTAACATGGATAAAGGTAGAATAACTGGAATAGTCTTTCTTGACATACGAAAGGCATTCGACTCTGTTAATCATAGATTATTACTAGATAAGTTAAAACTGTATGGCATTACGGGACAAGCATTATCATGGTTCGAATCATATCTTGTACACCGGGCGCAATGTACCTCCTTGCTAGGTAAAAAATCTGACGTGCTAAAGTTAAAGTCTGGAGTCCCCCAGGGATCTATATTGGGGCCCCTCCTTTTCACTCTTTTCATGAACGATCTTCCATCAGTCATCGAGCACGGTAAAGTGATTATGTATGCAGATGACACTGCCCTTATGTACAGTTCTTCAAATCCAAGGGAAATCGAAACATGTCTTAATCATGATTTGGATTGTGTGAGAAAGTGGTTAGAAAGAAACCAACTTACCCTGAATACGGACAAGACATGCTTCATGATTTTTGGAACACCGCAGAAATTGCTGAACTTGCAATACACACCAATCGCAATAAAAGTTTCTAATGTACCAATCAAGCAAGTTCAAAGTGTAAAATATCTGGGAGTTTGTCTAGACCAGCACATGACGTGGCAGGATCATGTGAAATACACTTCAAATAAAATTGCCTCTAGGTTGGCCCTACTTCGTAGAGTCAGGAAATATCTCACAATCGATAGTGCCAAACTACTTGCCAATTCCCTTATCCTTCCTTACTATGACTATTGTAGTGTTTCATGGAGTACTTGTAATGAAAGAACAAAAGATATCTTGATTAAGCAACACAAGCAGATGGCAAGAATTGTCCTGAAAATAAATACTTTGATTCCCACATCTGAAATGTTTAGTACCCTAAGATGGATTGACATGGAAAAAAGATGGGAGTTCAATAAAAGTAAATTAATGTATGATGTTATGAATAATAGTGCCCCATCATATTTATATGATATGTTCACCCTGTCCGCCCATACTCATAGATACTCAACAAGGAATGCTGACAATTTGGGCGTCATTATTCCAAGAATTAAAACAGAATGTGGAAAACGTGCCTTCTCAGTTGATGGTGCTCTTCAGTGGAATAGCCTACCCCACTCAGTTCGAAATGCCCCGACCAAGAATAATTTTTGTTCTCTCTATTTTAAGCAGCGATCTTAAAGATAAATTTGCCTTTCTTTCTTTATTTATTTCTTTCATGAATATTTACATAAATTTCTCAATATAATAATTTGTTAAAATCTAAATAGATCATTGATAATAATCAGAGTATATTGTTATCGATTTGAAATTGCTCATTGAAATTTATCATTCTTACTACGGCTTTGTTTCATTATTCACTCTTACTCTTTTTACTCACTTTCTGTTATATGTTGCTATGTATTGATGTTTTCCATGATGTTTATATTGTTCAAGTAGTTTGTTTCTTCATATATGTTCATTTATGTACAGGGCCCCCTGGAAAACAGTACTTTGATTACTGACGGGGCCACCCTGTTAAAATAAAACGGAATAAATAAATAAATAAATAAATAAATTGTAATAGGGGCATTTATGAAAAAGGGATAAGTTCCTCATAAGAAAGGAAAAGGGGCACGTATCATTGTTAAAGAAATGTTAATTATCAGAGGTGAAAAGGGGCACTTATCGCACCTGAAAAGGGGCAAACACCATATATGAAAGAGGCACTTATGAGAATGAAAGAGGGGCACTAATAATAAAGGGAAATGTGCATTTGTTGAAAGAAAAGGAACACCGATCAGATTTTGATAGGGGCATTTATTGGAGGTGAAAGGGGGCTTTTATGAAAAGCGGAAATTATGAAGGAAAAAGAGCATTTATTAGGAAGGAAAAGGGGCACGTGTCAAAATAAAAGGGGGTGTTATTAGAGATGAAAAGAGCACTTATCAGGAGGAAAAGGGGGCACTTGTCAAAATAAAACGATTGTCTCTCAGAATTGAATAGGGTCATTTACCAGACATGAAAAGGAGCACTAGTAGGAGAATGAAAAAGGACTATTTTCATAGGTGAAAAGGGGCATTTATGAAAAGGCGAAGGCCTCTTTGTTAAATGGGGGCACTTATCATAAGGAAAAGGGGCACTTATTATAAGGAAAGGGGGCACATGTGAAAATATAAGGTGCGCTTATCCGAGTTAAAAAGAGGTAGTTATTAAAAGGGAAAGGGGCACTTCTTACAAAGGAAAAGGGGCAATTGTCAAAGTAAAAGGGGCACCTCTAAGATTTGAATAGGGCAATTATCAGAGGTGAAGGAGGCGCTTAACAAAAGAGAAAAGGGGCGCTTCTCGTATCCGAAAAGAGGCACTTACTAGAGATTAAAAAGGGCACTTATGAGAATGGAAAATAGACACTTATTGCAAAGGAAACTGGGAACTTGTCTGGGAAGAGAGGTACGTGTCAAAATGTAAGGGGCACATATCAGAGGTGGAAAGGAGAGGGGGCACTTTTAAAAATTAACAGGGGCACATATCAAAGTAATAGGGGCACTTTTTATGTAAAAAGGGGCGCTTCTTACAAAGTTAAAGGGGCACTTTTCCCATGGAAAAAGGGGCACTTTTTGGGTACTTGAAAAAGTGGGGGGGGGCACTGTGCCCCCCTGCCCCCCCCCCCCCGGCTCCGCCGCCTCTGCCTTTAGGTCAGTCAGGAACCCCATGACTTTTACAAGCCGATCGCCTGTCTGATTATCAAGATATTTATGATTGGAATTACAAATTTTGAAAACCGTTCGCCTGACGGTTTTCATAACACTACAGCCTATTGGGGAAAACGAGTATGGTAAAAACCGGTCACTCAAAGATTTTTACTTTTTTGAGGCACTTCTTGATCATTTTGAAGCGCAAGTTTTTTAGGGCTTCAATATTACAACATATCACAGACACTGATAACACGTAGGGCCGTGTATCTCAGATTTAACATTGTTAAACGATCCCTTTAATACATGGACCCACAGGTTCCAGTAGGCAATGGGTCAAAGTCAAAACATATTACACAAACTTACAGCAAACGATTCGTGCACTATCGGTTCCACATTGCAATGCGTTGTAGTTATATGAAATGACGTAGGCTTGGTCGGTACTCCGGCACATATCACTGTTCTGTACGACTGAGTAGCAGTCATCGTGGGTCTGACAACACCTGACAAAGCAACAATTCATTATATCAACGATAAGTAATTCAACGCAGCAGTCATTATGGCCCGAATTCAAAAAGGGAGTTTGTCGACAAACCTAGGTTTATATGCGTCATATGATGCGTTTCGACGCGTTTCGAGAACAAACGCGTAAAACTTTATTTGAAACGCGTCGAAACGCGTCAGATGACGCACATAAACCTAGGTTTGTCGACAAACCTTATTTGTGAATTCGGGCCAATGAGCCTGACAACGTTTTAAATGAGAACGATTCTATTCTTACTGCTTTGTGTATCCGTTTTCATAGGTTCGACAACATGTTAAATTAGAACAATTCATTCTATCACTGACTTGGAGTATTAAGGGCCTTTGTTCACACATGTTTCAGAATATCATTATGTAGCTGAATGAGGGAATGAATTGAATATCCTTAATCATAGGCCTTTATCCTTTAAAGCAAACTCAACAGATATTGAGCACCCAAAGTAGGGAACATTGTGAGCCTTCCCGTTCAATAAAAAAAAAAATCCGATTAGTTTAAATTCAGATAATTATAGTCTTGCCACTGTTGTGATGCTCACTATATGGTCCGCATTCGATTAAACCGTTTCACCGAATAGAAGGCCTACACATCACAGTTCTCATCTGGACACTACTATTCCACTATTTACTACCTTAAGCAGAGTTGTAAATGAGAACAGACAGATGATTCTTAGAATTGAGTTTATTTATAAGGTTTAAGATTGAACAATGTGATGAGAAGTCCTGAAAAAACTATCGGATTTGAAAAAAGATGAATTAGTAAAGAGAGAGGAAGGGAGAAGTATTCTTGTCATCCTACTTGGTATTGCTGAGAGAGAAGTAGAACACTTAAGAAAGAGAGTTAAAGAGAGTTAATCTGTCGTGTGTACTCACACACGACAGAATAACTCTTTGAAAAGGACTAGTAAACCGGATCATTAATACAGAAAGAGAGTGAGAGGGAGAGATAGTGAGAGAGAAATGAGTTTTCATCATCGAATTAGGAAAATATCGTCACTTCTTCAAATCTTCACATCTTCAGATCAGATGTCGAGCAAGATGTCTTCAGACTTACCTATCGGTATCATCAAGAGGTACACCCTGACCTCCGTAGCCACAGTAACAACCGTATCCATTGTAGTCTAGACCAGCCTCTACAGTACTTATGTCTAGAAGACATCCAATCATTACGCCAAACTGAGCAACGCTGCTTGTCTGGGGCATCGTCATACAACCTGCAAACAACCGAAACATTTCTAATTATTCTTCAACTGCATTTCTTTTTCATCATCGTTAACTAATTATCATCAATTTTGTTCTTCTTCTGCATGTGAGGATGCGTGTGTGATCATCTAATAACTATATTTGAATTTATTTTAATCGATTTTGTTGATTCCGATTGTTTTTTGCTTTTTTCTTCATTTACCTGGATGCTAAGAAAGCATGTGTATGCATGTGAAAATCAACAGGGTGACTGACGACATTAAGTCCTCTCCGAGGGAGTTGATAATGAGGATCAATGCCTTCCCATAGAGCACTGGCAGATCGACTTAATTTCGAACCCGGGACCTTCCAGTTACGTGACCACTGCTCCACCACTGAGCCATCGCGCCTTCTCCTTTGATTCTTCCAGTAAGTGATACTTAAAAAAAAAAAAACTTAAACACAAAGGGGAAATAAGTGTAAGACCATTTCCAATGATGCCTGGGCCGTTTTTAATTCACTATACGCATTAAGGGTAAGTTATGTTATCTAAGCCGAAAAACTGAGTAAAATACTTTAAAAGGTAGAATTTTATTCGATGTTGTTACACTCAATAAATCAAGGCTCATTCTCATGACAAATGCAATAACAATACCCTTTTTATCGTCAACCGCCATGCGTAGCAAACGATCATCAAAGATTCACTGACTGCACAAAGCAATAATTATGATCATATGAGAATATTAAGAGATATTTAAGTAATGGACTACCTCATAGTGAACCTAACTCCAGGAAATAATGTTAGTTTTTCAGAGAGTTCTATTGCATTATTGCATAATAATATACAAGATTCACCAGTAATGTTTATGAGAAAGGAATAAAGCAAAATATTATTAGCGTAATGTAAAGGTTTCTCTAATTTCAAGATATTTTTTAACTGGCTCACAATTTTAAATAGGACTTTCAGCTAAAATGTGTTGGGTGTCAGTTTCCTTTTTTTTATAGAAGGAAATGAAGTAAAGACACAGCTGTTTTCATACTCAAACAGATCCACAAAAATTGCTTAAATTATGTAATTATATTCTAGACCCAGGGCCATATTTGTGCTTGTGACACCAATTTTGTCAGATTTTTATGATATGAATAATGATAAATAAAATGCAGCAAAATATTGTGGTCAAAGTATGAAATAGTGGAGTATAAAAAGAGTTCGTGACATTACCTGTAACAAGAACGGCAAAGCAAGCGAAGTAAGCAAGGGACTTCATAGTGTACACGTAGTTTCCTTAGATGTCACCTTTCTTTAGGATTAATTAAAATAATAACAATTTTACGATTGATCACAGCTTTGTACTACTCGACCAGTACCTTCAAGGAGTTTAGAATGAGTAAATTTAAACTATAATACACACAAGGACATAAAACTGATATATATATATATATATATATATATATATATGACGTAATAATTAGAACCGGAAAATAGAGGATTTGCGTCAATTAGATGGTTAATGATTATATTAACCGAAGGGGTTATTATCCTCGAAGTTCAAGGTAATGGTAGGTAGGGAACATCTGTTCTAAACAATTAAAAACTACGATAATGATGTATCTAATCTCAAGATATGGTATGGATTACGGTACGGTACGGAAAACATGTATTAATGTATCAATTGTTATCTATGCTGAGTGTAAACAAAGTCTGCAATTTAGTCATTCAGACGCGAATGATTTCTATCAATAAACCGTTTCAAATGAATCAAGAAAGAAAGAAAGGGACTAACTTTCAGACACGTTTGGAATGAAATAAAACAGTTTGTCTTTTATTCTTATTCATTACAAAAACAATTCTGCCAATGTTTAGAAATATTTGCGAATGAATAGGATGAACAAATATAATAGTTTACTAAAGATATTAGAATACTGAATAAGCCGTACTCAATAGCAAAGCTAAATGCAATTAAGAAATTATCTCACTGACACTTATTCAGTGAAAACTTGAACTTGAAGGACAAAATATATATGACTTATCGATCTCTGTTCTATCTACACACGCTCTCCAGTCTCTTCATTCAATTATCATTGGAACATAAAGGCATGGCGGTCACTCTAGACAAATAATTGAAACAAATGAAAACAAGATATGCAAATGTATTAAACAATTTAATATGTACAACTGAATACAAATAAATACGACTGTGTACAAATCTATTACTTTTATCCTCATTTAGCTGTTAAATAAAGATAAATTTATCCTCATTTAGCTGTTAAATGAAGATAAATTTATCCTCATTTAGCTGTTAAATGAAGATAAATTTATCCTCATTTAGCTGTTAAATGCAGATAAATTTATTCTCATTTAGCTGTTAAATGAAGATAAATTTATCTTCATTTAGCTGTTTAATGAAGATAAATTTATCCTCATTTAGCTGTTAAATGAAGATAAATTTATCCTCATTTAGCTGTTAAATGAAGATAAATTTATCCTCATTTAGCTGTTAAATGAAGATAAATTTATCCTCATTTAGCTGTTAAATGAAGATAAATTTATCCTCATTTAGCTGTTAAATGAAGATAAATTTATCCTCATTTAGCTGTTAAATGAAGATAAATTTATCCTCATTTAGCTGTTAAATGAAGATAAATTTATCTCGATTATTTTTACCTCAAGTTTGATTCAACACATCACTTAGGATGGGGGCGGGATGTCAATGATTTTGGGCACTTTGCCGTCTACAGCTAAAATAAGAATTTCAAAAATCTGAAAGTTGTTCGGGCTGACTTGAATGTGTACGACCTTAAGATTTAGACAAAATTATCAAACTTTCGTTATAAGTTAGAAGAAGATTTATCATTAAAACTGTGACCTTGGTTTATATAATTATCAGTATTTTGTCCTTCAAGTTCAAGTTTTCACTGAATAAGTGTCAGTGAGATAATTTCTTAATTGCATTTAGCTTTGCTATTGAGTACGGCTTATTCAGTATTCTAATATCTTTAGTAAACTATTATATTTGTTCATCCCATTCATTCGCAAATATTTCTAAACATTGGCAGAATTGTTTTTGTAATGAATAAGAATAAAAGACAAACTGTTTTATTTCATTCCAAACGTGTCTGAAAGTTAGTCCCTTTCTTTCTTTCTTGATTCATTTGAAACGGTTTATTGATAGAAATCATTCGCGTCTGAATGACTAAATTGCAGACTTTGTTTACACTCAGCATAGATAACAATTGATACATTAATATATGTTTTCCGTACCGTACCGTAATCCATACCATATCTTGAGATTAGATACATCATTATCGTAGTTTTTAATTGTTTAGAACAGATGTTCCCTACCTACCATTACCTTGAACTTCGAGGATAATAACCCCTTCGGTTAATATAATCATTAACCATCTAATTGACGCAAATCCTCTATTTTCCGGTTCTAATTATTACGTCATATATATATATATATATATATATCAGTTTTATGTCCTTGTGTGTATTATAGTTTAAATTTACTCATTCTAAACTCCTTGAAGGTACTGGTCGAGTAGTACAAAGCTGTGATCAATCGTAAAATTGTTATTATTTTAATTAATCCTAAAGAAAGGTGACATCTAAGAAAACTACGTGTACACCATGAAGTCCCTTGCTTACTTCGCTTGCTTTGCCGTTCTTGTTACAGGTAATGTCACGAACTCTTTTTATACTCCACTATTTCATACTTTGACCACAATATGTTGCTGCATTTTATTTATCATTATTCATATCATAAAAATCTGACAAAATTGGTGTCACAAGCACAAATATGGCCCTGGGTCTAGAATATAATTACATAATTTAAGCAATTTTTGTGGATCTGTTTGAGTATGAAAACAGCTGTGTCTTTACTTCATTTCCTTCTATAAAAAAAAGGAAACTGACACCCAACACATTTTAGCTGAAAGTCCTATTTAAAATTGTGAGCCAGTTAAAAAATATCTTGAAATTAGAGAAACCTTTACATTACGCTAATAATATTTTGCTTTATTCCTTTCTCATAAACATTACTGGTGAATCTTGTATATTATTATGCAATAATGCAATAAAACTCTCTGAAAAACTAACATTATTTCCTGGAGTTAGGTTCACTATGAGGTAGTCCATTACTTAAATATCTCTTAATATTCTCATATGATCATAATTATTGCTTTGTGCAGTCAGTGAATCTTTGATGATCGTTTGCTACGCATGGCGGTTGACGATAAAAAGGGTATTGTTATTGCATTTGTCATGAGAATGAGCCTTGATTTATTGAGTGTAACAACATCGAATAAAATTCT
This sequence comes from Strongylocentrotus droebachiensis, assembly GCA_035222895.1. NCBI lineage: Eukaryota > Metazoa > Echinodermata > Echinoidea > Camarodonta > Strongylocentrotidae > Strongylocentrotus > Strongylocentrotus droebachiensis. Next base: position 540,069 of record JAVYIG010000273.1, on the reverse strand, counting down.
ACCTTTTAAAGTATTTTACTCAGTTTTTCGGCTTAGATAACATAACTTACCCTTAATGCGTATAGTGAATTAAAAACGGCCCAGGCATCATTGGAAATGGTCTTACACTTATTTCCCCTTTGTGTTTAATTTTTTTTTTTTTAAGTATCAATTACTGGAAGAATCAAAGGAGAAGGCGCGATGGCTCAGTGGTGGAGCAGTGGTCACGTAACTGGAAGGTCCCGGGTTCGAAATTAAGTCGATCTGCCAGTGCTCTATGGGAAGGCATTGATCCTCATTATCAACTCCCTCGGAGAGGACTTAATGTCGTCAGTCACCCTGTTGCTTTTCACATGCATACACATGCTTTCTTAGCATCCAGGTAAATGAAGAAAAAAGCAAAAAACAATCGGAATCAACAAAATCGATTGAAATAAATTCAAATATAGTTATTAGATGATCACACACGCATCCTCACATGCAGAAGAAGAACAAAATTGATGATAATTAGTTAACGATGATGAAAAAGAAATGCAGTTGAAGAATAATTAGAAATGTTTCGGTTGTTTGCAGGTTGTATGACGATGCCCCAGACAAGCAGCGTTGCTCAGTTTGGCGTAATGATTGGATGTCTTCTAGACATAAGTACTGTAGAGGCTGGTCTAGACTACAATGGGTACGGTTGTTACTGTGGCTACGGAGGTCAGGGTGTACCTCTTGATGATACCGATAGGTAAGTCTGAAGACATCTTGCTCGACATCTGATCTGAAGATTTGAAGATTTGAAGAAGTGACGATATTTTCCTAATTCGATGATGAAAACTCATTTCTCTCTCACTATCTCTCCCTCTCACTCTCTCTCTGTATTAATGATCCGGTTAACTAGTCCTTTTCAGAGAGTTATTCTGTCGTGTGTCAGTACACACGACAGATTAACTCTCTTTAACTCTCTTTCTTAAGTGTTCTACTTCTCTCTCAGCAATACCAAGTAGGATGACAAGAAAACTTCTCCCTTCCTCTCTCTTTACTAATTCATCTTTTTTCAAATCCGATAGTTTTTTCAGGACTTCTCATCACATTGTTCAATCTTAAACCTTATAAATAAACTCAATTCTAAGAATCATCTGTCTGTTCTCATTTACAACTCTGCTTAAGGAAGTAAATAGTGGAATAGTAGTGTCCAGATGAGAACTGTGATGTGTAGGCCTTCTATTCGGTGAAACGGTTTAATCGAATGCGGACCATATAGTGAGCATCACAACAGTGGCAAGACTATAATTATCTGAATTTAAACTAATCGGATTTTTTTGTTATTGAACGGGAAGGCTCACAATCATGTTCCCTACTTTTGGTGCTCAATATCTGTTGAGTTTGCTTTAAAGGATAAAGGCCTATGATTAAGGATATTCAATTCATTCCCTCATTCAGCTACATAATGATGTTCTGAAACATGTGTGAACAAAGGCCCTTAATACTCCAAGTCAGTGATAGAATGAATTGTTCTAATTTAACATGTTGTCGAACCTATGAAAACGGATACACAAAGCAGTAAGAATAGAATCGTTCTCATTTAAAACGTTGTCAGGCTCATTGGCCCGAATTCACAAATAAGGTTTGTCGACAAACCTAGTTTTATGTGCGTCATCTGACGCGTTTCAACGCGTTTCAAATAAAGTTTTACGCGTTTGTTCTCGAAACGCGTCGAAACGCATCATATGACGCATATAAACCTAGGTTTGTCGACAGACTCCCTTTTTGAATTCGGGCCATAATGACTGCTGCGTTGAATTACTTATCGTTGATATAATGAATTGTTGCTTTGTCAGGTGTTGTCAGACCCACGATGACTGCTACTCAGTCGTACAGAACAGTGATATGTGCCGGAGTACCGACCAAGCCTACGTCATTTCATATAACTACAACGCATTGCAATGTGGAACCGATAGTGCACGAATCGTTTGCTGTAAGTTTGTGTAATATATTTTGACTTTGACCCATTGCCTACTGGAACCTGTGGGTCCATGTATTAAAGGGATCGTTTAACAATGTTACATCTGATATACACGGCCCTACGTGTTATCAGTGTCTGTGATATGGTGTAATATTGAAGCCCTAAAAAAAATTGCGCTTCAAAATGATCAAGAAGTGCCTCAAAAAAGTAAAAATCTTTGAGTGACCGGTTTTTACCATACTCGTTTTCCCCAATAGGCTGTAGTGTTATGAAAACCGTCAGGCGAACGGTTTTCAAAATTTGTAATTCCAATCATAAATATCTTGATAATCAGACAGGCGATCGGCTTGTAAAAGTCATGGGGTTCCTGACTGACCTAAAGGTTTATAATTATCATTGCATCATGAGCTAAATCCAGAATTTTGTTTCAGAATCTGAGACAAAGTTACCGGATCCCTTTAAACATATGGCAAAGAATGAACTCAGTATTCAACGGGTTAATATTTACATGTTACATAAAGCGAATGGACTACGATTCACCTTAACCAAAACAGACTAGATTTTTGTCACTATCATTGCAAAAACTTGGGAAATTTTTATGAAAAAGAAAACAAGGAAAATCGAATGAAAAATTAAGTCAAGGACGACACACTTGGTATTTTAGTTTATTAAAGCTAAATAAACTATAATACAAATTATTACAAAAAGCTCAATGATATACATAAGTGGTCATTGTATGCACATTTGGATACAGAAGCCTTTTAGTCCATAATAATTTCTATTTGTTAGTCTCAAATAATGCAAGGGTATATTATTTTATGGATTTGTCTCATGGATACTTATCTTAGAATGTTGTGGATAGTAAATTGAGTAGTATTCCAATATCTCCTATGAATTGCAATTATTTCCTTTCTTTCTATCTTTGTTTAGCTGATGCAAGCAGCTATGACGCAGATTACGAGTACACAGACTGTGCCGTGGCTATGTGTGCCTGCGACAAGGCTGGGGCGGAATGCTTCCAACGTTACAGACCAACCTATAACGACGGATATAAGAGCTATGACAAGGATAGCTGCTGATAGACGCCTATCTCTCTCGGAATTCATTATTGCATTAATTAATTAATTAATAATTGGTAATAATTCTAGGCATTTCTATAGCGCCGTCTATCTAGTAATTCTATTCCGAGGCGCACTTATTATTTCCTCGTCTTTTAGCTGCCATTACAGCGCTCCAGCATTTCAAGGAATTAATTCCCGCCAGGTACCCATTTACCTCACCTGGGTCGAGTTTGGCAAATGAAGATTAATGCTTGCCAAAGGACATTAGTGCCGTATCGGGGATCGAATCACGACCTTTGAATTTCAAGTCAAGTGCTTAAACCGCGTAGACACTTCTACATTACTATAAGGAGATAAAAGAAACAACAAACCATCGAATGATACTAATTGTCCTCATCCATTTTTGTTCCAACTACAATAGAAATTGAATGTTTGTTTCAAATTCGGGACATTAAAGTAACATTCATTCTCCGTATCACTGGGTGTATTTGTCCTGCTTGGGATCTTGAGTATCTCAAAGGGTGATTATTTAAATCAACTTAAAATAAATGTGTGCGTATAACATTATATGCGGCTGTGTGTGGTTGGAAATTCATGATACATTATCCTTGTGTAATTATTCGATATATCGCCAAATATTATGGGTTTTATGATTGTTAATTCAAAAATAATTAATCAAAAGTATACGTATCAAAATCGAACTTAATTGATGACATGGGGATAATTGTCCGAGGTAATATTCGTTCCCTGTCCATGCTGTGCAGGGTAATAGTATAATTGCGTTTTATTACCCAATTATTAGGTCAGTTTACATGCTGTGCATAAAGTTTGAATGAAATAGACGAGGGAAAAAATCTTATCCATTGTCATTTGATTTTCATTTTAAATATGCTTCATGATTAATGCAGTGACTAAGACAAGAAGGAAAGAATAGTATAAATGATAAGAGGAAGAGAGAGATAGTGTACGTGTGAGAGAGAGAGAGTGTGTGTGTGTGTGAGAGAGAGAGAGAGAGAGAGAGAGAGAGGGAGAGAGCGAGAGAGAGAGAAAGAGAAAGATAGAGAGTAAGAGAGAGGGGGGAAAGAGAGAGAGAGAGAGAGACATACAGAGATACAGACGGACAGAGAGGGTGAGAGAGACAGACATACAGAGAGAGGGGGGAAGACAGACATACAGACAGAGTGAGCGAGACAGACAAAGACAGAGAAAGATAAGGCGATCCTCGATATATTATTTTCAGTTGCTGATTAAATACAAATTTATATCAGTTTCCTACCCAGTTTCATTAAAAACCCAACGTTTCAATGAAAGGTGATTCTTGATTGTGTGATTTTACCATCGTGAACTTTGATGTCAACGAACTTTGTCATAATGGATGTGCTGTTGAATGTTTGATTACTGAGTCATTAACCCTAAAACATTTTCTATTTTTAACGAAACATTTCCTTAGACGGTATACCAACTCAAGATAAATGTTGATATATATGTATATATATATATACATATATATATATATATTACAAGCAACAGGTGTTTCAGAACCCACCATGTAAGAATAATCTCTTCGTCTTGTCTAATTATTAACCAGACAAATGCAAATCATATATTTTTCTCCGTTGATTGACAAGTGTTTCGTCTTATCGACCCTTGACGCAGGTGAAGAACATATCATTTTAATTTGACACATTTTACCAAGGAAGTATTGATCCGAGCAAGTAATTTTCTACCAGTTATTTCGTCTGAGTGTCTACATGGTTTAAATATATACGCAGAAGAAACAGAGAAAATAAACCATGATAAAATTCCTTGCCTACATAGTTTGCTTCTCTGTTCTTCTTACAGGTAAGTTCATCCCATCTCTTACTTATTTTAATCCATTTAAACGTATTGATTGTATTACTCATGAAATGTGCATGCTCGATGAGAATATGACTACGTAATAAAGAAATATGATTTGTTGCGATGCAGGAGTTGAAGGTTAGGAGTCGGAGCGTTACAACTTTGCAAGTTATTTAATATTTAGAAAGCACAAATAGCAGAGAGAGAGCACAATACTGCTGGAAAAAAAATATATCATCAAGATATTTTGGTGCCCCCAATCCCTTACCTTGTTCATGAGGAATATTCGATCGTTTTTTTTTAGCTCCAAAAATTATTGATAAGCCAAACAAATAAAAAAATGAATCAAATAAAAGGGATCAGTAAAATTGATTATTTTACTTGTGTACTAAAACGTATGCCACTCGGCTTTCAAAAGGGGCGCTAGGCCCGAGAGTGCCCCCTCAATGAAGACAAAATCCGCTAGTAGAGTTGGATCTGATAACCTTGTAGAGGAATTAAGAAAAACAAAATGCAAAGACAGAAGCAAGTCTAAACCAACTTAACATGACCAATTAGTAATTTAAACCAATTACTTATTGAGGAATACTCTTCTATCTCCCAGGTTGCAGGTGTATTCCTCACACAACGCACTTGGGTCAATTTGGAATGATGCAAAAATGCCTACTTGGAAAGAGTGTAATCGAAGTTAGTCTTGATTATATCGGCTATGGCTGTTATTGTGGCTTTGGTGGTGACGGTGTTCCTCTGGATGATACAGATAGGTAAGTCAAAGATAGTGATAGTGGTGGTGGTTATTTTACCTGACAGCTAAGAAAGCAATAAATGCTTGTTAGTAAGCAACCAGAAGACCGACGGCTTAAGGTCCTCTCCGAGGGACCTGGTAATGAGGATAAATGCCTTACCAAAGGGCACTAGCGCATCGACTTGGTTTCGAACCCGGGTCACCGGATAACGAGACCAATGATCTACCAACTGAGATATCGCGCCTCCTCGACTCGACTTTTTTTTTTTATCGAGATAGCAGATATGTTCGCCCGGGACCATGATAGTTTTAAATTATAAGTTTGCGAAACCTTGAAGTTACAAACAACGATCCTCTCACAACCACGGAGGTTCAAGCGGAACTGAACAACGACTTTCCAAAGTTTTTTCAATGTTTTAAACCACAAGCCGGAAGAGCAGTCATTTTAAAACCTCGAAGTTTATTGCGTCCGCACGACATCCCGCTGCACATACATGTAGCAATCGCGCTACCCCAAAGTAGTACAACTTTGGGCAAATTTCGAACCATCTAACTGTTACCCAACTAAATTTACCCCAGTTTTTTAACGTGTTCAATCTTTCATTGCTCAATTTATGATAGGAAAATGATTATTTTAAATCGACATTAATATGTCATCATACCTTAAGGATATAGGGTTTCCTGCGTCATAAAACATAAACCTGTCTTAATCTATGGTCACAATTCAGAGCGGCGACCGACCGATTAGTAGCCTGCTCGGTCGCCGCTGGAATTTAGGCATCGACCAACGATTTTTTTTTTTTGAGAAATCGATCAGGCTGTAGAGCCCAAGCGATGCCTGGGCAGTGCCCTGTCGATTTCCCGTCAGTCGCCGGTCGATTTTAGGTAAAAACTGGGCGAAATCGGAGAGCTTCTCCGGGCGGCGTCCCGGCAGTGACCGACAGATGACCCACCGATTCCCGAGCGGTCTCCCACCGGCCACCGGCTAATTGTCCGGCGACCGGCCGGTGATCGGCAGTGCGCCAAAATACGCTCGGCGCCCGGGCGTTCGCCGCCCGGGCACCGACCTAATCGAGCGTTCGCCGTCGAGCGATTTAGGTCAAAAATCGAAGCCGCTAGGTCAAAGGCTGCCGACCGATTTTGGACTTGCCGGTTATAGTGACCGACTGATCTCCCCGTGGCGACTGGCCGGCGAACAGGCGCCGACTGCTCGGCAGCCTTTGACCTAGCGGCTTCGATTTCCGACCTAAATCGCTCGACAGCGAACGCTCGATTAGATCGGTGCCCGGGCGGTGACCGCCCTGGCACCGAGGGTACTTTGGGCGGCGAGTGAAAGTGAGCAGGCGCCGCCCAAATTTCTACCTCCGCGCTAAAACTTTAGCAGCAACCGAGCGATGCCCTAAAAACAAGCGGTGCCCGGGCGAAGTTGGCTCAAAACTCGCCGCCCGGCCGCCGAGCAGGCTACTTTTTGGTGTTGACCATAGATTTACCAGAACCTCTGTAATATCAACATGTATCAGTAGTCCATATTATAGTTTATAAAACTGTTTATAGAATAAGGTTTGTTGATAACGACTGTAATATTGGAGTTTGATGCTTTTATTGGATGCAAGGCTCATGTTGCACGCTGAACAGAAGTGCTGAAATGCCAAGTATAAAGGCCCGGTCACACAGAGGGGACGCATGGGGGACGCACGGCCGGCGCATGGACAATTTGCAATTTTGGCCAGTGCGTTGTCGTTCGCTAGGCGTGCGTCATCACTCGTTACTCGTTCGTGGAGCGCGCTGGACCAACGCTGGACCAGCGCTATGCATTCGTCGTCATTCGCTGTGTGCGTCGGGATTTTTTGAGCATGCTCAAAAGTGTGCGCGGAGCTCGACGCATGAATGTACACGCCAAAGGCACGCCAGACGTGCGTTGAGCGCGCTAGACCAGCGCCAGACATACACGGGGCACACGCCCCGTATACGCACAGCGCGCTAGCTACACGCTGTGCATTTTGTGTCAGCTTGCTAGCTTTTCCAAAATTATGACAAAAGTTAGGCACACGGCCTTTTCCGATTTCAAATGCGCTGGCCGTGCGTCGTAGAACGCGGTGCATGCGTGGACCATTCGTCCAGCGCGCTAGCAACACGCTGTGCATTCGTGGAAGTTGTTATCATGTGCGCTCTGGGTACGGTCTGTATGCGTACTGTATGCGCCCTGTATGCGCTCAGAGCGCTAGCAACACGCTATGCATTTGGTGTCAAAAGTTGGGCGCACGACAACGCACTGGCCAAAATTGCAAATTTCCCATGCGCTGGCCGTGCGTTCCCCATGCGTCCTCCCTGTGTGACCGGGCCTTAACATAAACCCAAGAGAAGCAGACAAGATGAGTATTGGTTGTATTGATTATGGTTTTATCAGATGTTGTGAAGTCCATGATGACTGCTACACAGTCGTACAAACCAGTGACCTGTGCCGTGGCTACAATCATGCTTACATCATTCCCTACAACTATCAAGCCTTCCAATGTGGCACATACCGGGCGGAGATTACCTGCTGTGAGCTCTATATATATTATTATTCAATTTTTCTCTAAAACAATAATGGGAAACTCTTTATATTGATCACCAAAGCTGCGTATCTCCATTTCTATCTCATCTCACTATAACAATGATGCGTGATGATCAATACAAATCTCCTAGAGATGGTAAAATTATTAAAACAAAAATGCCATTCGGCCTCTTGTACACATGAATGACATTGTGACAGAATTAATAATTAAAGACTCGGAACGGTAAACAAAACAAGGTTTGAAATCTCAAATTGCTTTACAATTATTGGTTTATTCATTATTGGTGCTTTATGTTTTCAAATACATGCATATCAAAATTATCAATATTATAATATATGCATCTGATTGACATTGCCAGCAATAAAGAAAAAAATAAATCGAAATAAATAACGGGTTTTGTGATTTACTGGTTTGGAAAGATTGTAATATACCTTCCTCAATTAATGGATCTATAATAAAATAAAATAAATATCAATTCTAACCATATTCAAATTTAAAAGGTATGGCCCATACTAGCTTATATTCCTTAACGTTCCCCATGCCTTCAGTATAGCCATGAATATATGGCAATAGTTAGGAAACTCAATGCCCACAAAATGAATAGCTATAGTTTTAAACAAACCAATCAATGCGTTAAGGGTCAGGTTGGAAAATGCTATTATAATTTTTAACCATGTCGCCAGGAATGCCCAGTAATAAATTATATCGATGAATAAAAATTTTATAAAAAAGAAATCAAGTTATTCTGAGGTAATAAACACATTCATATAACTGTTGATACCAACTATTTAGCATATTAAATATACTATAAAATGATTTAATAACTGAGGTTGCAGCGAATTTGGCAAGATATGTGTAAAATAAGAAATAGTGACGTTATCTGGTCAGGTTTTAATTTCAACAATCATATAGAGAGATAAAACCCCATCATCTGATAAATTAATTACACCTTATAGATACAATTAGAAGGAAAACATGTTTGGCCGATTATCTCATATCATGTTCATTTTATATATTATGGTGTTGTATCATCAATAAAGATATACGAAGCATCCAAATGCACTAAACGCTTGTCACAGTAATACGAATGAATCATGTCCATTTATTCTATCTTTGTTTAGCTGATGCAAGCAGCTATGACGCAGATTACAAGTACACAGACTGTGCTATGGCTATGTGTGCTTGCGACAAGGCTGGGGCGGAATGCTTTCAAAGTACCAGACCAACGTTCAACCAAGACTACATCAGATATAAACAAATAAGGTGTTAAGCCCCACCGCACTACTTACAGCTACTTGCGCCCTCTATATAGCAAACCATGCCTAATTGGTGACCATGGGTCCCCCATGATCCTCTTTTTCTTATGATAATTGGGAACTGAGTTAATTAGATAACCACATGTCAGTGACCATGCAGGGAGGTCTAATCCTCCTGGCCAAACTAGTGCAGTGGGGCTTTAATTTGTTCCCTTTGCAGGTCGCTTCTCTTTGACAGCTAGAGAAATCCATTGCACTGTGATCCCCTGATTATCAATTCATAACATATTATGATATTTTTGCAGTTGAGTATCACCGCAAGATGCCAAGCCTATTCAAGATATTCATTTCAAAACCATGACGTCAATTTACCGTTCTTACCTGCAGGTGTAGAGTAATTAAGCAGAAGTGGTCATTCATTGACTGCCACTCATAAGTTTAATCCATCAAACTGGACACAATAACCACAACTGAGTAGACGATTTGGCTTGATATGGTCAACGAGGAAGCTGGTATCTCTTTGATAATGGTATTGTCCATTCCTAATTGTGTAACCTACTGAAGTAATATTAGCCATTAACGTAAGACATAAGTTATGAAATAGAGATTGTAAAGGTCTCCTGAAACTGAAATCACAAAGTACTAGTTATTTTGTTTAAATAGAAATATGCTATTACGATTTTCCATGAAAATATGAAATTTTCCTCGTAATTTTCTGTAGCACATAAAGAACTTTTGTAGGATAGATTACTGAAGCTGTACCAGGTGCGTTTAATAAAGTCATGAAAAAGAATAATAAACGTGTCCCAAAAATTGTCATATTTGTTATCTTGAAAATGACTGATTTTGGCAGATATTACAGTGAAAGGTAGCGAGTGTGAGAAAGAGAAGATAATAAGATTAAATAAAAAGTGAGAAAAGACAACAATCTCAAGAAGAAACCCAAACTATTTCATAATTTAAGTAAAACACATAGACGCAAGCGACATCACTCGCAGTGACTATAAAGTAACGTCTATTTCGATACGTCGATTAAAAAACACACAAATACTTTAAGCTGTTGCAGTAGGGACAGTGTTGTTGGAATTGGCATTATCATCGACCTTACTGCTCTGACCACTCTTCGACACTGTCAAGAGGATCATGATGGAGATACAGACTTCTAAGATCCTCTGACCAGTACTGAATAGCAACCACGGCCAAGGTCTAATGGCTTCAGGTCGATACGACTTATCAAGCGTTGCGGATACCCAGTAGAGATTAGAGACTGTGAGACAGATACCAATAGCTGCACTCACGAAGATGATGGTGTTGAGTTTACGCATCTTCGAATTGTCGTTGTTATCTCGCTGGGAGGATGTTTGCGTCTGGCCCCGGGAACTAGCCGTCAAGTTACTGTGTATCTTCCACCAAACGTAGACGAACCCGAAGAACACCAACACTCCCCATAGGATGAAGAGCATCTGGCAAACCGTGACCGCATACTTGGTGGAGTTGTTGTAAGCCACTAAGAAGTCAGAAAAGAGGACATACCCCAAGCTGAAGGCAATGATGCTGCCTAGGACGGAGGGGCGTTGGATTCGAGGTGGGGCTAATGACAAACGAGTTGTCTCCAAGAGTAGCAATAACAGGATACTGAAAGATGATACCAAGGATGGCCATCCCAGTGACCAAAGAACCACGCCACTTGGACATTTCAGAATCTTCCTCGTCCCGTAAGGGTCGATTCCAAGAGACATTGTCCTGGCCGAGCACGCAACGAACACTAGAGAATGCAAAGCGATCCTGAGGTTGGTCAGCCGCTTTGTAAGAATTCCATCATGGGTCCCACGCACGGAGCTACAACGTTTCCACACAAGGAAACACAGCACGGAGCAAGTATAGATGGCAAGAATGGCATAGGCTACGACGAAGATGATAATATGTGCCATCCAGGTGCTTCCCCAAGCCGCAAAGGCTACATCCCAGTCTGGATGTGGTGCAGGCCACCTGCACCGGGGTAAAACTGGCACCTTGATTGGGACACTCATGTTTTCAGTGTAGACTGACACTCCGTTTTCATCTTCATTTATTGTTGTCGCCATCCTGTGAATTAAAAGAATTAGAAGAACAATTGTCCAGTTATAACTTTTGATCAACAGATGGGCGGTGAGGGGGGTGGGGCGAGATAAAGCGAAACAAAAATACATAAACGAGAATATACAATCCGCAATCGGAATAAATCCTAAATAATGTTTAAAGCTCAAAGCCCGGTTACTACATAAAAACCGTTTGTATTTCGTTTTTTCAAAACATTCTTATACCTTACGGTACGTTACGTTATTATACTCGTCACGCCATTGATTTCAAAAGGCGGCAAACACATGAGTATTATTTATTTTCTATATTTTGTCTGCTTTGGGGCTATGTTTTTGTTTTGGGCTGTTTTTTCTTCTTCTTCTTTTAATTTAATATGAATAATTTTAGTAACAGCTTTTCGACACTTTCACATGTGCTAAAAGTTTTTTTTTTAATCATTTAGATGGAAAGGTATTATCTCTTATCATTGGCATATGCACATCCTAAGTATACAACATCACTATATCTAGTAACTGACTTTTGTAGATGATCTTTCAAATTTAATGTAACGTTTTATTCGTACATTTGTTTAAAGGTAAACAAATAAAATAAAGCGAAAACACAAACACAAACACACAAACAAACGAACACAAACACACCTAAATGAATCTTAGATGTGGAGTATTCCTTTTAAAGTATTACTTGTTTTCTATATTTCTATAGAATATTTTTCTCGAATAATGCATTTTAAGAAAGATATTAGTAAGACCAAAATAGTCGATATTTATTTCCTATTTCAATAGTGAACAAGGGGTGTTTTTTTGTTTTTTAAAGTGATAGAACTTGTAAAATGTCAGCTGGAAATAACGTGGAAGTACGCTTCTTAGTATAAATCAGCCGAGACAAATACGCTTCAGGGCGAACTGTGATCATTAGCGAGTTTTCGCTCAGCAACTTACAGACCTTCGCGGTAGCAGAGCACTCAGGTTTACGGCCGTCGCACACAGACCGTCCTCGATACAATACGTGGTTTCGCTTTTCATTGAATGCGTACGTATCTCTACGGAGGTATTGCATTTGCAATGCCATTAGGCAATTTTCGTAATGTAACCAAATTTAATGCATACGTCTTTGTGAAGTGCCTCGATACAAAATATTTCATTCACCTGATAAGGATAATAGTATTTCAATAGACAGAATCCAAACTGCACGCATTAGTTGTTGCCAGTTCGACAAACATTAGGGGTATTACGCAAGCTCATTGCGGACAGAGAATCTGCGGTTCGTGTGCAAAATCGAGAAGCTGCTATAGTAACAGCAGGGTGATCGCTGAGGTACTGAAATCCAGAACGGGTTTTGACAAAATTTACGGGCGTTCTCAATGACGCCCCAAGTGAATAAACAGCCAATCAGCGAGCTTGTACCAAAGATGGTGATGAGAATTTCGTCTAATAACGAAGGATGACGAATTTTAATGGGCGGATCTAGCTTTTCTCTATGGCGTGGGCGGGGGGGGGGTTGACATATTTCGCTTAGTGGGGGGTAGGGAGCACGAAAATTTGTTTTCAATTTGAAAAAAGTGCCAACCAATATTTCGGGGGGGGGGGGGTAGAAAGCACCTTGGCCAGCCCAAGGGGGGAATTAAACCTCTTAACCCCCCTAGATCCGCCCCTGACACGAATGACTCTCCGGTGAGTTTTTTTCTGCCGATTATTGTTTCTGAACAATAACAACATGAATATGGATATAACATGAATTGTTTTAAAACTTGATGATAAATTGTTGAAATTTGATAAAAAGCCGTTTTGTGGCTTGGTCGAGACAAGTTGTGCTAGTCGTGTTGTCCCGTCTGTACTGTATTGCGTGGAAGGGAATAGGCAATTTTCGTAATGTAATCAAATGTAATACATACGTCTTTGTGAAGTTCCTCAATACAAATTATTTCATTCACCTGTTTAGGATTCGCAATAGTCAGAATGCAAACTGCATGTATTAAGTGTGGCAACAACTAATGTATGCAGATTGGATTCTGTCTATTTAAATACTATTATTATTATCAGGTGAATGAAATAGTTTGTATCGAGGCACTTGATTCACTTGGGGCGTCTTTGAGAACGCCCGTAGATTTGGCCAAAACCCGTTCTAAATTCCAGGGCCTCAGCGGTTATCCAACTGTTACTATAGTAACTTCTCGGTTTTGCACACGAACCGCAGATTGTAATTCCGCAATGAGTTTGCGAAAATTGCCTAATGTAGAAAGGTTCAACCGGAATAAAAACATTCATAGTCAAGCACAAGAAAGCGTTGGTTAAATTTTGCTGCGACAGTATTTTTTAAATATTTGTTTGTGTGGGGATGCGATTATATATATGAAAAGGGACAGTAGGCTACAACCATGAAAACAATGCACTAATCTTTTCTGTAAGACTGGACAATATCCTCCTCCCACGCCCGAACAGCGCATTCTCAACATAAAAGTCTAAAGATTTATAATATTATCTTTTGGGATTCAAAAGGTCTATCTGACCTTCTACAGCATTGCATCTACATCCATCGAATCAGAACCGTAGCTGGAATACTAATGATAAGAGCACGATTAACAATATAAAATAAGTCCTAAATACAGTTATCCGTGCAGAATTATTTTCAATAGGCCTTTTCGAAAAGGCCATGCACAATTATGAGTCGGAAGGTCAGAAAACGTTTTTGTTTGGCCTCAGAAATCCTTGCATCGATAGGGCTCCTGATTAAATTGTGTCACTTGATTGTCATCATGATCAGTTTGGTATGGATACACTCTTCAACAAGAAAAAAAATCACCATGAGATGTCAGAAAACCAAAAACCGTAGCTCAATTACTGGAATTAACCTTGTTGTTTGACATTTTCTTTTCTTACGCACAAAAGCCCTTTAATTTAATCTTTGTTATTAACCTGGTTTCGAATTTCTTCAGATATCTGAAAATGGGGAAAGCTAATGATATTAATTTTGATTGTCTCCCCAATGTTGAAACATTTTTATCATTCTGTTGCAATTTTCGAAGCTTCAGTAGAACGAATGAAAACGGAAACTTAAACACAAAAATATTCAGGTAGATTGTAAACCTGTCGCTAAAATTAAACTAATTTATTTCTTCCAATAAAGAAGAAGCTCTTAAATATTTCAACGATGAATGATTTTACAGTGACTGTCCGTTTATTATAGCCCGGTTGGTGGTAAGTGCATGACATCATGTTGTGTTCCAAGGGACCTCCAGTTGAATTGAATTGAATTCATTTACTTCTGCAACATACAAATCAAATTACATTTATGCAATACGTTATTTACAAAATCTAACAATTTTTTTGAAAGCGTACATATAATAAAAATAATAGAAATGTTGACGTCAAAACAAAATTTAACTGATAACACACTACAAAGAATTATCCATTAAAAAAATATGCAGAAGATGGGCTATCACAGTACGCGTTGGCTTAAATCAATATACAATATCATTTCGTTGATCATATCAAACCTCAACTTAAGCCATCTGTCAGACACTGGTTGGCATCAGGACCTAACGGGTTCTGACTTAACTACGAACTGAAGACAAGGCTAAATAAAACTAATTCCTAAAGCAAACCTTACCTTATCTCGACGAGCGTGTGAACGCAAGCCGGTCTATACAGCATACCTTACCGGAAGTGATCGAGCGCGCCAAATACACCCTTTCACGATTATAAGAGTGCGCATGCGCCGACATTGGCGCCATTTTAAATTGCTAGTAAATATTGCGAGTACCTTTTATCTTATGCAGCATGCAAAGCGCATGAGTCGATATGACGTGAGCGCGCAGCAAAGGCAATGACGCACAAATACATGCGCGTCTGAAAACATCGACGACGCAATGTTTACTTGCAAATTAAAATGGCGGTCTTAACCGTGAAGGGTTGTATTGCAAAGGTTTATATTGTACACGTATTCCGATTTTCACGCAGTACTATACACGGCTACAAACAGGTCATTACGTTGGCGCAGGCCTTGCGGCTCGATATTTGTTAGAGATGACGAGCCAAATACTTCATCCTTAACACGTTATTATGTGTTGCTACGCAACTTGTCGTCCCCCCGGATTCGAGTGCAAACCGTACCAAATAGACCGGTTTGCTGACATATTCAAATGTGATGCATTCTCTTTTTGAACGAAGAAGTTCTTAACAACCAAAGAGCCTAGCGAATGTAACCCGACATAGCAACACGAAATATATGCAGATTGGATTCCAAGTACTGTAGTTCATTCATTAATAGGGACTTTTAGATTTGCTTGGACTGCTCCGTGGGACGTCCATTCAAGGCAGTACGTGCATTAAAAGGACGTCGATCGTAGCAATCCCCATTGTCTTCGTGCGAATCTAAAAGTCCCTAATAACAGGTTGATGGGATTCCTCGTCACTAGATCCCCAGGAAAGAAACATCCATAAATTTGAATAGGAAAGTAAACCGGTTTCTTGGTACTTCGGATATACGCCTCCGGGGCGCGTAATTGTTTTCCCACTTGAGCTCCGGTCCCCAGTAGGAGCTCATTTGCATACAGCCAATCAGAGCTCATCTTGTCAATAAATAGCTTGTAAAGATTTTACGGATGCGAAAGGGTACGATGCGAAGCTCCTCACACACAAACAGCGCCTTACCTATGTCAGCATGCATAGTGTGCGTACATAGCCATGGCACAGCTAGGCTTGGAAATAATCTGGAAATCATCTGTGCTCTAGCATGTCTACCTTTAGCAAATTTATTATAGATCTACACCTCTCATTATAATATCAGCTTATGAAACTGCTGTGAAAAGTTATTACTTAGCACTAATTAAAAATTATTCTGGCAATCAATGATAGGCCTTATCGTTATCAAAGCCGCTATACAAGGACTCGTTTCTAAAGAATTTACGGTTGAGAAATATATTATAGATCTACACCTCTAAAAGGCTCAAATAATATCAGCTTAAGAAATTGCTGTGATCATCATAGTTCTCAGGTAAGAATTTCTGCAATAAAAGAAGTAACAAAATAAAGCTGATATTATTAGAGCCTTTTAGAGGTATAGTCTAGATGTATAATAAATTCTCAACCGTAAAATCTTAAGAAATGAGTCCCCATATAGTGGCGATATGACGATAATTAGGCCTACCTTTGATTGCTAGAGTAACTTTAACTTCGTGCTAATTGATAGTTTTTCACAGCAATTACAGTAGCTGATATCATTAGAGGTGTAGATCTATAATAAATCTGCTCAATGTATATATGCTAGAGCACAAATGAAACATTTGCAAGCCTATGTCTATGCACGCCCACCATGCGCTGTATTGGCTGTATGCAAATGAGTTCATACTGGTGTCCGGAGCTCAAGTGGGAAAAAATTACGCCTCCGGGGCTCCGACATAAGCGCTTGAACGTTTGCAAAACGAACCCCTCGGCGTGCCGGTACGGTACGGTTCGCTTCCACAAGCGCTTCAACACCCCTGTTCTGTTTATTGTTATTTGAAAAATCACGTGTGATAACCGTAAGCAGTTCGTGTAATTGAACATTCATGTGACTGTGAGTATTTTCATTGAACCGGTAACAAACTTGAGAATAGAAGAGAAGTAATCACGTGTGAACAAATAGTTTCGCCACATTACCGTAAATCGTGGACGGTGTGGGCCTCTGATTTTGGTCTCTTTACCCTCCACTACAGCATAGTCTGAGTAAATAAGACGCTACCAGCTACAGCGTATGAGCGTATACGGCTTGCAATAGCAAAAAAGGCAGCATTATAACCTTTACGAAGTAAGTGAGGCCGAAAGTCATCAAAACGCTTGTTTAAAGAGGGGGGGGGGGGGGTATTACCAGCAAGATTTTGAAAAATAATCTCGACAATCTCATCATTTAACTTAATTTTTGTTATGTCAGATCTAGTATTAGTAACATTCATTGCCTGTTAATCATTTTCCAAGTATTTTCGTATCATGTTTATATAATACCGACATATTTCCAAAATATTATTTTCAAATATATTTTCCAAATGAATTATCTTAGTCAAAATATTTTTGTAAGATGTATATTACATTTTCAATCGTTCTGTGCCTTCTATAATAATTATAAAAAAGGGTTATTTTTCCTATTAATCGAACGTAATATAGATCTTGGGATCCAAGGGAGCCATTGTTTTTTTTTAATCATTAGTTTTATCTCTTTGTTTAGGTATGCAAGTATCGAATTGATTATTCAAAATATCGCAAAATTATCGTAAGAGAAATTCACTTCATCGACACCATAAACAGGAGACCAGTCTACATGTTCAAGACTAGAAGCTAATCTTTTAAGAGTGACTTTACTTCTAAATAAACGTGGGTCATAAGTATTAATTGATTGAGATAGAGTATCATGTGTTACGGTGGAATAATGGTCAGTTGAGTCTGAAAGAACAATGTAAGAGTCAGGGTGGTAAATTACATTTGAAAAAAATATTATCTATTGAAGATAAACTTGAGTTCTGGAAATGCGATTGCATTGTGAAAGAAAAGGTGTGGAATGGATCAGAAAAGTTGATCATATAGCATGTAAGTAATAGTGTGTAATGCAAGGTTCTGGAGTCATCAAAATCGTCATAAATTTGGCAGAGACTTGGTAAAGTAACAATCACTTACACAGAAAGATGTATATGGGACAACACACATGGTGTCGGGGCTAGTACTACCCTGATTTCCTTATTTTTCTATGCTCATTACTCAGCCAGTATACATTTTCTTCCAAAATTGTTTGGCACACGACATTTATTTGTAATCTTGAACATTCAGTGTAAGTTTCGTTAGATTCTGTGAGAAATCATTTTCTTTTTTTACCAGAACTCAAGTTTATCTTTAAGGAGGCAAAGGAGTTTGTTACGCGAATGGGCTTGTAAATAATATGCAAAGGAGTTTGTTACGCGAGTGGGCTTGGAAATAAGAGGCAAAGGAGTTTGTTACGCGAGTGGGCTTGGAAATAAGAGGCAAAGGAGTTTGTTACGCGAGTGGGCTTGGAAATAAGAGGCAAAGGAGTTTGTTACGCGAGTGGGCTTGTAAATAAGAGGCAAAGGAGTTTGTTACGCGAGTGGGCTTGGAAATAAGAAGCAAAGGAGTTTGTTACGCGAGTGGGCTTGGAAATAAGAGGCAAAGGAGTTTGTTACGCGAGTGGGCTTGGAAATAAGAGGCAAAGGAGTTTGTTACGCGAGTGGGCTTGGAAATAAGAGGCAAAGGAGTTTGTTACGCGAGTGGGCTTGGAAATAAGAGGCAAAGGAGTTTGTTACGCGAGTGGGCTTGGAAATAAGAGGCAAAGGAGTTTGTTACGCGAGTGGGCTTGGAAATAAGAGGCAAAGGAGTTTGTTACGCGAGTGGGCTTGGAAATAAGAGGCAAAGGAGTTTGTTACGCGAGTGGGCTTGGAAATAAGAGGCAAAGGAGTTTGTTACGCGAGTGGGCTTGGAAATAAGAGGCAAAGGAGTTTGTTACGCGAGTGGGCTTGGAAATAAGAGGCAAAGGAGTTTGTTACGCGAGTGGGCTTGGAAATAAGAGGCAAAGGAGTTTGTTACGCGAGTGGGCTTGGAAATAAGAGGCAAAGGAGTTTGTTACGCGAGTGGGCTTGGAAATAAGAGGCAAAGGAGTTTGTTACGCGAGTGGGCTTGGAAATAAGAGGCAAAGGAGTTTGTTACGCGACTGGGCTTGGAAATAAGAGGCAAAGGAGTTTGTTACGCGAGTGCGCTTGGAAATAAGAGGTTAAAAAAGAGGCAGAAAGGAGAGTTTCAAGAAACTCTTGTGACACATTATCATGGTCATGATTGAATAAATTTATACTAAAGTCCCCCATTAATAAACGTTTAAGCACGTATAAAGAAACACCACCGCCGACTCTTCCTTGCCTATTTTTAAAGACAAAATCATAATTATCGATTAAAAAGGGTAAATTAAAATCATGGGATGAAAAAGTTTCTGTTAGTACAATTAAAGAAAGCTTTTTATTGAAATCTAAAAATGATTGCAATTAAGTGCAAAAAAAGAGAATGTATCACTATTAACATGACTCGGTATTATATTGCCTCAGAATCTGAAAATTATAAATCTTTAGGTCAGTCAGTAATCTCATGACGTTTACATGCCGATCGCCTGTCATTTTTCGTTTTCCTAACGATTTTTATAACACTTCAGTCTATTGGGGGGAAAGGAGTATGGTAAAACCGGTCACTCAATTATTTGTTAACTTTTGGAGGCACTTCATGATCACTTTGAAGCGCAATTTTTTGTTTAGGGCTTAAATATTAAACCATATCACAGACACTGATTAAACGTAGGGCCATGCATCCCAGATTTAACATTGTTAAAATAATGATGCCTTTAATATCTTAATAATATTATAGAATTGTGCATTTGTCATATACTCTCTAAAAGAATGTTATGCAGGATCCTCGTGATCAAAATTCAAATTAAACTCTTTGGATGATGAATATATATTTTCAACAACAATTTCATCAGAGGTTCTTGGGAAATTAACAAAGAATTGATTACTAGCTTGAATGGGTCTTAACAAATCAAAAAGTTCATCTTCGCTCACAGACTCAAAAGGTAAGTGGTTATCTAAATTCGCCATAATAAATAATCAAATACAAAATCTGAGCAACGAGTTTTAAGAGCCAACTGGCAACAAATTAATTCAAGCAGTTGCCGTTTTCTAAGGTTGCACAATATAATTTACAGGTGTGCTGTTACCTTTGATGTCTGAGGTTCGAAGCCGCCAACATCATTGGAAAGCATGAGTAGTGATTTTTTTTCCAAAAAAAATATCGTTAATATTTCAATTTTTATTTGAACTAACGAGGAAAAAATCGAACAGATGATATAATATGAATAAAAAAAAGCCTAATTATGTCAAGAAATTTGCTTAGAGTGTATAATAGCAGTTTTGATTTGTGAAAAAAGTAAAACATTACAATCCTAAAACCTACAATTTGACACTTCCGATTACTTCCGGCTCACGAAAATAAAAAGTGAATTTGTTCCAAGTACAGTTCTTTATGATGTCATATGTCAGATTAGTGCCCACACATACCCAGTCAGGTAATTTCGATTAATAATTCAGAAATTTTGCTCCAATTTCCTTTCGCTTGCCTCCTGTAAAGGTTTAGCACTGTGCAGTGCTCGTATTATCAGACGAGTGGTAGCGAAAAGTAATTATCATTACAAAAGCATAATTCCCTTTGAAAGTGGCCCGTTAATGTGCAGCTAGGCAGGAATCTTTTGTCTACGTATCTGCATCAAGATCCAGTAAGCACATGCCTGCCATATTTTCGGAGAAAGTACAAAGGGAATGAGCTAGATATAACTCCATCTCTTAAAACTCCTTGATCTTAGTAACCAAAATCCGAAAGCATATCAACATTAATGTAAGATTCGCAACACTAACATAATTATAAAAGTAAGGAAAACGTCATAAAAAGGAATAATCGGTGCAGACACAGGGAGCTCAAGAAAGGGCGATAAAAAGCCACCAGTACTTGTAGTAGGTAGGAAGGGAAACACAAAACACGAACACATAACGGACATGCACACATATTGGCCCGAATTCACAACAGTGGTACAAAACCCCCCGGGGGTTTAAACCCCCTCCTAGGTTTTTGAAACCATGGTTTAAACCCCCAGGGGGTTTAAACTTGCTTTGTGAATACCAAAATCAGAGGTTTAAACCTCCGAGGGGGGTTTTGTACCACACCCATGGTACAATCCCTCTTTGTACCACTGTTGTGAATTCGGGCCATTGAGACACTGTTGGCATGACAAACAATATAATGACGTCACAGTATACTAATAGCAAGGCACACATTGGAAAAATAAATGATTGTTGAAGGAAAATATCAGCTAGAAGATAGAATATTACGCAAGAAAATACAATATCAAAAGGTAAATAATTATAATAGTAACATGAATAAAAACACTATAGTAACGTAAGATCAAACGAATTTGTCGTATAATAAAGGGTATGAAATCAAAGCAAAAATTAAAATAAGTTAATAATTTCAAATTGAAGGAAGACCGATTGCAAGCGATAACAAATGAACGGAGACTTTTGTAATCGTTTCATAAAATAAAAGGAATTACTATCGGGAAATAAATTATCTCAATCTCAAAATCTCAATTTAAAAGGAAGACAGAATATTACTCAAGGTAATACAATATCAAATTGCAAATAATCATATATTATAAAATAAATAGAACAAGTATAACAACATCAAATGAATCAGCCTTATAATCAAGGGAATAAAGTTAAGGCGAGAATAAGTGTGGTAATTGCAAAATGAAGGACAACCGATTACAAGAACTGACCTGGTTTTTGCGGTAGTCCATGAATGGAGATTTTTTGGATGTTAAATTAAAAGAATAACCTTTTCAAAACGACTCGAGGTATGAAATATGATGGTCTAAAAGTTGGCAATGATTAGGGTGAGTGCGAAACCAGGTTGATCTTTGTCATGTTGTGAGAGGTAGTGAAACGGAGTATGAAGAACAAATACGGGTCATTAGAGTATGCAAAATAAAAGAGCGACAATATGTGACGTCAATTCTCTTCGTCACTACGGAATGCTGGGCCCTTACAATGGTTAGCAAGCCAATAAAGGTGATTGATCGGTTGCCAAGACGGCAATCAGCCCTGCTTTTATGTTAAACTTCTACCGGTTGAAGAAAAAATATTTTGGTCTATTATTAATTGGATACGAGAAATGTGAGCATTGTTAGCATGCAACAATACTTCGAGACAGCTGCGGAGAACTTTAAAGCATGATACGGAAGGCTGTTGATTCGTTAATTGAAAGTATCAAACGCGTTGAGAGAAACCTCGCCGAATCAATTGAATTTGAGTTCAAGCGGGTATTCGAGCTGGAAAGAAAAATTCATCTCCGGAGAAAAATATTTCAGAGCTATTCTTTGCTCTCATTTTATCCTCTCTTTACGCTTCAAAGACGACATGTTTTTTTCTTCCTCCCCCAAGCTTCTCTTTCTCGGCATGAAAGACTAATTCGTGTTCAAAATAAAAATAGGAACTCAAATTATAGAACGACACCACGATCTCTATGGATACCGAAATCCACATTACGTTCATTTAATAGGAAAAATCGCTTATTTTACCACTTTCAAGTCCATGCCAACATAGTCACACGAAAACAAATATAAGACTTATAAAATTACCCTAGTTATTATTTTACGTTATTCAAACAAAAAATCTCTTCTTTAAACATTGTGAAGTTCATAGAAATGATATTAAAACACTAATTTACCATGTACTTAATAGAAACAGTAATAACCAGGATATTCAAGAGATTTTAGTCGGAAACAAATGCTTTCAAGACCTAGCTTCTAATGCTGAGAGTCTCCATGGTTACTTTGTAAATATAGGTCCAAATCTTGCACACGTCATCCACACCTTAAATAATTCATTTCTTAGTCGTCAAATGTTTGTCCTGGTACAAGAGGTAGGTTATTGATATTATTAATAATTTAAAGAGTAAAAAGGAGCGCTGGATATGATGGCATTCTGGAAAATGTCATCCCACTTCCCATTTATTTATCCTCTCTTATTATTAGGGGACATACCCTTTTACATGAAAAGAGCAAAATTAATACCTTTCTTTAAATAAAAAAAAGGTGACTCACGTGAACTTGGAAATTATAGGCCAACTTGTTTAACTTACCTCTTTTTCCAAAATATTAGAAAAACTTGTGTAAACACGAACTATAAATTTCCTTACACAATACAATTTATTTAGTGATGTTCACTTTGGATTGAGACAAAAAACATGCCATTACTCTTGCTATGTTAATATTCATTAATAAAACTGTTTGTGCAATTGATAACCCTTGTCACACAATAGGTTTATTTCTAGACTTCTCAAAGGCCTTCGACGCAATTGACCATGAAATTCTTCTTTATAAACTTTCTCCCTAAGGTGTCAGACGGAAGGCCCTTGAGTGGTTTAGAAGCTACCTTTCAGACAGAACACAATATACCTCTGTAAATAACTTCCATTCATCAATTTAAAATGTTACCTGTGGAGTGCCTCAAGGCTCTCTTCTTTGCCCTCTTCTTTTCATACTAAATATAAATGATTTCAAACGATCAACTAATATGCTATCTTTCCTATTATTTGCTAATGACTCTAATATTTTCTCAATTAATGTCATGATCAAAAAACTCTCCTAGATACAATGAATTCGGAATTAGTTTTGGTTCAAAGTTGGATACAAGCCGACAAACTATCATTGAACATTAACGTACAAATTATATACTATTTAGTAACACTATCGATCATCTTCCTGGTCCAATTCAAATAAATGGTATCGAACTAGAATGAGTTTAGAATACTAAATTCCCTTGGAATTTATGCTGATCTTAAATTGACATGGAAAGTGCATATTAATCATTTACGTAATTTATTATCAATAAACATTGGACCAATTAAATATCATGTTAAAACTTCATTTCCTTTTAACAGGTTTTTAATATCACTGCACACAACCCTTACCTAAATCATGGGATTTTAGCAGTGGGAGATTCTAGTTTCCTTCATAAAAAATGTAGGGCCTAAAACTGTAAAAGGGCACTAGAAATGTCATGAATAAGAATATTGATCGTATATCAACTTTGCAGAAGCGTGCATTAAGAATACTACATAATGTCTAATTTCGTTCCCACACTAATCACTTATTTTAACAAGACAACATTCTTAAAGGGATAATTGAGTTCTTGTTTAAAACCGCAAATGCCTTCAAAGTGCATGGTTATTCTCTTATTCTTATTCATGACATTTCTAGTGCCTTTTAGGACCTAAATTTGCTATGAAGGAAATTTTAGACCCCAAAATGTGTGAAATTTAGATTAAATACGAGGACCAATTCAGCTCTGTTTTCAAATATATACGGTGACCGTTGATTAATCACTTAGTTAATAATATCAATACATTGGTTGTGCTTATTAAAACTAACCTGAAATGCCAACAAAAACCAACATTGGCATTGGTTGGAATAAAACGTATAAGGACCTATCTCGTTTTTTCATTGGCCGGTTCAAAATTATCGTATATTTGTGTTGCCTCACAAATATTTAAAATTGTTATATTTGTGGATATTTCAGCCGTCTCTGAACCGATTTTGATCAAACAAAGATGATTTTGTGATTTGAATTGTATGTTCTTTCAATTTGACACTAAGTTGTTCATTACCTCACACCAACATAAAATTGTGCAACGCCCTCTGCAACAAAACTCAACTATCCCTTTAAAGTTGAAGATTTGTATTCTTGGTACCTACGTAATTTCCAACTTATTAAAAATGAGTTACCTTTCCCGATTTCATACATTTGTCAACAAAAATTGCGAGATACATTTATACCCCACTGGACAGTCGAACCGATCACCCTCCTCGAATGAGAACAACTTTCGCACAAAACACAAATATTTACACCGGTCCAGTATTTGGGATTGACATATAGACCCATCTCTTGAACAAAGTACTAGTCTATAAACATTTTTCAAAAGCTGGAAAATAACTGTTTAAACACATATACATGAATGTATGTGCCGTCGCCGGTCTGCTGCATTGCTGATACGTCGGTATACATGAATCTCGGTTTGTTTGACTCTCGAGTCATTCCCTTTCTCCCTCTTTCTGTTGATCTAACCAATCATTCCTTTTTGTTTTCTGTTTTCTATCTTACTTTCTTTTTTGCCTTTTTCTATTTTTCCCGATTTTTTTTTTCCTCTAAAAAAAAATGTCCATCCGAAATTCATTTTTTTTGTTATTGTTACATATTTTTAAATTATTGATTTTCTACGTAAGCTTTGTTTTCAAGACGTATTGTAAAACATCCTATGAGGAACAAACACTTCAACAATCTCTGCTTCTATTTAATTCCTCTTTTCTCATGCCATTATTATTATATTTGTCTTGTTTCATTGTATTTTCTTTTGTTAAAATATTATATGTTAAATTGCAAATAACATTGCAATATCATATAGTTATGTTTTTTCATGAGAAAGATAATCATTTGAATTGAATTGAATATCTTCAAGGAAATCGATGATGGGAAATGAAATGCATAACGGTGGTATTGTTTTGTGCAACATAAGCCTATTAAAGCAAACCAACATTTCAATGAAATCAAGTAAACGGAACTCACAACAGGATATATAATAATAGTTTATTAACACTCCCCAATGTCACTGGTTAATATGGAAATGATTACCAAGATAATATAATGGCCGAATTGCGATCAAGGATATTCAATTCAATTCAATTTTTTTCGCGTTATGAAAATAAAAGTATAAAAAGTAACAGTACATTTTGACTATATTTACAAAGGTTATATGCGGGGCTTTCCATGAAGGTTGCGAAAACGTGTGAAGAAGGATCGCCCAAAATATACAGAATGAAAAACAAATATGGATGTGGTGGTGTACTATGAAATGTCAATGGAGATGAAAGAGAGGTAGATGAGGGTGGAAGGAGGATCTCGAGAGAAGTGGAGATAAACATGATAAGAAGGAGAGAAAGAGAGAGAGAGAGAGAGAGAGAGAGTGGGATTGAGAAAATTAAGATAAATTTAGATTGAGTGAGAAAGAGAGAGGAAGAGAGAAGGAGCAAGAGAGAGAGAAGGAGAGAGAAAAAGAAAAGGAGATAGAAAAAGGGAAGGAGAGAGTGAAGGAGAGAGAGAGAGGGGTAGAAGGTGAGATTGAGAGAATGAGATAAACCTAGAGTGAGTGAGAAAGAGAGAGGAAGAGAGAAGGAGCTAGAAAGATAAATGAAAAGAGAGAGAGAAAAAGAGAGAGAGAGAAGCAAATAATCGTAACTGTTCTTCGAACAAAGATTTTGTTTTCTAAACTTATGAAAACAAGAATAAAACGAGAATAGCACCCTCGTATAAAATGCCAAATACCAAATATCCCACTGACCTTAAACCAATTGATCACACGAGACACATTATTGGTTTTTATGTTAATTGTCAGTTACAACAAATCTCCGATAAGGCTTTTCTGATTATGGCTGTATGTTTGCATCATTTGTGGCAACCTAGCTTGAATTCTTAACACTGTTTATATTTTTTAAATATAAAACAAACAAGCTAGTCAATCTAGAAGCTAACAATTCATAG
Source organism: Strongylocentrotus droebachiensis (assembly GCA_035222895.1). NCBI lineage: Eukaryota > Metazoa > Echinodermata > Echinoidea > Camarodonta > Strongylocentrotidae > Strongylocentrotus > Strongylocentrotus droebachiensis. The sequence continues at coordinate 513,438 of JAVYIG010000273.1, read as the reverse complement.
ATTTCACGATTTACAACACAAATCTTCGATGACCAAATAATTTGAACAAGGCTCGTTTGACAAGATCTAGAGAATAACAACATTTAAGTTTCTTAAAGGTAAAGATCAGTTTTGGAAACGCCCCCCTCTCAAAAAATGAAATGGAAGCTCTTATTACCAATCATGTGAAAGAATATGTTTTGACTGATACGTGATGATACAAATTTTGCCGACTGAGAAACCGCCTACTAATTGATATATTTGGTAAATTATTATATCTATTTTGGACCTGATAGATATCGCGCATGTGTCGCGCAGTCCCATATACATCTTTCTGTGTACAGTGCTTGTTACTTAACCAAGACTGGGCCAAATTTCTTATCATTTTGATGATTCCAGAACCTTGCAGTACACACCAATACTTATATGCTAGATGATCAACCTTTTCTGAGCGATCCACAACGTTTCTTTCACAATGCAATCGCATGACCATAACTGGTCTTTATCTTTAAAATTAAGTCAAGTATATTTATTCCCATCATAAATTTCAAAAACATCACGAGAAGCGAGCATCTATTCAATTGATTATCATGTGATGATTAATCCGAACTGTGGGTGTAATAGATACAGCAACCATTATTGTGATGTATCAAATTAATATTGCAAAAAGCGACCTGTTTGTACAATCATCCAAACATTCTGTATTGATCTATGTATCGATCTATGTAACATAATTACATTTTAGAGATAGAAGATACCCCGAAAATAGAATATCTTTTAAAGGTAATACACATGTTTGGTATGGGGTCATGAATTTGGTTCAAATGAACATATTAGAAGCATATGCGGCCCTACATTATTCTGTGATCTTTGTCGCGGTTGAAATCGACTCTAAGGTTATAAAATTGTAAATAATAAACTCTTTTTGTTGTATAGCTCCCTCTCAAGGTCAAGATATTAATTAAGCTATAAAACTTTGTTTCTTGACTAAAATCGACCGATTAGCTATTCCCGTTTGGAAATTATATATCACAACTACATATTTTGAGATTTTCATGGTCGCAGCTACCATTGTACGGCCATAGGAGCTATTTGAAATTTATCAAAATTTACCGGGAGCACCGGTAAATTTTGATATTCAATTTGTTTTCTCTCGAAAGCAGAAGTGTTCTAGGGGCTATTTTTTCTAGTGCCTATAATATATCCACAGGGGCATCCAAATATATCAAAATTGTAAAGAATCAGTATCTACCCAATTTTCAAAATTTCCCAAAACTGTGTAATACCTTTAACTCTATCATGTCCTGTTCTTTCAATATGACATGTGACCCCCCCCCCCCCCATCCCCACCCGAGGCGACGGGAAAACGAAAATGAAATGTTTATCAATCGTTTTGTGAAGGTGATACAGTGAAGAAAAAAGACACGGTGGACAATGGATCTCTCCTCATCCGTTCCAGTCATCTGAATAGTGTGACTTGGTTACCTATTAAAGGGAATTTCCCTCATAATACTACAGAAATATTTCCATTGATAGTTTCGAAAGCTTCGAAGGAGATGTTATTTGAAAGAGTACAAACATGGTTACAAATAAACACACATCAAAACTTCAGGTGTATTCATATACTTTAAATAGGCCATTTTCGTAATGTAACCAAATTTAATGCACATCTCAGTGAAGTGCCTCAATACAGATCATTTTTATCAAACTGTTACGAAAAATAGTGTCTCAATAGTCATAATGCAAATTGTATACATTAGCTGTTGCTAGAGAGGACTAACAGTGTGGCTTGCCTTTCCTAATAACACGTAATATATGCAATTTGCATTCTAACTGTTGAAATACAATTATTTGTGTCAGGTGATTTGAAATCATTCGTATCCAGGCCTTTTAAATACGTATGCATTTGATATGGTTACATTACGAAAATGGCTGATATCGCGAAAAGTACAGGTTTCTGAACGTCTACATCTTATATAAATATAATGTATATTTCCAATTATCCATCATAACTTTGCAGATAATTACAAAACTAACGGGCATTGATCTTTCAAATAAAAACTGACCTTTTCTTAAAACTTGATTGATTATTTATATCTAAAGAAGACACTCGAGTTGTCTGCTGTGTCGATGCGCTTATACGAACCGTCCAAAATCGATATCATACAAGAATAGCACCAACAATGATAATTAAAATCATGGTAATGAGGTGATAGATACTTGACTCACCTGTTCAAAAACATGGAGGTGGATTCTGTCTACATGTGAACGGCTAGAGATGAATCACATTTTGTCATGCAAAGCTAGAGCATGGTCACTGAAGAGATCATTAGGCCGATAATCGTATTACGTCAAACATGAAAACCCAAGTCTTTGCGATGCATATAAGTAGCTTTCTTCTCAGCCTTCTAGCTCGGTAATGACTGTGGCCGCTTCGATGTGTCGTACATTTCTTCTCTTCCTCGCTCCCTTTGAAAATGTTTTGAAGACAACCGAGACTATATATATCCTTCTTTCCTCAAACTCAAGGCAACAAATCTTATTGTCCAGCACTCTACAAGGTACTTTACTCAAAGTTGTACGTCCATGTACTTAGTACACCGCTAGAATAGTGGCGTAATCTTTCTCTCGCTTGATTGAGCTGTCCGCGCCCTTTCGTATTGAAGGTGGTTGCAAAGTGCATGCAGGCGACAAAATTTACAGACAGCGTGGTTTCCTTCCTGACAATTATGTTTTGATTCAATTATTCTCCCTTTAATCAGGTAATAACATGACGATAGAGTTAGGAGAAAGAAGAAATGACGTTTTGATCTAATCCTGAACTCAGGCTGACATTTCCAGCAGAGGATGAAGCTAGCGTAGCCCCTCCCCCTCCCCCTATTCGTAGACCAATAAAATAAATCAAGACTTTTTTAGCAATTCTCTAAGTAGCATTGGGCTTGTAAAGAGGGATGGTAATACAATAGGCGTTGGTCTTCCGTTTTCATCAGATTGCATGAAATAGCTTCTTAGGAGCCGCATACCACCAGAACCACCCATGCTGGCACTTACTTTGCCGCCCCTATTTATTTAATTTCCGGATACGCGATTGACCTTCCCCTTTTTTCAGAAGGAAGGAAAGTTTGTCATTTGTAGTGTCTCGACGCTTCTTACAAATAACAATGTTATATTATGACAAATCTAGAAAACCGTGATAACTACTGAAGGAGAATATGAATGCTTCATTTCACTCAACTGATATTGCATTATATTGCATTTATTCTCTCCAACATGCCCGAAACACAGTCATGATTTAGGACAGGGCATGCTAATCCAGACCGCCCGGGAAAGTGACTCCAATATCCTTATTTTAAGGTAAATACAGAAATTTGGAAGTGTCTAGGAATTTAAGAGAAAAATCTAAAAATCTAGACGAATGTAAGAAATCCTGAAAAATTCAAGAATTTCCTGGGATACCGCCCACTAGACTCCCGGCACCCCATCCGGCCATAAAGATATAAGTGATTTCCGATATAATCTTTTGTTGCTTAGGATCGTCCTTAGGACTAGGAGAGAGTGTGAGTGTTATGTACTTTAAACTTTAAGCCTCTAACAACCACTCGTGTACCCGTGGACTTGTTATTATTTACACAATATCTTGCTAATTTCTTGCTGCCTCGAGATCACTGGTGCGAAGAAAGGTAAAGAAGTATAGCAAGAGTCTGTATTCAATAAAGGCTTAATCCTTTGTCATCCTATTGGATGTTGTGTCCAGTATTAAGGGCGTATTATGCTATTGCTGAATCAGATGGGATGTTCAATCTGAAGGCTTTTTGTGCTCTTTGAAAGGAGCACACAGTGAGAGCAATGCAATTTAAATTCCAAAGGAAGGATTACAGTTTGTATCGCTAATGACGGCTGAACCCTGAACCCCGCCAGTAAAAATAGAAGTGGTTCCCCAGACAACCCATTGTTGTGTACAATAGTCCTTAAGAGAGAGTGTGAGTTTTCATCGCTCAAGACGGTCCAACGTCTATATCAGATCCAAAGAACAAAACAAGAAATGGGTAACAAGAACTAGGCTCACGAGAATTACATCTGTCAGTTTGACTGCCATATCGGCCTCGAGGACCTCGCCGTACCGTATCGACCTACAAGCCCACACAGTGATGTCGGAAGTTGGATATTTGTAAAAGTTTTTTTTGTACATACATGATCTATTGTCGAGGACGACAATGTTGCAAGCGGGGAAGATGTCGGAAGTTGGAAATTTGTGAAAGTCTTTATTTTATGATGTTTAAGTTTAAAGCAAATTCATATGTTGCAAGCGGGGAAGATGTCGGAAGTTGGAAATTTGTGAAAGTCTTTATTTTATGATGTTTAAGTTTAAAGCAAATTCATATTCTGCTTTCAATTAAGTGTTACGGATCGAGGTTAGATCGGATGTTTTTTCACTTGGAAAATTCCTTTTCCATAGTATGATGTGACCTGCATAGCTGAGTCAGGTGTTTAGTTCCGTTATACGCTAGATTGCGTAATGACATTAGGCCAAGTAGCAGTGACATTCCTTTTTATTGTATGCATGAATTAGTCCGTATGTTAACGTACGTACGTACGTACGTACGCGGCATGGGCGAGTAGTTCTATCTTGGGTGTGGTTAGCTCAGACACCAATTGAGCATCCACATGCACGGACGTGTTCTAGGTCGGGCAAGCTCTGGTTTTGGAGATTCTTCGGCTGGGAGATATGGGACTACAGCTGGTCCAGGCCTACATGTACTAGGTGATGTTTGCATTCTGCTCGTAGCAGTGGCGGGTAGAGAGACTGTGGAGTTTGCAGTCTGGTTGTTGCTTGACATTTGTTTGACCTTGGGTTTTTTTGTTACGACACAGAACAAACCTCATAGACCTTAATCTGCTGTCCTGTCTCATCATTGAAACTACCGGTCCCTAGCAAGGTCCAACCCCCACCCACGACAGATTTGGCGACGAGGATGGGATAGCGACAGTAGAACGACAGAAACCCCTTGGTCTGGAGGAACTTCGGACTGATGAGATGCGATTCACACCAAAGGACGGGATCAGCGTGGAGATACGACGTCGAGCAAGATTTAGACCGATGAAGATGAAGCGAGGTCTGAACTCTGAACTTTGAAGTCTGAATACTATTGAAGCTCGAGGATACAGGACTTTGGGTATATTTAGCTATAAAGGCTAAGAGTTTTGCATGTGCATGTAATATTGTGTTCTGATGTTATAGCATATTTCCATGTGCATATACTGACCTCTTTTGTCCCTTGTGAATGAAATTTAGCCTTTGTAACGATGACGTCCGATGCAGAGTCGATGGCGGGTATGATGCAGGCACTTACAAGTGTATTACAGGGCCTAAGTGTACAGCAGCCACCACCACCAGTGAAACTTGGAAAGTTTCGAGGCCCTCCAACAGCACCTGGCGAGTTATCTCTAGGGGAATGGTTAGCAGAGTTTGGTAGCTATGCAGAACATTATCGGCTTACTGGAAGAACGAAGGCTCGTTCATTAGTTGACCATTTAGCTGGAGCGGCGAAAGAGGAAGCTCTATGTCATGGGACAGAGGTCAGAGATGACTACGACAAGCTTGTCAAGAAGCTGGAGTCGATGTTTGGCTCAACCGAGTCGGTGTCTTCTCTCACGCAGAGTTTCCACAATCGTGATCAGATGGAGAAGGAGACTCTAGCTGATTACAGTAGGGTTCTAATGAGACTGTACAGTAGGATGGTGAATGCGGCTGGAAACTCGGAGGAGAAAGCAGCACTCCAGAAATTGCAAGATAGCACCTTGAAGGAGAAACTTGTCCAAGGGGCAAGGGAGAAGTGGGCTAAAAGAGAACTAAGGAGGATAGAGATTAGCTGTAGGCAAAAGACATTCTCAGAGATGCGAGAAGAAATGTTAGATTTCTTTCGCGACCAGGAGCCCTCCTCAAAAGCTGCACGAGCTTTTGAGGCCATCGCAGAAGCTGCGCCAGTCCCGGTGATGCAAGCTAGCAAGAAGGGGGAAATAGAGGTGCTGAAGGAGGATATTTCCAAGCTAGCACACCAAGTGTCTAATTTGGTAGGGATCGTCAGCAAGTTGACCGACAAGAATAACTTGCAGGTGCGAAGTAGTAACAGGGGTAATAGGGATCTCAAGTGCTTCAATTGTGGACAGAAGGGCCACACTAAACCCTACTGCAAGGAACCAACCCTATGCTACGGTTGTAGGAAGACTGGCCACATGAAAAGAGACTGTCCAGAGAGTGCACAAGCTGCAAACCCAAACCCAGGAGTTAACATAGGCAAGGTAGATTCCATGGCCACTGATGAAGGTTTGGCTGCCCGCTTGATTTCTCCAAGTCCTAGGAGCAGTGTTAACATTTGCGGTGAAGAGTTGGAATGCATCTTGGACTCTGGTGCTGAGACCTCGATAATTCCGTCTTCGGTTTACCATGGTCAGCTTGAGGAGAAGTTAGGGAATCCCAAACAGATGCCAGGGTTTTTCTTGAATGTAACAGGTATTGGAGGGGTCCAACTACCTATTGAAGGGTATGTGGAAGTGCCAATTGAATTGGAAGGACAGACGGTACTTGGTAGCTTCTTGGTCGCCAAGAATAGAGGTAATGGTACAAGTGCTCAACATTCTGTACTTGTGGGGTGTAATATCCTACATCGGATGAACACGGACAAGTTAATCGAAAAGTACCCTTCTCTGAGTGCACTGAGGATTCCACAGATTGCTAGGAAACGTGACAAGAGCGAAGTAGTTGCAGTTCATACTGGTCGGGCTGAAGTGCTGCCACCTTTTACAGTGAGTAGAGTCACTTGTGAGTTGAGGAAGGAGGCATTGGATATAGAGGTACTGGTCCAAGACTCCATAGGGAGAAGTAATCCAACTCTGAGTGCTGTGGAAGGATGTCAGCAAGTCAATGGGAGATTTATCGATTTGTTGCTAGCTAATCGATCAAATGAAGAAGTATGGCTGCCACCTATGACTCAAGTAGCTGAAGCAAGAGCCATCCAGAGAAAGCAGGAAATTCAGCTAGGTATGGAAGAGGATAGAGTACTTGTCTCTTTGTGTGATGTAGTCGTAGTGGATGAGCCATATGACGAGGATGACAAAGACAGAGTAGATCCACAAGTTGATAACCACGAACTTCCTCTTGGTGTTCAGCTAGATGGATTGTCACTAGATGAGAAGCAGAAAGTATCTGAACTCCTGACGAAGCACTCTGGAGTATTTTCTGCAGGACCTTTTGACCTGGGAGAGTGTAGCATAGTTCCACATGAGATACATCTAACAGATGGCCCACCAATTAGACTTCCCTATAGGAGACTCCATCCTGATCAGGCGAGTGAGATCAAGAAGATGCTACAAGAGATGTTGGACAAAGGAATTATTCAACAGTCAAAGAGTCCATACGCAAGTGCTATTGTGGTTGTGAGGAAGAAAGACGGATCTCCGCGGCTTTGCATAGACTATAGACTATTAAATGCAAGGACGATTAAGGACTCTTTCCCTTTGCCAAGAATAGAGGAGACATTGGAAGCCTTGAGTGGTGCGCAGTATTTCACTTCGCTTGATCTTGCTCATGGGTATTTCCAAATAGTTATGGACCGGGAGTCTGTTGAGAAGACAGCATTTAGAGTACCGTGGGGTTTATACGAATTCCTACGTATGCCACAGGGATTGTGCAACAGCCCCGGTACCTTTCAGAGGACCATGGAATTCATTCTAGGAGATATGAATTTGACTGAAGTCGTCCTTTATCTAGATGATATCCTAATCTTTTCTTCGACCCTAGATGAGCACCTGAAGAGACTAGATAAGGTGATGACGAGACTCCAGGATAACGGACTGAGACTGAAGGGAAAGAAATGTTTCTTTCTGAAGGAGAAAGTCTCCTACCTTGGACACGTGGTATCGAGAGAAGGTATAGCTGTCGATGAGGAGAAGGTGAACAGGATCAGGGAGTGGCCTACTCCAACGAATGGACGGGAAGTAAGCTCTTTTTTAGGACTTGCTTCGTACTACCGAAGATTTATTTCAGAGTTTGCTCGTATAGCCGGACCACTGCACAAGGTCTCTGCCAAGAAAAAGCAGACCAAGACGACATCATTTGAGTGGAAGGACGAGCAAGAGACCTCTTTCAAGGCCTTGAAGGAGTCGCTGATAAGAGCTCCAGTCCTAGCTTACCCATGCTTCGATAGAGACTTTACCTTAGAGATAGATGCTTCAGGCAAAGGATTGGGAGCATGCCTATCACAGAGAGATGAGGATGGAAGACTTCACCCAGTTGCATATGCTAGTAGAACTCTTCGAGGTGGGGAGAGGAACTACCCAGACTTTTCCAGTTTTAAGATCGAGCTGTTAGCTCTGAAGTGGGCAGTGGTAGACAAGTTTGGCCCATATATTCAAGGTCGCCATTGTGATGTTCTAACGGATCACAACCCATTAGTGCACCTCAAAAGTGCAAAGCTAGGAGCGACGGAAACAAGATGGGTGGCTCAGCTTGCTGCATTCGATATTGACGTTAAGTATCGCACTGGTAGATCCAATAGATGTGCAGACGCACTGAGTAGAGTGGTGTCAGAAGAGGAGATCACTGCCATGGTGAATGAGGTGACTGGTTCTACTAGTTTGTTACCATGTGATCAAGACCCAATATCTAAGCAAGACGATGGTGAAGGACCCGTTTCCAATATACTCCCATCTTACAGCCACGAGGAGTTGGCAAAGATACAAGAGGATGATGATGTTCTGGGAGAGGTGAGGCGTCTTTGGAGGAAGAATTGGAAACGTGGTCAAGAGCTAGAAATCGACAGTGTCAGTTTGCGGAGTTGGTTGAAGGACTGGAAGAATTACACTGAATATTCAGGTGTGCTATATCGTGAGATTGATGATCCCATTTATGGGAGAATTCGACAGTTGCTTCTACCACGGATATTGAAGGAGACGGTGTTGAGCCTAACTCATGACCAGTGGGGCCATCAGGGGGTCGAGAGGACACTCAATCTGCTGAAAGAAAGGTGTTATTGGCCAGGCATGGCTCAACATGTGAAGGACTATGTGAAGAAGTGCTTTCGATGCGTCACTTCGAAGCCGCCAACTCCAACAGTACGCCCACCCCAGAGGCATTTGATGGCTTTTCAGCCTCAAGAAGTATTAGCTGTGGATTTTTTGAAGTTAGACCGAGGACACCGAGGGTACGAAGATGTGTTAGTGCTGACAGATGTGTTTAGCAAGTACTCGCAAGCTATTCCATGTCTGAATCAATCTTCAGAGACGGTGGCCAAGGTAGTGCGTGACTACTGGATTTCGCATTATGGGATACCCATGAGGATCCACTCGGATCAGGGCCGGTGCTTTGAAAGTGTCTTGGTATTAGACCTGTGTAAGTTGTATGGCATCAAGAAGTCTCGTACCACAGCTTATCATCCATCTGGAAACGGGCAATGCGAACGTTTCAACAAGACTTTGTGTTGTTTGTTGCGATCCTTAGACCCTAAGGAAAGAAGACGTTGGCCGGAATTGATCAAACATGTTGTTCACATGTATAACACAACCCCCCACAGGACAACACGAGTGACTCCCTATTTCTTGATGTTCGGGAGAGCACCCATACTTCCCATCGACCACTTGCTGAATAAGTCACCCATAGACTTGAATGACTACAGTCAAGAGCAACAGAGATTGGTAGAGAAAGCCCGTCAGATAGTATCTGGGAGACAGAAAGTGGAAGCAATGAAGGAAGAACAGAGACAACAGAGAAAAGAGAGAGGGTCTATTACTGTCTTAGAAGTAGGAGACAGAGTTTTGCTTCATCGTGACGCCTTCACGGGAAGACATAAGCTCGTAGACAAGTACTATGAGAGGCCCTATGTCATTGTTGCTAGGAATAAAGAAAAGGATGTCTATCAGATACGCTCGATAACTGGAGGCAAAGCCAAGTGGGTCAATCGACGTCGACTAGTTAAAGATCCTCGTCAGGAGGACAGAGGGATAGATGAAATTTTCCCTTATCCCGAGGATGACTCTAACGTAGAGAGAAGAGTCGATGATCATGTTGCTGACGGTAAGGATGACGATGCCGATGACGACGTCGATGATGATGATAGCAACGATGACGATGATAGCAACGATGAAGATGACATCCTCCCTCGTTGGCTGTATCTTCCAAGACAGGATGACACGACTTCTGGTCTAGAAGTAGGAACACCTGTCCGACGCTCAGCAAGAGCTAATAAAGGTGTGAATCAAAACCCTTTTCGATTGCCAACTTCAGGGATTACTGGACTTCCCACTTGATATTGTAGGGATAAAGCTACAACACAAGCGGGGAAGGGGATGGACTTCCCACTTGATATTGTAGGGATAAAGCTACAACACAAGCGGGGAAGGGGATGATATATATAATCAGTTTGTAAATAATATTTTTCAGCCCAGTTTGAAAGGAGTATGGAAACAAGTGAGGCTGAATAATAGCAATAGACATTTCTTTCAGTCAGGAATCTCTTTTTGATTATAGATTTTTTTTTCTGAGAAAATAGCTGTGGTGCATATTGATATTGCAGATACAACTTTGCTAACGTTTCTTTTTCCATTGTAGCGTACATTTGATATTTAGAGACATAATATTGATATGTGAAGTTGTAATGGAGAAACAAGATTTTCAGTTTCTTTGATATGTGAAGTTGTAATGGAGAAACAAGATTTTCAGTTTCTTTGATATTTGGAGAGTATAATATTGATATGTGGAGTTATATAGAAACAAGATTTTCAGTTTCTTTGATATTTAGAGAGTATAATATCAACACACAAAGATTTTATACACTGGACGGTTTGTTGATTGGTTTAAAATATGAATACATCTACAATAGTCAATGCATTTGGTATTTTTTGGTGTAAATACAGGATCTATTGTCGAGGACGACAATGTAGCAAGCAGGGAAGATGTCGGAAGTTGGATATTTGTAAAAGTTTTTTTTGTACATACATGATCTATTGTCGAGGACGACAATGTTGCAAGCGGGGAAGATGTCGGAAGTTGGAAATTTGTGAAAGTCTTTATTTTATGATGTTTAAGTTTAAAGCAAATTCATATGTTGCAAGCGGGGAAGATGTCGGAAGTTGGAAATTTGTGAAAGTCTTTATTTTATGATGTTTAAGTTTAAAGCAAATTCATATTCTGCTTTCAATTAAGTGTTACGGATCGAGGTTAGATCGGATGTTTTTTCACTTGGAAAATTCCTTTTCCATAGTATGATGTGACCTGCATAGCTGAGTCAGGTGTTTAGTTCCGTTATACGCTAGATTGCGTAATGACATTAGGCCAAGTAGCAGTGACATTCCTTTTTATTGTATGCATGAATTAGTCCGTATGTTAACGTACGTACGTACGTACGTACGCGGCATGGGCGAGTAGTTCTATCTTGGGTGTGGTTAGCTCAGACACCAATTGAGCATCCACATGCACGGACGTGTTCTAGGTCGGGCAAGCTCTGGTTTTGGAGATTCTTCGGCTGGGAGATATGGGACTACAGCTGGTCCAGGCCTACATGTACTAGGTGATGTTTGCATTCTGCTCGTAGCAGTGGCGGGTAGAGAGACTGTGGAGTTTGCAGTCTGGTTGTTGCTTGACATTTGTTTGACCTTGGGTTTTTTTGTTACGACACAGAACAAACCTCATAGACCTTAATCTGCTGTCCTGTCTCATCATTGAAACTACCGGTCCCTAGCAAGGTCCAACCCCCACCCACGACAGTACCGTATCGGCCTCAAAGCTCGCACAGTACCCTATCGGCCTCAAGCGTCCGCCTCGAGGACTGCACAGTCGGCACCATCGAATGTTTTCGATCTGCGGCCTCGTGAACACTCAGAAATAAAGGATCACAAATCCCAAATTTTCTGTCTAATGATGGGCCGCTCGTCATGCGGTCAAATGAGCTGTGGCCACGCCTTTATTGACGTCAATGATATAAATTGGACACATTATTTTTGGCCCGAGTTCACAAAGGAGGTTTTGTCTAAACCTTGGTCTGAAACGCGTCATATGACGCACACAAACCTAGGTTTGTCGAGAAACTTCCTTTGTGAATTCGGGCCATTATTAATTTAATTGTCTTCTTCTTCTTATTTCAAGAAAAGGTGTTGTTTATGATGTGTGAAAATTCTTCCAACGTGTCTTTATTGATTTTTGTCCAAGACATTCCCATGTTATTTGAGGTGAACACTGCATCTAATAAAGAACAAAGACTAAGTCAAATCTATGTTTAAGTTACCATAATGAATTGAGGTTTTCTGGTCTGTAAAGATGCAGCGAAACGGTTGCCCGGTAAAAGGTCGCGTAGCGTGGGCGCTGGTTTAAAAAAAAGGGGGGGGGGACCGAGAAAAACGCTTTTGAAGTTTTAACACCTACTTCAAGTGCTAAAAACGATAATGTTTCTATGTTCCATGTAGCCAAAACTATTCTTAGAGAAAGATATTTACCTGATTTATTATGTTCTCAAATTAATTTGCAAATATGTCTTTCTCATGGTACACTTCGTTTTGCTGGGAAAAAAAACCCGAACGCGCAATTTAACTTCCCGGCAAAAGGTAGTGTAGCGCTACGCGACATTTTGGCGTCACAAACTTTGTCAATATTTGTTTCTTCTTCGGTTCTTCTGATCGCAATCGAGTTCATTTTGAGCCACCTGGCCACCTTAGCCGTTCTCTACTGCTACAAAACATTTGTTTCAAGAACGATACATGCATGCAAGTGCAAACTTGTGGAACAAGCCTTCACATCAATTTAAGGTTTTGTGACACCTTTATTATATTCCACTTTAAAAGGTTTTTTTTATTCCGCCCTACTTTTTGTGACTAAATTATTACCTAATTGTGTTCAGTATGAAGTATATAATTTGATATACGGGTAACTTTTCTGTCTTTTTTATTCTCACTAGCTCTAACTATTATCAAACAAAGACTTGATTTGGAGTGAGATCTATTTGTACAAGTTATTATAGAGGATGCGCGATGGCTCAGTGGACTCAGTGTCGTAACCAGAGGAAGTCCCGATGGTAAGGCATTGATCCTTATTTACCAAGCCTCTCGAAGAGGATTTAATGCCGTAGGTGTCCTGGTTGCTAATTACTTACAAGCATACCTATGCTTTGTTAGCTCCCCCCCCCCCCCCTCCCCCTCCCAACCAACAAAAGACCATCGTTGAAAGGTGTTAAAAGAGTTCATCGTTTAATGTAGGTGCAGCTAGCAAAAAGAGAAGATTTTGGAGAGAAAAAATAGACGTGCTTAAGTAAATAGTGTGTTGGGAAGAGTATCATGATGTGCCTTTTCACTGCTGAAGTCACTGAGAGTACCCCAGTGAGCTTATATAACCCAGTAATGCTGGCTGCCAGATCAATGGAACGGACTACAACTGGGTTGATACATTTTTTTTGCAACAAAGTATCCCCATGGTCAGGCGCGCCGGAAGCAGTTTGGGATGGGGGGGGGGCAAACATTCTAGGGGGCTCACCTTCACAAGGGGCAGTGACGTAACGAGCAAAAACGTTTGGAAGGGGGGGGGCAGAAGAAAAATCTGCATCCCATTCACCACCAATTGGCGGAGATTCCAGGGAACAGAGCCTCCGGAAGCTCGTTTTTTTTTTTAGGTATTTAATGACGGTCAGATGAGCATACAGGGGACCGCCCAAAGGGCCCTTGGTGGGGTTCGGGGGCGGAGCCCCCGTAAGCTCTGGGATTTTAGGCATTTAAAATACGGTCAGATGAGCATATTTTGTGACATTGGCAGGTCACTTATTTTTTCTCTCTCTCTTTCTTTCTTTTTCTCTTTAAAAAACTTTTTCAAAAAGTGAGGGGGGCTCGAGCCCCCGAGCCCGGCCGTTCTGCAGACCCTGACATACAGGCTTATATTTTTCGCCCGACTGTAAATTTGGGAATTTCTAATTCCCAACAAACGCATAAAAAGGTATGACTTCTTACAAAAAAATACCGGAAAATCATGTCATTTCAGCAACATTTGTAAATCACTGTTATCGAATAAAAGTTAACCCCCCCCCCCCTCCCCCATCAGTACGCCAGCGTTCAGGGGCTCATGAGCTTCTCACCCCTAAAACAAAAACGACAGACACGCTTTCCCATTCTCTCACAATATGTCCACGATATGCGCGCGCTATTATAATAACAACCTCCATTGATAAATATAGGAAGCATGCGCAATGTTTAGGAAATTTAATTCCTGTTTTAACTTTCTTTTTCTTTGAATAGAATTGTATACGTCATTTAATTCAGGTTTTTATTATTGTTATGTTCTTCTGGGTTAAAAATACAAACCATCTTTACTCCTTTACTGGTTTTTTTTTTTTGAGGGGGGGGGGGGCGTTTTTTGGGGGCAAAATTGCGTTTTGCCCCCCCCCCCCCCCCCCCCACTTCCGGCGCCTATGCCCATGGTTATGCCAAGGAGTGTTTGATTTTCTTGGTTTCTTAACATTTCTGTATGTTTTCGAGTCATTACCCTTACTATTCAATTCAATTCATATTTATATCATTTCCAACAGAATGGTAAACAAAGATATTACATTTTTTTCATACATAATTCATTTTTTCTGGTAATTATACAAATACACTTTGCACATAATAACATTATTAAAAAAGAAATTCTTAATTTCTGAGGAACTGGGGGATCCACTAAAAAGCAATGCTTTTAGTTTGTGGGTCCCCCAGAAATAAATGTAATTGTTTCAAATTTTGCCTACGAAGACTTGGAAAACACGAGACAATATTACAAAACAACAAACAACCCCGAAACGACAAGGAAAAGTAAAACAGATAAAGAGAAGGAAAAGGGAAAAGTGGGAAGAAGAAAGAAGGAAGAAGCAGGACAAATCATGACCGAGGAAGAGGTAGTTATATTAATGGTGATTACACACACTGCGAGGCTCCTGTTTCTTGTGCATGTCGAAATGCAAATACATTATTTATCTAATCGATATAATTATGACTCTTTCACACCGACCTACATTATGCCCTTTGCTCTTTTGATTCCATAAACCAAAAAACACAAAATAAATGTCAATCAATAGAAGGTGCTTTGCAGGTGTATGTATTGTTAAGTAAGTTCGCAAAGAAACTGCATCAGCTAAACACAGTCAAGGGCAAGTTATTGATTTTACAATGTTCTTTCTCTTTTAGTACCCATTAAGCATTCCTTTCATCTTCTTCTTCAGCGTTACCATGGTTGGTTTTTATAGCTAAACATACAATGCAAAATTTCAATTCGTAAAAAATACTCTTCTGCTGGTAACAAATTATTTTAAGAACCTCTATCGAACACGCTTTCATTGTATTGTTTCTTTTTTTAGGTTGTGAATTTCCTGTCTTGGTTTATGAACAATCGAGTAGTACCTTGCAATCCTGAGCAAAGTTCATCGCCAACTAATATATTGCAGCACCGTCCACGCCCTCTCCGCCCCCCCCCCTTCCCGTCTCGATGGTGGGTGGATTCGATCATTTTTTGCAAGGGCCCAGTATTATTTTCATCCGTTGTTATTATTAAACATCAAATACTTCACAATAATTATGAATGAAAATTAAATCAAATTTAAATTAATTAATAACAAAAATATATAATAGTAAATAGATAAATAAATAGATGATAATAGATGTAATAGGCCAACCGATATGATATCAGAAACATAAAGAATATCATAAATAAATATACAAATTAATCAATGATGCATTTATCAAGTAGTGTATCATGACCGTATATACATGTATATATTTTTTTGTTTTTTGATTTTCGTCTTGACACAATCATACGGATGATAAGTCTAGTTGTGTTCTGTTACCTTCAATAGGGATTTTTAGATTCTGCACGACGAGAACGTGGACTGCCCTTTTAAGTTATCAAAACGTCTGTCTCCAAAAATTCAATTTTCTTTAAAGGACCAATTTTATGGAATGCGTTACCTCCTAATGTTAAAGCAAGCCCAACTCTGAATCCATTTTAAAAGAGATACAAACAATTACGTTTTTGTAAATAGTATTTTATTAGTTTTTATATATATGCAATCAGGTGTTAGATGTTAGGTGTTAGTTGTTAGGTGTTAGGTGTAAGGTGTTAAGTGTTATACATTCTTTATTATGTCGCAAGGGACCAGCACAACACAAGACTTTCTTGTTCTTTCTTGCTGGTTCCTCATTCGTATATATATTTGTATTTAATGTTTATCTTTCATTATGTTATTTGTATGTTCTTTACTTATCTGTGAATATCAATGTTATAATCATGTATGTTTTTATATGACGAATGAAATAAAATGAAATGAAATGAAAATGAAATGAAAATGAAATGAAATGTGACGTCACTGCCAGTGCCTTAAAAGGACGTCACATTGCCTTAAAAAGGCAGTCCACGTTCTCGTCGTGCAGAATCTAAAAGTCCCTATTGAGAGCAAAACAGGTCCACGATGAGAGAGCGGATGCTGTAAGAGAGAATGGGGATCTCCCCACCTCACATCACTCCCTAATAAGACTCTGTACCGCACTCAATCAAATATCATCAGAAAAATGAGAACTATGCCATCTACGGCAGGGAGATTATAATGACTGCATTCAACGATAACACTTTTGTATGCATATGCATATGTATTATTACGGTAGCTCCTCTTTTATAAACAGCAAAACCACACTGGTATGAACTCTGAACGAATCCATTCTAGTACATGTTAATTTCGCATTTGTATATTCTTTATTTTATTTTATTTTATTCTCATTTTACGAGAGAACTTGTGGACCCCTAACCCTTACCTTTAATCATATTCCCATTGAGCGAAGCAGCCAGACCCCGGAAAATATCTAGTGATGACGGGTACATCCTTAAAATACACACATACCTCTTTGTCGACTCGAAAAGACAGGTTTTCTGAATGTTATGTCGAGGATTTTGTTCTTTTCCCATAGTTGTATTTTAATATATAAACACTCAAAATTTTACTTCAGCAATTACCTCTATAAATGAGATTAATATGACCATGGTAGTTTACCTCTAATAAGATTAATATAACCCTGATGTTAGTGTACTGCTGATTAGTCCTGACTTGCACATTACTATGTATATAGACTGAACTATCATCTCTTACTTCACCACGATCTTTATCGCTGTTCTCTTCTCATCATCAACAACCTCTTCTTCATCAACATCATCATCATCACCATAGACGTCGTCCTCCTCCTCAACACCATCATCATCACCATCATCATCATCATCATCGTCGTCGTCAACACCATCATCCTCAGCGCCATCACCAAATCATTATCATCAACAACCTCTTCATCATCAACATCATCATCACAATCGACGTCGTCGTCAACCTCTACACCATCATCATCATTTTCATCATCATCATCATCATCATTACCATTCTTCGTCATTAACATCATCATCATCATCATCATCATCATCACACTCTTCGTCATCAGTATCATCAACTTCATCATAATCTTTATAAACGACAACACCAAAAACAAACGGCTTATTTGGGGAATTTGTTAAGGATTCAAGAAGGGGTCTTGCGTCATGAACAATCCATTAATAGATCAACTCTAAACATTTTTTTTCTTTCTGCTTTGACTTATCTTATTATCCTTTTGTTTTGTGGCTGAATTTCTTCTAAATAATATCTGCAGATACAAACAAAGTGTTAGTGAACACAGTTTTGGATTTAAAGATTCCTAAGCGGAATTTAAAATTTAAAATATTTTGTCGTATAAAGGCACCATGTAATATTTAATAATAATGGTTCATTTTTTAATAATTACTTAATAATAATAGCAAATAGTTCCCCCCCCCCCCTCCCCCCCCCCCCCCCTCCCTCCGGCCCAGGATATCAAATTTAAGTAATGATCAAACGTTAATCGACTTTTCTTTCTTATTAATATTAGTAAAATTACATGTATGATATATTAGATTCCTCGTATTAGCTGTAATATATATCGACCGAAGACAGAGGTACAGCACAGTGCGTACAAAAGAAGCTCTTAACGAGACAGGAAGACTCTAGATATCTATTTACATGTCTTTTATTATCATAATATGCATCCAAATCTATCCAAGATGAATCTGTTTGGAGCGAGAAGGGTAGCAACTGAGGGGTAACATATACGAGTTAACGCCCTTCTGGCTCCAAATTTAAAAAAAAAATGAATGCTTTCATGGCAGATCTAACAACCTGAATACATACTCTTCATATTACATTATATACAAAACAGATCAATTGAATAACCGTCCGGCAAAGTACCACATTTTCCTGGATTTATTTGTTTATCAGGTTACAAATTCCTGCCATTTCTGCATGGATACATCTTAATATTGGACGTGTTTGAGGAAGTGTGATTTAGGATATTCCTTGATTATTTGGATATTCCTGAACTTTTGTAAATTATTATAATTGATTCGTAATGTTTTGTTGGAAATATAAATAAAATTGAATTGGATTGAATTGAATTGGATATAATAAACACATAATCAATTTGCCATGTTTAAGGAGTGGCCAAGCATGACAAACGTGCATAAGCAGGCTGATTGCTTCGAACTTTCATTTACATATTGTTGCATCAAATTGGCCAATCTAATATATTTAGGGATTTCTCTCTAAATTTCAACTATATATTCGACAAGTTCACACAACATTTTCCTTGTGTATAAACAAGTACATTTGAACAATGGACAAATATGTACACAATTGTTTAGTTAATAATAAGAATAATAATAATTAAACGTTTTTGGATAGTGCATAGTGATCAAAATTATATTTGACTTTAACAACGAAATACTTTACAAAGATCATTCTCTTATTACCTTATCATTCAACCATAATTTGGTTTCTAGATTTTCTTTTAAACGGTGTGGTTAAAAATAATTCCAACTCTCAGTGAATCAATCAATTATGTTCTGTTCTAAAAAGAGAGTAATAGTACTTAAATGACCAACTAATTGATATAATTATATAACATGTTAACATTTAGATTTATTTTATGTCACTTGTTTATCTTATCAAGTAAAAAAAAACGAGTTCAGTATGACCAGGGATGACGGTTTTTTTCTTCTGTAAATCCGTATGACAATATACAATATAATAAATATTGGTAAACTTTGTTGGCCCATACAACAGACATGCAATTATTCATCGAATACAAGACATGTTACAAATATATTGAAAGTGATTATACATTACCCTCCGGCTATAAAGTGACAGAAATAGGTTGTGAAATTCTATTTCTCAACCCCAATGAGTATTGAAAGTACCATAACTTCATGTCGTTGAAAACAAATCAGCCATCAACGTTTGCTTTTATTCTATATCATGGAATTTCCAAGTAGGGCCATGTTTCATACATTTTGTAAACAATAACAAATGCAAAACTGATATGACGTATTTGCTCTCAGCCAATCAAATGCCACGATTTCAATGATTAACAATTAATGTAACTTGTTATTGATAACAAGTTTTGTGAAACAGGGATGTAATACATTCGTTGATGTACTGTGAATGACCAAGCGATGCAAAGGAATCACTATGATCACACTATGTGTAACATGCATGGAGGTCACTCTGTTATATGCTGAGTTGTTACAAAATGTTTTGATCACTAAAACTACACTCCTCAGAACAGAGCTCGTCGTGATAAATGGCGTTCACATAATGTACATTGACGAGCTTTTAATCACAAAGGCCTGACATGATAATGTCTAAAATTGTAGGAATAATCTACGGCCATCCCACTGAGGAGAAATAAATAAATTAGAGTTTGTGTTCCCGTGGCGGAACAAACGAACGATTGATATTGTACTTGATGTAAAACGATTAACGACTAAAAAGGTGGGTGTCAATTTGGAGATGAAGGAAACAATGTCACTCTCTCATGGTTTGGTTATGGCGCCCTCAATAGTGATGGAATAGTCATTTGCCATACCAGACAGAATTAAAATGAAATACATCAAATAGGTCACCGCATTTGAGTTCTTTACATAGTTAAAGGAAAGTAGAAGGTAGTGGGGACATGAGTAAGTGAGAGAGAGAGAGGGAGAGAGAAAGAGAGAGAGGGGAAAGGGAGAAAGAGAGAGTAAGAGAGAGAGGAGGAAAGGGTTTGACCAAGAGAAAGAGGAAGAGAAATGGACGAGAGAAATCAATTTAAAGCTGCTGTAATAAAAAAAATAACTGCCAATTGGCGTGAAATGTATTTTAGTTGTCAGTTTTTTTAAAAACATTTTTAATTAATTCCACTGTTTGAAAATGCACAGAGTTCTCGATTATTCGTACGTTCAAAATAATACAGACAAAAAAGAATGAATGACATGCATGCCTTGACATCATGAAAACAAATTGCACCCGCATTCGATTGAGGAAAGATCATATGTGATGTCATCAGTACAAAAACCATCACGTCACAATAAGAAGATGAGGAGCCTGTTACCATGGTGATGATGTTGATGGAGATGGGTTAACACTGTCTTTGTTGAGGAAAAGATGTTACCGCCCGACTGCAGGTAAAGAAAATGAAGAAGGAGAAAAAAATTGATTGAGCAACAATTGAATTATATTTTTGCTGTCTTCAATCTATGACATTTAAATAATTTTATATCCACATATCCATGAAAACATGAAAGCAAAAGTAAAAGGATTTATTAAGAATTACATTTTAATTTTCGTAAACTTAGTAGAATTAGTCGAATGTCTTATAATGTGAATAAAGAACAACCCTGGAATCGTTAGAAGGATTCAATTGATTTATTATAATCATGTTTGTAAGTTATAAAAACAAAATTAACTAAATTGTTTTGCTATTACCAATGATATTGTAAAAGTATGACTTGTGTACAAAATATAAGAAAATGTTTTCCTCGTTGAATTGGGCGATAGCTACTACTAAGTAAGGGCTGAATAAAATAAGGTTGTGCTTTCTTAATATCAATAGTTACATTGTATTGTAGGTATTTATGTTTTGTTTCTATTCTGCTTTATGTCGCTTTTATGTTAATATTGTAGGGTAAGGACCCAAGGAAGAACAGTAGTTTTCTATAAACAATAGGGACTTTTAGATTTGCACGAAGACAATATGGATTGCTACGGTCGACGTCCTTTTAATGCACGCCTTGAATGGACGTCACACGTATCAGTCCACGCAAATCTAAAAGTCCCTATTATTTGCTGAATTGGGCCTCCCACCAATTTTTGTCTATGTACATGTATTAATATTTCATTTTTAATATTTTACTATGTATAATATTTTTTATCTGATTTCAGAAATAAAAACAACAACAACAACATTGAGCTTACTAAAGGGGGTATCGTGAAGATGAATGCTGTTACCATGTCACCACACATAACATGTGAATGTCGGTGTATAATGATAACAGGCGAGAACACCGCCTTGGCCCCTAATTGCATGCATAGATGCTCTTCCTTCAAGCTCATGGAATGATTGTAGGTCGGTAGAGTTGAAGAAAGAAAGCGGCATGATAATGGACGAAGAAGAAACTCATCCCATTATTGTTTTCTATCTCAACCATTTAGCCGTGAATTAATTCAACTTGAAGATGCAGTCAACCTATATGGGGGTACATCCATTTTAACAAGCGAGTTCGTTCAACTATCATAGTTCGCTTCCCTTCTCCCACCCACGACCATGGTCTCTCTCTCTCTCTCTCTCTCTCTCTCTCTCTCTCTGTCTAGTTATTATATTTTTTTTAAACACACGATCGACGTGATTTCTAGGATAAATGCATGTAGTGAGCTTTTGGAGGCTGTGCCTTAAAATAACAGGGGTAACAAATATAAAAAGGACGGATTTTCCCCACCTATTTGACTATACTATATATGATAATCATGTTTTAAACGGAAAAGGAAAACGCTCCTAAGTAGGTCGAAAATAAATGTCCCCACTCCACTAATTTAGACTTTGAAATCTGAGATGTTTCTATCGCTATACGATCAGTAATTCATTTTGTGTAGTGTTGTGTACCTTTAAGATTTAAATTATGCAACGTCACTGCAGCTATTTTTATTTTACTGATTCCACTGATAGAGGTTTATCGTTTTGTTGTGATTGTGGAAACCTGAGCCACTTTTGTTCAAGGAGTCCCAGTTTAGCTCAACAATTCAGAATAACTTATCTATAGTTTCCTTCAAATACGGTTCCACTGCTAGTACCCATTAAAAATAATACGAGTAATCTAAACGAAAACATTTTCCGCTAAAATATTTGACCTTTTGTTTTATGGAAAGAAATATGATTGAGTTAAGGAGAAAATATTGCTTTCAATTATTAGTGTACACAGAGAACAAAATATGAACGAGGATATTTGGACGAGGCGTAGGGAATTGAATTATTGAGGAAAAAATTACAGAAATCCATTTATTATTATCGTTGGAAATATCTACTTACATATTTTGATTCGTTGCAGAATATGAGGAGATGAATTTCTCTTTTTGGTTCTTGGTCAAATTTAATGCATACGTATTAGTTAAGTGCTTATTTTATACGAATTATTTAATTTACCTGTTACGACTAATTGTATTTCTATAGTCAGAATGGAAATTGCGAAAAACAACTGTTGTTAGGAAGGGCAAGACGTAAGGTTTGTCCAACCTAGCAACAACTACTCGTGCAATTCGCATTCTGACTATTAAAATACAAATATTCGAGATATTTGAGTGAAATAATTTGCTACGAGGCGTTTTACAACTTCGTATATACAGTGCGTCCCAGAAAAAACGAAACCCAGATTTATCGATGTTTTATCATAACTTAGTCACATTCATAATTAATAAATGACACATATTTGCTTAAATCCTCCTCTTTCATTTGATGCAATTAATATGATACATATTTCACGCATGAGTGATTGAAATTCATTTGAAGAGAGGAAACCAAAAAGTCATTTGGCGGACGATCTGAATTTCAAAAAGAAAATCACATTTCTAGAAAGTTGGGTTTCTGCCTTTTCATATGACACCTCAATCAGGAAAAATAAGCAAGGAATGACAAATTTCTGTTTGTTTAAAGTAGTGCTTGCATTTCCATAATTTTATCAAACGAATTCATTTTCACTGGCTGCCTGCCGTTGCAACAAGCAGAATTGACAAAAGACTTAACTCCATTTCGTTGACAATCAGCCATGCATGAAGTCTTTCGGTTTCGTTTTTTTTCTGGGACGCACTGTATTAGATTCGATTACATTGCGAAAATGGCAATCATGAATGGTATAGAAAATGAAAAATAACTTACAATTTTTGGTTTTCCTGCAGTACATATTACGGCACAGTCGGTATCTGCCATTACGGAAGTTAGTACAATCACTATTTGTTTGGCAAGGTGTTAGTTGATACCATCTCTCGCATTCGCCTCCCATACAGAACTTACGACTCGGTGATCGCCATCGACATTCATAGTCACTCCGACAAAACTGGATGAAATTCGGCTGTAAAGAGAAGAAATCAAAAATGTTAAAGACCGTCAATACTACTGGGCCAGAAGGGTTAAGACCACACAGCGAGGTCACTGACAGGTGGCTATCTCATTAACTCAGCTCTTAACTAACATAAGAAAAAGAGGATCATGGGGGACCAACAGGCACCGATTGGGGAAGTTTTCTATACAGAGGGAGCAAGTAGCTACAAGTAGGACAGTGGGACTTTAATGGTTATATAAATAGTTAGAGTCTGGTGTTGTAAATAAATAATAATTTATCCTTTGAGATTTTCAAAGTATATTACCCTAGTTCTAGCATCCGAGAGGGAACAGAACATAATTATTGAAGAGAATTTTTTTTCAAAAAACGTATAGGTATATCCAATGAGTCCACCCGTGTCAAGAGAGTCAGTTATTGATAAAAATGCCGGTTTGCCTAAGGGTTTAAAATTACATTGGAGGGCTACAACAATAGAGCGAAAGTTATGAATTTTCTAAGGTGTTATCAATCAACCACATATCTTTCAAGCTCCCCTCCCATTTGTCCTGTACTAAAAAACTTCAAAAGTCAATATTTTCCCGAAAATTTTCATTCAAACATTCACCCTAAATATAATTATTGCTGATATGTTTCCATACAAACCTTGTATGAAACAAATCTATGCCGTCATAAAGAACTCAGAAAATGAAATATTATGAAAATGTATGTTAATTACATATTTGGAGAAGAGGTCGAATGATTAAAGTCACAGTGTTGCCAATTTGTGTTTTACCGATGACAACTTCAAAAGTTCATCCCTTTCATATTTCTAAACGGATGTTTCTAAAAACTTTCCAATCTGTTTCCCCTCAATTTTCTGCTTTTATTAAAAACTGATTTAATATCAAGGTGGACTTCCCCTTTATGCAGGGCCATCACAGGAGGACGTTGGGTTAGAGAACGGTCAGGATTTAAACTGAACCTGACTGTTCTCGTCTCTCCTAACATGCCGTAAGCTATTTGAGATGGATTATAAAGCTCATTAATTCAGATTCGTGCTTTATCATGTCGAAATCAGAACTAAGTGACGTCATCGATATCGTATTATCCTGGTATAGATGTCTCAGATTGACTAGAAGGCCTTATCATGATTAGCCTTAATACAAGACGGATGTGCATTTCATTATGTATTCATAAGGCATTGAGTTTCAATGGACAGTTAAATGGATGGGTGTTTTAAATCACATTATTGGTTATTTTAAAACGAATAGATATTCTCATTAATATCACTTCGAAGTGTAATGGTTTCCGTCATTCATGAATCGAAGCATTCTTCAATCAATAAGTTAAATCTGAAAATGTAGTTTTTAATGATCTATTTTTCTTTTTTCTCCAGCTGGTTTGTCCGTTCTAAGCGAGCAATTAACA
The DNA here is from genome assembly GCA_035222895.1 of Strongylocentrotus droebachiensis. Classification (NCBI taxonomy): domain Eukaryota; kingdom Metazoa; phylum Echinodermata; class Echinoidea; order Camarodonta; family Strongylocentrotidae; genus Strongylocentrotus; species Strongylocentrotus droebachiensis. Next base: position 488,582 of record JAVYIG010000273.1, on the reverse strand, counting down.
CGGAGTGAGTTCACTTCTCCATTTTCATTAAGTTATCGTCACAAGATACCGAATTGAAGTGTGATTACACATTACATGTATGGGTACGTTTGTTAAACTAGTATAACTACATATTGTTATTTTAAAACGAATAGATATTCTCATTAATATCACTTTAACAAAAAAAGGAGGGGGGGGCTCAAGAGCCACATACACAGCACTAGGTCTCAAACTAGAATTCATTGTTATGAATTATTCAGAAGAGATATCGATGGTTCTCATCATCGCTGTGTTTATCATCTGAGATAGAAACCAAAGATTTCATTTCAGAAGTCAAAGAAAAAGGGGGTGTTTTTCCAAGCTCTATTTTTAGCAATACTATGTTGTTCTAAGGAACACGTAGACGTGGGGTTTTCATCTATGAACTACTACTCAAAAAAGAGAGAGAGTGGTCACGTGATCACCCAGAGGTCAAACGTGACACTGACCCCTCCAACCATCAGTCCGAGTGTTCCCACGAAGAAAATAAAATACCACAGGTTTTATGACAGGTTGGAAAATTCAAAAATATGAAAAAAAATCTAAATTCAAGGACTTTTCAATCATTATAAAAAAAAACTACCGTAGGAGGACCAGTGGTCGATTGAGACTAATTGGGTATCTACAGATTCTTGCGTAGTTACCATGGTTACAAGGGCTATAATAAAAAAGCGGAGGATGGACGGATGTACCATATTTGGAAGGGATAACTTCCAGCTCTTATATGTTGGAATCGTATTACTCCTTATTTTCATTTTCTTGGGTGGTCTGGTGGACATGGGTGGGGTTATACCATTCCCAGAGTCATCTATACACAGAGTTTGGCCAACTTGGTTTCACTGGGTCACAACTCGAACCGGGTTGGCCAAACTCTCCTAATCAATGGCACTGACCCTTCCCATCCGGCAATGCATCTGATTTTGAGAACTCAAAACTCAATCATGTTTATGGGACTACCCTATATCTCTCACACGACCATGAGAGAAACAAATTTACCAAATATATGAATTAGTAGGTGGTTTCCCGGCAAATTTGTTATCATCATGTATTAGTCAAAACATATTCTTTCACATGATTGGTAATGAGAGCTTCCATTTCATTTTTTGAAAATTGGGGCGTTTCCAATACTGGTCTTTACCTTTAAACAAACACAAAAGATTTGTTTAGAATTAATTCAAGAATCGCGATTACTTTCATGATACAAAATAATGAGATGTTTCGAAATGATCTATAATAATTTATTATGGAACCTGAAAATAATGACAGTAAAGCATTGACATGCGAGGATACCTGTCATATCACAAGGATGCTACAAATTACATTAGATAACCAACCGCAGATTGATTCTATCGAGGGATGATTCGTCATGTACCTTCAAGCAATGAAATATTTCATCACTCAATGCAATCGGAAATGATTGTCCTCCTTGGTATTGTTTTCATCTTGGACCACTCTTTATCATCTATGTCACAGCTAATTAAGATTAAACATCTTGTTTCTCTTCTCTCCCGTCATTTAATAATATATGAATGTCTTTCTTGAGGTGACGGCAAGCATAAACCACGAGGGAAATGACACATTAAATATCCAACAAATAATAATGTAAGCGTCCACATGTTTGATATCGAGCAAATGGCGGTTTCGTTGTTTACTGATTTCTCGTTTTATTTAAACAGAGTTGTCAAAGTGTCAATCTCGTGTGACAGATGGCCCTAGAGAAAGTTGCCTCCATTCCAAACTCATCATAATTATTTACGGCTTGAAATCAAGCACGTGACAGTAAAATTACATGCCATCCACATTCTGTTATACGGTGAACCAGGGATATGTGAGTTTAATATCCCTGGGTGAACCATGACAGTATACGAACGCTTCAAATCATCATCAATGAAAGAAGTAAAGCGCATCATAATATGGACGTAACGTATAGTGTCACATCGTTGTGTAATCGTGACGCATCTGTAAATAGAAGAATGTCTCATCGTAATGTCACCTCACATCTTAGTAAGCAAAGCAATGGCATTTCGTAAAAGCCTCGATAACAAATGCCATTACGTACTGCTACGAACGCCGTACGGACGATTTTCAGACAATGGAAATTTGGGAAGACAATTGAAAAACAGGCAGATTCGTACGAATTTATCGTTCGTACGAACCTTTGAGACCGTAGCATAATATAAACGTACAATGTATTTTTAGTGAGTTATCCAACGGCACATCATAACACGAACGTGACATCTTAGTGAGCAAATCAATGGAACATCGTAGTGGGGACGTAACTATCATCAGTTCTGTGGAAATGAGACAGGGCTTTACATTTCATTGATAGTAAATTAACATGAAAGATGTCGGTCTATCCAATTGCCGGAAGCGAGTTTCCTTTGGGCTTTTGAGAATAGTCTTCTATCCAGATAGACGTCCACTGGGTACTTGGCTCTCAGAACTTTCATGTTTTTTTGTCTCATTGATGCATCCCCGGGTCTCTGCATTCTTCTAACACTCCATCTGTTTCCTCCTCTCTGTCATCACTAAATTCCTGTGCACATGCATCTTTATTTCTCACTCTCTCTCTCTCTTTCTCTCCCCACACTCCACTATCTATCTATCTCTCTTCTTTTCTCCCCTCTCTCTCTCTCTCTCTCTCTCTTTCTCTCTCTCCCCCCCCCCCCATCTCTCTATCTCCCTCACTCCCCTCTATATCTATCTCTCTCACACACAAACACACTCTCTCTATCTCTCTCTTCCTCTGTTTGTCTCTCTCTCTCTGTATGTTTTTTCTTTTTTTCTCTCTCTCTCACTCTCTTTCGCTCACTCACTCATGCTCCACGTTAATTTTATTTGAAGAAATGACATCTGGTTGCCTTTACTAATCAACACCCAGCCCCGTCCACTCTTTATTGATTGAACACGCTTTTATACTATGTCAGTCAATACTGTCAGTCAATATTACATGGTATATGATAGTCATGCATGTAGTACACTGCATGAAGGTTCTTGCCTTACCTTATATATTGAGTGAAGAATTTCTATGAATCGTCATGTGTCAATTATTGCTTGTTTCCGCAATCAATTGAAATAAAGGTGATATCAATTATTGAAGGATGATAAGATATATCATATCTGCATGGGAATGGAATGCAGTAAACAAACTTACAAACCAAAGCCATCTGAGTATGCAGCAAGTTATGGTGCCTGTATAAGCACCAGCTTTGCAAAGAGGACTTAATTCCGTGAAAGAAAAACCTGACAAGCAAAAATAGAAAATAGGGTTCCTATTTTAGATCCTAATAATAAACTCTATGACAGACAAAGAAATGGTCTGACAAGCACAAAGATTTAAGGGGTAAACTCATTGCCAAACTGCTTTTATGATAACAGTTTTCCTGGTCAGTTGATTCAATTACTATTCCGCTCATGATAGTGTACACGCTCCACTCCCGGGGAGTATTCCGGCCAGACGCCATTTTACAAGTGCAAACATGCCAATCCAACCGTTTTAACGTTCGCATCCTACTTTGGTACCCATTTGACACCTGGGTGGAGAGTGACACGTGTAGGTTAATGTCTTGTCGCTGCGGGACTCGATCCTTGCACCATGTGCTCCACAGACGGGTGACGTAACCACTGCACCACGACACCTTTACCTTTTTGAAAGGAGGCATGTATAACATAATACTGGTGCACATTTTCATTTTGGGGTGTGTATACTGCGTATCAATACTATAGAGATATCGACTGCGTTGTGGCTGTGTTATATGCTCAGGCGCACCGAGGGGTCATGGCAGGATGTGCACGTTCCCGAGAGCCTATAAAACAGCCAGACCTCGAATATGTCGATACCGGTATGTCTTTTATATGCCGAATTGAAACAAAAATCTACCAAGAATTCTTACCTTATTTTTGTATTGAGTAAAGATTGATTAAAACATCACGGAAATCTGAGACACTCTCTGTTAATCTTCACTGAAAAAATGACTGAAAGTTTCAATTATTTGGAAATCGCGAACAAAAAGCACTGTATATGCTGTCCGCGCTCCCACAAAGTCAATTTTAACACGTAAACCAATAGGGATTACAACATGAGGGCATTTTAAAAAAGACTATTGACCGGTAGGCGGGTATGAGGGCACTTTTCAAACGACTATTGACTGGTAGGCGGGCATGGCTAAAATCACGACTGCAATTTTAAGGAGAGAGGTATATAATAAATACCTTTTAATCCTCATTGTTCTCTTCACTTCATGTGAAGAAAAAAAATCGTCAGCAAGATAACTCTATAAATAGTATGAAAATGTGAATTACCTTGTTTTATTCCGCTTATAGGTTGTTAACACGATCTTTTGTTTACCCTTGTATTAATGACATTACATCCTAGAGGGAGCATTCTCTTGCATCTTGACAACGCTGTCATAAATACTTCAGGATTCTTCATGAAAATAGACTGGAATCTATTCTTGTTTTCCCCAGGGTGTTATAGGTAATGGACAAGGCGGGGTTTATCTGTAGCTCTCAGGTTTGGGAACCAGTCACTTCTTCCTTGTTCACCCATCCATCAAGGCAAGTAGTTGGTTTACACGCTAAGTGATCAACTAGCGCGACGTGTGAGCTACTTAAGCCATAAGGCTGCATGGCTCTGCGCAGGGTGAGAGATTATTGCCAAGTGGATGAGAAGGGGAGGAGAGAGGGAGGGAGGGAATGACAGAGAGAGAGAGAGAGAGAAAAGAGAGTGAGAGAGAGAGAGAGAGAGAGAGAGGGGGGGGAGGGAGAGAGAAAATAATGGGGAAGAGTTGGATAGAGATTAAGGAATGATAAATGACTGAATAAAAAGCTGTGTGTGAAGAATGAAAATCGTGTAATCAGGGAGAGTGTTAATGAAAAAAAATGTAAATTTTTGAGAAAATTATTTATTTGGTAGATTTGCGAGATTCATACATCACTTTTCATTCTTACTTAAATCGTAAATCCTATAAAATGAAATCCATAAAAAGGTTGATCAAACCATGGTATTAGTTTATAGAACAAGCATAATACAGTAGTGTCACGCTTATACAACGGTGGTATGAATAAAAAGAAAAAAATTGGATGGAGTGGGGAGATCGAGCAAGCTAAATAAAGCCTCCATGGTATATCAAAAGGAAATACAAAATGAGAGTTTGATTAACTTTGGATTTCTTTTCCAATGCTTCTTATAAAATGAACATTTTCTAAGTAATTTGAAGACTGTAACGACAAGTTTTGAGCGAAACATTATTATTTAGTGTGCCTGGAAAAAAAAGAAGATCTAATCCACTGGAATCCACTGAAACTACACTACACTAATATCATATCACTTTCATCATACTGAATATTCTTGCATGAATATCATGAAAATTCAAGCGTTAAATCATTCCAGTTAGATTTGTGCACAATGACATCATGTTGTACTTATCTATTTAATACTGAATACTGAAAATACTTTAAAGATAATCTTTAGGAAAGTTGATTTCGCTTAGTAAAGGTGTTGTGGTCTAGTGGATACGTCGTCGGACTGTGGACCACAGGGTTAGCGGTTCGAGTCCCGCCGCGGTAATAGTATCCTTTGGCAAGACATTAATATACATTTGCCACTCTCCACCTAGGAAGGAATTCCTTGATTGCTGCGAGCGCCGGAATCGGTTGTCTAGCTGAGCTAGGTTGATAATTGGGTGTCTTTAGCACCTTCCACGGTGGATATGTGCGCTATATAGATGTCCAATATTATTATAATAACTATAATTTGAGGAAGTGGCAATAACAATAATATTGAACAGTTGAAATCCAGAAGGAAGTTAGCTCTATGTAAACGTAGCGCCCTTCTATCTCTCATCAGGTAAGTTATGAAACTAACAGGTGACCGCTACGTATCATTGTATCTGGATCAGCATACATAATACTTATGAGTAACGCTTCAATCCTTTTCCGAGATTAATTAAAGCGAGTTAATAAGGCCGGAATATAGTGGGCGTGGATAATAAAAGTAGAATAATAAAGAGCACTAAAACAGCCTGAATAGCAATAAACTTAAGCTATATGACACCCATGGCTGTACAGGTGCATCAACATATGGACTCTGTTTTGTATTTATTAACTCTCTGCTTTGTGTAACCTTGGAGAATATTCACTTTAGTTGCATTTCACTTGTTTTATTCACTGGGCTTTTAGAGGTTGTGTTAGAGCAAATAAAACAAACTTGAGGTGATTAATTGACTAATTGATTTGATGTGTTGGGTGGGTGGAGGAAGGATGTAACAAAAATTGTCAATCCCCCGACCTAACACACTTCACGATGCGACTAATCTATAACGGGGTTAACATCATCGATTGTGTAGCTATTATTTCAGAAATCAATAAAGGTGAAAATTGTGATTGCAATTATTGTAATCTCTCTCTCTCTCTCTCTCTCTCTCTCTCTCACTCACTCTGTTAAAATTATGTTCGTTCGCTTTCCCTAGTACTCGCAAAATGATATATTCAAACTAATAACCTGAGATTATCATTAGTAAAGTTAGCATATTTATATGATTTATCAAATTTTACTTTCATGTTTGATCTAGTTAATATAAATTTGCCTCATATTTTAAGAGAGTACTATGACAGTATAGAGCATTACTATTCCACAAGACAAACGGAAGGTGGACAATAACGTCTTTCAAAATTTAGAACGACACAAGGTCAATTTTCATTGTCTTTTGTAGGCAGTAAATATTTTGAATAGATTACCTATCAATGTCAGATTAACAAGATCTAGAAATAGGTTTCGGAATTTTGTTACAAGTCATTTGTCAACAAATCATGAATGAAAAGTCCATGAAAATAGTCTCCATATGTTCACAAATTACATTTTATATTATCACTTTGTATATTGTAAGACATTGTTAAGTATTCTAATTCTGTAAGTAGCGACTGTAATAGTAAAATCATTGTTTTTTGTTTTGTTTCGTTTTCTGAACTTACTTTTACCCAAATACTTAGTTTAGCTGTAATGGGGTTAGGCTCGACTAGCACATGTTGTATAATCTGGCCCCTTTTACCAACAAATAGTTTCTCTTCTGGTATATGTTAATCACATTGTATGAAATGTATTACTGTATTGCTGTTGTTGGTAAATGAATCAAATCAAATAAAATAAAATAGAAGCATATGGTATCAATGTCCTTAATTATGAAATACATACAAAATTATTTCCAAATACATTGGGAGCATTCAAAGGAGATGACGATTTAAAGGACATCCCTCATAATTAATATCAACCAAGAAGAAAAAAAAGTTACTCAAACTATCTAGCTATAAAAACACCCCGTGCTGCTCCTGTTAACTTGATGATCAATATGATGATAAATACTAATTTAGACTTTTATGAAATTATGCAATTTTCACTCAATTCAGGTTGTGTAGTAATGGAAAATCCTCTGGGATCGCTTTCAAGCGTTACCCCCAACTTCTTTCAATTCCATACCATTCTACTCATCATCCCTCCCAACTAAAAAAGAAAGAAATATAGGAAGGAAATTAGTGTGATATGGACTAGATCAGAAAAGTTAAATTACATTCAACTATTACAAGTTTTATTTTCACTACGACCATATTCATCATGTTAACCAAAAACTTAAAGCGTGATATCGTGCCCACAATACACACTTGTCGAATATTATCAAAACATGACTTATACTAGATAAGATAAGATAAGATAATATTTTTATTCGTCTTTCTTTCAAATGTCACATAGTGCATAACAATTGGATCATTACACATTTACCCTGCAAAAACAATTATGACAATGATAAAAACAAAGTGAACTAAGCGAAAGACGAGGAGACCCTGGTTAAAGCAGGGCTTGTAAGTGTTAGGGTCCCCTCTGAGCCAAATAATTGGTTGGTACATAAATAAGCAACAAGATAAACATAATGGGAGTATATATTTGTGACTACCTAAGAATACGTTAAGAAATAGGTGGTATAAGAAACAAGAAGTGTACACAATTCGGGTGACTAGACAAGATGGGAGAAAGGAGAGAAAATGTGAGAAATATTAAAAGACTACAGCACATCGACAAAAGGCATAGCACACTACGGGCACAAGACAACAAGGGGAGGGAATAAAAGGCTGGCAATCTGAAAATATTCAGTTAGACACAAATTTCAAGAACAAGAAATACTCACGAAATATGCATTGGCTGTGGCTAATACCATAAGAAGAAATATTGTGTAGACTCCTATTGATGCCATATTTGTGCTACAGTGTGGATGACCAGGTAGCTGATATGATCCAGTTCAGTTCGTATCGTTTGCTTTATCCACGAAACAAGTTATATCGAATTAAAAACCCAAGATTATCATGTAGTTCAACGAAGAAATCAAGATGATAAAAAAATGCCACTTTTCCGAAGACGTTGTCGCAGATGGAAGTGGTGCTCGATCGCAAGAGTAGATCCAACATACACCGCACCAAGTAGGTAAGATGCCTGATATATATATGAACACCAACCAGACAGGCGAAAATATGAACCAGAAACCTCAAGGTGAGAAATTTTTTAAGCAATGAAATCAAGAAGCCCGCGCAAACTTGTTCTGAAGTATGACTGCTCACTGGAGACTGCTCACTGGGGACCGATTGAGAATGATATCCTCCGCGCGACAGACCTTGTTACACACTGAAGGCATCGACAAACTACGCGAGTATTTATCAACAAGCCATCGCCCCCGTTGTCTCTCTATCTCTCTTCACCCTGTCCCCCCCCCCCCCTCTCTGTCTCTTCCTTTCTTCCTCTCGCTCTCTCTCTCATTCTCTCTTCCTCTCACTCTCTCTCTTTTCTCTCCGTCCTTTTTTTCTGCTTCTCTGTCTCTATTTCCGTCTGCCCTCACTATCTCTGTATGCTCTTTCTCTCTCTCTCTCTCTTTCTATCTCTTCCTCTCTCTCTCCCTTTCCCTTTCCCTCTCTCTCTTTTCCCCTCTATCTCTCTCTCTCTCTCTCTCTCTCTCTGTCTCTCTCTTTTCTCTCCGTCCTTTTTCTTTCTGTTTCTCTGTCTCTATTTCTGCATGCTCTCTATATCTAGCTCTCCCTCTCTATCTCACTGTTCCTCTCTCCCTTTTTCTCACTGTACCTCTCTCCATGGGCCTACTAAGAAGGTCCATGCTCTCTCTTTCCATCCCAAACTCCCTCACTGTATTGTCCCCAACCTTCCAGCGTGGTGTAGATGTGTTGTAGTCGAGTGGTTTCAGCACTTACCTGCAAATATAAAGGTCGTGGGTTCGATCCCAGACACGGCATTAATAGGGACTTTTAGATTTGCACAACGAGAACGTGGACTGCCACCTGTGACATCCTTTTAAGGCAATGTGACTTCCTTTTAAGGCACTGCCGGGCACTGCCAGTGCCATAAAAGGACGTCACATTGCCTTAAAAGGATGTCACAGGTGGCAGTCCACGTTCTCGTCGTGCAAATCTAAAAATCCCTAATGTCCAATGATAAGTATCCCCATTTATCATGCTTAATATGGTCATCATGATGATCAAGTCCCAAAGCCTTTTAGCATACTACCAGGTCTTCTTTTCTCTCCTAGGTATGGAGTGGCAAATGGGGCCTGATGTCTTGCCAAGTAAACAATAGTTACTGTTTTGACTAATAAGACCAGTGCTCAAATCCGAGACCTTTGCATCACCAGTCCAGTGTTAAAACAACTCAACTACGACACCTTATTTATAAATGTCATTATCATTATCATTACAACAAGCATTCAAATCTGAATTCAAATCCGCTAGAATTGTCTCTAAGTCCATGTTTATGGCACAGCAATGAAACCTGTTTGTGTTGAAATATAGCTTCAATCGTTCATACATAATATCACTTCATTTACTGCCTAAATCAATGTATCCATATTTCATTTTACGTGGGAAGATATGTATTGATATATGACGCATAAGTCAACAATACATGTAAACAAAACCATGACATTTGATATTTACAGACTTGATTCATTTCTACTATATTGTTGGAACTTGATTGAATGCAATCGTTCTAACTAGGTAGGGACGGTGAAATTAGTCTTTTTGATAGCCGCTCGTTTAAAAGATATATTTCAATTTGTAGTGAATGATTTTAGGGCTTTAATTTCCTCTCGTTTGTTGAATGAGTGAACTTTGGCGGTAAATCATGTAAAGGTAATTTATTTCCACCAGTAATTGTTTTCTGATTCAGAATGAAATGGCAGAGTAGATTTACAAAAAAATATGAACATTAAAGAAATTATCGAAAATGTTGTCGTATTTTATCTCTGCCATTGGAAGAGAGGGGGTGAGAGGGAGAAATGGAGGGGGAGTGAGAGAGAGAGAGAGACAGAGACAGAGAGAGAGAAAGAGAGACAGAGAGACAGAGAGAAGGGGTAACACAACTATAGAGATATAGAGATACAGAGAAATAAAGACACAAGTGAAACAGAATGCATAACGAGAATGTTAGGAGAGAACCGCACAAACAATCACGGGCACAACAAATAAAATAATAAAATAAATAATAAACAGCTCACCCTTCCGCTCAGAAATTTAGAATTTCTATTCGAGGACCCCTTTTACCTATCATTAAAATAATTTAAATAATAGTCTTTGCTATCCCTATCGTATGGAAAAATGTTTGATTTCATAAAATTTGAAAAGGGAAAAAAAGGCCATATTAAGATGCAGTAATATAATGGAGAACAATTGAACAACTTTTAAAAGACTTTCGCTCTTTTCCTGAGCGATCTTGATCACTAATAAGTCATTCAAATCACGACTGATCGGATTCAAGGAATGAAATAGTGTTAATCACCGCCTAATGCATGCACGTGTCATTTGTTCTCATGAAATGTGATCTATCGTTGAATCCATTCCAGTTATCCATTATGAATAATGCAAACTCTTTGACCTTTCACCCACGCGTGAGAGCCCCGTCAACGCTTCAATTTAAGACGGTTTGTAATCCTTATTCCTTCCCTTTGTAATAGCATCTCCTTACCATTCATAGGTCGTTATATCCCAATCATTTCCCGAACACGCTTACAGGTGTAATTCTACCCATTCTTAATTATTGCGCAGCCCCCACATCGATGTGCCGCCCCTTCAGACGCCCGCTCGAAGGCGCGGAAAATACTTTTAATAGGAGACTGCCACGCGCACTATTATATTCCTTGGTTAAACCTGCTTTAACTCATGCCATATCATATAGAATACATGAATTCATCGGAGGCTTTTCCATATACTGATACCATTCGAACTCACCAGCCGTTTTCAATTATTCCATGAAAACAAAGTTAAGTGTAACCATGTGAAAATGGCAACACGAAGTATAGACCTATATGGTTGACTATCAATCGCGAACCCCCCCCCCCCCATATCGTTCGTTTAAGAGGCGTGATGGCTCAGTGGTAGAGCAGTGGTCTCGTAACCGGGAGGTTCCTGGTTCGAAACCAATTTGATGCGCTATAGTAACCTTTGGTATTAAGGCATTAATCCTCATTACCAATTCCCTCGGAGAGGACTTTAAGCCGACGCGTCGGTCCCCTGGTTTCTTACTTACAAGCATACAATGCTTTCTTAGCAGTCAGATACAAAAAAAAACCAACCAAATTCATAAACATCTCGTCCAGATTATAAAAATATATATCATTACTACATTATTTCTATAATAACAATAAAAACGTTCCTTATTCCAGCCCCTACACCTATTTTTGTTTTTATATTTCTTTAATAATCTTTCAAGAAAGGCCAAAACATAATATCTCTGGTTGTAGATGAACATTTAAGAGAATAATATGGCATTATAAAAGTTGTCTTTTATCCTTAATGGCATTGATCTGAATTGTATATCTGATTTCTTGTCGTAATTACTGTTCCGTTGGAAATGAAAAATAAAACTGAAACTGAAACTGAAACTGTCATGTACGTCACAATGAAATCTTTTTCTTACAACGTCTACTGCTAAAAAAAGTATGTATGAAACAATTAGAGGGGAAGTCATCCGGTGCTACATCAAAGCGAGCAATGTAGTACAAAACTGTGCGAGGAAATACCATTCAATTCCAACTCAATTCAAATTTCCGTCGTGCTTCAAAATGGAACGCAGCAACGGTGAAAGAGAAAAGGGCTTGGGGAATATCTGGCATAAGCATCAGTCTGATGAAGGCTCGAATATGAGTAATTTTCACAGAAAATAGAATTGGCAGACAAATTAAATCAAGTTTTACTAGTTATTGTTATAGCAACAATTATGAGAGAAATCGTGGCACTGAGCACTGAGTGAAAAAGGGGTAATATATACTGTATAATGTGGATCTGATATGGATCCTAGAACATGCTGGGATTTTTTACTTCATTATCATGCGCATAGTTACATTCACGGTTCCATATCAGTTGTATAATGTATATGTAAAAGACTAAAGGTATTATAGCATAGGTAATATTTACCATGTGAATTCAAACGTTGAAGTGCAATATAGGAAACCGAATAATGTGAAATAATCATATAAAATGCAATAAAAGGAACCATCAATAGAATTTAGTATCATGACAAAGAATAGTTATTGACTTACGCTTGATATAATAAACATTCGGTTGCTAAGCAAACAATGACTAGCACCGAACTGCGAATATGAAATACATGTAGATTGTGAGGATCTTAGACATTAGAAATGAAAGGGGTATCCTAATTCTAATAATTAGTAGCGGAAACTACGTCTCACTATTCATCAACAGTAAATTAGTCTTAATCTCGTTACACTTAATCGTTTTATTACTTTAACCTCATTTAATTCAAACCGTTCAAAAATGCGAAGGACGATGGACATACCATAATTGAGTTATTCATGCCAATACCACCCCCCCCCCCCTTTAACGGTAGGTTATGCATTTATAATAAGTGTTTTACTGCCCCTCGCAAAATTGCAAAGTTTTTAATAAAAACGGAGTCGAAATTAAGATGATCGGCGATTTTAAGGTCCATCAGAAAAACTTTGCATAGGTTGATGGCTCTCTGATAATTTGACAAGGTGATCTCTGTAATTTAACTGTGTATTACTATGTCTAAGAATTTAAAATAAAAATCTCAATCTAAAGGTTTAGGAGACTGAAAATGAAGAGCGTTTTGGGGGAAAATAAGAAGATTTTTTAAATTATGTTATACCGCGTCAAGTTTAACGATTTTAACGATTAATTATTCAAAAAATTTAAATTCTGTCGATTTGTTATTATGATTTGTACTTTCCTTGAGAGACCAATGCCAGTAAATGGTGATAACAAACAGTGGCATGAACCGCCTGCCATAGTTAAGTTGAACTTAAAGTTGATCTTAGTCTTTGTGAAACACCCCCCCCCCCCTCCCCCCAGTACTATTTTATAAATCAGTTGTCAAAGTCAGTGAAGTATCACACCCAAAAAGATCCTCGGTTATGTTACAACAACATCTTTGTTCATAATCTGTCATCCTTATAGACGCTTTTTTTTGTTTTACTACAGGAAACAGTTTTGACTACTTCTGGTCCGGAAGTACACGATAGTAGTGTCTTGAACGGTTCCCATGGCAACAAGATATTAAGGACACATTCAGGTTTAAATTAGTTCTGAATGTTTGTTTTTCCTCTGATTTGATTTTCCTGATACACAAGATCATAACATTAAACAATCGTGTCCGAATGCACGTAAGCACTTATAGAGGATCGGGGGCGACGCTTAAATACATGTTATGAGTTAATTGGGATGCAAGATGAATGATTGTGACGTCACAATACGCCACCTGACCATACACAATGCAAGTCTTTGTCATAACAAAGACTTAGCAAGATCGATCAGACAAGGCGTTACTCATCGATCTCCAATAAGACAAGTGAAAATTTGACATTTCAGATGCCAAGTTAGTGTAGAGCTAGAGAATGTCTGTTTAGGTTTATTTTGGGCTGCAATACAATGTTGGAGTTAGAAACGATAAATATACGTGCAGTTCTGGATATGTTTCTTTTCAGTTTGAGAATTGAATACTACGGGATCTTTATTATCGTTTTGTTTTCCTCTTCCTGGCACAGAGAAACTACCCCTTCCTCCCCGCCCCTAGTTAGGATTGCTCCACCGTCTATTATTTCAGCTTCAAAAGAGCAAGATTTCTTGCTTTGTAAAAACATCACCCCCAGCAACTGTGACATTCACGCGTCGAAAAGACGATCTAAATAAAATGTAAGCTCTATTACTACAACTACTGGGTGTTTCGTGAGGGAATTGAACCATGCTATACAGTTTTAGTATCAAGTACCACCGAGTTTATAAACATTAATCAAATACCTCATCATCTTCATTTCAATTTATCACCTCCACCACCCCCCCCCCCCCGAAAAAATATATATGTTTTGGATCTTTTGGTTCAACAAACGTCGATAAAGTCTTTGAGCGCGACTCACTATCTCTAGGCTATCAATGTAGTAAGAATATACAGATGTTGTGATGAACTTAGGGTCTATTTTCCACTGAATAATTGAAATAGGCGAGAATCACTATAAAGAGAACGGTGGAGAAAGGATGAGAGAGAGAGAGAGAGAGAAATCAAGATGCGTTGATCTACTGATATATTCGTGACTATAAATACACCAAAGTCACTACAGAGGCCTCCATGAATCCATACAACTTCTCATTGAGGCATAAATAGTCAATTTTGACTGCATTGCCTTAAAACCCAACCAAACAACAACAACATCCTACTTATTCCCATCTCAAATACCTGATGCTTGTTTATTTCGTTCTAAATGTTGCTATGATGAATCCACTGTACAGCTCTTTGTCGTCAATCCTTTAAATAGTTTTAAATGAAGGTAATAAAACCATACAAGATTCTACTCGCTTTCTGGCTCGGTATATTTCTATACTCACTGCGCGCCCAGCCTTCAATCCGCCATGTTATTGTCAAATAGCCATTGGCTATTTCAATCAAATTTGCTCATTTAGTAAATAACATAAATTGAGTAAAGTGAGATAAATTGAAATGGAATCTCTGTTAACTGAATCCCCAATTGGTTGCAAGCAAATTGTTGCCATTAACCAAAAATGATTTCCGGTTATATGTAACAAACTTTCACATGTTTAAAACCGAATTGACAGATACATCATTAGAATTTACCCATACAGATTATATTCAACGGTTGAGTAAAATAAGAATTATGCAATTGTGACTATCCCACAAGGAAAATATTCTCTTTTTTTTCCAAAGATGATATCTGTTTCCATTAAGCACATCGGAAGTATATAGGCATACATATTATGACCACAAATATGACGAAAAAAAATATTTCGATAATATAGAGCCACTATACAAAGCAATAGATGAGAGAATGAATGAATGGATATGACCTGTAGTTTGAGTTTAATGAAACGTATCTTGACAGGGCCTTTTATTTTATAAAATAATACTGATTTCCTTTAAAAATAATTAATGATAAAAAACATTTTGGATTGAACTAATTGATAAAATATTTAGGATCAATTTTGGTTACCTCAATGTTCGAAAAAATTAGATCGCCAATTGTGGATTCATGGCACACTAAGTACATGAGATGGAATATCTGGAGGATAATATGTAATGATAATAATAATATTATTATATATTATTACCTCGGTCATTGGAATCATTACTTGCCCGCACACACTTTGTGTACAATCTCCACTCCCTGGGGAGCATTCCAGTCAGGCGTTACTTGACGCTCAAAAGCTGTTTGACCAACAATGACGGTCGCATAGCAAGTGCAGGTTAATGTCTTGCCAAGTGATATAAGTGCCGTGACGGGATTCGAACCCTTGACCTGTAATGAAAGCTGTAATCATAATTAAAAATAGGAAAGTCAAAACGTTAGTGTATAGCCTGAATGCTGACTGGGGAATGATAAACAAGTCATATTCATCACAAAGTCTATCTCCTGATGATTTGATACTGGTCAGTTTACCTTGAGTGCTTCATTGGTTCCCCACACAAACCATCTCTTATAATAGCCTCTCTCCGAGGGCCATTTATCATCTTACCCTATTCAGAAGGTATAAATAAATGTGGGTCACACAGTTTGTGTGAAAGTATTAAGGGTTCCTTCGCTTCATACAATGTGACCAGGGGCTTTTACAATATATAAGTTTTACAATACTTTTTAAAGATCCAATTAATTAACCTGACCTCTGTAAATAAAAATAGAACTAAAAATGTTGGCCCTGCTGACCAAAACATAAGCTAACTAGATCATTTATGGTGACGTTCATTATTGTTCATTCAGCATAATGTACCTTGCACTTTAGACATGTAGGTAAGATAAGTTGCTTTATGACATGAGACTTCCCTTCAAGCTCATTGATACAAGGTATTTCTAAAGACAATTAGAATAGTTCTCTCTCTCTACCCCCCTCTCTCTCTCTCTCTGTTTTTTCTTCTATCCATCTCTCTCTCTCACCACAATTTTATCTCTATCCACCTGTCCCTCTCTCTTTTTCCTCTCTCAACCATTCTCTCTCTCTCTCTCTCTCTCTCTCTCTCTCTCTCTCTCCCTCTCTATCTCTCTCTCTTTCTCTCTCTAAAGTAAGGCGACACCCGATCAGGATCAAAGACGGTCATAATGCGGTGCTGCCGCAGTCCAGTGGTTTAATCCCCTGACTATTTGAATGCAGAGGTCGAAGGTTCGAACCCCGCAACAGCATTTATGTCGTTTGCCACGGCATTATATTTACATTGTCTACAGAAAGGTGTCAATGGTTACACCCTAGAGGATTCAACAGTGGTTGTGGCTAGATTAGCATATGCATGGCGACTGCCTTGAATACTCCCCTGTCGAATGGAGAGGGTTCAATTTAAGAACAAACCCGAATAAGTACATCGCTTTGATAAAATCATTACATACTGGAAAGTATTGGGGGGGGGGGATGTTACTAAACATTGCACTACACAATAATAATGATTTGACGCCATCATTCCACTGGTATTTTTATCTCCTTTTCCATGTCTTATTCCATGATGAAGCTCTTAAAGATAAACTTGAGTTCTGGTAAAAAAAAAAAAGTGAATTCTCACATAACGAAACGAAACTTACACTGATTGTTCGAGATTACAAATAAATGTCATGTGCCAAACAATTTTGGAAGAAAATGTATACTGGCTGAGTAATGAGCATAGAAAGATAAGGAAATCAAGGTAGTACTAGCCCCGACACCATTTGTGTTGTCCCATATACATCTTTCTGTGTACAGTGATTGTTACTTTACCAAGACTGTGCCAAATTTATGATGATATTGATGACTCCAGAACCTTGCAGTACACACCAATACTTACATGCTATATGATCAACTTTTTCTCATCCATTCCACACCTTTTCTTTCACAATGCAATCGCATTACCAGAACTCGCCTTTATCTTTAATAAAATTAATTCAATGAAAATAGAATCCGACGGAATAATGACGTAAGTTCTCTTTATATAAAGTCTTTGTATGCAAAGTAAAGGTTTCTTCAAGCAAACAAGAATATTCCAACGTATGAACAAATTAAATTCTTCAAAACCTGTAGGTGGCGAAGTATAAGATATCATCGGACAGGGAATATAGATGAAAACACTTCCAGATAAATGAGTAGTCTCCGTGTCATCAAACTTTGCTAAACAAAGGCCTCGTTGATTTCATTTTTAACACCGATTTTCAGGAATTTTGCTAAACTTGAATTTAATCCTCCCTTGAGTGTTCCTTTGAGAAGAAAAAATAATGCTCCATATGACACTTGATGCGACCGGCAATTCATCTACCAATTCCAATTTAGCAGTACAATTAGTGCGTCCCGTATTTTGCTCGAAATTCGCGGTATTGCAACTATGGATAGATGCACCTCCCCGACCCCTCCACATGGTGCAATAGGGTTCTTGGTATTCAGGGTATTGGCATCAGAAGATCTATGCAGTCCTATCTGAGAAAGAGGTATACCGATAAAACTAAGGAAAGTAATTGAGCTGTATTAAAAGGGCAAGAAGCTTGAATTTGAGACGTTCTTTTTTTTTAAATACCAATCTTAGATAGATGTATATCAAAGGAAAGTTCATAACCTGTCTACGTCATATCCAACCTAATCTTGAACCCAGTGCATCAAGGAGAATTGTCGTGTATTGTACATCCTCTAGACTGCCAATCACAGGTAAGAGTTTGGGGGGGGGGGGGGGGGGAGTGGACATATATATTTATATTTTTGTTTTTGGTCCCAAAAATTTGAAAAATTGCCGGATCGACCTTTCGTTCCGTTGGGGGGTGGGGGGGGGGGGGTAGGGTCACCTTTTTGAGGTCACCCATTAGCATATTTTTTTTGTTAATTAAAAAAAAAAGAAAAAAAAGAAAAAAACCCAAAGGAGGGGGGGGGTTCCTCCAAAATACACACATACAAAAAACCAAAGGGGAGGTTAACCCCGAACCCCCCCCCCCCCTCCCTGCGTACGCGCCTGTGTGTATGCGTGTATGTGTGTGTGTGTGCGTGTGTGTGCGCGTGTGTGTGTGTGTGTGTGTGTGTATGTATCAATGTATATATCTATATATCTGTCTATCTATCTATCCACATATCTATTAATCTCCCTTAATATATATCTATCTAGCTGTATTTTACGATAACATTAATTTAAAGTGTACCTTGCCTGAACCTGAAACTTTCTTGCTTACATCAACAAATATTTTTCCTGATCCATTCCTTTAAAACATTATTGTTATATCAAAAGAACGTTCCAGTCCATTCATACAACTCGAATCCTCGTATCTGTAGAATCACGTAGAACGCTTCCCCCAATTATCCCTTACGAGGAAATGTGTGTATGCCCAGTCAGTGACTTACTGGAATGCATCTAGATTCCAAAGATTTGTATTATCAAATGGAGCATGTCGCTATCTGTACACGCTCTTCGACGTCTTTTGGTTGGATATGTAATTGCTTGGTGAGCCTATCTCGATCGACCATTTCTATACATCATACCGAAGCTATCAATTGAAAAAGAGTATTTAGTGTGAGTAAAGCACATCTTCTAGGAATACAAAGTGTGGCTGAAAAGTCATCGACATCTATTTTCGTAGGTTCTTTTCTTTTCTTTTCATTACTTTTCCTTTTGTCTTTTTTTATTCTTTTCTCTTCGTCCTTTTCCTTCTTTTCTGTTGCATTTTTGCATTTTTGTCTCGTTTTATTTTGTTTATTTTGTTTTGTTATCTTTTTCTTCTTCCCCTTTTTTCTTTTATGTTGTTGTTGACAACTATTCTTCCGTTAAACAAAAATCAAATCACCAAATATTGACCTGTTGTCCCCAGGGCCTTCTGCAATGTTGGTTTTCGACCTATGATGTAAAAAATCACGTTGAATAATTACTCAAGCAATGTTTATGGGTAGTGAGAATGGTGTAAAATTCATTTTTGGATAATGTCTCTTATTATTCTTGAATTATATATTGCTCTATAGTTATTTATCTATAAAATCTATAAAAATATTACCTTTTTTTTCCTGTTCTTTTCAGTCATCTCAGTTTTCTTGACGAAACCAGTGGGGTGTTTCACAAAGATCCTAAGTTGAACTTATCTCTAAGTTGGACTTAACATTTATGGAAAGCCATTAGCATCTATGAAAATATTTTGTAAAAGTTAATTTATAAGGCATAGAATGTTGATTCAAAGCATTCATATTTTCTATTATCAAGGAGATTTCATGTTCTTGATGTGGAATTTATTTAACGTCTAAAATACTTGAATTTTCGCTTTTGAATATATATTTGTTTAAGGCTACAAATGGCTCTCCATAACTTTTAATTCCAACTTAGAGTTAAGTTCTACTTAGGATCTTTGTGAAACACCCTCAGATGTCCAATGATACCATCCTCTTGCATTGGTACCACACCAGGGACCCGTTTCACAAAACTTGTCATCAGTGACAAATGACAGTCTTTGTTATAAGCTACTGAAATCCTTGCTTCTGATTGGTTATCACCAGATTTGTCACTGATTTTTGTCATTTGTCATTGAAAAAAGGCTTTGTGAAACGGGTCCCAGCTCTTTCACAAGCAGTAAGGTGTAGCTGCCAGTACATGTGATGCTCAGTGTCTTGACATAAAGCGACAGATCTGTCTAGAGTGATTGCTCTGTGTGATGAGTTTTGTTTACAGGAAGGAATAAGTGATGCGAAAGGAAGAGATGAAAAATCACTTAAATTCCAAGTGCGAGAAAGGATAGTAGGGACTTTTAGATTTGTACGACGGAGAACGTGGACTGCCCTTTTAAGGCAATGTGACGTCACTGCCAGTGCCTTAAAAGGACGCCATATTGCCTTAAAAGGGCAATTCACGTTCTCCGTTGTGCAAATCTAAAAGTCCCTATTTGTACAGGTGGAAGCAGCGGCTACAGTGGTGAGAGGTCTTGTGGCCTGAAGTCTCCGGGTTGTTAACCACAAGGTTACTGGTTCGAATCCCTGTCCAAGGTGAGGGAAATGGGTACTTAATTCATGCTAGATTGCCGAAGTGGTAGCCATTCCAAAATGATGGTAATACTAAATGAGAGCTAGGAGTGTCCAGTTTGACAGACATGAGCGCTATACAGTGCGTCCCAGAAAAAACGAAACCGAGAAGTATCGATGTTTTATCATAACTTAATCACAACCATAATTAATGAATGATACATATTTAGAAAGCTTAGAGTCTCCTCTTTCCGTTGATGCTACTTAGATGATGCATATTTCACGCATGGGTGATTAAAAGCAATTTGAAGGAAGGAAACCAAAAAGACATCTGGCGGGCGGTATCTGAATTTCGAAAAAAAATTAACATTTCTAGAAAGTTGAGTTTCTGCCCTTTCATATGACACCTCAATCAGGAAAAATAAGCGAGGAATGACAAAGTTCTGTTTGTTTAAAGTAGTGCTTGCATTTCCATAATTTTATTAAACGAATTCGTTTTCACTGGCTGCCTGCCGTATCAATAAACGAAATTAACAAAAGACTTAAGTCCGTTTCGTTGACAATCAGCCGTAGACGAGAGTCTTCATGCATGGCTGATTGTCAACGAAACGGAGTTAATCTTTTGTCAAATCTGCTTTTTGCTACGGCAGGCACCCAGTGAAAACGAATTCGTTTTTTAAATTATGAAAATGTAAGGGCTACTTTAAACAAACAGAACTTTGTTATTCCTCGCTCATTTTTCTTGATTTTGATGTCATATGAAGGGGCAGAAACTCAACTTTCTAGAAATGTTAATTTTTCTTCGTAATTCAGATACCGCCCGCCAAATGTCGTTTTGGTTTCCTTCCTTCAAATTGCTTTTAATCACTCATGCGTGAAATATGCATCACGTGAGTAGCATCAACTGAAAGAGGAGACTCTAAGCAATAACCACTATCGAGAAACAATGATTGAGATTTAAAAAAAAAAAAAAATGTATTGATCGTAAACTATGAAAACTCTTAGGAACATCAATGGAGGGAGGAAGTTGATTCATCCCTAAATAATTGTTCGAATTTTAAAAGCTTTCACGGCAAATTGAAAAATTTGCCGTCTACACTTTTCCCATTTTTGGAAATATATATATATATATATAGATTCCTTAACTCATGCCGACAAATTTACAAGTCCGAAGAGTTTTTATAATAAATTTATGCTGACCAGTAATGAAATTAGGACCGGCCCCTCCCCCGTGTTCAGAATCGTCTAGCCTAAACATTTGAAGGCAAGTGAACAAAAACTGTAAATCATCACAGGCACTGACAGAAAACGGTTTTAAACAATATTGAACAGTTTTACAAATATAATTGTAATATGTATTTTTTTAAATACGATTGTTATACTAAATTAATTCTAGCAAGAAGTCTTGTAAAATTGTACATATTTTTTCTAGAACGTGTAAAGATTCTCACAAAGCCTATGGTGCTCTTTTATTTATTGTTTGTAATTATTTTGATTACTGGATATGGGTGTAGATTTTCATAATTACAAGGAATTTACAGGTAAGTGCTGAAGTAATTCTGATTAGAAATGTACAACTCGTCGGATGATACCGATCATCATAATGACGATCTCATTTCATAACGAAAGCAGCAGTTGATAATCATGCACTTTTTGTCATAATAAACAGCTTTTTGTACACTTTTTACAAGCATACTTGTAAAATGAATATAGTCATTGAAAAAAAAAACACGAAACAAAGGAAATATTTTATTTACATTGTTTGTTCATTTTAATACAGACGTGTGGTGAGCAAGATTGAGTTGTTAGATTCAGCAAACATCTCGAATGAAAGACAGCTCATCGTAGCAACCAAACTAAGGAATTGAACATACTTATTAAAGTCAGTCAGGCCAGTGACCTCTTTAGTGACCTAACACATCATTCGCCTTGGTGTTCAGTACAAAACAAATACAGGACAATAAAGTATAACATAATTATAATCAATTTATGGTACACATAACTTGTTCGCTTTTATTACCATACTTATACCAGTTTCCGGTGCTACGTTTATGGGTATTGCATTTTAATTTCCCCTTTACCTGTATCTCTTTTTAAAAATATATTCAGAGTACAAAAATATAACCTTCAGATTATATGACCAGAAATATGCAGAAGTATCATCTAATTGTTATAGTCAAACTATTTTAGTTTAAATGGCGAACATACAGATTTAGATATGGCACACAATTTTAACAATCAAGGAAAGAAGGTAAATAAACTTGTCACTCTTAAGTTTAAATGTATTAGTCCTAATAATTGTAAAACTCTATAACCTGCAGCAACTGATGCAAAGATCAAATCAGGCTAGAAAATAGACTTCTTAAATCAATACGTTAAAATCATCCTTCATTATTATCAGTCAATGTTCTTTCTTCTCCTAAATTACTATTTGATCTGAATAATGGAACACTCTTACCAATTAAAGCAATGAATATTCCATAAAGACTTCTTTGGTAGTGGTCTGATGTATTTATAAGAATAAAAACTGTTTAACTTTTGCTTTAATAATGTAGCACCATTATGCCAAACGTGAGTTGCCCAGGGAGTTGTTATATGGTATCTAAAAAGGAAATTAACTCGTAAATCACAGTAAGCAAAGTTAGTCTTAAACTGCACATTTCTAGTTAATATAAAACACATATTTACATATTGTTAGAAAAATAGCACTATCGTTTTAGACGTTATCATTTCGGCACACAAAACGCATTAGTGAAATCGACAAAAATTCACTCAAAGTGTAAATCGACAAATAAATACTGTACACTATAAAGTCGTTTACTGGATAATAAGCTAGTCTAAAACTTTATCCAACATAGAGAGCCAATGCACCCCCCCCCCCCCAACAAAAAAGGATAGGGGATAAACTGTGCATCCACGTAGTATAGTGTATGTCCACCCCCCCCCCCCCCCTCCTCATTCCTCTCCTTTTCCGAGTCAAAGGGGATTTACCCTCTACTCTGACTTTTGGTGAGACTTAGCTTATTATTGTTATTATTATTATCATTATTATTTGTATACTGCGCTTTTCCCAGAGTGGCCCAAAGCGCTTACAACAAGAAGAATCTTACAAAGAAAAAAATGAAAACTTACATGATCCCTAAAATCTGGATTACAAAAAAGAAA
This sequence comes from Strongylocentrotus droebachiensis, assembly GCA_035222895.1. NCBI lineage: Eukaryota > Metazoa > Echinodermata > Echinoidea > Camarodonta > Strongylocentrotidae > Strongylocentrotus > Strongylocentrotus droebachiensis. The sequence goes on along the minus strand of JAVYIG010000273.1, from coordinate 464,942 downwards.
TGTTTTAAGTCCCTTTTTTAATGAAGAGACAGATGGTGATTGTCTGAGTGTTAAAGGTAGCCTATTCCAATATTTAAATGCAGTTATAGTAAAAGTCCTATCTCCAGCTAGTTTCCGTGTGATGTTATAATTATGTACGACGCGTTATTTCTGCGTTTTCGGATTATAACACAAAGAAATGATATTAACATCTGACTACAAAGCTGACAAGGGTGAAAGGATAGCGATATAATTATATTGACAGCCAGAGTGCCTAAATCTTCATATAATATACAAATATTCGATCCCCTAGATATTAAGATATAATGGTCAAAAACGTTGAACTGTTAGCACCTACACGACTCAAGCAAATTAGCATTACACATTTTATCACAAACGTTTACGAATATTAGCTAACTTTTGTTCTCTTGCGGCTGAATGTAATATAGTATCAATTTGCATAGCTTTCAAAACATTTAAAAAATATATTCTATCGTAACTAAATTTTCGTTTGAAGACCACGGCTGCATACTTATTCGTTCATTTTAAAGACACACACGAAGGGTTTAAAATCTCAATCAAATTCACAAATATGCATTATTTCATATTGGTTAGACTTACTTGTTAGAGAAACACAAATTTTGTTATTACAAATAAACAGTAGTTTGTGCAAAGAGCTTGACACTTTACGTACCGTTAATAAGTAGAATAATTATTGAATCAGCGTTATAATAGTCCATCTTTATGGGCTCATATAGATTGATTATGGTCGTATGGTATATTGCAACTACACTGTATAAAGAAAATAGACATTGACAATGATCCATATAAACAAAAGATTAACGCCCTGTTTTGGCAAATCCATTGTCCTGGGCCATTATGGTATATTGTGAAAAATCTTTGTAGAATTATGATCTATTTGAAACACGGTCTATTTTGATAATGAAACAACTACTTTAATATATGTTGCACTATTCCCGAATCAAAACACTGATTCCAGTTTAACATAGAATGATTATTTGTAAATGATAGTGGACATATACATTTCCCTTAATATCGTCAGTTGTAATACAATTCAGAAGAAAAAAATTAATGCAATATTCATTATACAAAGTCTTGAAATATACATTTGACTCCAAGATATGCTTTCACGCAAATTAAGGCAAAATAAGATTGGCTTGGATAAAAGCGTTCCTAGTACCATTTTCCCCGAGGACATTGCAATGTCCAAACCTTCCAAGCAATTATGTGTTTGGCATTTATATAATTAGGAAAATTGTAATCCAGTCATTGACTAGGTGGTAGTTGGCATATGATCTAGAAACTTTTTCACTATTTTTGTGAAATGTGTAACTTTTTCAGAGTAATCCTTGCATCCATTTCCCCCAAGGACATTGCAATGTCCAAAATGTTTAAATGATTATGTGCTTTGCACTTATATGATTAGGAAAATTGTAATCCGGTCATTGAATGTTGAATCATTTTCACCCTTTTTATCTAAAAATGAAAATGAATTTTAAGTGCTTGTAATTAATCCATCTTAACGGTATTTCCTTCGATGAGATATCAACTAATGAGTTCAAGAGCGTCTACTATACAGTGTCTATTCTGTAACTCGATATCGATAGCAATGTGAAGGGGCATCATTGTTAATCCCTTGCTGTTACGTATCCCATATCACAAAGTCATCCATACCTTATCCTATTAGCATTAGAATACAATAAATGAACCATTACTTTCTTATATTTTTTAGAGAACCTTCCCATTTGCTATTTGTTTGGAGTTTGCGTCCATAATTATCTGTTAAACTATAAAGTAAAGGTATTTATTAAAGCGGGACTGCACTACTAAGTAGCTATTCGCGCCCTCTATATAGCTAACAATGCCTAAACGGTACCCGTTGGTCCCCCACGATTCCCTTTTTCTTATTTTAATTGAGAGCTGATTTGATGAGATAACCATCCTGGCCAAACTAGTGCAGACAGGCCTAATGAATCTGAAATGAAACATAACCTAAGAATAACGCCATTTCTTGCAATAGTGATTTTGTCCACATAATAATGGCATTGTCCATTCAAAATGAAACATCAAAATAGTCTTCCTATCAGTCTGTCTGGCTATTTGGTCACCACAGAATAGGAATACTTTTTACCCTGTGAGTGACTGCTTCTATTTCTCAAGTTCATTGGTGTGTCCAGACTTTTCGATCTTTCCTCACTACCACCGGAATGAATTTTGTTTGATTTATCCCCTGTCTTCCCATCCGATTTGATCGGGGAATCCCCTGTCTTCCCATCCGATTTGCCCGGGGAACCCCCTGATCGCCCTAGAGCTTGATGTGAACGCCTCATTCTCTCGTATTTACGAAGCACCTCGGAGCTAACCAGAGGCTGAAGATACGGCGATTTCAAGTTCCCTTGACTTTTTCTAGGAAGAAAACAAAGAAGTAAAAAAACAAATTTCAGAGATTTTTTTTTAAATTGGCATGAATAAACAGCATTGTTTAGATCAATGATTGTACTTGTACTTGCAAAGTTAAAGGAAGTCATACATTTAATATTCATAGCATCCTCGTTCAACAATAATCTTTGTCAATATCTAATGTTGATATATCATTCACATTTTGACATGCTCGTGAATTCAAAGTAGTATATAGATGAATTGCTTATCAATTAGAGGAAAATATTTTCGGGGCTTATATCCTGTCCCTTTAAGTATTGGCGAATTAACGCAGGAAAACTAATGCTACCCCTCCCATTTTAAACAAACATGGCTTGGTCAGTATTACGGACTTTTTTAAATTTTAAAGTAGTACGCCCCTCCCCCTTTTTTCACAATTCGGTATAGACCTATCTAAATTCATCAATTTAATTGGTCTAAATTTACAAGCCCAAGGTAGTTCACTCGTAAGATTCATGAGCATAGGAACATGAGGCGGGGGCGTTCAAAGTTCGACATTTGAGCAACCACAACAAAATTGTCAAATTGATTGCGCGCTCGATTCGCTCGCATCCGGTCGGGCTCGCATGCGAAAAATTTAGAAAATGAAGAGTTGAACCTGTCAATATTCGGGCAAACGGTGTCAGCTCCCGACCCCCCCCCCCCCCCAAAAAAAAAAAATGATATTAATGGTCTCGTACATCTATGTTTACTAGACTATATAGAAACTGGTACAGAGTTGAGTAGATGAGAAGAGGTACGTATGACCGAAACTAATAAAAGAGCCTTAGGCACTCTGGATGATACTCTATAGATGACATGAAAACCACGTAGAAGTGTGCAAACTAGGCACATCTGCCGTCTAGCCACGCGGTATCTCGATCTATTGAGACATTATCCCAGAGAGCTTAAGACGGTAGGATCAGAACAAATTAAAGTATTTCATAATATAATCATATCTCTTCCCCTCTATCACCCTTTATCTTTCAGAGTGTATACCCGTATCAACCTACATGTACTACCGTATATCTATGATAAATAAGAGGGGAAAAAACAGGATTCAGATTACTGCAAAGTTCTGGAGTCATCAAAGTCATAATACATTTGGCCCAGTCTTGATAAAGTAACAAGCACTGTACTAGATAAGATGTATATGGGACTACTCAAATGGTGTCGGGGCAACTAACTGATTTCGTAATCTTTCTATGCTCATTACTTAGCCAGTATACATTTTCTACCAAAATTGTTTGGCTAATGACATTTATTTATAATCTTGAACATTCAGTGTAAGTTTCGTTTGATTCTGTGAGAATTGAAAAAAAAAGAAAACAGATCTCACCTTTATCTTTAATGCTGTTGTAGTATTTTTTTCGTTTTAATCCTCTTTCAGTCTAGTACTGTTCCCTCATGACTAAGAGCCTGCACACATCACAACCAATCATCATCGCCTCCTTCAATCAATCTTTTTGGGCCCCAAACATAAAACTTGGCAGACAAATCGTTTGTTTTCTCATGAGGGGATATCACCTTTCTCTGCTAACGTCTCTATCTGTCTGTCTTTCTATCCCCTTATCTCTCTGTGCTATCTCTCTCTCTCTCTCTCTCCACCCTACCCTCTCCCTCTCTCTATCTATCTGTCTCCCCTACCCTCCCTCTCTATTTCTCTCTCTCTCTCTCTCTCTCTCACTATCTTTCCTTCCCTCTCTCTCTCATCCTGCTCTCTTGCTTTCCCTTTCTTTCTCTTTCTCTCTCTCTCTCTCTCTCTCTCTCTCTCTATCTTTCCTTTTCTCTCTCTCTCTCTCTCTCTCTCTCTCTATCTTTCCTTCTCTCTCTCTTCTTTTCTCTCTCTCTCTTCTTTTCTCTCTCTCTCTCTCTCTCTCTCTCGCTTTTATGTGTGTCTTCGTCAGTCTGTTCATATCTCTCTCTCTCACCCCTTCCTCTAAATGTTCATAATGTAGTAAATGATACATAATGTTTAATACGTCATCATCCTAAACCTTGGCAGTGAGAGCGAAAGGAAATGAGTGTGTGATGAAGGAAGAGGCCTCCTTTCTTCCCATTGTTATGACTTCTGGAACCCACAACAAACAAACACTTTAAAATCTTCTTGATTTAATTTGCCAGTCTTGAAAAAGTGAAAATAACATTGAAAAGGTTCATATCTCCAGACAGAGCTGTGCTCTTGTTGTTTTCGCTACGATATGGAGGTGGCGTGGTCTAGTGGGTACGTCACCGGACTGTGGATCCCATGGTTCGCGGTTCGAGTCCCGCCGCGGGACTAATGTCCTTTAGCAAGACATTAGTTGACATTTGCCGCCCTCAACCCAGGTGAGGTAAATGGGTACCTAGCAGGAATTAATTTATTAAAACGCCCTAGAGCGCCATAACGGCAGCCAAGCTAAGGCCGGGGTAATAATTGTGGAGCGCCGAAACTGTCAAGTCCGACAGACAAGAGCAGTTATACATGAACCCAATATTTTGATATTTGTAGAGAAAATATTTTAGGTTACACTTTTATTTATACGTTATCCAAGTTTGATTCCATTCCGTCACGTGGCTTACCTAGCCTTAACGCCTTGTTCAGATCTGCGTTTCTTTTCCAGTATGTTCTTCCAATGAACGTCGAATGTTTCCTGGTCATCGATGTCGGTTGATCGTCTTGGTATCACGTTCATTGGTCTCCGTGGCGAAGTCGACTTCGGAGCCGGGCCTTTCCCTTCGTATATGTATCGTGAGTTGAGTGCCACAGCATCTGTATCGGTCAGGTTTCCTGTAAGATGACAATCACAATATAGAACTGTGAAATGTGTGTATATACAAACATTGCATAATCATGTTATGTTCCATCTCTATTTCTGAATCAGCTCTCTCTGTTCTGTTACTTATATTTTGTATAAAATTAATAAGTCCCCATATCCCATTAGAACCATATTGTGATGATAATGATGATGATGATGATGATGATGATGACTATGATGATGATGATGATGATAATGATGATGATGATGACTATGATGATGATGATGATAATGATGATGATGATGATGATGATGATAATAACGATGATGATAATGATGATGATAATGATGATAACGATGAGGATGATGATGATGATGATGATAACGATGAGGATAATAGTGATGATGATGATGATGTTTTCTTTCGCCTCTTCTAGGCGCTCATGGCGCTTGCCCTACATTGTGACACAGGTATATTGTTCCTTATCTCGATATTTGCATCCCGATTTAGATCGAACGAATAGAGAAACGTATCTTGAAAACTTAAAAAACGTATGATAAGTTTACTTTAAAGGCACACTGCCATACTTGTAGCTACTTGCTCCCTCTATATAGAAAATTTCCCCAATCGGTGCCTGTTGGTCCCCCATGATCCTCTTTTTCTTATGTTAAATGAGAGCTGAGTTAATGAGATAGCCAACTGTCACATTGACCTCGCTGGCTCGCTGTGTGGTCTAATCCCTTCTTGCCCAGTAGTGGTGACGGTCTTTAATCAATCTATCGTTATAAATGATTAAATCAAATGTCTAAAAAAAAAAAATACTATCTACATACAGGTACTTTAGGTTTATTGTGAAGTGCAATAATAAGTTCATCATCACTAAGATATCGGCCCTTTTCTTAAGAAATAGCTGTGAATATTGCATTTCAATGGAACTGCTTAGTTGTGGCAACCCCTTCAGCAAAACATTAATTCATATTTCTAAGTTTGTTCTTTTCAAATGTTTTTCCCGTTTTCCATCCGCGGATAAAAATATTTCGACTTTTCCCTTTTCCGCATTCCCGCAACTGTTTAACTATCACCACCTAGAGATATATGGCAGTCAACCCTCAGGGCTGGTATACGTCATATGTTAGGTCACAATAGATGTTACGTGACGTCATTGCTTTAAACGCTCATGTATCGTGACGATCAATGGACGGAAGTATTTAAAACGCGCTGGAAGAAAGAAAGTCTTGTAACTCGTGGGAAGCTAATGGCTTTATACGATTAAAATTGATTAGGAAGAAGACGCTTGGCAAAAGAACTTCAAATAACAAGACAAAAATAGACAATAACGGGTCCTGTGAGAAAGAGAAATACACCAGAGAAGTAGCTAGATGAGACACAATAATAATGTTTAAAAAATCTTCTGGAAGATGTAATGTGTATTAATTTAAATGGGCCGAACTTGAAAATCTTGACAGAAAATTATCAGTACGACCTGATGAATTTCCGACACACCCTAAAATTAATATTTCGCATTACCTGAACAATTTGTACTACATGACGGTATTCTTTAACTGAAAATTTGTTGTTAGCGCATTTTCTTTCTTCTTTCTTTCCTACCCTGCCCCTTAGTTGAAATATTTCTTCACGCAGTGACAAGGAATTCGAACTTTCTGCTTCTTTTTCGTCATTCAGCTTTTATTGTTGTTCTTAGTTTACCCATTACTTTATTAGCATAAAATGTAACCTGCGGACTCAGTTGCAGAAGAAGGGGAAAAGAGGCAATAGCACCCCCCCCCCCCCTCACCACCACCACCACCACCACTACCAACAATATAAGCATCGAAAATTGAATACCGAGTCTCCTGTATGTTTCTTCTAAAGAGCGTTGATTATGGTCACTAATAATTCTAATAACAGGCACCGAGATTAAAATGAAAAGGAAAGAGTATTTATTTGAGTTGATAAGTATAAAGTTTGACGCTTAATTAGTGAGGTGTACTAATTACACCTTGTCTGTTCATGAATGAAATTGACCTTTCGAATTCTACATTTCTTTTCTATACATCACAACACGACGTCATGATGACATCATAGGAGATATATCTGGAATTCTTGAGGCATTGTATTTTAGCTCAAAACAGTGTAAGTAGTTTGAAGTAGGCATGGAAGTGTTGCAAACATCGTGTTACCATTATCTAATGGTTTGGAACGAGTATTGTTAAGGTGATGCAAACACCGTGTTACCATTATCTAATGGTTTGTAACGAGGATTATTAAGGGTACTCTTAATAATCTCTCACCTAGATCTAAATCTTCGATTTTCTCGCTTTCATCCGTTTCATCCACTCCATATCGCTGGCGGGATGAAGTACTGCTTTCATCTTCATCTCCACTTTCCTCTTCCTCGTCCCGAGGCTCGATTAAACCCAATTCAAAGAGAAGATCTCGAAAAGATTCCTCGATTTTCGCTCCTTTCTCTAAGAGATGTTGACAGCAGTCTCTGTGACTGTTCTTTGCAGCTAGATAGAGGACGCTATGACCAGAGCTATCCTTTGAGTTGATGAAATCTTGTAATTCTGCATCCCTAAACAGAAAAGAGGATAACAATGATTATGATTTAGTACTGTCAGAACTGGAAAGTGGACATACAATCTAACATCTAAAATTCATAAAAGTAACCAAACTTTTTAATAAAAACTTGAATTTCATGTAAATTTGTTTATTAGTACGTTGAATATACATTTCTTTTAGGCAATGGGATATTGTCATCTACGCTTCGAGTCCTTTCCGACAGGAAACAATTATTACTGAGCTCGTTTGACTAGAAGAAAATTTGGGTTGAGTTTGAATTTATTACCAAATCACTAACATGTAAATTTATAGTCAATACAATATATATAATACTATTCAATATTGAAAAGGAACTACTTTAGAAATGTATGGTCATCATTAGAATGTATCAATGACCAAAGGCTTATCCAGCATAGGACGGAGTCGACAAGAGGCGTAGCGTAAGTCCACCCATTGGGGGCCACTGGGGCGATGTAAGGGGGTGGGGCACCAGTCTCAATTGGAAAATTAAATGCAAATTTTCCAACAATGCTTTTAATTAAGGGGAAGCTGCAGAAAGTGGCTCACGTCTCTTCCTTTCTTGTCCTTTCCCATTTTGCCCATCCTCACCCACTTTTCTTTTTTTTTTTTTCTTTGTTCATCACCCGTTTGGGAAGGGGGCGTACCCCTTGCCACCTGTAGCTACACTACTGGAGTTGGCGTACTACGCCCCTGTTGGTATAGAACTGACAGATCAGTATAACTGGCAGTGGGTCTATGGTATGCAAGGCTGCCTAGATATTGCCCCCTACCAGCAGGAGCAGACCGCTTGCATAATACGCCAATGATAACTGTCGTATTATTATTAGGTATTTGGCGTCACCTGTGCATGGGAGGGAAAACCTTTATCTATTTACATCTTCACTTTGAAAACTGTCATATAATAAAATGGGAATACGTCTTTATAAGGTGTTAGTAATTCGTACCCTTCTTCTGCTTCTTCTTTCTTCTGAGAGTCAGTCTGTGTTTCGAGTAAAGCACTTAGAATGTTTAAATCACCATGCTCAGCAGCGTGATGAAGACCAGATCTGGAAGTGGAAAATGAAGAAATTATACTTTTATGAGCTCGAAATAGAATTTTTGCCGCACACAATTTTGGGGGACTAACCTCAGATTCAGTTTATATTAACTTATGTATACTTACATATTTACTACAACCATCTTCACTATTATCAACACTCTTATCATTACCACCATCATCATGATCATAGGCACCATCGTGTTCGACTTCATAATCATCATTATCAACACCAATAAGCATCATCGCCATCTTACCCATTATCATACTCGTCATCATTATAAGAATATTTTGCTCTATTTATTGAAATATCTTAATTACAATCAGAAAAACTTCACACGATTTTGATCGAGTTTTCATTCACTTCATGACTTTATTTTCAATCAAACTCTGCACGCTATCAATCCTTACCTTCCTTTTGCATCTTTCACATGTTTGCTCGATGGGCTTCGTTCGATCAAGAGTTTAACCACGCCTAGATGTTTATTATTGACCGCGATGATCAGCGGTGTTTGTTCATCCTCTAAACTCTTCACGTCAGCCTTGGCTTTATGATCAAGTAGGAGGATACATACATCCTCGTCCCCTCGTTTAGCTGCATGATGAAGGGCTGTCCAACCCTGTAAAGAAGGAAAAAATACAGTTATATTGTATTTATAAATCAGCTGTTTTTCTAATGTCAGTTGTTTCCTTCTTTTGAATGATATACAAGTATGTGCAAAAGTGTCTGAAAGTTCTGATCATTTTAAAATACACATAAAAAGATAGCCATGAGAAATTATAATCATTAGCTTTAAATTATACCATATATTATTTGATATCATATCAATAGATAATTAATCCCCTTTTTCAATCCAAAATTAATTCTCAAAGTCTCTGGCAAGGACATTAAAACAACCAAAAGTTAAAAATTTGCAGGTGCATGGGCACAAAGTTTTAGATCAGTGGGGGGACTAAGGGGACACACGACCGTATGAAGTGTTTGCACATTGTGGGGAAGGGGTTAAATGCTCCTGATTGCACCCCTCCCCTTGGATTCACCAGTGGTAGTATGGTAATAAGACGTTATAGTACATTAACTCGACTAATGCTATCATTGAAATGAATCTATTCTTACCTTTTTATCCGCGACGTCGACATTCTTACACCGTGGGATCATGATTTCCAGCATGTCCTTCTTACCGCAGGCTGCGGCATAGATGAGAGCAGTTAGACCCCTTGATTCACCTGCCTCTAACTCACAACCCTGATAATGGTAACGAAAATGGAAACAAAGAGTAGATTAAGATCTATTAGTCAGAAACAAATCAACAGTAGAGAACATTTCAGAATATATTGTCATAAATATAATAATCTGCTATCAATTGGTGTAAATATAATAATAATAATATAAATTGGGGTAAATATAATAATAATAAGATATTATTTTGTATACCGCAAATTGCAAATTGCCTCTAAGCGGTTTAAATATAGCACTATTATTGTAGTTTTATACTTGTATATCTATTTTTCACATGCGAAAAAATTATTGAGGAAGAATAAGAACACCGTAAGCTATGAATGAAATAAATTGCACACAAAAAAGGAATGTATCCTACATTTCAATTTCTATCTTCCAATGTGTTTTTAAGTTATACTCAAATAGCCGTATCCAAAGACAACCCAACCCCACCCCCTCATTTGTCATATTCAGGCCAATTTTCGTCAATCCAAGGTACTAATATTATGGTATTGATCTTTGTTTAGAGCGGCAAACGAGTTCGAGGTATAACATAAGGCGTATTATGGTATTAATTGTCCGTTATTAGCTGGGTATACTCCTCTGTACATTCGATCTCTTTATTACCTTCTCAATGAGCATTCCGGCGATGTCCGACCGATTGCTTTGTATTCCATAATGTATCGGTCTAACTCCAAACCGATCAGGTTCGTCAATCACCTTGGAGCAATCTCGTTCAAGTAGACTAGTCGCTACAGATTCCTGTGGTCAAATTCATAATTTAATCGTGATTAATAAATAATATATGTTTCTTCTAAAGCGCGCACCATATTAATGATTAATATAGATGATTTCTGTAGATGACGTGTAAGTGAACTTTTGGTGGTTTCGTGCAAAGGTAACCATTTTTTTCCTATTTGCAAAATTATGAAATTTGGTTGACATGGTTATCGTTATATCATGTATTCATACATGTAATGTATCCATTTTCAGCTATCTTGTAAACAACCTAAGTGTATAAGTTAAAGAGCAATTGAATGTAAATATGTATATAACAATATTGGTATCCCGTGCGTTAAGCTTTATCAGATTATTAAATGAACGTTTTTTTAAATTGTATTTAATTTGAAAATTCCATTCACCTATTTCTTGTAAATGATCAAGGATGATTCTTGAATGATCAGTTATTTCTAGGGGATACCAATTAATTTGTATTTTACCTGTTTATATGCTTGTGTATCTATTTTGTTTTTGATGCTGTTATTTGTTTATTATTACCAAACAGGGCCTCATGGAAGACCACCAAATTGGTGATATGTGCCACCCTGTACAAATATCAGAAATAAGTAAATAAATTAATTAACTGACCAAAGCGATAACAGTATTGTTATTAACCCCGCCATTGGATTCAGCCTCTATTCTCCATGCACATTACAGTGCACATTATTCACTCCATGGGGAGCATTCGCCTATGTACGGATGCGCACATGCTTATCCAACCACAATAAAAGCAGTCCGAAGACTGATACAGAACAACAAAGTTAAAATATTCTTTTTCCAAATTTGATTAAACAAACAATGTGAAACAGTACTGTGGCTTGATAGGGCTGCATGAAAATCAACACAATGATGAATATGGAATCTTGGAAAAGACCACGGTGGGTTGACAGGGAATACATAGTAGGAGACCAGCCTGTAGGTCCCGTGACCAATCTCTGGGAACAAAGGTTTGAAAGTGTTTTTGTGTTCCCTGATGAATACCGAACAATTTTGACGTGGGCTGCTCCCTTGAAAATCCCGGGCATTTTCGTGAGGGGTCAACAAAGGTCACACAGGGATAAAAATTCAAATAGTTCCAATCGTATCAAATTGCATATCAAATTACTCGTTTGGTCATGAGGATTCCAAAAATGTATAGTTTGCTATACCTCCGACCTTAAATGAGGGCGCTATGGTCAAAAAGGTTGAAAGGTCAACACACTTTCGGCTGGTAGTCAAATTCACCAACACAGTTAACCCAGGAAGCTGTAATGAATGGAGATACCGTCTCGACAGAATTTCCCGAGGGTAAAATATTCAAGATTAACTTGGCTTAACAAAAAGAAATGTAACCCTCTCCAGCCATCATTTCCATCAACAGCTGTCCATATCAATGCACAGTCCCCCTCTGGCATTCCAAATATTACAAAATGTTACGCAACGACATCTGCTTCCCTAAGCTCTCTATTCACTCTTTTGCAAAAATATGCAAGCATCGAGCTTTGAAGCCTTGCGTGGCACCGAAAAATTAGGTCATGTTCAGTGAAGAAGTATTTAGCTATAACATATAAAATACAGAATTCACAACATTATGACCAATGCAACTTTATATTAGTTATCAAATGCTTTTTCCGTTCTCGGATAGCTCTACTGAAGACAGAGCCATTTCAACCAGCGAAATCGACCAAGGAAATCGTGAGTTAGAGCGAATGAAAGGTTTTCATCATCATGATTTTCTCATCTAATTATTGACATTTTCCGAAAATTTCCGAATTTTTTACATAGCTAGGAAGGTAGTCCAAAGGTGTATCTTCCTAAAGAACTAAATGAAATTGTGTTATATGTTTGCGCATTTATTGATTGAGGGCTAGAAGTTGTCAAGGTATCACCACTATTCACCCCAAGTACGGGCCGGCAAAGCAAAAGCCGCCGTTCTTGCTGGGCTGGGCTGTGTGTGGAAAGGGAGGACTTAGTGTTACTAGGGAGCTGTACGGTTTTGGAGGGGGATTAAGGGAATTACGGTAGGGGAAACAAAAGACGCGCGGTGCCACGGATGGCTTCAAATGGGCCTCTTGAACGGGATCTCCATTCATTACAGCTTCCTGGTTAACCTTATCAAATTGCATATCAAATTACTCGTCTGGTCATAAGGATTCCAAAAATGTATAGTTTGTTATACCTCCGACCTTAAATGAGGGCGCTATGGTCAAAAAGGTCAATGCACTTTAGAAATTCACCAACACAGTTAACATTGTCCGATTCTAATGATTTTAGGGTCTAATAATATGTTTTCTGACATGGCAAATGCAACTATACAACTTTCAAAAGTAAAAGTGCTTACCTTGACCATGTACATTCAAAATGGCTGCCGTTTCGGTGACAAACATCTAACAACTTCTTATCCAGACATATTATTAGACACTAAAATCATTAGAATCGGACGATGTTAACTGTGTTGGTGAATTTATAAAGTGCATTGACCCTTTTGACCATAGCGCCTCATTTAAGGTCGGAGGTATAACAACCTATACATTTTTGGAAACCTTATGACCAGACGAGTAATTTGCTATGTGATTTAATAAGGTTCACTGTGTTGGTGAATTTGACCACCAGTCAAAAGTGTGTTGACCTTTCAACGTTTTTTACTATAGCGCCCTCATTTAAGGTCGGAGGTATAGCAAACTATACATTTTTGGAATCCTCATGACCAGACGAGTAATTTGATATGCATATTGACACGATTGGAACTATTTGAATTGTTATCCCTGTGTGACCTTTGTTGACCCCTCACGGAAATGCCCGGGATTTTCAAGGGCGCAGCCCAAGTCAAAATTGTTCGGAATTCATCAGGGAACACAAAAACACTTTCAAACCTTTGTTCCAAGAGATTGGTCACGGGACCTACAGGCTGGTCTCCTACTAACACTACTGCAATGGGTCAACATATAAGAGAGAGGGAAAGGAAGAGAGAGAGAGAGAGAGAGGGGAGAGAAGAAGTGAGAGGAGAGAGGGAGGGAGAGAAAGAGAGAGAGAGAGAGAGAGAGAAGGGGTAAGTGAGAAAGGGGGAATGAGGGAGATAGGGAAGAGGGATGAAAAGAGCAAGAGAGGAATAGAGGGAGAGAGAGAAGGAGTAAGTGAGAAAGGGGGATGAGGGAGATAGGGAAGAGGGAGAAAAGGGGAGAAGAAGGGGTGGAGAGGGGCAGGGGGAGTGAGAGAAAGAAAGTGTGAGAGAGAGAGAGAGAGAGAGAAAGGGGGGGGGGCAGTAAATTGCCAAATGAGAAGGGCATCAGAAGAATATCATCAACCTTCTTTTAAATTATTTCATAGAGATTGGACGCAAATTCTTTAAATACTTGATACCATTGTTAAATTTACCTGCACAGCATAGATTGCCCCCATTTTATCATTAATCTTTATAATTCATTAATGTTATAATGGATCCGGCCTTACACAACCTATTAATCACCCGTAATAACTACAGTACTAGATAAATGTATTTATATGTGACACTGGTTGGCGCCCTATAGAGAGTGAGAGAGAGAGAGAGAGAGAGAGAGAGAGAGAGAGAGAGAGAGAGAAAGAGACTCTTTCTCATGCAGATGTTGTAACCATGGTAACCTACCATGCCTTGTATGACAGCCCAGTGAAGAGCTGATCGGTTCAGGTTGTCCATAGCACATGGATCAGCGTTCTTCTCCAACAAAAAATCCACAAGATCCCTATTACCCTGTCGAGTGGTTAAAAGAGAAAGAACGGGTCATTAATTGATAGGTCCTAGAAATTAAAGGTAAAGACCAGGAATGGTCATGCGATTGCATTGTGAAAGAAACGTTGTGGAATCGATCAGAAAAGGTCGATCATCTAGCATCTAGCATCTGCAAGGTTCTGGAATCATCAAAATGATAAGAAATTTGGCCCATTCTTCGTAAAGTTACAAGCACTATACACAGAAAGATGTATATGGGACTACCCTATCTCTCTCACCAGACCATGAGAGAAATAAATTTACCAAATATATGAATTAGTAGGCGGTTTCCCGGCAAATTTGTTATCATCATGTATTAGTAAAAACATATTCTTTCACATGATTGGTAATGAGAGCTTCCATTTCATTTTTTGAAATTGGGGCGTTGCCAATACTGGTCTTTACCTTTAACAGGATCTTTGAAACGAAAGGATAGATTTGCTTGTAAAATCAGATTCAATGATAAGGATGACGGTAGTAGACAGAAAAGCAAGAGGTCATTCATTATTAGGTCCGATGAATTAACAGGATCTTAAAATGGAATCTTTGTTTTTATTAAGTAATAAATGAAATTAGCCTACAAAATCAGATTCAAAGCGAGGGATGATGATTGTAAATAGAGACGGAACAGGGCATTAATTGATAGGTCTTAGAAATTAATAATATCTTTGAATATAATATTGTTTAGTAAAATAATTAATAAAAGAAACTAACCTGTATATAAAATCAAATTCAATACTAGGGATATTGATTATAAACAGAGAAGTAACATGCCATCAATTAACAGAGGTCCGATGAATTAACAGGAACTTACAGTAGAATTTTGTTTTTTTACTCATCAATAAAGGAAATTAACCTGCAGAATCCGATTCTATATGAGAAATGACAATATGAACTCAAAATGAGATAAGGGTATTTTTAATTAACCCATAGTCATTATCTAAATCCTGCGGAAGGTACCGTGCCTGAAATCATCAATAGAGTAGGGACCGCTATTATATACACGGGTCAGTTCACGTCCAACAATACATCCTTACATAATTGTAAAGTCTGTGAATTAATAAAACTTCATTACTTTACTTGAAAGCAACCATGTATCATTTAGAGTAGTATGCTTTAAAATGATTCTTTTGTGATTATATTCCAAGGCTTGTTATATGCTCTCCGAGATAATAGATGGTGATTTGCATAAGAATTCCATTTTCCACTTAACCAACCTCGAACGGCTTACAAAAGAAGCTGGTACCAACATATTAATAGTCCGATATTATGAAATTGCTATTCTTAATAGTTTTCATAGCGCTTATCGATTTATATTGAATACCAACGGACTTTAATATTATATTTGATAATAATATATAATGAGGTCTATCGCCTAGACTTACCTCTCCAGCCGCTTGATGTAAAATAGTTTGTTGACAGTTGTCTCGAGCTTGTAGGAGATCAGGATTCTTCTCAATCATTAAATCAGCACACTTTGTATTCTAGTGAAAAAGGACATGGAAATGATAGATAATAAACATATGCCACAGTGGGAGAGCGAGCGCGCGCGAGAGAGAGAGAGGGAGAGAGAGAGAGAGGGGAGAGAGAGAGAGATAGAGAGAGAGGGGTGGATAGAGAGAGAGAGAGAAATAGAGAGAGAGAGGGGGGAAAAGAGAGAGAAATAGAGGGAGAGAGAGAGAGAGGGGGAGAGTAAAGAGAGAGAGGCGTGGGGTATGGAGAGAGAAAGTAACTAGATGCCATTTCATCATAATTTCTATAGCATGTAGCGTTGAGCACAAGACGGAAAGACTGGGGGAGAGAGAGAGAGAGAGAGGGGTAGAGAAAGAGAAAGAGGGAGGGAGCTGGGGTAGAACTACAATGGAAATAAAAGTATTCATATTTAGAAAGTCCCTATAAGTGTTTCTACGACCTTTAAGCCCTTTACAGAAATGTGAAAAAAACTGAAAAAAGGTTTCTCCTGATTTAACAGAAGGAAATATTGTAGTACGTGCTCATTGGAATTTATTTCAGATCATAAGCTCGAAACTTGATCCAAAAATAGTTAGACAAAGACAAAGAAAAACATTATATGTAATGATATTAATGGGAATGTTGATGTGTACTTACTCTATTTCTCTCTGTTCGATGGAGCGCTGTCTTTCCTTCATCATCTTTGAGCATTGTGTCTGCATCTTTACTTAGTAAGAACGAAACCTGTCACGTGATCACCAGCGTCAGAAAGACAGGGAGATGCGGGAAAAATGAGGGAGGGAAAGACGGAAAGGTGTAAAGGAAAGAACGTCATTTTTTACACATACAATTCCATCTCTTTGACAGAAAGTACTCAGCAACGACATCGCACGAGAACAAACATGAATGCATTTAATCGTGTAAGCCTAAAGACAAGGGGAATTTTAATTGATTGAAACTTGATATTATGTGCTCTTCAAATACAATTATGAACAGGCTAGTTCGAATTTTATTCCATAAGATGATAAATTCATTAGATACACATTGAAATATAATAATTATTGTTGACCGGGACAGTTGCTGAAAAAGTAGAAGCTAAGCCAAACATTATCATGATTGTAGGAAAGTATATGTAGAATGTATCGTACACAAACTGATAGCCCCGGAAAATCTTTGATGACCATGAATGCTTTGCTACCACACATATTTTATAAGGTTTGAAAATAAGAGGCACATAATAATCTTATTGTTATGTTTTGAACAAGTAAAAACTGGTGTTGACCTATGGCTAATTATAATGTGAAAATACATTGTGCATGGTCTGAATTTTAATGTTTTGATTTTTCGACTTTGATTTTGATTTTTTTTTAATAAAGTTCTTTATGTCAGGATAACAGTGTTTTAAGACAATGTCTTTTTTTTAAATTGAGACTGTTGTTAAGATTTATTAACTGCCTTTCCCTCTCCCTCTCCTCTCCCCCCCCCCCCCCCTCTCTCTCTCTCTCTCTCTCTCTCACTTTCCTACCTCTCTTTGTCACTCTTCATCCATCCCCATTAAACCCTAACTCATTTCGCTCTGTCTCTCAGTTATCTTCTTTTTCCTCTCCCCCTCCCCCTCATCTATAGACGTACCTTTTCCTTAGCACCCATATCAGCAGCAACCATTAGGGGCGTGGCCTGTGCTTTACCGCGCTGATTGACGTCAGCCCCCTTCTCCAATAGGAGATTGATGGTTGTGACGTCACCGTTAGCTACCGCGTAGATCAGCAGCGATTGGTCGTTGGAATCTTTCTGATTGACATCGGCCCCGCCTTCTAGTAATCCATGAAGGTTTGTGTTGTTCGTGAGTCCTCCATGACAACACTCGAAGATATCCTGATCGAGCTTCATGAATAAAACAAACAAAATGTTGTTTAATAAATAATGAAGGTTAATATAATAGCTTCATGTGAAAACAAGGTCGTCGAGAGAAAAACATCGAAAAGTCAAGAATCAAAAGGCGACAGATACTCAATATCCATTGTCGGAATGACGTATTGTATTTGTTTAAATTAAACATCATTGATGTACATTAATATCCTGCTCATATACATGCAATGGGTTTCATATGTATACACCAGATAGCATATTAACGGGTATTTAAAGCGTTTAACAGAAGCCTGTTGTAAATCGAAGTAAAGGTAGATACATATTACAATAAATGTATAAAAAGAAAAAGTATAATATAAAAAGTATAACAAGTGGGATCATATTACGTAATACAGTCATAATCTATGATGTAAGTGAAAAACAAAGAGAATAAAGAAAAGAGAATTTGAATTATGATGGAATATCTTAAGAGCAGAAAATGCTTAACCATGTTTTTAAAAAATGGATTAAGTTTAAAAAAGGATAAAATTCTATGTGAATGATGATTAGTTTTATATTTCGGTGCTGTTTCAAGGTGAAAATACTTGGTAGATGATTCTTACCGCTGCATCTACTAGTTCATCAGCATTCTGCTCGCCAGTAGGTTTGGCATCGCTCTCTTTACCATCATCACTCTTTTCTGCAAGCTTAACAAGCATCAGGTTTGGTGATCTTTCCTGAATAATGAGTAAATAAAGAAGGGAAAACTTGTCATGTTCTATTGCATGTGAGGCACTCGTTGTTCCGAAGGTTCTTCTTTTATAACGTTTATATTCAGACGCTTCCTAATTCCAAAACACAATTTTTATAACCGGGGGCTATTTATTCTCACAATGAAATAGGAGTCGTTATTACAAAAAGTTCGTTATTATTAAAAAACCGTACAGGGTCCTCAGTCATTTTCGAAATAATGAACCTTCGAAATTACGAACCCTATTTCATTTTTGGAAATACCTACCTCCGGAATTATGTACCTTCGAAAGAAAACGGCATGAAACTAATTTACTTAGCTTTCTGATTTGCATTTGAGATGGAAATTTGTAAAAAATTAATTTGCCATCTCCCTCCAGTATGCACATGAATAATGCGCGTTTTTGTGGTTGGAAAATTGAATAGAACCACTTTATATTCATCAGAGGCGGATTCATGATTATGTGGAGGGAGGGGTTATAGGTAAGAAAATTCATTTTCGGTGCATTTTGGGGGTCTTAAATGCCATCAAGGGCATAAACGGGGATACAGTTGCTTTTTATAATTGCTTCTTCTTTTTACAATGCTTCTCGTTATCATAATAGATACTGGCTTGAGTTTAGACGGAGGTATGTGCCCCCATCGTGAAACCCCTGGATTCGCCATTGCTTACTGTATCACCAGGAATAAGTTGGGGTCAGTAAATTTGTTGGATCTGCCACTAGGTCAAATGGAAGAGCACAGGGGGCAAGTGCCCTCCATAAAATTTGAAATAAATTAATTACTTATTGCTATAAATTTAGCAAAGACAAATTTGCTTTGGAATCCAACCTTGATAGCAAACTACTCTAGTGGAAAGTAAACAAATCAGACAAGACATAGTAGACTAATGAAAGAATGAATGAAATCGGGGGAAAAGAGAAAATTATGAATTCGTGAAAGTTGTAATCACTCTGTTAGTGGCTATTCGAATTGGCCGAATCGAAATGTCTTTGATATGTAGTGGCTGATGATTTTCCCATTTGTATCAACGCAAAAATGAATACAATATAACTTTTTCAAAAATGTATGACTCATAAGGGTCTTTTTTTTTAGAGAGAGAACCTCAATAATATGCTACCCACAATCTTCAAATCCGAGGGAAATCGAAACATGTCTTAATCATGATTTGGATTGTGTGAGAAAGTGGTTAGAAAGAAACCAACTTACTCTGAATACGGACAAGACATGCTTCATGATTTTTGGAACACCGCAGAAATTGCTGAACTTGCAATACACACCAATCGCAATAAAAGTTTCTAATGTACCAATCAAGCAAGTTCAAAGTGTAAAATATCTGGGAGTTTGTCTAGACCAGCACATGACGTGGCAGGATCATGTGAAATACACTTCAAATAAAATTGCCTCTAGGTTGGCCCTACTTCGTAGAGTCAGGAAATATCTCACAATCGATAGTGCCAAACTACTTGCCAATTCCCTTATCCTTCCTTACTATGACTATTGTAGCGTTTCATGGACGACTTGTAATAAAAGAACAAAAGATATCTTGATTAAGCAACACAAGCAGATGGCAAGAATTGTCCTGAAAATAAATACTTTGATTCCCACATCTGAAATGTTTAGTACCCTGAGATGGATTGACATGGAAAAAAGATGGGAGTTCAATAAAAGTAAATTAATGTATGATGTTATGAATAATAGTGCCCCATCATATTTATATGATATGTTCACCCTGTCCGCCCATACTCATAGATACTCAACAAGGAATGCTGACAATTTGGGCGTCATTATTCCAAGAATTAAAACAGAATGTGGAAAACGTGCCTTCTCAGTTGATGGTGCTCTTCAGTGGAATAGCCTACCCCACTCAGTTCGAAATGCCCCGACCAAGAATAATTTTTGTTCTCTCTATTTTAAGCAGCGATCTTAAAGATAAATTTGCCTTTCTTTCTTTATTTATTTCTTTCATGAATATTTACATAAATTTCTCAATATAATAATTTGTTAAAATCTAAATAGATCATTGATAATAATCAGAGTATATTGTTATCGATTTGAAATTGCTCATTGAAATTTATCATTCTTACTACGGCTTTGTTTCATTATTCACTCTTACTCTTTACTCACTTTCTGTTATATGTTGCTATGTATTGATGTTTTCCATGATGTTTATATTGTTCAAGTAGTTTGTTTCTTCATATATGTTCATTTATGTACAGGGCCCCCTGGAAAACAGTACTTTGATTACTGACGGGGCCACCCTGTTTAAATAAAACGGAATAAATAAATAAACAAATAAATATATATTTTGAGTCGTCCCCTGAAAGAAAAGGCGCTCATATATAAAAAAATATTAAAAAAAGGAAAACACACACAGAAATTCAAGATTAGAGATATCTGCGACAACGTCACACTCTACTAACCAAATCGCAAATTTGAAATTCGCACAGACTTAGTGATGTCATTATCTAAAACGTATTTCATTACTTTCTTGTGTTTTAGTCCGATTGTTTTTCTCAAATTTTCTGTTTCTCTGATTGTTCTGCTTTCATCATACAAACGAACTTATATATATTTGTTTAGATTGCCCTTTAATACAGACATCTATGTATATACCACTTCTCCCCGTGAGCATGAGGAACATGCCCGTGGCTGCTGTAAATTATTTTAGAACTCATATCACTGGTCACAATGGACATCATTTTCGTTAAAAAGGTAATGGCTTTTTGGAATTCGTCTTTTTGGGATGTTCAGAATCACAATGATTCATCATAATCATGATCATTCCATAAAATTACAATTGTGCTTACGATAGCTCAGGCGGTAGAGCAGTGGTCTCGTAATCCGGTGACTCGAGTTCGATGCGCTAGTGCCCTTTGGTAAGGCATTAATCCTCATTACCAGGTCCCTCGGAGAGGACCTAAAGCCGTCGACCGCCTGGTTGCTTAATTACAAGCAGTTGTGATTTCTTAGCAGTCAGGTAAAATAACCACCACCTCCAAGCTATTTAATTCCGTATCAGTGAAAATTACCCCTGGACAATCACCCCCAGTAAATTACTAGTACATTTAGCCCCCGAGGACAATTACCCCCATCCCTGTAAATTAACCACTAGGAGAATAACCAACTAAAGGGGAAGTCCATCCTGAAAATAAGTTGGTTGATTTTATTAACAGAACATTTTTGTTTGGTAGGGGAGTAGTAATTGTCCATGAGGGGGGGGTGGGGTGTGGGTGGGGGAGGGGTGGTGATTGTCCCCGGGATGGTTTGTCCTTGGAGGGTAATTTTCCTGGGGTTAATCGTCCTTGGGGAGTAATTTTTCCCCTGGTAATTGGCTGGGGGATGATTGTCCAGGGAGTAATTGTCCTAGAACCATTTAATTAATTGACTAAGTAGGTTTCATGTGATGTTTAATGAGCATTGTGCTCTGTTATAAATCAAATGACACACTTCGAGGGATTAAATTCAGGCAAAATCATTAACATCACGTAAGAGTTGTTGCCTTGACAACAATAAACTCCAAATCATTACACTAATGTTACAGTATATCATTAAGTCGATAATGATCATAATTGCGACATTTTGATCTATTGCTCCAACATCCTTTTCAATATCAAATTTGTTAAAAATTGTACCTTATCCACATGCACATGAAACAGCAATCCATAGGTATCGCAAATCTTCATTTTTGTCATCCTCCCACCCGTCCCTCTCTCTATTTATGTCCCTCTTTCTCTCACACTCTCTCCCTAGATTTCTCTCGCCCTATTTCCCTCTCTTCCTTACTATATACCTTTCTTTCTTTCTCTTACCCTCTTTTTCACTGTGTATTTCTCTCTCTCTCTCTCTCTCTCTCTCTTTATAATATATATCCCTCTCTCCCTCTCCTCTCTCTCTCCCCCTCTCTCTCTCTCTCATCGACCACATTATTCTCTATCCACTTTGCGTGTGTCTTCCTCTATCATGTCTACCTGTCATTCTATCTGTCTCCCGTTTATGTGCAAATAGAGGAGACGAAACTGCATTCATTTCAGACATTATATCTCACCTACGATCACATTGTTATTAAATGCCAATATTTACAACACCCATCGGTATAATTAAGTGTTGATTCCCTAGCAACAAATGAGCGAGTAAACAGTATCGCGCGACTAAGTGTTAACGTTATATAAGATCTGTCCCATCATCAATTACACGTCCATTATAACAGTGTCCGATGATGACTAATAATTTCCCCAAGCTATATTATGTACAGGTATGCAGACACAGTATTTGAAGCTGGAATATTATTGTAACACTGGCCTGGTATAAACATGTACTGTGCGCGCAAGGAAATTATGGTAAATTTAAATGTTGAGACTATGCAATTGATATTCCTTTATCTGCTCCAGTTGGTCGGTTGAATAATGAATCAATGATTCATGAAAGTCAATGGATCAAAATGTTATGTTAAAGGCATTGTTTAACAATGTTCCCAATGTTACAAATCTGAGATGCATGGCCCTACGTGTTGTCAGTGTCTGTGATATGGTGTAATATTGAAGCCCTACAAAAAAAAGCACTTCAAATGATCATGATTTTACCAGTCTAATTTCCCCCCATAGACTGTATATGTACGGTTTTTGAAATTTCGAATTCCAATCATAAGTATCTTGATAATCAGACAGGCGATCGACTTGTGGGTTTATAATTATCGCGTCATTAACTAAATCCAGGATTTTGTTTAGAATCTGAGACAAAGATACCCAATCCCTATAAATTAGTGTCACTTACTTTCTCATTTCTCTTTCCGTGGCACTCTGACGAACAAAACACCGTCTTATGTTTGTCATAGATGCTGTAGAACAATGGTGGTTTTCCACATTCACTACAGCCTGCACTCATCGTATCCTTCTCGGTTGTTTCCGTTTCACCTTCGGCTAATTTCGTTGAGTCTTCGGCTGTCCCCAGCGATTCGGAAATGCTCCGACCCTCCTCCTCTGGATCACCTAATTCAAACGAGAAACAAAATGAAAATGACAGAAAATAATCCTTTAAATGATATATCAATTATAGAATGGGCTTTCGGTGTTTCAAATACTTTGCACATTATATATAGGATTGTCGGCAAAATATACGATGTTTAATGATTGCTTAGGTGTCTCAGTCAGAATATTCTTAATAACAACCATCTTGATCTATTAGAAAAGCATTATGATGGAGTCAGTAAGGTTTAAATGCCTGCTCATGTCGAAAAATCAAACGGTATTGGGAGAGTGAATAATATTTCAACATTAATCTATGTGCCATTAGTATTGTTAAGACAGTTGATGACTCTCTGACGAGAGGCTCCGCTGTACATGCACTGTTCTTGGACAATAAAAACTCGTCATAACGAAGAAAATACCATCTTATTGACCAAAATGTATCATTTTAAACGATAAGGCGCGAAAATGCAAATGCGATTAGAGGTCCAACAAAAACTTGCGTTTCTTACGAGGCAAGTTTTTCTAGAATTTGTAATAATACTGGGATAAGAGCCGATTCCACTACACATGCCCGCTGATGAAGAAGCTAACTGTTTTGAATATAATTTATTTACTTCCGGAAAATAAGTCGACTATCATCGACCAAACGATGTTAAATGATACTCACTTTTATCACCGAGAATCAACCAACAAAGGGATACAAGACAGTACTCATGAATTATAATCTCAGATGTGATACTTTACACTGCGTACACTCAAAGTATGCTTCAAAATATTAAAGAGCTGATTAGCATAAAGACGTTCGAGCTGAATCATGACGCATGATTATATCCATGTAATTGAGGTTTTTCTTCTTCGTAAATATTCAAATTCTCTAAATATCCTTAATGAAGTGAATTGTCTGTTCATTCAAGACAAGAGGAAACATTGTTACCAGAATATCTTGGTATTTAATGCGATTATTCCGGATGCCAGTCCAACAAACTTTAGGAGATAGAATGCCGCGATAAAAACGATGAGATGTTTAAACGATTCGAACCATCTGAGATCATTTCCAAAGCATGGATTTATTATTGATACTATGACCTATCCCAAAGCATTGTTAAAGTTGATACTCTAAGACAATCCCAAATACTGAGATAATTACATAAATAGAAAGCTTTTAACCCCCATAATAACACCAAATGGTGTCCACCCGACAAAACAAGTTTAGAATAATGAATTTATTCGAGTAAACTCTACCAAAATATCTAAGTCTGAAACCCGGAAGTGCACGTAGAGTCGGGCCTCTATCCGTGACGTCACGAACGGGAGTCATGGGCTCAGTGAGAGTGAATGGCAGTGATATCCCTACGTAAATGCTATCCTGTCAGAGCTTAGATTTTTTGTTGTTAAGGAGTATATTTGATGGATTTTCTGTTTTCATTTGAATGAAGAATAACGAAGCAACATTTTCCAGTCGCTGATTTCTTTTTATATCCTCATATTCACCTATTTGGTAGAGATTTAAGACGAGTTTACTGCTTAGGAATTAAAGTTAAATCGTGCACTTATGAATAGGCGGATGCATTATATTGTCATCAGATGTACATGAGCAGTTTTGTAAAAACGAATAGGTCTAGAACTATGATAGTACTTATCATAGATGTGTGTGACTGCCTCAAAAAAGGATACAGTACCAGTTAAACATTTTATGTTGTAAAATATCAAACTTGAACGAGATCATGCAAGCGCGCTTCCTCTATAATATTTTGGCGAGTGATGCGGCTCTTGCATGAACGTTCGTGAAGCGAGCAGAATCGGGAGGTAAGACCAAGCCGCTGCTCTAGGCGCTGCTTGCTTGTGATGGAACGTACGTGCGCTAGTTATATGTTTATCGGCAATTGCAAGAGAATGAAAGCGACGTTGCCAGCTAAGAAAAACAACTAACAAAGACTTGCTCCTGACTACCGGTGTCAGAATTGGTAGATGAAGGATGTTCAGGGCCAAGGAAGGCGAAAGACATGGGAAAAAGGAAGAAGAAACCATCGAGAGAGTAGTGTATGGTAATGAACTGTGCATGGGTAGACAGTTACTGTTCACTCCGTGCCTGGGCCGATTTCAACACCAAAACAAAAATTATACATGGTGAAAATATCGACTAATAACATCGTTGGCATGTATATGTCATAATTTTTAAAAAGGGGAATTGATATTAATACTATGAAGTACTAGGGGAAGGTAAAGAATTGTACATAGAATTATGATTTATTAGACTTTTCAGCCTTTGAAACAAAAATATGCAGAAAATCGTATCACTCTGCACATGTTTCCTATGGAACATCCGGGTACGTGAATATACTCTCTCCCGGACGTGAGGTCATAAATAGTAGACAAGCGCCGTGACTGATTTTCTATGCAAAGAGAGGCGGATATTTTAGACATTTCAATTGAGGATTTCGAGTAGACAGAATTTTTTTGTGATATACTAAGTAATTGAAAAACTTAAAAATAACATATACTTGCCGTAGGTAACAAATTAAGGGACATTTATTTGCTTAGAGTATCAACTTTAAGCAGTGATGAAAAGCAATTCATTATAATTTGAATTGACACGCTTTAGGGATTCGACAGTCGAGACGAAAATAGGGCAATGAGAACATAGGTGAAAGAGGGTATGGTCGAAGGGAGGGGGAAGAAGATGTGCGAGGGAGAGGGAGAGAGACAGAGGGAGAGAGAGAGAGAGAGAGAGAGAGAGAGAGAGAGAGAGTGAGAGAAGAGGGATGGAAGGGAGAGGGGGAGAGAGAAGTGAGAGAGAGAAGGTGAGAGAGAGAGAGAGAAGAGGGATGAAAGGGAGAGGGGGAGAGAGAAGTGAGAGAGAGAAGGTGGGAGAGAGAGAGAGAGAGAAGAGGGATGAAAGGGAGAAGGGGAGAGAGAAGTGGGAGAGAGAGAAGGTGAGAGAGAGAGAGAGAGAGAGAAAGAGAAAAGAGGGGATGGAGACTGCATAGAAAAAAGAGGCACAGAGAAAGAGAGCGAGAATTGGAGCGCAGGCAAAAAGAAGGAATCAATTAAGAGAGAAAGAAAGAGGAAGACAAACAGACATACGGACAGACAGACAGATACATAAATCGAGTGGCATATTATTAAGAGCGAAGCTAACACTAGACAGGAGACATAATGATTCACTCTCATTGCTACAGGAGAATGACTACAAAAAATAGAAAGAGAGAAAACAGAAGGAGAAAGGGAAAATCGTATGTTTGTGTTTAAAAGAGAAGATTTGCATTCAAAATTGATTCTTGTTTTTGTTGTTGTTGTTGTTGGTTGAATAATTGATCCCCCCCCCCGCCCACACTTCCGGAATATGCACCACAGCCCAAGGTCTCGTCCATAATTAACACGCATTCATAATTATACACGGTATATGGAGTCTTTATTGTTATCAATAATAGAAATTCATTCCACAAATTGAGCAAATGGATCTCTGTACGTTGAAAAGTATAAATCATTTAAATGGCACGTATCCAGCATGTGAACAAAACGTTTCATGGTCGTCGTTATCGAGGTGAAACATTTCATTCTATGAATTATGAACTACTAGTCTTCAACACGAGGGGGAAAGTGCGTTTACACTAAGAGTTGTCTTATAATATCTGGTTCATAGTTTGCGGTGGCAAACAAAAACCATATTACACATTGCGTCTTAACTGTACCTCGACCCTGTTTATCTTCTAGACATGGTAGATGCAAAATATTTGAAATCCGTTGTGTTGAATTTGAAGAAAAAATTATCATAAGAATGGCAGTCATGCAGGTGAAAATATGATGTAATACTATACACATCATCTTTCAGTCATTAAAGATAAAGGTGAGTTCTGGTTTTAAAAAAAATGAATTCTCACAGAATCAAACGAAAATTACACTGAATGTTCAATATTACAAATAAATGTCATTTGCCAAACAATTTTGGTAGAAGATGTAAACTGGCTCGTCTGGCTGAGTAATGAGCATAGAAAGATTAGGAAATCAAGGTTAGTAGCCCCGACACCATTTGTGTAGTCCCATATAATCTTTCTGTGTACAGTGCTTGTTACCAAGACTGGGCCACATTTATTATAATTTTGATGACTCCAGAATTTTGCAGTACACACCAATACTGGCATGCTACATGATCAACTTTTTCTGATCCATTCCACACCTTTTCTTTCACAATGCAATCGGACGACCAGAACACACCTTTATCTTTAAATGAAATGGCTGTCTCGTGGTCTGTCGCCTCCCCCTTCTAGCTTCTTATCATTTGACAGATACAGTAAACTAATTTATTGATAGCTGAATATCATAACGTTATAAGTTATCTCTTATTCCCTTTTTGTAAATGAATAAAATTAAATTAAGAGTTTGTGCGTTATCAGGATGAGCGGAGGAACGCCCCCAAATCCATCCTGGGTATTCGGTAAATAACATTCTTTCAAAAGTAAGAACATGTTTATATGCATCGTGGTACTTTTATTAAGATTTCAAATATCAAGTAACTCTATAGATACCCACTCCCTCGCCTCGCACCTTGTCGGCGCTTTGGAAGGATTGGTGGACGCGAGGTCGTCTGCAAAGTTGATCTGGACGACCCCAATCCCCCTCCCCTTCTCAGAATGTATATTCTAATGAAAATTATTGATATATAACTCAGTATAACGTTATATTTAGACAAATCTATACTGTAAAAGTACACGTCACCTTTATGAAAATATCTGTTTGGTCCATATATCAATCCAGGCTTATCAAAATGATAATTGAAGTCGGTGATATCAGTGTGATTTATCTCATTTTCATTTCTTTCCGAATACCTTAAAATTCAAGGATAATCACTTCGCTCTAGGGTAATTCATTTAGTTTGCGATCCACGGTGCTACATATATCAGCAATATGACTTGTGTATATCCTAGTATCGTCTTTTCATATTTCCTTCAACATAATCATTATCAGTTACCATGACAATGGTTTTACTCATGATAATTTTAATTCATTTACTACTTTATTGTTGAATACAATTAGATAATTTTGTTTACCCAGGGAAGCCTCATCAGCATCAATGCTGTTCTTCCTGAGGGCCCTGCACTACCCCAGGAATTGCCAGGTACTCATTTACACCGGGGTGGAGAGTGGCAAATGTGGATTAACGCCTTGCCAAAGACGTTAGTATACCGGGCTGGGATTCGAACCCTTAACCCCAAGATTGAGGGTCAAGTGAATAAACCGCTATACCACGACACCTCCCTTTTCATACTTGACTCTGAGTGTCTGATTTATAAGCAAAGCTATGATGATAGTTATCTGAACTAAGTATGACTATGTGACCATGTTACCTTTCCCCACCCCCACTCTCTCTCTCTCTCTCTCTCTCTCTCTCTCTCTCTCTCTCTCTCTCTCTCTCTCAGTCTCTCTCTCTCTCTCTTACTTTCTCTTTCTATCTCTCTCTCTCTCTCTCTCTCTCTCAGTCTCTCTCTCTCTCTTACTCTCTCCCTCTCTCCTTTTCTCTCTCAAGGCTTCTGTTTGAAAGTTTCTATTACATGAATGTGTCCAGCGGTTCCCATCATACTTTAGTCCTAAATCGTGTATAAACTATATATTTATTTGCATATTTGATATTGCCACTTCCTATCTAATCCATGAAGTAGCAGCAGTAGGATACTGTGACGTCACAAATGGATCGATAAGTCGATCCCCTCCTCTACAATCACTATTGATGAGGGAGACAATAGTCTATGGATAATGTGCAAGCCTTTCGAAATCAATGAGCGCTGGCAGGTGACATCATTGTAAAGACCAAACACTCACACTGCCTCGATCGGTAAAAACTCTCTCCTCCTCTTTCTAAACGCTTAGTCAGGCGCGATTGTGGGTGGTTGTCCCTCGTACATACACACATACACCCCCTAAAAATATATACATAATTATGTATATATGTAAACAGAAGAAGAAAAAAGTAATGGAGACAAACAAAGTGGGGAAGTTGGAATAGAGGGAAGAACAAATCGGAAAAGAGAGGAATAAAAATAGGAAAAAAGACTTCACCATCTTCCTCGTAAATTTAAAAGAAGCGATATCATTTGAGAATAAATGCAATTTTAAAATATGCCTTTTTTAAGAATGATCATTCTTCTAATTTTATGAGAATAGGGACGACCTGAGTACAATTATCACACTGTCTTTGAACGTCAGGTGACAAAACATATTTCCTATCATTCTTTCTACAGATTTCATTAACGGAATGATAACCAAAAAAAAGAAAATATGAGATTAATATAGACTTACATCAAAATGTATTCTCGGCATCAAATTGAATGACTTTCTTTTTAAATGCCAAAATGTCACTTCTGGCATTTCATATTTTCCACGATTTCCTATTAGCACGTATCCGTTTGTTTTTGCTAAAGCTTAGCCTTGACAAAATTCATAACAGGTATAAGTGTCTGCAGCAAAATATAATACATTACGAGAAAAAAAATGTTTTTGCTACTTGTTTATTTTCGTTCACCAACGTAGTTCAATTTAGAGTTAATGTTGGATATATTTCATTCCAATAGTAGGATACTACGCATTATAACTATTGCCTGATAGTGCTATAAGAAAAGTTAATAATAATATTTAATTTTTATATAGTTAGTTTATAGTGCCATAAAAGACAGAGGAGATGTGGAGATGAATTCCATTTTAGTTTATACTTTACGAGTGTATCTGAATCATGAATCGAATTAAATCTGAATTGTGAATTGAATTTAATTACTTAGTTTGAATTATGAATTAAATTTTAGTGTGCATTTTGAAATATCGCATTTCATGTTATCTATGTTCAAGTCAAATGTACTATTCTGTATCCATTTGTGTCGTATTGTTGTGTATAATCTGTAATCTTGTATTGACATGCAAACGAAACACATTTCCAATCATTGGACAATAAAATTTGAATTGAATTGAATTGAATGAATCGTATATTATATTCATCTTGATATAAATATACTGCTTAATATCAACGTTTCTGAGCTCTGCAGATTAAATTAATAAATTATGATGATAACCTTCAAAATGTTCATCTCCAAAAATACACGATAGATTCGTTCATTTTAATTGTTCCCTCGTGCGTTATGTGAAAGGTTACACGAACCCGTAGTCAAGCAAATGAAAGAGGGATATTAACATAGCAACAAGTAAGGATAATTACAACCTTTTAGGTAATAACTATAACTAGGTCTAAATTACCCAGGGTAGCAGCATCAGTATTGTAACCAGTTACACCTGGATGGAGAAAGGAAAGGTGAATTTATGTCTTGCCAAAGGACATTAGTGTCTGGCTGGGATTCGAACCCTCAACCCCTGGATTGAGATTCAAGTGATTGAACCACAATACCTCGATAACGCCACTATTATTTGATATCTTTGAAAGGGGTCCTTCCTCCTTCAGCATCCCCCACCCCCGGGATTTACCCCTCCCACAAATAGCAGTAATCATGGAAGAATCCTGGATCGATGAACAGGCCTAGACCTACAACATCGTGTATTAAAGTAAAGTAAGTAAAGTAAAAAGATCGAAGTGTCAAATGAACCAACTCTTCATTTTTCAAATGTGAAAATATAATTTCCAGATGATATAATGTGTGCTAATAATAGCGAGTAACAATTTTTCTTAAAGTCTAAATATCTGTACGCGTTTCTACAGATACCCCTGGTAAAAAGACATGTTAGCTGCCTATCATACTCTTTTTCTCAAGGTCTATAATTATAACCGTGATATGGGTTGAAGTGTTGAACCCATCCAATTAGATGAAATTAAATTGGCAGGCGATAAAACGCTATTCAAGGGAGAGTATGTGTCCGCTATAAAGGATAACCTTCGCTATTTTTGTATGCATCTAGCTACGCTCTTTTAATTTTTATTAGGATTTTCTATATTCATGTATTATTCCATGGTTAATTGAATTAACTCAGTCTCCATGCGATGAAGAAATACTTATCAAAAAATATTCTATAAATAAATGTCTGAAGCATACAATATTCGGAAATTAGTTATAATTGGAATATCGTTTGAAATGAGACGGAGACACACATCAAATAATTTCAACACAAAACACCCTTTTACCTTAAATTGACCTATCTACATATACATAGCAGGTTATTCGTCAGAAAAAATTACTGGATCTACATTCAAATAATCATGAGAAAAAATGATTAGGAATGTATCTAGACTTACCCATTTCATATCAGTATATGCGAAGGTGCTGAGAGACTCAAGCCGCTAGCGGATTCCTGGAGTACGTATATATCATATTGAGTGGTGTCCTCCCTCGCTCAGCGCGTTACTATGTAAACGATGGACGCTGTCAACTCTCATAAAACGTGCTTTATAATTATGTAATTGAATATGGTTGTTGAATTCTGTTACGAGGCGTGTACCAGAAAATAATCCATTAATAATTCGAAGGCAGGAGCATTGATTTATGAGATACGTCCCTCAGTTCTGGTATCATGCACCTATGTGCTCTTAGTCTGTCAGTATAATCACATGCTTTGATTTGTGTACTGTCAATACACATCAAACTGACGCAATGATTATACACCACACGATATTTTGTACAAGGCCCATACGTATTTCACACTTTGTGTCAGGTATTGTGTTTGCTTTATGCTGTTACGTAAACTAAAAGAGCGACGGGCGGATTAAAAAAGAACGATTCTAGCATGAAGGCGGTGGTGCATGGATCATTATTATTAAAGAAAATGAACAGAAAAGACCCAAATATGCGAACGCCAGCACGATGACACATTACTGGCACGTTGCGGAGGGATTAAGAAAGGCATTTAATATTTATTGGCTAGTTATTGCTGTGCGTCTCAATATTTCCAAGGCCGAAGACCTTCATGTACTGTCCGTTTATTGTTACTATGGAAACCTGCAGTGGACAACAACTGACCGGATCACCCGAATAATAGGGACAACAGACTCTCGTGTAATTAGTTGCCGGGAGCTATCTCTCTCTCTCTCTCTCTCTCTCTCTCATTCTTTCTCTCTCCATCTCTATGTCTCTCTCTCTATATCAGTCTGTCTGTCTATTGGACTCTATTCCTCTCTCTCTCTCTCTCTCTCTCTCTCTCTCTCCCTCCCTCTCCCATTATTTCTTTCGTCATCTCTCTGTCTCCCTCTATCCGTCTTTATGTCTTTCCCACTCTCTCTCTCTCTCTCTCTCCTCTTTTCTTTGTAAGTATCATTGTCTAAACCACTTTCCATAATTCTAGCCACCTCGATTGTTTCCCTTAATCATATTTCACAGTTACAACAGTAACCAACAAAAGAAGAAAGAACAACAAAGGGAACATTTTCGAACATCGTGCACGTGCTAGCTGTTAATGGCAGTTTATTTATTTCGTTGATACCATTAGCCTATATCCACGGTAGAATATCAGAGTCGAACATTGACAGAAAGACCAATGTTACGAGTAGGCCTATATAACTATTTCCGTTAGGCTCTATCCACGGTCGAAAAGACGTTCGAAAAATCATCTTAGATAATTTCAGTAGCCGCTACCAATCACCTATACATTGCAAAGACGTATTAAAATTGCCCTTACGTAGATTTCTTTAAAGTTAATTATACATGTATGAATTGAAACGTGTATGCATAGCCATTCATTACTTCCTTTCATCTGAGTAATGTTTTGACAATTATCATGATTATATCTCATTTATATTAGTTATTACACAACATTTCTTTTACTTATAGTTGTACACATCTTCATATTTCAGACTTTTGTTCATTGTCTATGAACTGGGTATAGTACTAAAAGATTCTTGGCCTGGGTAAAATACGCATTACACACTGTCAAAACGTTTATTGAGCATTATAACAAAAATATAGCATAAACATGTTAAAGGTAATAATGGTGTATACCAAAACCATGTAATCACATAAATTTGTTTCATTTTATGTTCACCTTTAGGCTTAATAATAATCGTTTGCATTTGGTATATTGCTCCATTAATAAGTTATCTCCTTCGCATTTCAATGTTGGTATATCAATCATTATTGTGTTACATTAAATTATTCTTATTAAGAATTAATGTTGTCAAGAATTTAAAAGATATCCCACATCCTATCGTCTAGGCAAACGTATATTATTTGGTAACCTTATCAGTGTGATTTATGATGCAACAAACACAAATATAGTAATAATTTTTTTCTTTCTATCAGATATCTTATATTTACAATTTCTTACACAATAACAGCCCCCCCCCCGCCAGTCATCCACGGAACTACCAGATTATGTGATTTTGTATATGTCACCCCCCCCCCCTCAACAAGTCTGGCAACGCCCGTGCTTTCAAAGTGTATGTACATACTTTTTTTTTTGGTTCCAAGATCGATGCATGTTGAGATTCAATATTTTGTGTGTTTGAAAAAGAAGAAAGAAATTAGAAAATGTTATTTGTACTGAATAACAATAAGGAGAAAAGATGATATTTACTTCAAATAAATAGACTAATCTTCATACACTCTGCGGTTAGGAAGATTAAAGGGATCTGGTAACTTTGTCTCAGATTCTGAAACAAAATTCTAGATTTAGCTCATGATGCAATGATAATTTTAAACCTTTAGGTCAGTCAGGAACCCCATGACTTTTACAAGCCGATCGCTTGTCTGATTATCAAGATATTTAAGATTAGAATTACAAATTTTGAAAACCGTTCGCCTGACGGTTTTCATGACACTACAGTCTATTGGGGAAAACGAGTATGGTAAAACCGGTCACTCAAAGATTTTTACTTTTTTGAGGCACTTCTTGATCATTTTGAAGCGCAATTTTTTTAGGGCTTCAATATTACACCATATCACATACACCGACAACATGTAGGGCCGTGTATCTCAGATTTAACATTGTTACACGATCCCTTTTTTTAAAGAGGAATACGTAAGGTTTATAACACTCGCATTTGATTTCAATTTTGTTGAAGTACATTTTTGAAGAGATACTAACTAACGAAGTAAAATCAGAGGTTTGTTCCAGTGTTCGAACCAATAAAGGCCCTACACACTAACAAATAAGGGTGCGATTCGGGTGCAGACTTGCATCCACCTACGCGTATTTGGCAGAGGGTGCTGCTATTGAAGAAGAAGGTGATGTTATTGTAGCAGAATTGCACCCTTATTTCTTATAGTGGGTATGGGGAGGCTTACAAAATTGTTCTATTATCTTTTGAACATAGACTTTAAAGAAAATCTGTGTCCTTTGACGTTCTTAAAGGGAAACAGGAGAAGATTTTCATTAATGACGGTTAAACTGACGTCGATAGCTTCTCACATCTCTCGTTATTGTATTCTGGCTTGCGTTTCTTCGACGTCTAGACCGAGTGCATGATGGGACACATTCTGAACCCTCCACGTCACAAATGAAGACTTTACAGTGAATGTATACCTATAACGATAAGAAATAAGATCAAGGAGATATAATACCAATGAAAAAATTGTTAGGTCTATTACGGATAACTTTTTATAGCAGTGCAAATATGGCATAGTTGGTATTTGGACCCTGGTTACAGGCTCGTGTCTCAACTTCGGTCTTTGAAACTCACTTGTTTCTAAAGAAAATGGGAAATTACAAAAGCTCTGGTATCACGTTTTATCAAAAAGCAATAAATATGTATTTAATAAATGTATATTTGCTTTGTCGAAATTCCTTAACGAGGCGAGACTTAAATCTGAGTATGTGATGATTAATGCTTTATCAAATATTTGACATTTACGCACAATACAGATGTTTTCAGGTTAGGATGTGTTTCTATATCATGAAATCAAAGTATCTAAACGCATCAAAAGTAATATCGAGCAAAACTGAAAATGAACGACAAAAGGGGGGTGCTCATATTCATATCAGGAAACAATTTTTATCGCAATTTGTTGTTTTTCGTTGACAGGTACTCTCAATTTAGTTGTGTATCCAAATGGGTGCAAAGCAGACAAAGAAAACAAATGAATACACATTCTGCTTGCTTCATACCCATCTCATTTTATCCATAGAGTTATTCAGTCTACCAATATTCCACATCTCCCAAATAATTATACACGTTGATATTTCTTGATTTGTCGGGTTGTGAGACCAAAAGTTAATAAAGATGAAAAACTTTTTCTCCGACATTCAAATTATTTTTTCGTTTGTTCTTGTTTTAATATGTTTGTTTTAAAATGCTATTTGTGTTTGAGTTTTATCGAGTTTTGAGACAAAAAGTTAATAAAGATATAAATCATTTTCTCCGACATTCAAATTATTTCTTTGTTTATTCTTGTTAGTGTTTTGTTATTTTTTTAACAAATGTTGTTTTTGTTTTGTGTTGGAGTTTTGTTGGTTTTCTTGTGGGGGTCAATTTGAGATTTTGAAATTATACACGTAAACTACACTAACCTGTGGGTTGTATCCCTTGAAAGCAAACGAGCGGAATGAATATCGCTGAATGAAGGGTGAGGTAGGGTCATTATAAAACAAAACAGTCTCGTCCAGTTTACATCTGCGGAAAACAAAAGTAATAGTCAATGAGGAATAAGCCAGTTCGTAAATAGCTCCGGACCGCATGACCCCCAAATATCCACAGATCTTTTAAACTATGGATACGTCCCACTTGTGCATTTTAGAATAATCACTGTCGAAGTGATGGAGGTGCTTCATGAATATTTTTTGTTTGCCCTCTTGAGAACTTGATACTTCCACCTGTGTATCAGATAAAATTACTGTCGGTACATAAATGAATAATAATTACAAAACTTTCATGAGCACGATACGAGTATTCGTCTCAATGGTTTTACAATTTGGGTACGAATGACCTTTATCTGCACATGCGCAAATCCTAATTACGAACTCGCTTATTGGTGACGCGGGGAGAGAGTGAGAGAGATGGAGAGAGAGAAGGGGCGGGGTAGGGTGGGGCTCGGTTTTTATACATACTAATAAATTCTTCAAATTTTATTACAAATAGTTGCTAATTATGTGGATGAAAGTTAATGTTTTGAAAAACAGACCTACAACACGATTCTGCTTTGTTGCCAAATAGTGATAGTATTCTAAAAAATATTAATCCTGGCATGAGAAGCAAAAATTTCACTATTCATTATATAACGTTTATGATTATAAAGTTCCACCTTATTAGTAATGGTTCGTAATGCCTTTACAAAATTATATTAAAGAAGTTCATACTGCACAAGGTGACTTTTGTCTATCACAGTAAACAAAACATATATAGTAATTTGAAAACATTAGAGAAATAAGGCCTACAAAATCGGCAGAAACACGGATTATCATTCGAGGTTGATTAACATGACGATTATCATTGTTTTATTGATACACACTCACCCATTTGATATAAATTCATATTGGGGTTGAGAATCAGATGCCGATTCCACAGTAGCCCAACAGGATTCTAAATTCAGCCTCAAATCTGCCACATTTCTTAGTTCTACTTCAAAGAACAAGTCTTGGTCGAGTCTCAAGTTTGTTTCTGAAATTGGATATATGTCATTAAAGTTTGCATTGGTGTAGCGATCCATGGTGATATAAAATGCGCCATATCCAACTTGAGGTTCATCGAGGGTTTCATTGACGGTATCGTTTGATGTTGAGAGATCGTTGATTGATGATGACGACATGACACCGATTGTGAAATCTCGTCGGGATATCTCGCATTGAACGAGAATGTCGAGAATCTCGCCGTTGGCTGATTGGATGTTCACTTGGTTTGAATACACAATGCTCGCATCTTTAACCTAAAAGAAGAAGAAAAGTAAATTTACTTCATAATAACAGGTTGATAGCTTCAAATAGATCTCGTAATTTAAAGGAAACAATCCTATGTTAAGAAATAATTATCGATTCCTGTGAAAAGTATCATGATGACACATTTCAATATAGGTGGTGATGACTTTTAATCTATATTTATGAATGTTGGTATCTGAGAGTATTAAAGATTAATCTTAATCAAAGTAATATGCTTTTGGTAGTATTCCATGTGAAAATTTAGGAACAAGAAATTATAATGAAGGCTTAAGCTAAATAGTTCTTTTACAAATCAATTTCTTTTGTAACATATCAAGTGTCAGTTTTGGAGCAAACATCAATATATCATTGCACTGTCTCTTTTAAATAGCGACAATTTAATGGATCATTGCAATATCCGAACCGACGTACCATCCATCTGCTATATCTGTTTACAATCATGACAATATGTCATCATAGATTTCGAGGAATCTTATCCATGCCGTTTCCATGGTGATACTGCCTGATGAGAAATATGAAATGTTACTTTCATTAAATCAACCAAATCTTCATTGATGTTTTTCCTCATAAACATCTTCTTGTTAAAATCAGGATGTTGTTGTGTGTTTTGTTTTTACCTTGCATGCTATTACAAAATATCTTAAGTTATCAAAATGCCGGTTCGCCTAATCTTTTTTTGTTAATCTTCAAATGTCATACTAATTAACGAGTACACTTCTCTCTTTCCCACAAGCGTGTGGATAAAAATATGGGTAAAACGAAATAGTAATGAAAGCGGTTTCAATTCATCACATCGTACGTGGTTGCTCATTAACTTTATTCTTCATTCGATTGCTCAATAGTAATTGAGAAATAGTAATGAAAGCGGTATTTTACTCCACCCGGTCCGGATATACTCGTTCTATTCATCACATCCTACGTGATTATGGGCTCATTAACTTTCTTCTTCATTCGATTGCTCAATCTATTTACGACCATGCACTGTTAGCTTCTTTAATTTCACATCAAGGTCTTTCTGTAATTAAGAGAAGCGTCAATAACTGAAGCAAAGTTTGGTTAACATATTAAATCAGACTCTTCAAAACGTTTCATGAAAGAGGGGGACGGCGGCTAGGAGCGTCTAAATTACCTGTTTATATGTCCCACATTTGTTGTAAGCTGTTGCTATAGTAACCGGGTTGGCGCCATGGCTGTCTTTTTGACACGAAGGATCGATGAGGTGAACAGAGAATGGTGATGATGTGTCAGTGAGAAGACGACTGGTATCGAGTCTAACTATCATCGAGTCGCCATTGCATGTCAGCTCTACACCTGGATAGATACAGGTATAAGAAAATATAATGATCGTGATTAGTTTCACAGATTATGCATGTATACCATCATCCATATAGATTTAAAGGTTTGCATTTTCAATTCACAGGATAAGAAAGAAAGAGCAAAAAAGAAGGGTAACTGTACGGAGAAAAGAAAGGCGAGGTGAAGGAGAAAGGAGATAGGATGAATCTAAATTGAAAAGAAGGATAACTTATGCCGCTATGAATGAGATGATAAACAAAAAGGGTTAACAGCAAGAGTAAACTATAAGATGCCACATATTTTCAACTTCTGGGATGATGGTATGAGATGATTTCAGCCTGTCAAGACTACCCCTCCCCCATCGCCTCTTTCCATGCTCGTCTTTTACTTCGCTTTAAAAGTGACAAATCGATTGTAGCCGGGATAAATTAAATCCAGGAAATTGATGCTCCATATAGAATAAAAAGGTCGGCTAAAAATTAATAATATAGAAGGATTGGAAGGACACGAAAGATAATGATGTTATTAATATTGTAGTATTTCACCAAGCTGAATAATGTATATCATTCCATCGTCCTCCAATGTATCAGTTGATATGCATAATGAAGAGATGCAGACAGACATTTATTTATGGGGGATCAGAAGAATCAAAGTACTAATAGTTTAAAATGTCTTTCTTAAACAGTTTTTGTTGTTTAATGATTGATGTCTTCGTTTACAATGAAAATGGATGTATATTGATTAATGGTATAGTATAATTTGACTACTTTGTTCCCCAATTGCTGTCATTTAGAGGTAGACCTAATGAATTAAGGCCCATGCTGCATGATGTGTACACTAAACGCAGAAAATTATACACAGTATTTATTATTTCTAAAGTATTTTTTGCTCTTCAAATCAGAAGAATCAAAGTACTAATAGTTTAAAATGTCTTTCTTAAACAGTTTTTGTTGTTTAATGATTGATGTCTTCGTTTACAATGAAAATGGATGTATATTGATTAATATGAAATAAATTTCTCGAAAACAATTATTGGTTTGAGTAGAAACAGAAAATCGGGAAACGGGGCATTTGCATGTATGCTTAGGGAAAGTCGGACATAGAATAGGAAAGTAGTGCATCGTTGAAACAAGAGAGCAAGTTATTTCTTCCCATATACATCTAATCATCGACATGCACATACAATCTACTGTATGTTATCAATATGTATTTGCTAAGTATATTACATTACAAAATGAGACCTTTTATGCACAGGTATTCTAAGTTTATACTTCAAATTACATACCAATGAATGACAGAATTCCCAAACGAAAATCCTGGTAAATTACGGACAAAATAGAAGTATTAATCAAAGCAGTGTAGCGTTAGGAATATCAATACTCCGCTGTGTAAAATGCTGGTGAATCCTGATCATTGTATAATAATAGGAATTGTTAGAAACATTCTTACATACCGTTCTGCTTTCCAGACACGAAGCCTCCAAGCATCCCAATCAATAACAAGACGACAATCATTTTGACATGTCCCAAAATAACATGCGAACTCAAAACCTTTCGTTTCTATTCATCTTGCTCAGATTATTGTCCACACGAGTCGGTCCTGTTTAGTGTCAGATCGTAGTGTTACTCCATCAACATAAATGCACTTTAGATTAAAGATATCATGCAGCCTCAATCCTAGAATTCCTGTCTTGAACTTAGCACTTTTAGAGGTCATAAAAAAACATTTTTAATCTGAGGTAACCTTTTTTTCTTTCTTTGAGCTGTCAGTGGTAGAAAGTCCCTTTTGATAACAATGAGTGGATATAATAACAGCCTACGTGTTTTCCCGATCTAAGGCTTACACATATGTTCTAGTCTCAGAGTTTGGAACTATAAAGATTAAATCACTATGTACATAAGATAAGGCATTAATAAGTAACTGATATATACCCCTTGAGAGTTGAGAAGTTTACATGAGGGTATTTATTGTGAATTACTAAGACAACCTTCGAAGGAGGAAGGTCAGTTGGGTCGAACTGGTCGAGCTACACAATATTTGTACACCTCATGCATGCATGTAGACTATTTTGAATGGAATCGAAATTCATATTTATTCCTATGGTATGTACTTAACAGACATGCAGTATTCTTCTATCACTTATCGTTTTGTAATGAAGAAATGAGAGTGAGTGAGAGAGAGAGAGAGAGAGGGGGGGGGGGTGAGGAATAGGAGGATCAGGATGCTAATTATGGTACAAATTATCACCGACCCCAGACGTCATCAATGACCAGTCCATACATCCAACCATGTAAAAAAAAATATTTAAAAAATAATTATAATTATAAATAAATAAAAGTAAATAAATCAATAAATAAATTATATTAAAATTAAAAAAATAAACATATAAATGTGCCCCCATGACACCCCTTCAATGGTTGAACCCAAGCTCTGCCACTAATAGAAAAGCTCTCTGAAGAGCGGTATTATAGCACCTTGTATTCAGTGAACAAGACTAAACATTTCCTTATGACCACTGGCGGTTTATAATATAAGAGTTTTGGGTTTCATTCAAAGGTTGACTACCAAAAGAATTGTGCAAATATAAGCCTACTGAATGTCAAACAAAAATCAACTTTAACGAAAACATGTAAACTAATTTATCAAAATATTACAGGCACAATCATTCATCAATAATCAAAACAATACAATCATTCACCAAACAAATACATTTTCAATCAACCAATAATCAAAGCAAGCGACGACAAACAGAAGGCCAAGACAACCAGTAGTATTTACATATGTACAATACCAAAACACGTTTATTTTTTCACATGCTTTAGTGCAATAAAAAACAAAGTAATTACAAAAACAAATCCTCAGAACAACATAATCAACTCCTTTCCACTTCATCGATGCTCACATAGTTAATGGTCCTATGAATATTAGAGAGATACCAAACATTCTCAACATACAATACATGGGGGGTATTTCACAAAGATCCTAAGTCGAACTTAACTCTAAGTTGGACTAAAACATTATGGAGAGCCATTTGTAGCCTTAAAATAAAACATATTCAAAAGCAAAAATACAAGTATTTTAGACTTTTCATAAATTCCACATCAAGAACATGAAATCTCCATGATAATAGAAAATATGAAAGATTTGAATCGACGTTTTATGCCTTCTAAAATAAGTTTTACAAAATATTTTCTAAGATGCTAACAGCTTTCCATAATTTTTAAGTCCAACTTAGAGATAAATTCAAATTATGATCTTTGTGAAACACACCCCTGGATCCACTCCACATCTAAACCCTCCAGGACAGATGAGTGAAATGAACTTCAAGATATTACTCTGAATACATCTACCATTGAATCAAACATTTAAAACGCACTTTGAGCAATGACTCTTGACCATCCCAAAGAATTCATAGCCGTCTTGAAGATGACCAATTCTTTAGAAGTGTTAAGAATGGTCAGTTTTTGAAAACACAGAAATGCTGACTCCTTGAACTAAAATGTAAAGCCCCTCAACATGCTTTTAATCTCAATTCAGATAAAGCAAAGTATTGATTTGATTTACGCATTCGAAGATACTTTCCTTTAAATAAATTACCCCATTTGAGATTATAAACATAACTTATAAATATCAAGTTCAGAAACATTTTCTCCCCCAGTGATATTCACATTATTAGTCATTTGAATTACTCAATCATATAGGAATCATAGCATCTGTTGAGCACCAGAAAGCCTTTATCTTTGCCTGTCGTAATAGCAAGAATTCTTGTACAGATAAACAAGTCAGTTTCTCATGGGAAGTATAGCATTTATACACAGTAAGTAACAAGAGGACTGATGGCTTTAAGTCCTCTCAGAGGGACTTGGTCATGAGGATTGATGCCTTATCATAGGGTACTAGCCAATCAACAGTTTGTATGTGTGGGTGGAGCACATACCATCTTCTTCTAATTGGATATTGGCAATTTAGATGCCAACAATTCATTAGAATCTACATCCCAATTAATTGACCAATGATACTGCTCTTCCTATACAGAGTCTGCTGGAAGAGCAATATTAATATTGATGGGGTACCCTAGGGAAATATGACCTGATTAATATTATCATTGTCCATGTAAGCATATCTAGCAAACAGGTTCAAATTCTGTGTTTTAGATGCAATAGAGATGAATATCTTGATGGACTGGTGCCTGTTGTCATCTCATCATCATTATTATTTTTGAATTCTCAAATTAACATGCTAATTTCTAGCATTTTCTTTATGATTACAGTCATCAATATAAGGCTTTAATGCTGATTGTAATATCGAGGGGAAAAAAAGGTGTGTATTAGGATAAATAATACTTATGACAAAAACAAATGCATAACTCGAAACAAACAGCACAATTAATTTTGATGCCATCAAATTACCAGGAATGGTTGATATATCATTGCGTGCCAAGCAGAAAGGTGTCAACACAACCGAGGTCAAAGTTCAATTTTTGTTGTCAAAGGATAAATAAATATAAACATATATATAACCTATCACAATAAAAACTTAGATGATGAAATATATGAAATGCATTATCCAGTTGCAGTAAAAGGTATAAACCAAGGAGGTAGGGTCGAAGCTCTTTGTTTGAAGATCAGCTTGAGTTCTGGTAATGATAGCAAATTAATTCTCGCAGAATCCAACAAAACTTACACTGAATGTTCCAGATTACAAATAAATGACAAGTGACGAACAATTTGGGTGGACAATGTATACTGGACGAGTAGTGAGCATAGAAAGATATAAGGAAATCTGGTAAGTAGGCCCAACACCATGTGCTCAACACAGGTCACTATGTGCAAATGGGAGTTGTGGTTTTTATCGAAGATGATGCCCAGTAAGTTTTTGTGCGTTTGTTTTTGTTTCACTGGTTCAAACATTAACAACCAATATACTGCAGGATAAACAATCCAGATTAAAATCATAGCAATTTTCTCTCAAAATATGATTCCCATACCAGAGCTCAAGATTAGCTTTAACATGCACCTTTCTAGTAAACGTACATCCACTGGCCTGAATTCCATTGGAACCCTTCTGCTGGGCACATAACAATCAATATACAGTCAAACCTGCTTTAATGACCACCTGTATAGAAAGACCACCTGTCTACAGAGATCACATTTTTTGTTTCCCTTGAGAATGGTTTCTCATTGAAACATGTACTAAATGAACCTGTACATAAAGACCACCTGCCTATACAGACCACTTTTCTTGTCTCCTTTGGGTGGTCTTTATAGACAGGTTTCACTGTATTTGAACTATAAGAAGGATTATATTAAAGAGAAAAAGTAGACTGACTTTTTAACATTGCTCATTGTTCAACAGAAAGAGAAATCAACAATGGCTCAACAAATTGACCTTTAAACTTTAAATCGGCAACAATTTCTATACATACATTTCTTCCACATTATCAAACAAATATAATGTTAATAAAAATTGCATGGACAAATATGGCATTTTGCAGCAAACAAAAACTGAAAAACATTTTTTTAATGTTATGTAAATTTGAAGTTTTCAATGGTTGGTTTATAAATAAATTCCAAGTACCACATCCGAAAATAAAATAAGACTTTTCTAATGCGACTAGGCCTTGTGGAATGGGCAAGTTTATTATGCACACTTTTTGATGTGTCCATAATTCTGCAATTAAACTTAAGAGTATAACCATTTTGTATAGATACTTAAAGGCCATCATTACAATTAGGCTTCATTCGAATGGATGTACCATCAAAAAGAAAAAGAAACCTTTGTCTTCGGAAGGATATTTCAATATTGTGTTTCTGCACAAAACGATTCAATGTAATCTCCAGGCTTATCATATGATCTATTTATTTAGTGTCCACAGTACTAGTAATAGACAATACAAACTAGTACTGCTTTATCTATTAGGTAGAAAAAAGAATTACAAAACAAGCTGAGGAGAAAATCCATTTACTTTTTGATATCCCATCTTCTTCAAAATATAAAGAAAATTTACAAATACTGGTAAACAAAATTTATGAGGGCAATTTTATAATGAAATAAGATAAATAGACTCCTAACATCAAGATTCTTAACTACACATCAGTCGTTTGTTACCCATTTCTGCATAGTATCATATCTTGTGGTTAACTCTTTACAACAAGATTTTACATGTACTAAATGTAAAACTG
Source organism: Strongylocentrotus droebachiensis (assembly GCA_035222895.1). Taxonomy (NCBI): domain Eukaryota; kingdom Metazoa; phylum Echinodermata; class Echinoidea; order Camarodonta; family Strongylocentrotidae; genus Strongylocentrotus; species Strongylocentrotus droebachiensis. Next base: position 420,157 of record JAVYIG010000273.1, on the reverse strand, counting down.
AACAAAATGTGATTTTTCGTATCTCACTCAGTACTTGGAATAGTTCATTCACAAAATCAATCTTGGTAAAAAAAAGTATTTGATCTGATTTCAAATTACTTATAATTAAATAATTTGAACACCTTTGGTATACCCATAAAATTATGCAACTTTTGCAATGGTCCTGATTCCTCAAAAGTTTCATGATGATAAAGTGAAAATCCTTTAGTTTCTTTTATTTCATTCCATACACAGAAATGTTATATAACTGATTCCTTGTACAGTCAAACCTGCTTTAGTGACCACCTGTCTACAAAGACCACATTTTTTGTTTCCCTTGAAAATGGTTTCTCATTGAAACATGTACTATAGGAACCTGTCTACAGAGACCACCTGCATATCAAGAGCACTTTTTTTGTCTCCCTCGGGTGGTCTTTACAGACAGGTTTCACTGTTTAATGTAAACTATTATTGATTGACAAAAAATGTTATCTTTACCAGGATGAATAATAATAATAATAATACATTGATACAACGATGTATCTAAGCGCTTTATAGATATATTATTACCCCGGCCATCGGATTCAGGCTTACCCGCACACAATGTGTGCACATTCTCCACTCCCCGGGGAGCACTGGAATGTTGAGTGATAATGGAGAAACACATAGATACACAAGCAGTGGATTAATATCAACCATACACAACTAGTCCTATGATTTTTCTAATTGAATGAACTATTGAATCAAGAATAAGATTTTTTTACTCATATTCTTGTTTCCCAGATGATATTATGGTTTGATTGATTGGGGGTTTACATTACTTGACAGCTATGTGTATGCTTGTAAGTAAGCAACACAGGGACTGATGGCTTTAAGTCCTCTCGGAGGGACTTGGTCATGATGATAGATGCCTTACCATAGGGTACTAGCAAATCAACTTGGTTTCGAACCAGAGTTGGTGGTGGTTCATGTTGGTGGTGGTTATTTTACCCGACTGCTAAGAAAGCATAAATGCTTGTAAGTAAGCAACCAGACGGCCGACGGCTTTAGGTCGAGTCCTCCCAGTTACGAGACTACCGCTCTACCACTGAGCCATCTCGCAAATCTAGCGATTAGTTATCCAAAAAAATATTGTCATGGCATGTATCCCACATGGCATATTGAAACTTATTACAAAATGCATAGGAATTTCTGAAATTGTGATTGTTCAGTCCTCTTTGGCGGCTGATTAGAGCTGGAATATGAGTTATAGGATCAAGCTTTTAAGATAATTTAAGTTATAATGATGAAATGATAAGCATAGCCAAGCTGTGGTCTTGTCCTCACTGCCCAAGAAGACTCTGGTCTCGGTTATACCTCTACAGCCACCTCCAAACCTACAAACCTGATTGATCTGGGGCCTGTTTCACAAAGCCTTTTTTCAATGACAAATGACAAAAATCAGTGACAAATCTGTTGATAACCAATCAGAAGCAAAGATTACAGTAGCTTATAACAAAAGTTGTAATTTGTCACTGATGACAAGTTTTGTGAAACGCCCCCCTGGTCATCTTCTCTGGTCATCAGAAGGCCGAACTACAGCCAAGCTATACCTACATTACAATAAACATAATGCCCAGCGTCATAATCTCTCTGAATGTGATTTTATCATCCCCCTAAATGAAAAGTCCCCGAGTTTAGAATCCAAGTGAGAATGCAGACTAGCTAGACCTGGGACCAGTTTCACAAAGCCTTTTTTCAATGACAAATGACAAATATCAGTGACAAATCTGCTGATGACCAATCAGAAGCCAGGATTACAGTAGCTTATAACAACAACTTTCATTTGTCACTGATGACAAGTTTTGTGAAACACCCCCCTGCAGTTCAGCTCATGATTCCTCTGGATGTAACGATGGTGAAGCAGATGCACTGTTGCCTTCGGTGCTCTTGGGAGATGCTGATACAGAGGAAGATAAAAAATGAAAATAACCATTATTTTATTTTAAATGTCATTATGTTGCTTTTACATTCATCCCTGGGGATGAAAATAACCCCAAATAAATATCGCAATTGTTCATTCTTAAGGCTTGTTCAGATATGAATAAGTTAATCACAGTGGGTCAGCATTTTTTATCACATTTCTAATTGACCCCCCCCCCCCCCCCCTCGGTAAAAACCTGGTGTGATAGCCCGGTTAAAATAGGGTTAACTTACTTGGTTTACTCCTATCCCGAGAACAGATCTTCGCCACCTCGCTGTCTTCATCATCATCCTCATCATCGTCCTCCGCATCTTCCAGGTCCTCATCCTCCTCGTCATAGTCTCCATCTTTGGTATCTTGTGCTCCCGTCTGGCCCTCCTCCACGTCCGATCGTTCGGATTCCTCCACATGCTTCAATGCTTGTACTCGGTACTCGATAGCACAAAACAGCTGCTCTATATCCTTAGGGGTACCCTGATAGTAAATAATAAATAATAACAATGATAATAATAGCTAGTTCTTATACAGGACTTCAAGGCTTGGACTACACAATCGATAGTACCCTTATGACAAATAATGTTCAGTAACATAATGCTGGTACTCAATAGCACAAAACAGCTGCTCTATAACTTGATAGTATAGTATTAATGACTGCTTTGAGAGAAATAGTTGTTTTTATACGCTCAAGGGAAGGTTAGAATTGTGCTATTTCCCGAGGCGTGCCGAGGGGAATAGCCCAATTGTAACCTTCCCGAGAGCGTATAAAAACAACTATTTCTCGAATATTAAAGCAGTCATTAATACTTTTATATTGCCGAAAAAAATAGACTAAAAAATAAAAAAAAAATTTGTTTGGTCGAAGATGGGATTCGAACTCTTGCGTACATGAGGTGATGCATCTACAAACAACGCCGTAGACCACTCGGCCATCGCGCACTGTTAACATGTTCGGCAGTTTTCTCCAATATATACATTAAAATGAATTGAAAACGGATTTGCGTGATGGATGCTTCGCAAAAGCTCATTAAACGGACCCTTCTTTTACTTTTGCAATGCATATTGGCACGAACTTAGATCAAGATCTATCGGCAGATGTTGTTTTTTTGTTTTTGGAAGTTTATTTTCGTCTTCATGTCAACAATGCAAGATAAAATTGTTGGTAAGATCAATCGAGATTCAATTGTATTGAAATTACCGAACAATTTTTCGCACACGTACGGTATCCTCAATCGCTCAGACCATTTTTTAACATGTAAACCTATGGGGTAACCATGGAGACTGACCTATTTTCCCAATAACCATGGTTATTGGGATTTTAGAACTGTTTTAACCATGGTTACTGGGAATTTTCGGGAACAGTTAAAGTTTATGAATGCAATTTCGACCAATCAGATTGCTGGATTACTTAAGTGAGGTATATAACAAACAACATTCAATGCTTTAGGATTAATACTTGGAACTGAACAGCACAATGATAATACAGAGATGCCAACTTGTGGAAATCAGAAATAGGGAGGATTTTTAACCGACACCAAATAATGTGCGCGTAGCGCACATCTCGAGCGCGTAGCGCCCGACCCATGCGGCCGGGGTCCAGGGCCCGCCTTAGGGCCCTGGAAGCTCTGAGGTTCTAGATGCTCTCTGGTGCAATCTGAGCCTTATTTTGGAGCATTTTACATGTGTATTTAGTTAAATAATTCCAGCTTTTTAAAAAAATAACATACAAATTGTACAAAATGCATGATGAATTACTTTTAGACTTCCGAATACACGGGTACTTGATATTGTTTTCGGTCTTATACTTCTGGAGACCATATCTTGGACTTCTTTTGCTGATTTTACGCCATTTGGATTCTGTGTCAATATATACGCATTGGTTACGGCGATCGATATGCTGAAACAATCTTTTCGCTACTCTTAATTTGTCTTTTAACATAGTGAAATTACTACATGCTAAAGTTAGCAGACGATATTTCTAAGTCAATTCACAGATATATATACTGATAAGCGCCCCCTAAAACAAATCATAATAAAAAAATATTAAAAAAAAAAAAAAAAAAAAAAAAAAAAAAAAAAAAAAAAATCATTTTTTTTTTTTAATCGGGAGGATAAGGATGGTAATCGTAAGGTCGGGAGTTGGGGTGGATTATCGGGAGCCTCCCGATGAAATCGGGAGGGTTGGCATCTCTGATAATAAACAACATTTCAACCTGTTCTTTTACAAGACATGGTATCTAACAATCTGTTCAAACTCTTTTAATCAGCTAAAGTAATTTTGCACGACACATTTAATCAAAATTACTAAACAATTTCAGAGGACTGAATCTGAACCATTTGAGGTACATTCCGTTTAAATGACATGCAGACAAAACTGTCTATTAAGAAACAGAAATTGGCCACTGTAAACAGATGGCCTTTATACACAGGTTCTACAGTACACCTTACTTTCTTCAGGGAAATAAAAGACCGCTATACAGAGATTGCCTTACAATAACGAGAGGTGGCCACTAAGACAGGTTTGACTGTACATAGTTGTGAGTTTTCAAGATCAAAACTTGAACCACTTGAGATAACCTTAATTCAAACAACTTACATTTACAAATTCGTGACTTAGCTGCTGAAAGACAAAACATGATGCACATGATGCCCCATTCCTGGCAACTTGAAAATGCTCATGGGAATCACTATGTTTTTTTTTAATAATGATTTTCATCCTTTGTTTTGTATGATTTGTTCTTCTATGTAATTATTTTGGATACACTTTGTTTTGCAGAATAAATAATAATAATAATGTTGTAGCCAAAGAACTTACCGTAATAAGGAAGACTTTAATTGTGTCAGATTCTGCATCCATGGCAGATATACGTAGGTTCTTATTGGTGGCTTTCTCTATCGTCATTCCGCTCCAGATCTTAGTGTTGAGAATCAGACGCAAGCTGCCCTGAGTACGCATCACTGTAAACAAACAGGGGTGCAACATGGATTAATGACAGGCAGTTCATTTCATGAAACAAACAGGTAAATAGTTCAGGGAGGTGTTTCACAAAGATCCTAAGTAGAACTTAACACTAAGTTGGACTTAAAAATTATGGACAGCCATTGGAGCCTTAAAATGAAATATATTTAAAAGCAGAAATTCAAGGATTTTAGCCTTTTTTATAAATTCCACATCAAGAACATGAAACCTCCTTGATAATAGAAAATATGAATGATGTGAATCAACATTTTATGCCTTTTAAAAAAACTTTTACAAAACGTTTTCAAAGACGCTAACGGCTTTCCATATTTTTTAAGTCCAACTTAGAGATAAGTTCAACTTAGGATCTTTGTGAAACACCTCCCAGGTGCATTCTACAATAAAAACGTCATTCTTTTACTTTACACAAAGATTAAGCTTACCTTTACATCAATGTTACTTCAAGAATTGCGTAGAGTTTCGTCTTTATTATCGTGATACGTATTCATTCCAAAAGTGATTAAAAAATATTGAGAAATGCAGACAAGAGAACTTTTATTTTTACAATGTCAAAATGACATGGCCGGTTTTTCTTCTAATAGTTACATTGCTCTTGGTCAAAATTTACAAGATTTTACCCTATAGAATAAAAGAAATAATATCAGAAAGCCATTATAAGAATATCCTAGATCATCCTATCAAAATTTACAAGACTTTACCCTTTAGAATAAAAGGAATAATATCAGAAAGCCAATATATGCACCAGCCAATGTGGAGAGCCTCTAGACAGAATTTGTAAATTATTTTAGGTGATCCTCAGGCATTGGCTGGTCTAAATATCATTGTTTATGTTATATCATTTGTCAACCTTGTGATGTTTTGTATGTTATCATCTTGTCTGGAAATTAAATAATTAATTACAAAAAAAAAAATATCAAGCCAATCTTAGGGGCACAGAAATCAAGACTCCTCATAGAGTGACAGAGATAGATTGCTAATAGTCAATAGGGATCCCTATGAAGTCGATAATGATAATAATAATGTTTTCCCCAGGGAAGCCTCATCAGCATTATTACTGTTCTTTCTGAGGGCCCTGCACATATTATTACTCAAGCAATTGCCAGATGGGATTTGAAACCTCAACCCTTGAACTGAAAGTCCAGAATAAACCACTATACCGTGACACCTCCACAAACTACAAGGGAACAGAGATTTGAATCTCTAACGGGGCGTTGCAAGAAAGTTGCAATCAATTGCAAATCCCCCAAATCAAGCGTAAGTCTTCCAATTCATTGCAAATTTGCAATTGATCGCAAGTCAAGTTTCTTGCAATGCCCCAATAGTAAAAGAGAGAGAGAGAGAGAGAGAGAGAGGGAGAATACAAGCTAGATCTAGTTAACTTAATTCAATTGCTAATACTTTAATCCTAGCAAAATCCTAGGAAACTTAGGAGACTAGTGGGGCGTTGCAAGAAAGTTGAGTTGCAATCGATTGCAAATATCAGTTGCAAATTTTGCAACTTGCAATCAATCGCAACTTTCTTGCAATGCCCCATTAGACAATGAAAGGAAACTCATTTACCTAGTCTGGATTGGAAGGCGGAATCTGGTGCTGATTGACGGCTGTCATTCAATCTGATCTGACCACGCCCTCTCTCTAGCCAATTCCTCTTCACATTGTCAAATACAAACAGCTTACCATGGGACTGCAGAGGTGAAGAAGAAAAAAACCACAATTAAATACACTTGTAAGAATACTTTTTATAACTTTTATGATAGTTGACCTGTTTGAAACGTCAAGCCCCTTCTACTACTCATTATGTATATTATTTCCATAAAAATATTCATGAAAGGAAATAAAAGATCCTACCCAATCAAAGTCAAGCCCCTTCTACTACTCATCCTCTCCAACCGGTGCTCTCGTTCTATTTAGAACTACAAAGCTCAAGAAAGATCACCAACAGTCCTTTTCATGATTCCCTAATCCTCCCCCCCCCCCCCCCACTCAAATGGTGCAACCGTAAGCCTACTGTATAACTTTTATATTATTTCCATAAAAATATTCATGAAAGGAAATAAAAGATCCTACCCAATCAATACTAATAGATAATAGCAACAACTGTCTTTTGCTATTAAGAAGTATGTTAAAGTATATTATTATTGTGGTCACTATAGTAATTAGAAGTCTCCAGTCGATTAAAAGAGATCGTTACACTTTAGGCTAAAAAAGGAGCATTCCATGCAGTTACTAAATTGCCAGGCCCATGCTAGGACATTTGCATCCATAGAGCTAATAGGCCTGGGGGGTGTTTCACAAAGACTAAGATCGACTTTAATTTGGACTTAACAATGGCAGGCCCTTCATGCCACTGTTTGCTCTCATCATTATGATCTTTAGATAATATTTTTTCCTTCAATAATGAATTATCAAAAAATTAATTCTATAGATTTGTAATCATGATTTGTAACGTGTCCCTTGGGAGACCAATGCCAGTAAATGGTGAGAGTAAACAGGAGCATGATCGGCCTGCCATAGTTAAGTAAAACTTAAAGTTGATCTTGGTCTTTGTGAAACACCCCCCTGTAGGGTGTATAAGCTGTGTGGTTACCTGAACAACGTTTTCTTCATCTTCTTCTCCTGTCACACTCTCAACATCCTCAAACTTTCTCCTCATCCTCTCCCTGGCCTCCTCCAGAGCGCTTGCATTCTCCGCTAATGTTTGTTGTTCTGAAAGAAAATAAAACCAATACACATAGGTGAGAACAGGACAACAGCGGCCACTTTCGACTATAAATTATGGAGATGTTGGTATGAAGAAACGGGCGTTGTGGCGTGCGCCTGTAATCCAGCTAACAATGGAAGTTACAAACTGATTCAGCCGAGGACGCTGGCTCGAAACTGAGTCACGTCTTTCAAAAGGTGACGTTAAAGGTCCCCAGATGTAGATAATCATATCTGATTGATACACGTCTGTAAAATCCAAATACACACACACACACACACAGGAAGATATTTCTTGAATGCCACAGTACCTTATTAGGGCAGTTAGGCTAATGCCGGGGTAATAACTACATTACAATGCTTGGAAACATTAGTATAAAGTGTTATAAAAATATCACTATATTATCATTGGAAGGAAACGAGACTGTATTAGAAACGGGCTGGTATGACTATGAAGTCAAATCGTTACAAGCCTGACGGATCAGTACTCTTGCACACTAACATTACAGCTAAGTTATAGATATTCATGATTGAAGCTCAATTAAGTCAATAACAGGATATCAGATGTGACCACAAAAAAAAAAAAAAAAAAAAATCTTTTTGCACTTCCCTCTGCCATCATAATTAAACCTAACTGCACTGGACTATTAAGAGCTCATCAAGATATATATACAAAACATAAAAAGGAAAATGTTGCATAGGCTGCATGTAATTAGAATGAAATTCTACTCCTTGTTATTTTGGTGATTATTTTGAAAGCAACTTATACTTCAACTAATGGTTTCTTTGTGTTATGTCTTTCTATGATATATCAGCGATTGAATAGCTGAATTCATATACAAGGAAGCGAGTTGGCTCAGTCGGTAAAGCATCAGCCTGTTGAACCAAAGACCGTGGCTCAAAATCAACCAAGGGGGATGACTGAATCCTACATTGTGTGTTAACGTGCCCCTCCCCCGTTCCATCGATGTAGGCTACGTTAGGGTGAAAAATACTCCATCCCTCAGAAAGGACATTAAATGGAGGCCCTGTGTAGAGGAGAGTCACCACCTTTGCATGTTAAGAACCCACTGCACTATTTGTATAAGAGTAGGGGGAAACCCCGGTGTAGTAGTCCACCTGCACACCCCCAATCAGTTATACCAGGAGGAGAGACCCAAGGGTAACAGTGATTCAGACAGCTTTTACCCTCCCAGGCACAGGTGTCGCCAGATACTTAAAGGGAGTGTATCATGGCAAATACTGGTTAACGCCGTCTATGTCTTCTTTTGGACAACTGCACATAAACGAATGGACTTGATTAACTGGATCAGCACGCACTAGTGTTGGCGAAACAGACCAAAGTTCTCCTCACGCTTCGGTTTCGCGTATGTTGCACGCACGCGAATGCTGCGGTCGTGTCGTCCATAGTCGTATTACACTCGATTGGCCCCGGGTAGGGCCATGGGAAAGACACATAGTCTCGTCATGACACACTCCCTTTAAGAATAATAATAATAAAACTGAACATGAAATCCAGGGCCAGAATGAGCAGAAGTGCAACATTGATATATTCAATTACAAAAACTTGGAATGAGGTGAAGATAAACGAGAATGAAAGACTGACACAGTACAGTGCACTCACCTTTGGTTTTCTCAGGGGATGTTTCATTAAAGCCATCATTCTGAAAGCAAAATAAAGAATATATACATTTCATCTCTAACTTCACACTGCAACTTGGCAAATTTCAATATAAAATATTGTTTACACAAATTGACTTTACCACAATAGTCGCAAAATTGACACAATCATTATGCAGTCATATCAATGAAATGACACCTTATTGAAAATGTGTGCGACATTGAAATTTAAGAGGAGCAAAAAAGAAGAGTAATATGAACCAATAGATATAGATCCTCCAATAATCATGAAATTCATTTACTCTGATGTCCAATGTACATGTTTCCCACATGGGTATCTTTGTTTGATAGTCCATTAAATCAATACCGGTACCTACATTCCTTTATCCAGATGCAAATATTCTTTATATTTTCAGGAGAGAGAGAGATAGAGGTGTCGTGGTCGAGTGAATACATCACTGGACTGTGGGTTACAAGGTCTGCGGTTCGAGTCCCGCCGCGGCACTTATGTCCTTCGGCAAGACATTGATCTACATTTGCCACACTCAACCGAGCCCAGGTGATGTAAATAGATACTTCGCAGGAATTAATTCCTTAAAATGCTAGAGCGCTGTAATGGCAGCCATGCTAAACCCAGGTCATGTAAATGGGTACCTGGCAGGAATTAGTTCCTTGAAATGCTAGAGCGCTGTAATGGCAGCCATGCTAAAGCCGGGATATTAATCGGGAGCGCCAGGAGTGTCAAGTCCGACAGATATGAGCGCTTTACAAGAACCCAATATTATTATTATTATCATATTATTATTAAATTAAACTCACCTTGATTCTTGAAGCTAGGTTGTTACCAAACACTAATTCACCAGCTGATTGTAACTCTCCTTCTTGTCTGTTAGGACTCTGATAAGCAAACAAAGAATTCATATCATTAAATCTTCTTTATTCTTACTCTTGCATGGATATTCCTCTGTGAAATTACTTGTACAGTGAATCCTGTCTATTAAGGACACCCAAGGGAGACAAGAAAAGTGGTCTTTATAGGCAGATGGTCTTTAAGTACAGGTTTCTTTTGTACATGTTTCAATGAGAGACCATTCTCACAGGGAACAAAAAGTGTGGTCTTTTAGACAGGAGGAGGTCTTTCCATACTGATGGTCTGTTTATTCATGTGGGATACATCACAATGAAACATACTTTGTTTGCAGTTTGGAGAAATGTGAAAGTGGTCAAAAAGGAAGTTCAATTGTATTCTTTTTTTAGGATGGATAATTAACCAGCCCACATGTTTAGTAATGAAATTTGAACGAATCATTCTCAAAAATAAATATGTTGTACTTCAGCCGAGTTACTAAATTATAAATACATATACTTCAGGACTTCATATTTAAGATAAATAACTAGGGGTGTGAAGGGAGGTGTGGCAAGGTAGAGAGAGAAAGGGGGAGGAGAGAGAGGAAGAGAGCGAGAGAGAAGGAGAGAGAGGGTAAGAGGGGGTGAAAGAGGGAGTGAGAGAGGAGAGAAGGGGGCCGTTAGGGGAAAGAGAGGAGAGAGAGAGGAGAGAGAGAGGAGAGAGAGAGGAGAGAGAGGAGAGAGAGAGGAGAGAGAGAGGAGGAGAGGAGAGAGAGAGAGGAGGAGAGAGAGAGAGGAGAGAGAGAGAGAGAGAGAGAGGAGGAGAGAGAGAGAGAGGAGAGAGAGAGAGAAGGATAGAGATGGTGGGGATGGTAGTCTTACCGTTACTCTTTCATTCATGTTTTGTCCGAATAGGAATGATGATCCTGATGAGCTTGATAGACTGCTTGGACTGTCTCCAGAACTGTTCAAATCTCGGCTAATAAAAAAAAAAAAAAAAACTTAATTACTTCAGAATGAACATACATGAATTCTACTCATGTTATTACTGTGCTCTTGTCCATATAAAGGGGCTTGATACTTACTAAGGCTGTGAACAACATTGTAATGAGGTACCCGAGTACACTGCCAGGCTTACAAGTGAATACTCGAATATTCTGACTACACGTTTTTTTATAATTTTTTAGATTTTTATTTTTTTTGAATTTTTTTGAATTTTTAGATTTTTAGATTTTTTATGCCACCACCATACCACTAGCAATATCCCAGGTCCGTCGCTGAAAACGCATGCAATTTAACTTCGAGTTGCAGTTGAAGGCGCCGATTTAATAATAATAATAACAGTAAAACAATGCTGTTTTAAAAACCAAAGATGGCAGAATAATCCATTTTCCTCTGAGTCCAAACTCCAAACAGAAATCCGTACATTTGGTCCCAGTTTCTGAGTGGTGAGTTTGACAGTGCTTGAGTTGGGAAACATTTTTACCGACGGTACCATGCCAGCGGCTGCCGCTCTCTCTGGCACGGGTAAGCGTTGGCCTGGTGTTTTTTTTTTTGCGGCCGAATATTAGAGTACGAGAAATCGTACTTGAGTAGTTGTCAACAGTGCGGGTACTCGAGCATTCGACTACTCGTCGCAGCCCTAATACTTACATATTTTTACTTTGAACGCCTTGCGCGCAAAGACAACATATGTTTTAATCGGGGCCCTCAGGAAAAACAGGAATTACATTTTATGCGTATCATCTTCACACAGGAATACTATCTTACATGTATGAGCAGCTACCAGTCAGAAATAGCCTTTTTTCTATAAATTCAATTCTATGTGATATTTGTTAACATATTAATGATTTTAGGTCAACTTCATAACCTGGGTAGGCTTAAGAACTATATTCTCTCTAGGTTTCCCACTATATTCATGTATAGCATTGAACACATGCAGGTAAGAAAAAAAACAGAATGACAAAATAGGTATTGGGCAACCTTACTAAAGAATATTGGTTGCATTTACCAAGTTCCTCAAATTTCACAAATGAACTACATGTAGGCAGTATATTATCTTTAACCTTGCAGTTTTTGAGGAAGGGAAATATGGCAATATATCCATGAATGATGGTATCAAAATACAAGAAGTAAAAATAGCTGTTTAATGTAATTAGAATAACAATGATAACATTTGTTGTCTTAATTCAGCTAACACAGGAAAGACTTCAAACCTGATTTGTAAACAATACTGGACTCATCTTGTCAAATATTTCCTGCATTTGACAGCACATTTTATTCCAATTTTAACCACTGCAGTATATTACTTATATATGGCATTTCTCGCCGTATTGCCTTGCCAAGAAAAATGAATTAGCAGTTTTGGCAATGCTTTTATTGACACTAGCTACAATTCTCTAGGCTAATTCTGCAATGTATTAAACCACAATAACATGACTTTTAAAATTACAAGCATATTAGGGGCAGTTTCCTGTTGCATATTTGAAAGAATCACTCAGATATATACAGGTGTACATGTATATATACACAGAATACCAACATTGCACATTAAATTCAGTCATAATTTAAAGAAACGGTTGGTTCTGGGAAGAGGTGACAAATAATTTGTGAGCACTTTCATTGTTTTTATGCAAACGTGGAAGAACATCAGAGAAAAAATGTTCCCTGAAAAGCATGGCTCTTCAAATGCCTACATATTCTAAATACGACATGTTACAGCTTAAAAATGTGGGCCTCATTTTTATGCCACTTGTTTGTGTAGTCCCATATATATTTTTCTGTGTACAATGCTTGTTACTTTCACCAAGACTGGGCCAAATTTCTTATCATTTTGATGATTCCAGAACCTTGTAGTACACACCAATACTTATATGCTACATGTACATAACCAACACTTTCAGATCGATTCCACACCATTTCTTTCACAATGCAATCGCATGACCATAACTCAACTTTATCTTTAAGTAATGCACTTGAGTGAAGATGCATTTCCTTTTTTTCTACAGTAATTTCATCATCGCTTTGCCTTTAATCAATACACAATTTGCAATATCAAAATGCTAGGACGAAATTGATCCTACTTACGTGTCATGTTTACTTGCAAACTGCTTGAAGTAATTCTCTTGCGTCGCTCCCTCGTGACTGACAGGATCGGGCTCTTTATCGGCTGAATTAGAAGCGTTACCATGGCAATCCTGCTCCGTGAATCCAATCCTATAAGCACTATCACGAAACTTGCCAAACACACCAAAACCCAAGTCTCTTTCACTTGTATCGCGGGTGGTGAAAGGTAGGAATAATTTAGTCCTTTTGTTTGCCTCATTATCTGTTTCACTACTATTGTTCTCTGCCATTGCGAAGGGTACACTGTGAGCTCCATCAGGCTGCATTGGATTGACAGGCTTCTCCTCTCCTCCTTCATCTAGGCAGATAGGGACACAAACAGAGAACAAAATTACCAATACGCTTAAAGCCCCTGTGAAGTGTTGGGAGTCCCAAATTCCCTAAAAATTTGATGGCAAGATTTTACTTAAATTGTATCATAATGTGAAAGAGGGTGTCATTTAAGACACACTTCTGCAAGGATTTCCCCAAAACAAATGTGTTTGAAGAAACTATTGATAAAAGAATACATTATTTGGGTTTTCTGTTGTACACAAAAAATTAAACCTAATTTTGTATTCTTTTATCAATATTCAACTTCAAACACATTTGTTTTGAAAATCCTTGCAGAAAAGTGTCTTAAATAACATTCTCTTTCACATTATGATACAATTTAAGTGAAATTTTGTCATCAAATTTTTGGCCTAAGGATATTAGAGAATTCAGTAGAGGTTTTCACATTGGAAAGCCATTAGGCTAGGACAGAGCTTTACTTTCTTAAATGTGATCCTTTTATTATCATTAAAGTTAAATTTTACTTACCCAGAATTAATGAACCAAACTATAGGCAGTGTCAGACAGAAGCCAATTATCTAGAAAATAGCTATCTAGATAACTAGCTGTCTGTCATCAATTATCCTGCGAAAAAATCCTACAACCAAGAACCAAGAAACTTCTCCCTTATCAAGAAATTTTACAGAATTTTTTGTGGAAAATTTCTCTCTGTCACCTACATACATGTAAGTGAATCATCTAGATAGCTATTATCTAGGTAATTCAATATGGATCTGGAACATTGTGTCTGACACCCCCTTATGTAACATAAAAAACTGCACAATACTCCCTGGCATTTAATCTGTAGTTTGTGACAGTTACCTTTAGACTTAACTTATGTAACATAAAAAACTGCACAATACTCCCTGGCATTTAATCTGTAGTTTGTGACAGTTACCTTTAGAAGAAAAAAAAACTGGAGTTTATCACTCACCTTTCCCATGATTGTTGAGTGCTGAAGGTCTCAATAATGGTTTGTTTTCATTCTCTTTCTCCTCACCATCTATACAAAATAACAATAATCATAATAATAACAACACTAACATCAACAATAAAACCAATAACAACAAGAAGAAGAATCATATATCAATAATTAACAACAACAATAATGATAATAACATTCATGATTATAATCACAATAAATGAAAGAATAACTATAATACACTATAAAAGTACATTCATATCAAGATGTGTAAATGGGCAAGCATGACCAGGCAAGATATCCACTGGCTATTAAACAAATCAGAGATATGGTATTACAAAACCATAACTCGGGCGTTCAAAGCAACCTATGATAAATCAGCTATACTGTGGTTTTGGAAACCATCATTCATCTGCACGTACACACTTGTGTGTGTAGAGTAAATTTTGTTGTGTAGTTAACTATGTTTTGGACCTAACTGTATATATTTACTTTATTCCTGGTGACCAGACCTTGATAGGTCAATGGCCTCTGTTGGCTCCACCGCAGTCTCAGGTATTAATTCTAGGTGCTCTAAATATTGTTATACTATTTTTTAGTTTTGTTAGTATGCAAGTGTGGAAGAACATCAGCTAAAGGATGTTCCCTGAAAGCATGGCTCTTCAAATGCCTTAATATTCTAAATATGGCGTGTAACTGCATTAAAAATAGGGACAGATTTTTACGCCACATGTTCGTGTAGTCCCATATACATCTTTCTGTGTACAGAGCTTGTAGCTCGATTCCACACTGTTTCTTTCACAATGCAATCGCATGACCAAAACTCAACCTTATCTTTAAGTAGTTAAGTACAATAATGCTCTAGATGTAATACAAGAGATTATCAGGGGAAAAAATACACAGGGGCTCGGGGCAGTTAGCCCCTGAAATGCCCAAAAGAACCCCCGAAGGTTTTAAAAAAGAACCCCCAAAATTTGCATAGAGTTCAATGCAAAACATATTAAAGAGTGCTATTGTCATGGAAGCAAGCTTGCAAAGTAGCCCCCAAAATTGTTTAATTAATTTTTTCCCTGGAGATTATCTTACCTGAATTTGATGTAGGAGCTGATTTAGCCTGTCCATGGATCAGGGTAGGTGGGTTGAGTCTGAAAGTAGGCTTGCTAAAACCATCTTCTGCATTTATAAGAAAAACATTTTCATTACTCTTTATTTTTTCACTTCCATTCAATAAAATGTACATGTCTGATCACAATGCTATCCCCTTTAAGTACATGTATGAGTGGGCTCTCATAAGGCCTGTCGTCATCAGCTTGAGTTTGCCAAATAACCTGCTGTTTTCAGACTCTGGATATTATCCCGAAGCTCAAAATTGCGTCCTCACCAGACTGATACACTCATCAAAAACATCCTCGGACGGGCGCAAATTAGCCTGCTATTTCCTAAATAGCAGGATATTTTGGAAACAAGACCAAGATTTCTTGGGATATTTTCTTGACCAAATGTCCCCCTAAATGCAACTGCCAGCTGATAGGATATAAATTAACTGGTTAATTTGCAATCAGGATAGTTAAAGGTACTATGTCCCTTTTGCAGCCAACCTCAAATGCTGTAGAACTTTGCAGGAATTATGAATATCAAGTATGTCCTATCTGTGAAATTTAAACATTAGCAGTGTCCTCATATTCAAATTATGCAAGGAAACCCGTTTACTTGCTAGACTTCACTGTCAGACACTATTGAGTGACTGACTGGCTTTTTTCTTCTTTGGTAATAACATAAATGAAAAGAGTTGTAAAGGGTACATGAGCATTTGTCTACATCAATAACCCACTTCTTGTGATGGCCAAGATTAAACTGATTGAATCTTTGCGCAGCATAAAACGTATGACCATTCGGTACAATTGTCTGAAAATCAAGACTATTACTTTTGGGCTCTATAGCCCTAAAGTCGATTTGACAACTAATAGTCGTTATTTTCCCACTTGAAGACATTTTCAAGCACTACCTATTTTAGGGGAGTTCTAAATTAGTAATATCTTTCAAATGCAGTTGGAATTTAACTTTTTCATTTTTTGGGCCTGCAAATGGGACATTGTACCTTTAAGATAGCGAGTTATTTGGCAACTCAAGCTGATGAGGACAGGCCTACATTGTATTGGGAATTTGACATCATTCGGGTGTTTACCCAATAACGTGTTGTCAATCCCCAGAATCAGCCTTCTTTTTAAAGACAGACAGTCCTTATGTAATCTTCCTTTTCCCTCACACAAGACTTTCTGAGAGACTATGGGTTTGATGTGTGCAGACTTGTACACGCATTAATGGTATTTCCATTTTCCACCAAGTCTGGTGTAATTTAATTATGGCCTTCCGCACATGGAAACTTGACGACCCTCTCCCTTTAATGTTAAAAAAACTAACCAGTTGCATGTTCACATTTGTGCAGACTCAATAACATACATAGATTCAATCAAGACCTCTAATTTCTTTTTATGTAAAACAATATGTAATTATGTCGAACTCATTTTAAATGATTACCTATTAAAACTGAAATTATGAGGAAATATTTTAACAATCCATCAAATAATTGGAAAAATTTACAATATGAAAGTTATATAACATGGCAATAAAGGAATCTCAAATTGACAAGTTCTCTGTCCAGCAACTGTAATGTTTGTTTTCTAGATTAAACAAGGAAGTGATACACAGCACTCACCATCAATAGCATTATCATCTTCCTCCCCCATTGTTGGAACTGAAATACAAGCATATAGATACAAATAATAATATCATGATGAATAGTACATGGATATCTGGTGTCTTTGTAATTAAGAGAAAAATGCCTTAAATAATGTACTTGTTAATGATTCTTCATTATAAAACAGTGCCAATTTTTTTTTTTTAATTTTTCAAAAACTCCATCATTTATGATCCCTATGTATTTGGATTTCTCACTACCATGAAAACATAATAACATGCAAAAGTGTACAATAAATCAATGCACATTTAAACCAATGCCTTAGTAAAGTTCTGTTAATGAAATTGAATTTGAAGTAATAATACACTGTGTGTTATCAGCAAAATATTTATGTAAAGTAATGAAAACTTCCTGGAAATCACAATCACTGAAAACACAATTAGCAGACCATGTCTTGGTTGCTTTTATTTTTTTTAGCATTCTTTGCTCTTTACTTAAATGTTGTACATGTATATTTCTATCTAAATTTTGACGGGAATAATTAATTTTTAGTTTTGAACATTCATTTCTCTTTGATCTAGTCAAAAATAATTGTTCCCGTCATTAAAAGTGATTTACATTTACTTTTCTTTTTTTTTTTAAAGGAAAAGACTTTGAAAAACATAGATATAACAAAATGCCACATTCAAAAGATGTAAATACAAACTGAAGGCAGCATAATAAGTGAGCACTCAAAATACTCTGAACAAGATTGCAGCCTTTTCATATACAAGCAAAGAGACTGACAGTAATTTCCACACAACTACGCCAGGAGTGTCATCTTTGACAGACATGGCGCATTATAAATGTTCACTATTATTATTATTGTTATTATTATTATTCAATTCCTCTGACAGTATACATAGAATAGTAATGAGATGAATCGGTGTTTATGACATACATGCACTTGGGGCAAAGACAGCTCTCTGTGCTATGACATCATCATCGGCCTTAGGGAATTCCCCAGGTTCTTCTGGTCTGAATTCTAGGAATACAAAAGAGAAAACCAGACTACTGACAAACGGTACACCTGAAGTAACAGGTACAAAGGGCAATGAGATGATGATCTTTTGTTTTGTAACATTCTAATAACTATATTACCATACCAAAATAAGAGAGAGAGAGAGAGAGAGAGAGAGCGGCCTAAGGGAATTTCCCTGGTTCTTCTGGTTTGAATTCTAGGATTACAAAAGAGAAAAACCAGACTACTGAGTGACAAACGGTACACCTAAAGTAACAAGTACAAAGTACAATGAGATGAAGATCTTTTGTTTTGTAACATTCAAATAACTATATTATCATACCAAAATAAGAGAGAGAGAGAGAGAGAGAGAGAGAGAGAGAGAGCGGCATTAGGGAATTCCCCGGGTTCTTCTGGTTTGAATTCTAGGATTACAAAAGAGAAAACCAGACTACTGAGTGACAAACGGTACACCTAAAGTAACAAGTACAGAGGGACAATGAGATGATGATATTTTGTTTTGTAACATTCTAATATTATTATCATACCAAAATAACACTACACTGCACCTTACTAACTTTCACATGTATGTCTGGTTTCTGCATTAGGTTATCTATAAATGTTCATCATAGTACAGTCAAATCTGCTTTAGTAACCACCTGTCTACAAAGACCACATTTTTTGTTTCCCTTGAAAATGGTTTCTCATTGAAACATGTACTAAAGGAACCTGTCTACAAAGATAACTTTTTGCGTTTCCTTTGGGCGGTCACTATAAACAGGTTTGACTGTATAAACTGCACCAAGAGAGGAAGTTGCATTTGATGACAAACCACTTTGTTTGTCATTAATGTTACATGCAAAACCTCTACATATCCGGCATTTCAAAGAATTTAAAAACTTCCTTTTTACCCAAATACGCTGATAACCAAACGGCAAGATAAAGATACAATCACTTTTTAGGCTGGGACCATAATTACATGTAGCCAATTGATTAAATATTCGACAACTTTCATGATAATGTCAAAGAGTTCAATGGTACCTTTAAATATTGGTTAGCTTAACACAGGAGTGCCTGGATCGTTAGATAATCTTCTTGAAATCCCTAAGTATTTGGAGATTGCAGAGTTTTGGAGCAAATTCATTGAAGCTAAATTATCTACTTCCTGCCTCTCTTCCTTCCAAGAATCAAGTGCCAAAAATATTATGATTAACCCTCACACTACAATGCGACCAGAAAAAACGAAACCGAGAATTATTGATATTTTATCATAGCTTAATCACAATTATAATTATAATTATAGTCTTTCGTCTATGTCTGATCATCAACGAAACAGAGTAAGTCTTTTGTCAATTCCGTTTGTTGCTAAGGCAGGCAGCCAGTGAAAAAAAAATTGTTTAATCAAATTATGGAAATGCAAGCATCAATTTAAACAAACAGAACTTTGTTATTCCTGGCTCATTTTTCCTGATTGAGGTGTCATATGAAAGAGCAGAAAATGAACGTTCTAGAAATGTGAATTTTTCTTCGAAATTCAGATACCGCCCGCCAAATGACTTTTTGGTTTCCTTCCTTCAAATTGCTTTCAATCACTCATGCGTGAAATATGCATCATATGAGTTGCATCAAATGAAAGAGGATCTAAGCTTTACAAATATGTGTCATTTATTTAACTATAAATTGTGATTAAGTTATGATAAAACATTGATAATTCCTGGTTTCGTTTTTCTGGGTCGCAAAGTACAACATGTCCTAAATCATATCACACAAGAGATCATGGTCAAGATAATATTTGTTTATGAAGAAATATAGGACAACTCTTTAGAGCTATATGGATTAATATTTACTTTAAAACAGGTGGCTTTGGCAAATCTTTTCCTGGCAATAAACTTTCCCAGTAGCAAAAATTCAATGTTTTTATTAAATAATTTGGGGCAGGAAACTTTCAAAGATGTGGAATGCTTTCACAGTCTGACAAATTACACGCACAAAAGTCTCTAGTTTAAAGTATTAAACTAGTGATTTGAGTAATTTTGATAAAAATGTCATTCTTTTTAAATTTTAATTTAAGTGCAGCTAGTAATATTGATATCTTCGCTTTTAAGGCAGGTTCTTTTTCTATTAGGAGTGTTTCATTTTGAGCTGCTCTCTATTAAATTTTCACTAATGTGCTGTTTAATATATTGGCAGGTATACATGTACATGAACATGAATATTTAAAATGTACTATTCAATATATTCAAGTAAATACATGTATGAAAGAAGATTCAATGCACATTTTGCATAAAATCACTGCTTGCAAAAATATATTGAAAATCAAAAGTTTAAAGTAAAGTGATTTGTTACTAATCAACACTTCTCTCTCTTTCATGAACTTTGCTTGGAAGTACATGTACATGTCACTTGGCAGAGGGGGGGGGGGGGGGGGTGTGTGGTGTGAATGATATGACATGATATTGAGGGAAAGACAAAGAGAGAGAGAGAGCGAGCGAGCAAGCCACTGTACCTTTATTGAGATCATCAGGCCCTATCTGCTGCTCTGCTGGACGCTGAGAAAACAAAAAATAAACATCATGTTTATATCAATAATTCTAGAGAGCTTTACAATTTGAGTTTAGAAACAGATCAAATTAGTGTGTTGAAATCCTTCTTTGTACATACTAGTACATGTGTTTTGTTGTTTAATAGTAACGACTAAACCTTACATCCTTCTTCCTTCCTTCATCCCTTCTCATATCCTAGACTGCTTTAAATACAGCAGTATTTCCTACTGGATAGCAATCGTGAAGCTCACATGTATTTTTATTTTATCACTAGGTTTTAATTACCAACTCCCAATTCTACTATGGAATGTTATCAACTAATTTAAGACCAACATGCTAGCTGTCTTTTCCTTTGAATATTTCTGAACATCTTCACATTTTCAATTCTGCTTTAGTATTACATGACATACATGTAGAGACATCGCTTTATCTATGAAAGAACAGGGACCCATTTCACAAAGCCTTTTTTCAAAGACAAATGACAAAAATCAGTGACAAATCTGCTGATAACCAATCAGAAGCAAGGATTTCAGTAGCTTATAACAAAAAGTGTCATTTGACACTGATGGAAAGTTTTGTGAAACGTCCCCCAGGACCATAGTATCTTAAAGAGTAGCACAGCAGGGTAGAATATATTTGCATAGTGTTTGTGCTTTGTATAGTATAATCATCATCTTCATCATTATTATTATTTATCGTTATTATTGGCATGATAAAAAATTAGTATTAATTACCAACATCAATTTGCTCTTGTAATTGAAATGCTTCACTTCTTAACTTACATGTACATGTAAATGTAATTAACATCAACAAATTCTTTTAAAGACTCACTTCTTTCAGCAAACCTAACCCTAGTCCTATCTCACTTTTATCCAAATCTGATCAAAATTTCAGTCTAATCAAAATTTAAAGTCCTGTTATAATATCTCTTAAATGTTAAGAAATGACATGATTTTATATGGAGTGCTACATGGTTTTCTCTCTTTTTTGAAATATATGCCATTGTTTAAACCAAATAATTTTTTTTTACAATAAACACTATTTAAAGGTCTGTTATAATATCTCTAATGTAAAGAAATGACACAATTTATGGAGTGTTGTTTCTCTTCATTTCTTATAATGTGCCATTGTTTAAATCAAATAAAATTTATTGACAATAAACATTATTTTCCTAGTGATAATTGAGCTTGCATGAGGTATACCTTGATGCCTTGTTTGTCTTGATCCATAGCTGCTGATGCTTCCTCTCCATTGGATAGCTCAGGGTTACATGAATCTCCTATACAGGAATAATAAAACACATGCAGACACTAACTTATCAAGTATTACCCAAATAATCAAAAGTGTTTTGAATTGATGCAAAGGGGAAGCCTTACTGAACAAATACATGTATAACAACTTCCATCTTCAAAATATGTTTGGGGCCCACTGTAATCATCTCTCAAAAGTGTTTAATTTTGAGATCCAGATTTTTTGCCTTCAGCGGTCCTCCTTAGAGCATCAAGATTTGTGACATCACATGCGAGACACAGCAAGTTACAAGGCATTTAAGCCTTTCCATGATATCCATATGATTTTTCAGCAAATT
The DNA here is from genome assembly GCA_035222895.1 of Strongylocentrotus droebachiensis. Classification (NCBI taxonomy): domain Eukaryota; kingdom Metazoa; phylum Echinodermata; class Echinoidea; order Camarodonta; family Strongylocentrotidae; genus Strongylocentrotus; species Strongylocentrotus droebachiensis. The sequence goes on along the minus strand of JAVYIG010000273.1, from coordinate 397,883 downwards.
AATCATGTTTTTCGAGAGAAATCTTTCCATCCATATTATGTAATTTGTCCTTATTATCAGTTGGGTGACTACTTAAAGTATTACCCCCAAATCTTGACATGCAGTCCATCTCCCTAAAGGTGTTACATGTACATACCGGTACATGTACTTGTAAAGGTACAGGTTTGAAGTTTACGGCTCAAAGTGTCCTTGAAATATTGAGATTTGTTAAATGAGACAGAAACATACAATTTAATGGCCACTAACCTCTGGCCCAACAACCCTAAAATCTAATAATTTCTATGGCAGGGCTACTCAAGATCCGGACCCAGGTTCACATCCGGTCCGCCGTGCATGTCAATCCAGACCGCCTGGGAGTCTCTGATTTTTTTTAATTTTCACTATTCCCATTAGTTCAGATATAGACCTAAAACCACCTTTATTTGAAAATTGACTAATATGTTTGAGTTGTGTCCATCTTTTCAACGATTCAAAGTACATTGAACTACTTCATTTGACGACTATATGAATGGCCCTGAGAATTTTTCGCGCGAATGGCATCCCATATTTCGTACCTTTAAGCTTTCACGGAAACCACATCTGGACCTTCAGCAAAAAGTTCGAGAAACCCTGCTCTTTGGTGATACATTTCAGTATCAAGGTATGGGTCCATTTTTTCAACAAATACTTTAAAATTAGATATAGCGAAAACAATTGCTCAAAAACATAAATTTCATGGATTTGACTTTGATGATCATAGACATACTGACATGTAGTTATTCCCAAAATGTAACCACTTTATCTCCCTGTGCTCAAGTCTGTGATTAAGCGGGCGCAGGGCCCAAATTCGCACTCTTAAGACCATCAATTGCGCCCATAATCTTCTAAAACTACATGGCAAGGCGCAAGCGTTTGCCATGAAAATGCGCCCATAGAATATTAGGACAGAAAAAATACACAAATCACGAAACAATTGCTGCGCACAAGCTCTCTACTAGCTTCGTATTTAGTGTGTGCATTTCTTGAGGCGCAAGTGTGTGCCGTGAAAATGCGCCCGTTGTTACTATAGGCTAGCGCACGTACGTTCATGCGATATCGCTAAATGGAGCTGTGGCGCACGCACGTATGTACAATATGTATCGAAGGATCAAGAAAACAAATCGTCAAATGGAGAAATAAACAAGCATTCAAATAGTCATTAGAGATCTGTCGAGGTTTGTTTGTAGGTCTAGTTTATTATTTCATCTCAAATAGAATTTAGAATTCTCTTATTGACAAGTTAGGATGTTCTCGATCGCAGCTATTTTCATTTTGCAAGCAGCCGACATAGCGTTGTTTTGGCAAAAAGCTAGCCGGCCAGCTTCCCACCGCGAACCTTTCGAGTCCCGGTAACAGACCGTTTGTGTTCTGCCGAGAGTGTGGCGGAAGGTTTGTGTGTGAGCCTGAGGTGCGATTTCGATTTGGGATAGACTTGCCAAGTCCTTCTACTTTCTCTTCGCCATGTTGCATTGACGATACTACAAATTACAACATGGACGAATCAGGATAGGGAATAACCTTTTTTCCATCAAAGACTTCTTCAAATTATAATTTCAAGTGGTTGGAAAGATGCCCAGAGGAGTCGAAAGACATTAAGTCAAAATTGTAATTACAACCTCTTTACATTTCGAAAAAAATGTGACCCAACCCGCTGTTTGAATCGTTTTCCTACCCGGGCTCCGGCTCTGCACTACCACTGGCACTAGACCTAGACTCTATGCATGAGCAGTGGATTATTTCACCAGAATACTCATAGAATTCTACACATGATCGCCTATATGTAGCAGTTCCACCTCTCCACTGCACTCTCTACGATATTAGTACGAACAGGATTCCCAAATTGTATCCAAGTCCGAGACTTTGCACATTGCAATTTTGCATTGCGAGCGCGAGTAACATTGGACCAATTCAGTAAAGGCATTACTATTGCAATATGGCACAATAACAAATCAACCATTGGCATTAGCGCGGGTTTTTCACAACACTCTCAAAAAAGTCTCAACAATCGCACTCATGTCGCACCGTTATTACCAATCAATCCAACAATCTGAGTCAGTTTATAGCAATATTCAACGGCCAATTAATAATCCATAACAAAATCATCAAATATATTGTATCGGGAATACAAAAATGAAATAAGTCATTGTTATAATACGAACCTGCAAGAGTAGTTGCAACCGGTTGAGATTCCGCCATCTTAGTTGATTTACACAGTCAAACGCGCTAAAGGAACTGCATCAAAAGATAGATGTAAAACGCAATAACGAGTACAGCGGTACGTTGCTTGGATCCTAGCGATGCTACTACTGTAGATCAATTGTACCTGTCTTTTGGGATTCAGTCTTGATGAGAATAGGATACATACGTAAGTAGTACGTAGGGGCTGGGGTCTTTGCATTGTGAAATAAAAAGGCTGGGGGCTCTCAATTTTTAAAAGCAATGAGAGGATTGTGGGGTTAACCCCCCCCCCCTCAAATTGTTTTAATGTGTGGGTATCAATTTTTGTTTAAAAAAATTGTGTGTGCTAAAGGGTGGAGAAAAAATGACCCCCCCCCCCATTGAACGAAATATCGATCAGTATAATTTTCCAATTTTCGGGCCAAACAAAATTGTGGGCGTATACTACTACTAAAATGTACTACACAAAAAGTACCACTGACATTCTGACCTCTGGCATTCAAAGATTACCTCTGCCATGAAATGAAAACCCTATGTAAATGAACTTCATTGTTGTCGTTTTGATCATTATCATATGTACTTTTTTCATTTTATGATACCATTTTATTTTGTCTATCTAGTTTACACTGAACTTCAAATTAATAAAGTGAAAATAATAATATTAATAATTATTATCTCTGGTATTATAACCTGCCATGGCACATCTTACTCAGCTGACTGGTGGTGTTAATTTGAATTCAGGTGGGCGGCCATCATTGTTCGGGGCCATTTTTCAAAATGTTTTGTTTGTTGTTTTCTGTCATGATGGTGTGTGTTCGGTGTAAAAATGACAGCGGTAAAAAATGTAATAGATGAAAATGCCAGAGGTAAACATATCACAGGTAGGGCCTAATAATGTTAGACGTGGAAAGGGTAGAGGTGAAAATGCCAGAGGTAAAATGTCAGACGTAATAATGTTAAGACGAGAAAATGTTAGAGGTGAAATTGTTAGACATGAGGTGAACATGACAGAGGTAAAAATGGTTAGAGGTAAAAATGTCAGAGGTAATATTATGTTAGACGTGAAAATGCCAGAGGTAAAAAATGTCAGAGGTAATAATGTTAGAGTTAGACGTGAAAATGTTAGACGAAAAATTGTGAGAGGCAAAAATGTTAGAGGTGAAAAATAAAATGCCAAGATACTGCATGCTTCAGTACAATATACCTTGCGAATGTGTGAGATTACCTGAAGGTTAATTTGCGAGCATGCGAAGTAAAACTCGTGAGTTCCCATTATGACCGATTACATCTCATTATTAAAGCCCCTCTAAAGTGTCGGGAGCCCCAAATTCGCCAAAAAAAATTGATGGCAAAATTTCACTTAAGTTATAAAATAACGTGAAAGGGAATGTTATTATTAAAGGACACACTTAAAGGACACACAAAGATCCCCCCCCCCCAAAAAAAAAATAAAAAATAAAAAAATAAAAATAAAATAATAATAATAATAATTATAAGTAAATAAATAAATAAATAAATAAAAAATATGTTTGAAGACAAATATTGATAAAAGAATACATGATAATCTAGGTTTTCTGTTGTACGCAGAAAACCTAAATTTCGTATTCTTTCATCAATATTCGACTTCAAACACATTTGTTTTGAAAATCCTTGTGTCTTAATGTGTCTTAAATGACATCCTCTTTCTAAATAGGGTACAGTTCGTGATATTTTTGAAATTAATGGGATTGTGCCCCATGCCCCCTTCCCCCGGCTATATACTGCCTTCACCGTGATTGTAGAAAATAGAGTACCGGCCTGTTTTTCTTTAAAACTATGTTGCTCTCTTATTATGACCGCAAAACGGGGCACACTTTATAAGCTACAATGTGAAATATAGGAGAAAATGGTAACTTTTCAAAGGGCAGCAAACGAAAAGGACACTTTTGAAAAGAAACAAGGGGGGTAATTATCATATTCTCAATGGGCAATTAACAGATATTACAAGTGGCAATAATCGGAGGTGAAAGGGGGCATAATTTAGAAGGGGAAGGGGTGTTTATTACAAAGGAAAAGAGGCACTTGTAAACAGGCACGCCGGAAGCAGTTTGGGATGGGGGGGGGGGGGGCAAACGTTCCAGGGGACTCACCTTCCAGGGGCAGTGGCGTAATGCGCAAAAAACGTTTGGAAACCCCAGCAGGGGGTCAAGGGGCTGAGCCCCCGGAAACTCAGGGTTTTTAGGCATTAAATTACGGTCAGATAAGCATATTTAAATACCTTATTTGTGACACTTTTATTGGCGGAGAGTCCAGGGGGTAGAGCCCCCGAAAGCTCAAGGGTTCTAGGTATTTAATTACGGTCAGATGAGCATCAAGGGGACCGTCTTAGGGCCCTTGGTGGGGTCTGGGGGCGGAGCCCCCGTAACCTCTGGGGTTTTAGGCATTTAATTACGGTCAGATGAGTTTATTTTGATACCAGCCTCATTTGTGACATTGGCAGGTCATTTAGTTTTTCTCTCTCTCTTTTTTTCTCTGTAACATACTTTTTCAAAAAGTGAGGGGGGCTCGAGCCCCCTAGCCCAGCCGTTTCTGCAGGCCCTGACATGAAGGCTTCTAAATAAGCATATTTTTCGTCCAACTGTAAATTTGGGAATTTCTAATTTTCCAACAAACGCATAAAAAGGTATATGACAAAATTGAGAAAAGATACCGGAAAATCATGTCATTTCAGCAACATTTTGTAAATCACTGGTATCGGATAACAAATACCCCCCCCCCCCCCCCCCAGATCCGTACACCAGCGTTCGGGGACTCATGTCTTCTCACCCTTATAACAAAACCAAAAAACACGCTTTCCCACCCTCTCACAATATTTCTACGATATGCGCATATCGCTATTACAAAAACCTCCATTGATAAATAGTATAGGCGGAATTTTAGGAAATTGAATTCCTGTTAACTTTCCTTTTCTTTGAATGGAATTTTATATGTGATTTAATTCCGGTTTTTATTATTGTTATGTTCTTTTGGGTTAAAAATACAAACCTTCTTCACTCTTTTACTGCATTTCTTTCTTTCTTTTTGAAGGGGGGGGGGGCGTTTTGCCCCCCTTTTTTGTTGGGGGGGGGGAGGCAAGTGCCCCCCTGCCCCCCACTTTCGGCGCCTATGCTTGTAAATTTCAAAGGGCTACCTATCAGATTTAAACAAGGGCACTTGTTAGAGGTGAAAAGGGGCACTTATTAGTAGGGGTGCTTTTAAGAAGGAAAAAGTGCACTTATTAGAGGGAAAATGGCACTTGTCAGAAAAGAAATTGGCACTTGTCAAAGTAAAAGGGCACCTATCAAAATCGAATAGGGGCACTTATCGGAGGTGAATAGAGAGCATTTATTATAAATGAAATAGGGCACTTATCTAATCTAAAAAAACGGAACACTTTTTGGGGTACTTGGAATGGGGGTTTGGGGGGGGGGTGGGCACTGTGCCATCTTGCATCCGGGGAGCGCCGGCTTACTAACCCATACAAACTTAATCAAATGAATGCTTTTTTCATTTAATCAGACGGGCGATCTCATGCCGCCATATTGATTGTGTTATGATTGAAGATTTGCACGCTGCGCAATACTTTTTATCTACAAAGATTCTAAAATGCGAGTAAAGACTGCATCACCGAAACATAACATAGCGACCAAGAGAAAACCTTTTGTGTATAGGAATAGGCTATAATATTGAATCTTTGAATTTGAAAGTATGTATTAGAAACCTCATACATCATCATAAATTCATAATAATAATTATCAAATTAGTCAAAATAGGTATAGGTAGGGCGAAATCGATTTTTTCCAACGAGTCTCTTCAATAGAAAGAAACACCTGCCCATATAGCTGCCGTCCATCGCCTAAAGTAATCATGGATTCTGCGATGTTATTTATGCTACGGTGCTCATTACTGAATGAGAAATGCAACCCTTCCCCCCCCCCCAAAAAAAAAAAAAAAAAAATTATTGCCTTTGTGATCTCTTCTACAGTAGCACAAGCCACAATCCTCAATATTTGCCTGCCCGATCGATTATGTTTCGACAAGTTCAAGATAAGTCTTGTTTTCTGCTAATTATTGATAACATTGTTTTGTCTTGTGAGAACGAAAAGGGGGAGGAGCTAGAGGAAGCGGAGGGGTAGGAGGAGGAGTGGTATCATGAGCAGGAGCAAGAGAAGGCAAAATGAAATCGCCCCATCCCGAATCATCTGCCCCTCCCCCGCATCCATGCAGAGCCTACAAACACCTCTTATGCGATGGGCGATCGACATAGTAAGAAAATATAGATTTTTAATCATCATTATATAGGCTCATCGCCTATCGTAACCACATGTCCCTTCCATTAACGCTCATCTTCATGATTAAAATACAATCCTTTTTCCAATATTAATCAAGCATTCTTAATCTTACCAACAACAAACCGCTAGTTTGATTTCCCCCTCCCGGCCAATCCTGACTAGATAACACATTAGAAAACCTATCAATTTTCTTATATCCAATTTTGGAGCAGACCTATATTTCTATCAAAGTGAGACAACCAATCGAGGGCTATAGAATAGAATTTAAAAGCTTTTCAAATATCATTATATTAATCTAATTTACACTTTTGAATAGATCTGTATCGTTTTCTGACAATGTGCACACGAATTGGTAATTCCCCCCTAACCTCCACAAGTGATTGCTTGTACTGGCTGATTAGGAGTGAAACAAAAATTATAATTTAAAAAAAGGGGGAAAAGAAAGGAAAGCCAAATATCCAAGAGAATTGAATGAATAGATGAAGATAAGGGGGGAAAAATCAAAACTAATAATAGATAAATAAGTTAATCAATCCGAAAAGGAACGAAAGAGAGAAAAAAAAAAGATAGAAAGACATGTAAACAGACATCAGAAAGGAACAAAGGAAGGAAAAAAGGAGAGAAAGAAAACAAAGAAGAAAGAAAGAATAAGACATGCAGTTCAAATGGCATATAGGCCCGTTTTAGTTTCCAATAGTTGATTATCAAAAAGTTCATGTCAGCCTGGAAAATGTTCAACCACTTTCAATTGAAAGAAAAAGTAAATCAAGAAAAGAAGAATTAATATACCTACCTTTATATGAATGTTAAAAAAGTTAAATAAATAGTTAATTTCTGACCAATTATTGTCAAATAAAACCAGCAACAACAACTCCCGGAACAACTCAGATAATCACCCTCGGCCGAATTAAAGATCATTAATTTACCTGTTCACAGTTACTATATAAAAGAAGAAAAGAATAGTACCGTTGAGTCATAGGATTTGGGCGTTACCCCCCATAATATATGCGTAGTATTACCGGTATACACAATTAGCATACCATAAGCCATTATTCTTACAATAAAAATCGATTTTCAAATTCTGTCTGCTCGCGCTCTCGCTGTTCTTCTCGATCACTTTCGCAATAACTCGAGTTTCTTTTCATTTTTACACTAAACGAAATCATCAAGAACTTTGACAGGATACACTTCCGACCTCAATTACAAAGCATTTTCTCAAAAAATGCTAGTTTTTAACCTGTAGAACCGGAAGCGGTACGAAAGGAGTGACTGGTCGGCTAGCGTCGGTTTACCAAGGCTACCAGTGACGCTGAGCTGTGTGATCATATAAATGGCCATCTCCACGGATTTGAATCACAGAATGGGCACATCGGTCCCACTCATGAAGTTTGGTGTTGTGCTTTTTACTTTTCTCGCCGGATCACTTGTCTTCCTTCCGTTTACAGCAGGTAATTCATTGTTTTATTAGAATAAGAAAAAAAACAGACTATTCTTCCATGAAAATGGACATGTCATCATGGTCATAAACTAAGGGTCCACTAATATATAGTAGGCCTAGACTGCATAGGGATGTCTATTACTAGTAGGAATTTGAATAGAATGGTCTAGAGATAGGGTGTCTGATCGCGCACCCGATGTTGTGTGCTAAAATACGGTGTCCTAAAATACTTCCTATAGAGATTGCACACATCCCTATGCAGTCTACGTGCATTGCGCGACCATGAAAATTGGTCAATGATTTTATGAAAAAAATTGAAATTCAAACCTTTGGGGCTTGTGATCCTGAAGGTGAAACTCAATAAATGAGGTGTCATATGAAAGAGCAGGTTTTTCTCCATATTAGAGACATTAATGAATGAATGGATGACTGAATTGAATGACATGATTCATTAATTATGACAACACTCGACATCAACAGAGCAGATTCAGAGTACAGTCTTCTTCTTCTTCTTCTTCCATTTTGAGTACATACCTGTTTACAGAGTAGGCCTATTATCGTACTATAGTAGGGTGTGTGCAGATGGACCACTACACTCACACGGAGTCGGGCTAACTCGCCCCGCGGGACATCTCGCCCCAGCCTTTTAGGCTGGGGCGAAATGTCCCGATATGATTAATCGATCGAGAGATATCAATGTGTATATGTTTGTGCTCATTGTGACTTAATAATGCCATTTCCAACCACAATCTGCAATGGAATTGTGTTATATGATACTATTAAAGACAATCTTTAACTTCTCTTTAGGTAAAATGACAAAAAAACGGCATTTCGGACAATTTACTCACAGCTCGCAATTCGCATTGCCGCACGTACATTAAATGTGCGTTGTATCGACTCGGACCACTGAAATTCGAGCAGTGTGTTTGTCAGTAAATCACTGCAAAAATATCATTTTCATAATGCATGAAGGTCTATTTTTGATTCCTGGTATACATTTCGTTATTGAGAAGTCGAATGTACTACATTTTAGACGAGATGGCTGATGTTTGTTCACATTCTTTCGTCATGGCCGTAAATTAGCAGACTACTGTTGTGCACCGCGCAGCAGCTCATCGCTCAGCTCAGTGTCCAGCTAGCAGTACAGCGCCGTCGGCGGGGGAATTCACTGACTCGGCATCCGTACCCGCTGCACTGCACTGGCCAATTTGATCGAGTGAGTAAACTAATCAAACTACAGTAAGGTCCTACATTCATCTAGATCTATATCTACTATATTATCATTATTCATTCAGAGTAGAATATCCAATTTGATTGAGTGAGTAAACTAGACCACTGTAGCTACATCATCTTTACTACTAGTCATTCAGGGTAGAATCTCTGATTAACATGATGATGATTAATGAATTGAATTTGAAGGAATGGAATTTTTCTTTTTTCATAATCAGATATTCGAATATTCAGATATTCATATTTTACTCTTAAAAGTTAAAGACTTAATAAATAGCTATATCTAATGTTAGGGCCTAGCACACGGGTCTAGCATAGTACTCTAAGCAGAGAAGTGAGCTGACGAATCGCCTTTTTTTTTGGAGGGAGCTGCCTCACAAAAATTCTACAAAAAAAGGCGTTGGTTTCAAGTTTTTGTATATTTACGCAGCCCCCACCCCCTACCCCCCCCCCCTCCTCCTCTATACGCATAAAAGGGGCACTTATCAGAGGTAGAAATGGGAAGGGGCACTTAAAATAATGAATAGGGGCACTTTTCCTATGTAAAAGGGGCACTTGTCAAAGTAAAAGGGGCATTTTTCGTATGTAAAAAGGGACACTTTTCCTATGCAAAAAGGGTCACTTTTAGGGTACTTGAAAAAGTGGGAGGTCACTTTAAAAAAATTAATAGGGGCACTTTTCCTATGTAAAAGGGGCACTTGTCAAAGTAAAAGGGGCATTTTTCCTATGTAAAAAGGGGCACCGCCTCTGGTGAAGTCTATTTGAGACCCTTGTATGTAGTGCGAGTTTGTATTCATGTATTCAAGATCTTTGGTCTTGTGGCGTAGTTACATGGGGCATGGATGGCAAAAAAAGGAAAAGAGAATATGGAAAAATAAAAACCTGAAGTTATTTTTTAAAGAGATTGGTATTAAATAAATTGTATAGCACAGCAGAAAGGGACTGAGTACTCTGAGTGAGACCCATCCAATCTGTCTCGATACTCCTTAATTACCAATTTTACCATGCATGCCTGTTATACTGTCTACGATCCGTGTTCAGTTCAAAACATTGTGACAAATTGGTATTGCCTATTGGCAGATTGGTCAAAATTCTCAGTGCCAGGGCTGCAAATAAGAGTCTCAAGCCAGGTTCAATTCAATTCAATTCAGTCTTTATTTCCAATCCATTCAAACAGTAACAAAACAAAGTAATAAAAGGATATGAACAAAAAACTTAAAAGCTTAACGTAAGACATAAGAGAAACGGATATAAATATGGATTTAAAATACTGATAGTTACTACAAGAATATAAAGTAGAATAGGTATTCTATTTTATAAGATAAATGATTGGAAAAAGGAATTGAAAGCTCAATGTAAACTTGTATTATTACACATTCAAACAGTAACAAAACAAAGTAATAAAAGGATATGAACAGAAAACTTAAAAGCTTAACGTAAGACATAAGAGAAACGGATATAAATATGGATTTAAAATACTGATAGTTACTACAAGAATATAAAGTAGAATAGGTATTCTATTTTATAAGATAAATGATTGGAAAAAGGTATTGAAAGCTCAATGTAAACTTGTAATATTACACATACGAAGATATTGCAATAATAAATATTGTATTTAAAAAGTTAGAATAATTACAAATGTAGTACTATTGCTGATATTTATATATATTAAAGACTTTTAAAAAAAATGTTTAAAAAAAAAGTAAAGATGAGAGGGATGTTGGTGATGCAGTTGATTGGAGGGATGGAGACGATGTTGATGAGAGATGCAGATGATGAGAGGAATGGAGACGATGTTGATGATATGAGGGATGGAGATGAGAGGGGTGTTGACGATGTTGATGAGAGATGCAGATTATGAGGGATGTTGACGATGCAGATGATGAGAGGGGTGGAGACGATGTTGACGAGAGGGATGAAGATAATGTTTGTTGATAAGAGATACAGATGATGAGAGGGTTGTTAGTGATGCAGTTGATTGGAGGGATAGAGACGATGTTGAAAGGAAATTAGGCACATATTGTTCAAAGGGTAATGAGAAGGGGAAGTGGCTCTTATTAAAAAGAAAAAGAAACACATGTTAAAATAAACGGGGCACTTATCAAAGACGAAAGGTGGTAATTATGAGAAGGGGAAAGGGCACTTATAAGGAAAAAGGGCATTATTAGGAAGGAAAAGGGGGAGTGTTAAAATAACGGGCATTTATAAAAGATGAAAAAAGCACTTGTCAGGAGGGGAAGGGGTACTTGTCAAAGTAAATCGAGTATCTCTCAGAATAGAATAGGGTCATTTACAAGAGATGAAAAGGGGCACTCGTGAGAATGAAAAGGAACTATTTTCATAGATGAAAAGGAGAAGGGGCTCTTTTTTAAATGGGGCACTTATAAAAAAGGAAAGGGGGCACATGTGAAAATATAAGGTGCGCTTATCCGAGTTAAAATGGGGGGTAGTTATTAAAAGGGGTAGGGGCGCTTATTACAAAGGAAAAAGGGCACTTGTCAAAGTAAGAGAGGCACCTCTCAGATTTGAATAGGGCAATTATTAGAGGTGAAGAGGGCACTAATCAAAAGTGAAAAGAGGCGCTTCTCGTACCTGAAAAGGGGTACTTACTAGAGATTGAAAAGGCACTTATGAGAATGGAAATTGGACACTTATTTCAAAGGAAAAAGGGAACTTGTCGAAGGAAAAGGGGCACGTGTCAAAATAAAAGGGGCACTTATCAGAGTTGAAAAGAGGAAGAGGAACTTTTAAAAAATTAATAGGGGCACTTGTCAAAGTTAAAGGGGCACTATTCATATGTAAAAAGGGGCACTTTATACCAAGTTAAAGGGGCACTTTTCGGGTGCTTGAAAAAGTGGGAGGGGATTGTGCCCCCCGGGAGGGCCGCCTCTGGCTGGTGTGCAGTACGTGTAGCCACCCTCAATCAATCTTCCAAAATTCATAAACTCTCAGTTTTAATAATAATTTGAATACTAAGTCGATCAGTAGATTATAGAAACGCATGAAGCTTCCAGCCCAGAACATAAGTGTGCAAATATATTTGGGGAGGGCGGGGTCAATGATGGCCTTTCCGAGCCCGAACAAAATATTAGGGGGGGGGGGGGGCTCATGATAACCGAGCCCAGCCAAAATATTGGGGGGGGGGGGGCTCAATGATATCTGAGCCCCCCAATATTTTTATTGGGTTGTGCCCCCCCCCCCCCAAGCCACCCCGGTTCCTAAGCCTATGCAACAGTCTATTATATAAGAACATAACTAAGCTGTAAGCATTTTCAGATCAAGTGTTGAATTGTCGTGGAGCTGAGGCGTATTGAGCCAAATATATATATATATATTTTTTTTTTGGGGGGGGGAGGTGGTGGGGGCTGCGTAATTATACAAAAACTTGAATGACTAATAGTAATAATGATGTAGCTACAGTGGTCTAGTTTACTCACTCGATCAAATTGGGTACGGATGCCGAGTCAGTGAATTCCCCCGCCAACCCGTCCGGCGGCGGCGCTGTACTGCTAGCTGGACACTGAGCTGAGCGATGAGCTGCTGCGCGGTGCACAACAGTAGTCTGCTAATTTACGGCCAGGACGAAAGAATGTGAACAAACATCAGCCATCTCGTCTAAAATGTAGTACATTCGACTTCTCAATAACGAAATGTATACCAGGAATCAAAAATAGACCTTCATGCATTATGAAAATGATATTTTTGCAGTGATTTACTGACAAAAACACTGCTCGAATTTCAGTGGTCCGAGTCGATACAACGCACATTTAATGTACGTGCGGCAATGCGATTTGCGAGCTGTGAGTCAATTGTCCGAAAAGCCATTTTTTTGTCATTTTACCTAAAGAGAAGTTATAGATTGTCTTCAATAGTATCATATAACACAATACCATTGCAGAGTGTGGTTGGAAATGGCATTATTAAGTCACAATGAGCACAAACATATACACATTGATATCTCTCGATCGATTAATCATATCGGGACATCTCGCCCCAGCCTAAAAGGCTGGGGCGAGATGTCCCGCGGGGCGAGTTAGCCCGGATTCAGGGTCTAGGTTAGGAGGAATGATTCGTTAGGAGTAGTATCAAATGCATGCAAGTTACCCGCCTGAGCTAGGCTCATATTTTGCGTTCGAGCCGTTGAAGTAATTTTTGTCCGAAGTTTGGCAACGTCCAAAGTTTGGCGGTTTTACTCTAAAATACATTTTTGTAAACTTACTGATGTTAAAAAGAATAATTTAAAAATTCAAATTGTAAGTCAAGTGCCCGGCCCCCCCACTCAGAGGTTGGAATGACCGCATGCGTGTTGCCAAAATGTCCGGTAAAGGGGTACTTTTCGTGCGACAAAGTCCGGCCCGAGAATTGTAAAAAAAGGGGTGTATTTGACTTTTCACTCTGAGATTTCTTTAAAAAGGGCGTGTTTTTTCTTTTTTTCTCTCATCTCTTTGGACTCCTGAGAAATTATTCTGAATTTAGGGGGTACATTGAGCATTTTTCCTGATTTAGGGGGGTCTCCAAGGCAGGAAAAGCCCGCGAAATGCCCGCGAAAGGGGGGTTCGGAAATATTGGCAGTCCTCAGGTAGGGGGTGCTTTCAAAAAGAGGGAACGAGCATATGCGTACCCTAAATAACATTGAGTGGGGGGGCCGGGGTCTAGTTTCAAACTTTGATTACAGCTGTATCGACATGATTGTGTACAGTCTATGCAATATTGTGTGGTGTGTGTATTTGTGTATGGGTCTAAAAATACCCGCCTCACAGCAAGCATGCAGTGCTATAGCATTGACCCTCTTAGACCAAATTTTCCGTCTCTTTCGTTCGTTAGCCTCTTATTGGGGTAGGGTCGGCCGGCTCTCTCTTTAGAGACTGAAACCGTCTATACACATTCCCTTGATAACGCCACGGCCATTTCAGGTCGTATTGTTATGCCCCCAAAATCCCCCGCCCAAAATGTCATTTTACCTCGTGCATATCCAATTGTAAATTAGGCCTAGGCTATAATACATCGGTTCCACTTACTAACTTGACTGAAATAATCTGTTTAATGGTCCCTTTTAAGGAAATTATGGGTCAAAATCGACATCCATGTTGAAAATCTTGCAAGCCGTGTTAAACTCTCGCTGCGCATGGAGTCATCTAAATCAATCTCATCCCTTCTAGTCTACGCCGAAGGCAAAATGATAATGAAGGAAAAACTGTGATAACGCCATTACGAACGTGTAGATGGCGCACAGTTTTTTTTTCCTTAAAAGGGACCATTAAACAGATTATTTCAGTCAAGTTAGTAAGTGGAACCGATGTATTATAGCCTAGGCCTAATTTACAATTGGATATATGCACGAGGTAAAATGACATTTTGGGGGATTTTGGGGGCATAACAATACGACCTGAAATGGCCGTGGCGTTATCAAGGGAATGTGTATAGACGGTTTCCGTCTCTAAAGAGAGAGCCGACCCTACCCCAGGCCTTAAATTTCAACATTTTTAGGGCAAGGCCACTTTTCTGTAGGGCACATTCCTATATATTACAGCACAAATAGGAAGATTTGGAAAGGGCACAAAAAATCTCCAAGGCCAATGAGAGGGGCATTGAGGCCAATCAAAGGGGCATCCACGGCCATGGCCTTGGTGGCCTTGGATTAATTTAAGCCCTGCTACCCCAATAAGAGGCTAACGAACGAAAGAGACAGAAAATTTGGTCTATGACTCTCTATGCTTTGCTGGAGTGCACTACACTGGGGTTTCCCCCTACTCTTATACGAATAGTGCAGTGGGTTCTTAACATGCAAAGGTAGTGACTCTTCTCTATGCCGTACACGACCCGGGGCCTCCATTTAACGTCCTATCTGAGGAACAGAGTGTTTTCCACTTAACATAGCCTGCGTCTAAGGGAAGGGTCACGTTAACACACAACGTAGGCTTCAGTAATCCGCCTGGGTGGGATTCAAACTCGGGATCTTTGGTTCGACGGGCAGATGCTTTCTCCTCCCTCACACTCTCAGCTAGCAGAACAGAGTTAACAAACAGTAACACAATAATAAAACCTCCAAAAATAGTAGTAGTTCACAAATTGTTCAGTTGAAAACAGTTGAGAGAAATAAAAACAAATAGCTGTAGAACTTACCTAGTACTGTTCTAAGTAAGGAGAATTGACTTCAATTTTCAAATTCAATAATTAATAGTAATATAGGTCTAGCCACTCTAGGTCTACAATATTATTATCATGATTATGAATGGGTCTATCATGTCTACATTCATGTTTATATGTGTTATGTACATGTACATTATAATTTATAAAGTTCCCCCTCTTTTTTTCATTGTCTAGACTTCACAGTTTGATTTAGAAAAAATGATAATTGGAAATAAAATACATCTAATTTTCATAAACTATGACAATGCCATTGAAAATCTTTGTATACAGTATACCGGTAGTTTACCTTACTTTCAGGCTTTTTTCAGCTAATTGTTATCGTTTTCTTGAAGCTACTGCGCGTGATGAGATTGGCAATCACACACAAACTGCATTGCTTAACCTCCCATCGCTAAACCTTACAATGTACTGTACTTCAGTCTCTCTATAGAGGCAGTCAGTAGAGCCAGACGTAATCAGATCAGAACAACCATCAATAATCAGAGACTGAAGCTTTTGGTCTGTTTAACTCGTCCAGACTAGATCACACATGAGCCTTGATGAGATGAGAAGAGGAAAATTATTTGAATACAAATTTCATTTTCAGCTTGGAAACCCCAAACCTTGCTTAATGCTATAGTTGTGGTTACCGGTAGGTTAACTTATTTACAACTGTACAGTGTAGGTCAAAAGAAATTCTGTTTAGTGTTCAGATTATTTTGAAAAGATTTCCACTCATTCATGTATGAGGTTATCAATCTGGGATTCTTCCTTCTGCAGAGTTCAAATCTAGGTGTAAAATCGAGTGTATCTCCTAGTTTAGTCGTTGACCTACAGTGTAGGTTCCTATTAATAATGACATTTTATATTTTGCATTGTGTTTAATTACATGATCACTTGTTCTTTATTTGAAATGTAGCAACCCTACTTTTTGCCTTTTGTACTTTTGAACTTTTTGCCTGGTTTGATTCTATGTTTCTAACTTGAGTATGATGAACATCCCTCTTGTTTTAATATGATGCTTACACATGTAGCTCGTTAATTGCAATTTAACCTCTAACATTCAATATTCAAGATTCTAGCTTTTTTATTCATAAGATCATGCAGAAATTATATGACTCTATGGGTGTTACATGCAACTGATTAAATAATAATGACGATGGTAATAATGATGATAATGATATTAATAATAACAATGGTCATAATAAAAATAATGGTAACAATGATAATGATGATGATGATAAGTTATTGATAATAAATGTGATTATTTTCATACCAAATAATTATGGTAATTTTCTGTTTGATCTTTCAGGGCAATCCTGCAGTGCCGGTGGACTTTTCAGTGAGACAGAGTGTGCTGATGGTAGCTGTATACTTTCTAATTTTGTCTGTGATTCGGTCATAGACTGTGAAGATGGCTCGGACGAGACTCCTGCTACTTGTGATGATTCAGGTAAACCAGTGACTCAAAGGTCCACCTGTAATCTCTGACCTAGCAGCTCATCCAATCCCAGGGCCCCATTTCACAAAACTTGTCATCAGTGACAATTGACAGTTTTTGTTATAATCTAGTGAAACCCTTGCTTCTGATTGGTTATCAGCAGATTTGCCACTGATCTGCCACTGCTCTTTGTCATTTGTCATTGAAAAAATGCTTTGTGAAACGGGTCCCAGCTTGCTAAAATAATAATTGATTTCTAAATAAATCTCAACTTATGTAGCACTTAATATGGAATACCATCTGGAAGCTCTTTACAGGTATTATTATCACCCCGGTAGTTGGATTGATTAACACACAATGTGCACCATCTCCAGTTCTCCACTCCCTGGGGAGTATTCCTACCATATGGTCACCTACATGTACATGTATAGCAATTAGTATAGATTTTGCCATCCTACCAGTTCCCCATTTCTCTCCTGGGTATTTCAGTGGCAAATGTAGATTAATGCTTTGCCAAAGGTTATTAGTGGCATGATGGGGATGCATTTGGTTGTACGCAGAAAACCTTCATTTTGTATTTTTTCATTAATATTCGACTTCAAACGCATTTGTTTTGAAAATCCTTGCAGAAATGTGCCTTAAAGGTAAAGACCAGTTCTGGTCATGCCATTGCATTGTGAAAGAAACGTTGTAGAATCGATCAGAAAGGTTGATCATTTAGCATATTTATTGGTGTGTACTGCAAGGTTCTGGAAGCATCAAAATGATAAGAAATTTGGCCCAGTCTTGGTAAAGTTACAAGCACTGTACACAGAAAGATGTATATATGGGACTGCGCGCCACGTGCGCGACATCTATCCGGTCCAAATAGATATAATAATTTACCGAATACACACTGTATATCAATTAGTAGGCGGTTTCCTGGTAAAATTTGTATCATCACGTACCGGTATTAGTCAAAACATATTCTTTCACATGATTGGTAATAAGAAATTCCATTTCATTTTTTTGAGAGGGGGAACATTTCCAAAACTGGTCTTTACCTTTAAATGACATCCTCTTTCCCAACACTTTAAAGGGGCTTTAATAAGGAGATTTCATTTTCTATTGCTCATCAAATTTAATTCAATGAATATTCCCTTGCACTATTCATTTTATGTGTGTATGAAATTAAAGGAATAATGTAATTACAGTGTAGTTGGTAACAAATCCATGCATATACACTGTATGTAGGTCAGTTCAGACATATCCTGAATTTTTAACACAGGGCTTATAGAGTGGTGAAATGTGACGTCATCAAAAATCTTTTTAAGGAATTTCTCAACTTTTTCTTCATTTTCCGATAATAATGTCCGAATGTCGAAAACCAATTGAATACGGTAGGTCAGGTATTCGCTGAGATATGACCATCTGAATAAAAAGATTGCCTATAGGAACTGCAGTGTTATATTGCTCTGATTCATAACATAATTATTAGCCAGAGCAATATAACACTGAGTTCCTATAGGCAATCTTTTTGTTCAGATGGTCATATCTCAGCCAATACTTAACATATTGGTTTTCAATATTTGGGCATTATTTTTTATGTTCTTTCGGAAAATCAAGAAAAAATGGAGAAATTCAAAAAGATTTGTATGATGCCATAGCTTCGTCAGGCTACTCTATGGAATATGGATCCTTTTGGTCCATATGTGGTAATTTCTACCCGTTTTCTGTTCTTTTTATCAGTTTCTGCCTGCGACAGTGACCCATGCTTGAATGGAGGAACATGTATAGCAATGGATGGAACCAGCAGTAAAGTGGCATACTATGACTGTATTTGTCCCCCAAACACACTTGGTGACCAGTGTCAGACTGTTGTCACCACTCAGCCACCATCAGCGTCTACCACACAAGCCACAACAATGCAGACAGATGGGATTTCTTCTACAACAATTCTTCCACAAACAACCATATCTACCACGCAAGCAACAACAGTAACAACAAGCCCATCTACCACAGTAGAGTCAAGAGTGGCTACTATTGAAAGCACAGCCACTGCTACCACACCATCGCTATCTACAAGTTTTTCACCAACAACATCTACAACATCCACTACACAGAATACACCAACAACAATCTTGCCCGAAGACACAACACAGGCTTCCACTTCTACCATGCAACCACCAACTTCTGCCCGAACCACAGTGCAGATAACATCAGTGAATCCAGCTACCGCAATGTTGTCTACAACACCAGAAGGCACTGCAACATGTGATCAGCTTGGATGTCAGAATGGAGCAACATGTATGCAGATTGGGGGCATAGCAGTATGCATTTGTTCTGCAGGATTTGAAGGTAATGTCCAAATATAGCACTATTCTAATTAATCCTTAGGTCAGTTATCTTTTAGTAGCCATACCCTGTAGGGTAGAATTACATCGGTTTGAGTCAATTAAAACAATGGTACTTGCATATACTGTACATTATAATTAGGAATGGTTTGATGAAAATTTTCACTAATTGGTAGTAGTCCATCTGTTATCATTATGCCTATTGGATCTATTACACAACATGCTTGAGTAAACAAGACACTTTAAGTGCAAACCTTCCAAATATGGTTATCGTGATTGTAATATTCATTACATTTTATTTTTTATCAGCAATGTTTTCATTCAAAGGAGTATTAATATATATGATTATTATTCATTTCCTTTGCAATTGGTCACCTGTCATAAACTTTGTAAGTACTATATTGCAGATTTTGTAGATTTCCAGTTGCCATCCAGACCCGCACTGCCCAAATAGAAAAATATTTTCAAAATAAACAAATAAAAGCCTATCTGTATGTAATCTTTTTTAATCTTGCTTTGTGCACTACCCTAAATCATTGTGACTGCAGTTTAGTTCTGACATCACTTTAATACACAGCTAATCAATGCACATTGTTTGCTGAGTAAATAGTAACATGTGTTGGATAGGACACTGTATGCTCAATCAGTTTGAAGAGTAAGGATTTGTTATTTTGACTTTTGTTTGAGCTGATTTAAAGGTCATTCATCCTTGATGATGAAATTGATTTTGATTAGAGAAGAAATAATTCTAATACGAAATAATAAAATTTGAATATCAATCATACTTGGTGGATATTGTTACAAAAGAAAAATGGTGTTTCAAAGTGAAAATACATGTACATGTAGATATAGTGAATACAACATGATTGCCAAATTTGTCAATTATCTTAATTCAACACTAGCCCTGTAATTTATATTCTTTGGTTAGACAGTAATAGGTACTTTGAATGATGATTGATGACAGACGATGTAGCAGTGTATAATATTTTAATGACCAATTTTCTGAATAGTCTCATTATTAATAAAATAAAAATTGGGAGGAATTGCCAGCTTCACAGTGAGAGAAAAAGCTTCATCAGCTAAGAGCCACAGTACGTGACGTCATGCATTAACATGCTGATTGTTAGTGTTTGCTTCATTAATAAGAATTTTAATCAGTAAAATGCTATTTGTCTAAATTTCCTTTAATTTATTATGATTTCTTTGAAAATCTAAATGCAGTAGGCTACTGTAGGTAGCCTGTGTTAGGCTTTAGCCAAAATCAAGTGATATATTAAGATTTTGGCCCAGAGTACGACTGTTATTTTCACATAACGCGATAGCTCGATTGGTAGAGCAGTGGTCTCGTAATCCAGTGACCCGGGTTCGAAACCAAGGCGATGCGCTAGTGCCCTTTGGTAAGGTATTAATCCTCATTACCAGGTCCCTCAGAGAGGACCTAAAGCCGTCGGCCGTCTGGTTGCTTACTAACAGGCATTTATGCTTTCTTAGCAGTCAGGTAAAATAACCACCACTAAAAATCATTGTATAATATGGTGATTCAGATTTGTTTCACATTAACTTGATTCATTGTAATTGTTTTCTCTCTCTTTCATATCTCCTTCTCTACAGGTCAACGGTGTGAGACTGATATTGATGAGTGTGCTAGTGATCCATGTGAGAATGGGTCTGAATGTCAAGACAACATCAATTCGTTCACATGTGTCTGTTCTCCTGGTTTCTTTGGTACATCCTGTTCCTTTGAGATCAATGAATGTGATCCTGATCCATGTATGAACGGAGCTACGTGTGTAGATGGGATTGCTTCCTATCAATGTACCTGTGTCAGTGGTTATAATGGGCAGGATTGCCAGACTGAAATCAATGAGTGTGAAAGCATGCCCTGCCAAAATGGAGGTAAATTTGGGGTTGGTTTCATAGGGGAAATACCCGTTTTCTTTTGCTTTGATACCTCCCCTGTTTTGCTCTCCCCTCTTCCATTCTTCCTCCCCCACCTACTACCTCTCTGTCTGTATTTCACCTCTTTCTTTCTTTCTTTCCCCCTATTTCTCTCTCTTTCTCCTCTCTTTCTCCTCTCTTTCTCTTTCTATCTCCTTATGTATTCTAACAAGATCTTGAAGAATACACACTGTTATAGAAATTATTTGTGTTTAGAATGTCACAGTAATTGCCTCAATATTTGCTGAGAATACTAAAAGTCAACTGAAAACTAGTTGTACCTGTTTGGTAATAGTAATAATTGATTGGTTATAGGCACACATTGTGATTTATTTTCTTCCACTATTCTTTTGAATGCTGTGCATTCAGATGAAAGTGGCAGTGTTATTCTCGGTAATAATGTCATCATTTGATGACAGTTGGATTTCAATGATCTTGTTCTAGAATATAAGTTTCAATCAAATTATATTATCAGGCCTTCAAAAAAATATGGTATTGTGAGGTGAGAATAAAACATGTAAATACAGTGCTTGGAAGCCACCTGCATTATGAGGTAGCTTAAGATCTTGCATTAAATTCATAAAATCTCACATCATAAAATCTTAAAGGGATAGTTGAGTTCTGTTGCAGAGGGCGCTACGCAAAATAATTTTTTTGTGAGATAATAAAAAAAAAATTGAGTGTCAAATTTGAAAGAACATACAAATGAAGTGACAAAATCATCTTTGATCAAAACCAGTTCAGAGACGGCTGAAATATCCATAAATATAACCATTTCTAATATTTGTGTACCACCACAAATGTTTGAAAATTTGAACCAGCCGTTAGAAAAACGAAATAGCGCCTTATTTCAGCCAATGCCGATGTTTGCTTTTTGTTGGCTTTTTCGTGTTGGCTATGATATGCACAACCTGCCGGCCTGTGTATTGTTAGTATTAATTAATTATTCAATTAACATCCACTATATTTTGTAAGAAAGTGGAGCTGAATTGGTATGACTGTTTTGGCTAAATTTCACACATTTTGGGGTCTAAAATTATCTTCATAGCAATTTCAGATCCTAAAAGAGCACTAAAAAAGTCATGAATAACAATAAGAGCAATAACCATGCACTTTGAAGACATTTGCGGTCTGAAACAAGAACTCAACTATCCCTTTAACTTGGTATGTTTATGAATATTATCTACTAATTTTAATCCTATGCAGGGGAATGCGAAGATGAATTGAATGGATACACCTGTCGTTGTATCGATGGATTCAGTGGCGTCCACTGTGAAGAGGATGGCAATCAGTGTACCAGTAATCCTTGTGTGAATGGGGCAACGTGTGTGGATCTGATCAGAGCTTATCAGTGTGTCTGTCTCACCGGGACCAGAGGATTAAACTGTGAGATCGATGAATTTGATGAATGCATCAGTGATCCATGCCTAAATCAAGGTAATATAACACTCTTGTCTTAGTTATCGTAGTCTGTCATCATGAACAATTTTACATCTAGTTCACCATTTACATTTTCAATTAACTTTCGAAAAGCAGCTATTCCTGTGTACCTTAATTGTCCAAACTTCTTTTGTTTTTAAATTTTTTCCCATTACATGTAGGTTCTTTCAGCTGGCAATAGTGTTGTTTTGTCACAATAATACAGATGTGTCAGCACTCTAGCTATGGCCATTGCTGCACTACTCAAATGAGAGTAATGAAATCAATGTGGCATTGAATTGATTTATCATTGCTATATTACTTAGTTCAAGGCCTTTTTCAAATATATTCTGCCTCAAATTTGTGTATTTCCCAAAATGAAAATGAAGTATTCAAATTATAATTTTTTTGTTTTCCTCATCTTTGTTCCATCAGCAGTATGTCAAAGCCGATCATTGCTACTCTTAAAATTATAGACCTGGGGAGTCTTTAACAAAGACTAAGATCGACTTTAAGTTGAACTTAACTATGGCAGGCCTTTTATGCCACTAGTTCCTCTAACCATTCCTGGCATTTGTTACTCAATGGACGTACAAATCGTGGTCACAAATCTACAGAATTTATTTGATAGTTCATTTTTGTCTCGCCTGCGTAGCAAAAAGCGAGACATAGAAAGCAAGACATAGGCGCCGCTTTTCCGGTGACGGCGGCGGCGGCGGCGACGGCGACGGCGACGGCGTCAACATCAAAAACTTAACCTAAGGTTAAGTTTTTGAATTTTTGATATAATTTTTAAAGTATAGGTTCTTAGTCAATGAAACTTGGATTATAGGGTAATCAAGTATCCCCAATCATGTGAGTAGAATTTCAGATCACAAAGTCAAGGTCAAAGGTCATTTCAGGTCAACAGACTTGGACTATGTTGTAGCATCATCATCGAAAACTTAACCTAAGGTTAAGTTTTTGAATTTTTGATATAATTTTTAAAGTATAAGTTCTGAGTCAATGAAACTTGGACTATAGGGTAATCAAGTATCCCCAATCATGTGAGTAGAATTTCAGATCACAAAGTCAAGGTCAAAGGTCATTTCAGGTCAACAGACTTGGATGTATGTTGTGGCATCATCATCAAGATTTTCAAAATGCTTCGTTATTTTTCAACCGATTTTGATTCTGATTGTTTCATATGATAGGGCTAGGAAGGGGATTTAAAACTTGTACACAGAATCGTGAAATTCATTATCTATGCTAATTTATGCAAATTTATTTGAAATCACAAAAAATGCTTCTTCTCCTTCATTTCTCGACCGATTTTGATTTGGTTTGCTTTATCTGGTAGAGCTAACTTTGGTACACTAAACTTCTACACCGAATTTTGAAATTGTTCTCCATTAATTAATAATAGTAATTTATGCAAATTTTTTCCAAAAATAACAAAAATTGCTTCTTCTCCCTCATTTCTTGACCGATTTTGATTTGGTTTGCCTTATCTGGTAGAGCTAAATTTGGAACACTAAACTTCTACACAGAATTTTGAGATTTTACTCCCATTGATTAATTATGATAATAATGCAAATTTATTCCAAAAATAATTTAAAAATCACAAAAAATGCTTCTTCTCCTTCATATTTCGACCGATTTTGATTTGGTTTGCTTTATATCGTAGAGCTAACTTTGGTACACTAAAGGTCTACACAGAATTTTGAAATTGTTCTCCATTAATTAATTATGGTAATTTATGCAAATTTATTCCAAAAATAACAAAAATTGCTTCTTCTCCCTCATTTCTTGACCGATTTTGATTTGGTTTGCCTTATCTGGTAGAGCTAAATTTGGAACACTAAAATTCTACACAGAATTTTGAGATTTTGCTCCATTGATTATTTATGGTACTTTATGCAAATGAAATGAAATTATGTCCCTTCCAGGGCATCACATTTTTATTTTTTGACCAGTTCAAAAGTGTACCACGATATTTGTTGTTGCGAGATGCGGATGAGCACTACAATGTACGTCATTGACGTTCTGGTTTATCATATTGAATTGCGTTATGCAGGCGAGACCGCCGAGAGCGTTTCCCTTGTTTAATGCAAAAATAATATCTAGAGATCATAATTGAGAAACCAATGGTGACAGCAACCAGTGGTATGAATGACCTGCTATATTTAAGTCCAACTTAAGTCGATCTTAGTCTTTGTGAAACACCCCCCAGGGCCCCCATCTTATATAGAGTTGCGATTGATCCAAATCAATCACAAGTCCTCCAATCAATCACGAATTCGCAGTCTCCTATATTTTATGTATCAATCGCAAATAAGTTGCGATTGATATCAACTGTTTATAAGTCGGGCCCCTTGACATGACCTTTATGATACTTAGTCATATCAGAAAACCTGATGAGTGTGTTTTGGGGCGCAGTTGATTTCATGTTTTTTTGTCTTTTTCTATTGATGACAGCAACCTGCATCAATGGCATCAACGAATACAGATGTGATTGCAGCGACGGCTGGTTTGGTGTGAACTGTGAATCCGATGGTGATCAATGTGATTCTGATCCTTGTCTTAATCAAGCTACTTGCCTGGATGGCATCATGTCTTATACCTGCCAATGTCTACCTGGATTTACAGGTTTGTTTATCACCACAAACATCTCTATTAAAAAACAAAAGAAAATACCTGGTAGATGCAGCAGCATGTGTGATTTATGTAGCAGCATTCCATATATAGTTAAAGTTACAGTGTAGAATATGGAAGAAGTCTGATGAAACATGTGGCTGCACTATATGCAAATAGCCATGATGGTATTGATTTGGCAACAATTATCGTAATGCAATGATTTAATGCAGGCTAGAATGTTTGTTATGATAACTCCTTATCAAAACTCTAAAGAGATGACATTACATAAACCCAAGATTACATATCATTTGAGTGTAACATGCTTATTTGCAATCATTACTCAGTATATATGTTTATTTATCCTTGGTGTATATTATTGTCTCAAATTATATTTGCCCCAAATCTCTCTCATCTGAGGCTTCAGTTTCTTCTCAGTGTATTTATTTTTTATCAAAACAGCTTGAAAGTAGCTGCCTCAGCTCATTTAGCAGATATAACGTTTATTCATTCCAAGCTGTGTATCTGCTGGATGTACTGTAAGAATACTGACTAAGCCTAAGTTTAAATCATAGAAATTGATTATTTTCTTGAAGTTTACTGAATGTGGATCTGTATATATATGCTGTGAATTGATCAATGTTGTGTAGCGTATTCTGTCAATTTAGAAATGGAATGTAGTGATTTTATGCACATGGCTTTGTAGTGAATTGATTTCATGTGTTCTTGAAATTGTACAGTTTGTTTCTTTCTTTCTTGACATAAAGAAATGATTTCAAGATCAATTTGAGACACGAATTGCAGTTTGTATTGGCACCCACAGACTTTTATATTTTAAGTTTGGAGGAGATGATGTTTTATTCATTTTTTTTGCTCTCCGTACTCTACATCAAAAATATTTAAGTGACAATGATTGATATAATTACAAACCAAAATGAGGGATTTGTTGTTAGTCTCTTTGTACACCTTGTTATACCATTAATCTGAAATGAACAACTTCCATTCTGGATCAAATTTGACATAATTTTACTGTTAATATTCTTCCCCTTTCTTTAGGTTCAAACTGTGAACAGAACATCAACGAGTGCTCCAGTACACCATGCAGTGCTGGCTCAACTTGCATGGATCGAGTCAATGGATTCCAATGTATATGCCCACCAGGATTTACTGGTGTAACCTGTGATACGAACATTGATGAATGTTCTAGCATACCATGTGTGAACGGTGCTACCTGTCAGGATGTAATAGATGGCTATACATGTACCTGTCTACCAGGTTACACTAATACAAATTGTCAGGATGAGATTAACGAGTGTCTCTCACAACCTTGTAGCCCGAATTCATCTTGTAGAGACATTGTCAATGGATTTGTTTGTGATTGTTTTCCTGGTTTTACTGGTCAGCTCTGTGAAACAAACATCGACGAGTGCTCGAGTGATCCCTGCATCAATGGTGCAACTTGCATGGATGGTATGAATGGTTATGTCTGCCGGTGTGCATCTGGTTACGAAGGAGAGAGATGCCAGACAGAGATAGATGAATGTCAGAGCAACCCTTGTCTGAATGAGGCTGTCTGCAGAGATGAGTTCAACGGTTACATCTGTGAATGTGTAGAAGGATACACAGGGATCAACTGTCAGACAGACATTGATGATTGTATCGATAACAATTGCCAGAATGGAGCGACTTGCATTGACCAGGTTAATGGGTTTAGATGTGACTGTTTACCAGGATTCCAAGGGGATAGATGTGAACAGAACATTCAGGAATGTCTTAGCTTACCATGTAGGAACGGAGCAGCCTGCCGAGATGAAGTCAATGGATATGTCTGTGATTGCGTTCTTGGATACACGGGCAGCCATTGCGAGACTCAAATCAACGAATGTAACAGCACTCCATGTGAAAACGGGGGCGTCTGCAATGATTTGATCGGAGCCTTTAGCTGTACCTGTGCAGCTGGATTCATGGGGGATAGATGTGGGACAGAAGTACTAGAGTGTGCTAGTGGACCTTGCATGAATGGAGCAACATGCAATGAAGAAATTGCACGATACACTTGCACCTGTCCTGTAGGTTTTACCGGTGTTCACTGTGAAGCTGAAATCAACGAATGTGCAAGCACGCCATGCCAGAATGGAGGCCAATGCACCGATCTGATTGGTGGATATAACTGCTCCTGTCTTTTTGGCTTCTCTGGTATCAACTGTGAGGTGAACGTTCAGGAGTGCGACAGCGATCCCTGCCAAAATGGAGCTACATGTGAAGACCAGATTGGTAGATACAACTGTCGATGCCCTCAAGGATTCCAGGGAATAGTATGCGAGACAGATATTGATGAATGCAGCAGTGGACCGTGCCAAAACCAAGCTACCTGTGTGGATTTGATCAATTCTTACAGATGTGACTGTCTGCCAGGCTACTTAGGTGATCAGTGTGAAACAAATTTTGATGAATGTGACATTAATCCCTGTGAGAATGGAGCAACATGTATGGACTTTGTCGATCTCTTTGTATGTGTATGTCCTCCAGGATACACTGGTCTTACATGTGCCACCGACATCGATGAATGTGATAGTGACCCATGTCAGAATGGTGCTTCATGCCGTGATCTTATCGCTGGATATACCTGTGAATGCACGCCAGGTTTCCAGGGTACCAACTGCGAAGCTGACATTGAGGAGTGCGCTAGTAATCCTTGCCGAAATGGTGCAACCTGTGAGGAAGGAATCAATGGGTATTCATGTACTTGCCTTGAAGGATTCGATGGAACATTTTGTGAGATAAATATCGATGAGTGCTCCAGTAACCCATGCTCCAATGAGGCTACCTGCAGTGATCTAGTCAACTCTTATCGTTGCCTCTGCCCTGCAGGTTTCCAAGGCTCCGAGTGTAGCAGTGAGATCATAGAGTGCTCCAGTGATCCTTGTCAAAATGGAGCTGCTTGTCTGGAAGAGATTGCAAGCTACATCTGTGTGTGTGCTTCAGGGTACACAGGTGTACACTGCGAGTCAGAAATCAATGAATGTGCTTCAAGTCCATGTGCTAACGGAGGGCAATGTTCAGACCTCATAAATCGGTTTGAATGTGAATGTTTACCTGGTTACCAGGGAGAGCGTTGTGAAACCAACATTAATGACTGTGCTAGTGCCCCCTGCCAAAATGGAGCTGAATGCCAAGACATGATCAATCAATATGCATGCATCTGTCTGGATGGGTTTACAGGGACCAATTGTGGAGAGGATATTGATGAATGTGAAAGTAACCCTTGCATAAATGGTGCCTGTCTGGATAGGATTGGACAGTTCTCTTGTAACTGCACACTAGGCTATCAAGGTCTTACGTGTGAAATGGAAATAGATGAATGTGCCTCCAGCCCATGCATCAGAGGTACATGCATGGATTTCATAGGCCGCTTTGAATGTCAATGTGAAGCAGGATACTCTGGAAGAAATTGTGATTTGGAGATCAATGAATGTTCCAGCAGCCCCTGTTTGAACGACGCCACGTGTCAAGACTTGGTCAACACTTACAACTGTCTGTGTGCGCCAGGGTTCTTTGGGACTACCTGTGCCAATGAGATCAATGAGTGTGGGAGTTCACCATGTCAGAACGGAGCTACCTGTACGGATATGGTAGCTGGTTATGTATGTGACTGCCCAACTGGCTATGAAGGTGCAAACTGTGAGCTTGACAGCGACGAGTGTGTATCGGATCCATGTCTAAACGGAGCTAACTGCCAAGACTACCTGAATGGTTATCAGTGTCAATGTGCGGCAGGGTTTCAGGGTATCGTCTGTGAAGACAACATCGATGAATGCTTCAGCCAACCTTGTAGAAATGGCGCCACCTGTGAGGATGAGGTGAATGGCTTTAGATGTGTCTGTCCTGAGGGATACACTGGATCGGTCTGTGATGATGATCTCGATGAATGCGCCAGTAATCCATGCCTTAATGGAGCCGACTGTACTGACATTATTGCGGGATACACCTGCCAATGTGCTCCAGGGTTCTCTGGAATACTGTGCGCTGAAAACATTGATGAATGTGATTCCAACCCCTGTCAGAATGGAGCTGACTGTGAGGATGGTATAGCGGGTTACACATGTTCATGTTTACCTGGTTACTCTGGAACTTTCTGTGAGACTGAGATCAATGAATGTGAAAGTAATCCTTGTCTGAATGGTGCATTCTGTCAGGAGGGTCTTGCTGGCTATGCCTGTCTATGTACTGCAGGTTTCTTAGGGGATCTCTGTGAAATCAATGTAGATGAATGTTTGTCCAGTCCATGCCAGAACAACGCCACCTGCTTAGATGCTGCTAATGGATACATCTGCTCATGTCTTCCTGGTTACCAAGGTGCACGATGTGAACTTGACATTGATGAGTGCCAGAGTGTTCCTTGTGAAAATGGGGCCACTTGTGAAGATATCATCAATGGTTACCTGTGCAGCTGTGCTAGTGGTTTTGATGGAACCAACTGTGGGAACAACATTGATGAGTGCAGCAGCAATCCCTGTCTAAATGGGGCCCTTTGCATAGATGGAAATAACATGTTTACGTGTAGCTGCAGCCCAGGTTACACAGGAGTCACTTGTGATGCGGAAGCAGATGAATGCGAGAGCTCACCATGTGCGAACGGAGCCAGCTGCATAGATGAATTCAATGGATATCAGTGTCGATGTGTTGAAGGGTATGAAGGAGCAGAATGCCAGACTGATATCCAAGAATGCGGAAGCTCTCCTTGTCAGAATGGAGCTACATGTCTTGATCTGATCAACCGCTATGAGTGTGAATGCTCAACTGGATATGAAGGTGACAATGCTGCAGAAATTATATCTGTCTTCCTCATATCCTGCATGGCCACTAACACTTGTGACATCATCCATCCTTAATATGATTTATGCCTTCTAGCTGTTTTGCATGTAATGCATGCATTATATTTCGTCTGGATGGTCTTTTAACTCTTTAATCCCAACCCTATCTCATCGGATTTACTAAACATTATATACAGTACAATAGATTATGGCATCCATCTGCACTCACTATATATTACTCACATATTTGTACGTGTAGAAGACCTAATATACAATATACCATTATACAGTAGGCGTACAATTGCACCATGTGAGAGGGGGAGGATTGGGGAGTCCTGAAAAGGAATGTCTGTAATCTTTCTTTCTTGGGTGTGTGTAGTCCTGAAAAGAACTGTTGATAATCTTTCTTGAGCTTATAGATCTCAAGAGAACTATAGCACCGGGCTTGAGTCACCCACAAGGACACGTATAGCACCCCACGTCCGCAACCCGATGACTTATGCCCACGCACGTCAGCTATTCCCCACTCCTGACGACGGACAGTCAACCTGTTTGAAACCTTATAGCCCCTCCTATCACCCCTCCTACCACCCATCCTCTCCAACCGGCGCTATAGGTTTCTTTAGAACTGTAAGCTCAAGAAATATTATCACCAGTCCTTTTCATATAGTGCAACCGTAAGCCTACTATATATCTACACCACCATACAAGCCGATAATTATAAACAGTATTTAATAAACCATTACTAATGTTTTCTTTTTTTAAAGCTTTGGAATGATGCACGATCTGTGGTTTATTGCTCACCATCATATTGTTGTGTGACCTGTAGCACCATGCCACTAACGTACTAGGTCAAAATAGACTAACCATCTGTATGTACACAATTGTTACTGTGGAATTTTACCGGACTTTAAACAAACATTCACCTTGACTGCATGCCTGTATATATTTTCAAAAACTGAACATGGCACAAGTCAAAAGAGAAAAAATACTCAGTGCATGACAAATCCTAAGCAGTTACGCAAAGTGATGTAAGTTTGAAGTCTTGCAATTAGGATTTCAATTTCTAATATCAGTCTGATCATGATCGGCAAGATCTAACATTTCTTATTTCAGGACAACCCAGTGAAGTCTTATCCATCATTTTGTCAGCATTGGATTCTATTCTAACTACAGATTGATCATAGAAATTGTGCTTAGTATGATGTATGAATTTAGGTCTGGTGTGCACTAATATTTTCTGTATTATTTCACTTCTCTTTATTACTGGTATGTTTGAGGTGTAGTGTTAATTTGATATTTTGAATGTACATATATATCATATAATATTATAATGATGCTGGTAACATTGTGCTTTCATATTACTCTAGCTTCTTTTGTTTGGTGACAGTTTTCCTTTCATCATCATCAACTTCAGGTGGCGCTGTAACCTGCCATTTGTGTTGCACCTTTCATTCCTTCTCCAGACACTTTCTTGATATCATCAGTCCAAGATATTGGTAGACGATCTCTACCCCGTTTTCCTTCGACTGCCCCTTGCAGTATTTGCTTCTCAACACCTTGAGATCTCCTAACAATGTGCCCAAAATAGTTTAGTTTTCTTTCCATGATTCCCCCTTCTGATGGTCAAGTCTGTTCCAATCTTTTCCAGGACCCACACATTTGTCTTTTTTATCTTTCCATGACACCTGCAACAGCCTCCTGTTTTCCTTTACATGCACTCCCAAATACATCCCATACTCAATGCTACAATGCACGTGATTATTTAAGCTCTTGGTATAACATCAAATCATTTTACAGTCGTCAGTAATCCAATTTTCATTTATATACGAAGGGATTTTATTTGAGATGAAACAAGAATACAAATTAGAGCACTAATCTTTTACTTTCTGATAAACTGAACTACGAAGGGTTTCATATTATGGTAATAATAATACAGTGATCAAAATATTATTGTGTGTTTTCAATGGTCATATTTTTTCACAGCATTGAGTATAACACAGCTATGCATGACCCTTTACTTCATTGCATGTTTAGATGTGTTGGTTTTTGGAAAAATTACTCATGGTATATACTTATTGGCTGTTCACATAGTAGGTACCATATTATACATGTAACTTGTAATCCTTGTTCGATATGATGCGGTAGACCATGTCAACTTTTTCTTATGATGACGCAAATGTAACACGTTTGACAATTCTTTATCTGATAAGACAGAGCTCAGTGAAAATCTGTAGGACCTACATGTATGTTGCGCGTAGTTGCCATTAATTTACACACTTTCTAAAAAGTCTACCACTTCATATGCAAACAAGCCTTCATTGTCATTCCTGTTAACCATGATCACACTTGCATTTTTTTCTACTTATTCCTCTTAACAGGAGTCCATTGTGAGACTGATACAAATGAGTGTTCGAGCAGCCCATGTGTGAACGGAGGATCATGCCTGGATGATGTTGGTGGTTATGTATGTCAGTGTGTTTCAGGCTATACTGGTTTACACTGTCAATCAGAGATCACAGAATGTTCTAGCAATCCTTGTCAGAATGGAGGAAGCTGTACTGATCTCATCAATGGATACATGTGTGAATGTTTACTAGGCTTCCAAGGTAGGTAGAAAAAGGTGATAAAGATACAAGGATTTTAAACAAAAAGAAATTTGAATAGTTCAAACATGAGCAATGTTTCTGTCTTCACACTTGCATTATTTAGTGAATGCAATAACACAACCTTTTAATATGATAAATTCAAACTTATTACAAGTACTGATAGCCAGAGAGATATGGTTGTCCAATATATATATTTCAAATTCATGAAATATTCAACGATTAATTAATATTTTAAAGATTTTGAGCAGCATATTTGATGATGTAAGAGTGATCTAAAATGAATTCATTACAGAAAGTGTGATGGAAATGAGTAATTGCAGAAAATCAAATAATGTCAAACATACTGTTAAATAGTTGAATATGAAAATGCCAATAGATGATGCAAAGTGTAAATTTGATTTTTAAATGCATCAAACTTTTATTATGATCTCACTCAAAAATTATAAAATAGTCACCAGTATATCAAAGTACATTTCTGAATGTCTCTTGCATTTATTGTGGCTACTTGCTAATAAATTTGTAATGATGTATAACTCAATCATTTTGTTTTAGGGGGCTACTCTAGATGTCTTTTACATGTTCCACTTGATATCATTTGTTTTGTCCCTCCAGGTGTACACTGTGAGATCAACATAGATGAATGTTCCTCAGATCCATGCCTGAACGGCGCTGCATGTGTAGATGGTATCAACGCATACACATGTGATTGCATGCTAGGATACGAAGGTACACTCTGCCAGACTGAGATAGATGAATGTAGCAGTATACCCTGTCTCAATGGAGGGTCTTGCACTGATCTGATCGCTGGTTACAACTGCTCATGTATGGCTGGATTCCAAGGAGTTAACTGTGAGGTTAACATTGATGAGTGTGCCAGCATGCCTTGCCTGAATGGAGGTAAGTATCCCATGTTTATTCAGATTGTAGATGGCTTAATTCACAATTCTTCCCCCATTGTTATCAGGATTGTGTTAATGTAACAGGACATTTCTTTTAAACCTTTTGGCAAAAATGAGTAGTACAGGGGGGGGGGGGGTGAGGGGAGTCAAGGGGTCATAGGAAGGCAGTAAATTCTACAAGCGCATTCTTAACATTTATTCATTCATATTCCTTGCCCCTTTATCACTTTATCATTCTATCACACTTGGGGGTGTTTCACAAAGATCCTAAGTTGGACTTACAAATTTATGGACAGCCATTGTAGCCATATTTACAAAAGCAAAAATTGAAGTATTTTAGACTTTTGATAAATTCCACATCAAGAACATAAAATCTTATTGATGATATAAAATATAAATGATTTGAATCAACATTTTATGCCTTTTGAAATAACTTCTACAAAATATTTTCAATGATGCAAACGGCTTTCCATAATTGTTAAGTCCAACTTAGAGATAATTTCAACTTTTTGAATCACCCCCCAGGTATGATAACCATTTGTGATATTTACTTGAAAGAATTGGCGATTGATTGAGTATCAATTTGTTTTAAGATTAAACAATCAATTCCTACTAATTTGTTATATGTTTATTATGACTGTAGTAAATGATAGAGAGTACAACATATCCCTCATAATGCCTTTATTTTAAATTTCACCCATTTTCTTTGACAGGTGGCTGTATAGACTTGGTGGATTCCTATGAGTGTAATTGTACCGGTGGCTTCTTTGGTACACACTGTGAGTTAGATGGTGATCAGTGTGAAGGAGCTCCTTGTCTGAATGGAGGAACCTGTCAAGATCTGATCCTGGACTACCAATGTACCTGTCTGGATGGACTATCGGGGACTAACTGTGAAATAGATCTTATTGATGAGTGCCAGAGCTTACCATGTCAAAATGAAGGTATGTTTGCTCCAAATTGTTATTGAACCTCTCCCCAAACTTAACAAGAAAGAATACTATGCTATTCCTATTAACTGGTCAGTTCATTGTTTATTACTATTCTCTCCACATAGATGTTTTGTACAGAACATTTTTTGTATTATTTGTTTGGAGCCAGAAGGGCTCTTTATCATAGTATTTGAGTTAACATCCTTTTGGCTCCAAACAGATGATGTGTTGTATTGATGTCAAAGAAAAACTTACGGGGGGGGGGGGAGATTTATTTGCTACCTTGATGTTAGAACTTGTATGTTGAATTTCAAAATCTCAGTTGTCCAATTTAGAGTAAGATCCTTAGAATAACAAAATAAAAAGCTTTACTCTCACTCGATGAACTTCTATCTTCAAACTTTTTGTTTGATCTTGTAAACTGTTTTGCAGCCTAATCTGCATTGTACATTATTATACCGTTGATAATGCTTTATTATGTGATATTACAGGTGCTTGTGTGAACCTGGTAGGAGGGTATGAATGTGACTGCGTAGGACCATGGTTTGGAGATCACTGTGAGTTAGATGGAGATCAATGTTTGTCATCACCATGTCTGAACGGAGCATCATGTTTAGATGGCATCCTCACCTTCCTCTGCAGATGTGTCGATGGATATTCAGGTATGAACATTCTTCACAGGTTTCTTCCTTCTAATAGACATAATATATCATTATCCCTGTTTTGTACAAGTTTTTCAATATTTGATATGTATAGTCACATCAATAATAATTTGGCTTGTTCAGATATGAAGTGGTAAACTGCAGAATTTTGTTTTATAATGTGTAACAAAAAGCAACTAAGGTTCTACAAGAATTTACTGAGCTTTGTGTTATAAAGTAGTGACATATGAAGTGTATTACATGTACGCCATTGAAATAAAGCAGTGATTTAGCGCAGCATATATGAACGATACTTTAATAGCCATGAAAATCCCATGTTGATTAAATGGTTTACATTAATAGCATAATCTTTCCATTCACTGACAATAAAAAGATGGATCGTGTGCAACTCAAGTGCTGTCTGATACCTTGTTCTTCTAACAAAATCAACACAAGTATTGAAATGGCTGGAGTAGTACCTCCAAGCCATGGCAGTACTCGATTATAATGCACTCCTTGATTATTCATTGATTTATTTTTTGTAGCTTAATTTGACATTATAGTTTGCTGCAGTTCTAATAGTCATCAATAAGGGGAAAAGACTGATTGAGATGTAAGAAAATAATCTATGGAAAACTAGAAATCATGATCTAGTAATGAAAAAGGGTTATAAAAGCTAGAGACATTCGTCATACATTATTGCATTACTTAGTGGCACCTGTGCCAGGGATGAAAAAAGTGAACAGAATCACTGTAACTCTTGGGTATCTCCTCCCAAAACTCTTAAGGAAAGGAGAACAAATAGTGGACCCCTCTGTTTCCAACATATATTTCTTACATTTGTTTTAAATGCTTATAATTGATTTGTAATGTTTTGTTGGAAACATGAATAAATTTGAAATTTGAAATAGAAAATAAAAACATTGAAATTGTATTTTAGAATAAGAATAATCCTAAAAGGTTTGTTTCATTCCAGGTATATTTTGTGAGACTGAGATTGATGAGTGCGCTAGCCTGCCATGTCAGAACGGTGCAACCTGTAATGATGTCATCAATGGATATACATGTGACTGTGTACCAGGTTACACGGGAGTAACATGTGATGTAGACATCGATGAGTGTGCAAGCATGCCATGCCGCAACGACGCTTCGTGTCAAGACTTGATCAACAGCTACACCTGCGACTGTCTAGGAGGTTACACTGGGGTGAACTGTCAAGTGAATATAGATGACTGTGAGGACAACGATTGTAAGAACGGTGCCATGTGTATGGACGGTATCCAAACGTACATGTGTCTCTGTCAGCCTGGATTCAGCGGAGACCTATGTCAGACAGACGTGGATGAATGCCTGAGCAATGCATGTCTGAACAGCGCCCTCTGTATTGACCTTGTCAATGAGTTCATGTGTGACTGTCCTGCAGGATACAACGGTAGCCTGTGTGAGATTGATATAGATGAATGCGCATCGGATCCTTGTCTGAATGGAGCTACCTGCACGGATGCAGTCAATGGATTCTTCTGCGATTGTGCTTCTGGTTTTGAAGGCACCACGTGCAGCATAGAAATCAATGAATGCAGCAGTAACCCTTGTTTGTTCAATGGAGTCTGTATGGATCTAATAGATGGGTATAACTGTAGCTGTTCACCTGGGTACTACGGACTGCGTTGTGAATCAGAGATCCGGGAATGTGCGAGCAATCCATGTCAGAACTCAGCTCCATGTATCGATCTCATCAATGCATACTTCTGTAACTGTACAGCAGGCTATGAGGGTGCAGGCTGTGAACAAGAAATAGATGAATGTGCAAACAACCCCTGTCTTAATGAAGGTAAGAGGTTTTCTCATCTCTTGTATGTCGTAAAGTCACTGAGATCTTTTTTTAGATTGATTATGTTTTTTTTTCTTCTTGAAATCTAGTGAGTGATTACCTGTGACATGCAAGTAATAGAATTTGTTTCATGTATTATGGACTGCATAGTGCTTGAGACTTGACAGTATGTACAGTTCATTAAAGATGGTGAATTACATATTTTCAAACATATAGTGTAAATTGCATGTTTTAATTGATAAGCTCTCTTTAAATTTTATTGCTGATGATTGATTGTACCTGAGCTTTGCATTGCCATCCATCAATCAATTCAGTATCAATTAACAAGCTTGTAGTTTCATTTAAAACAATTTTGTATTGTATTTAAAGATTAGGCAGTTTAAGTCAAATTTGTTGAAATACAGTGTAGTAAAGGAACTGGAGGAAGTTTTCATCATAATGATCTTAAAGAGACCGCTTTACGAAACCTGCTACACATATTGTATGCAGGAGAAGAAGTGAATCAAACAGGCCTTTGTCAGCTAGCTAGATCTTTGATAGAGAAAAAAAGACTTTTAATTACTGTAGCCAGATTCGTTCCTTTCTTGAAAAGCAGAATAAAAGGCACACCAAAGGTCACCTAACTCACTTCTCAGTATATGCCCATTCAAGTAACTTTTTCTTGATTGATGAAGGTGTAATTAAATTTTTATTTCATGTAATGCATGAAATTGATTTTTTTTGTTCTTCCTATCAATTTGTTTTCAGCTACTTGCATTGACCTTCTGAATGGTTACCGATGTGAGTGCAGCGAGCGGTTCGGTGGTGACATATGTGAAGTGTTCATCGATGCATGCTCCTCCAACCCCTGTAAGAATAGCGCTTTCTGTTCTAACACTGGAGATGGCCAGTTCACATGCACCTGTTCACCCGGCTATACTGGTAACCTATGTGAAGAAGAGATCATTGAATGTGCCAGCAATCCCTGTCAGAATGGGGCAACTTGTGTGGATGTAGTCAATGGATACACGTGCAACTGTGTGGCTGGATTTACAGGTACGTATCAACTGTTATAACAAACTGTTAATAGCAATTGTGTCTTTGGTGAGATTCTATTCAACAAAATTTTAAGAGAATCTGTCATATATGAGCATTTAGAGGCCTGTGTGTGTGTGTTACTTACCTATCCATGTTTAGCAGTACTTGTGAGAACTACAGCCGACGCATCCACTTCTTCTCCCTTCATCTTTTCAAGTCTTCTCTTCTTTGATGTCATCCAAAAAACCAAATGAACTATAACACCAGTCGTTGGTTCAGATAATTGATTTTGAATGGATTATGAATCATGAGCTAGAGTTGTCAAATGCAATTCATTATTTGTTGTTTTGTACACGTAGATGCTAACTGCCAGACCAACATCGACGAATGCGGCTCCAATCCCTGTCTGTTCGATGGAACCTGCCGTGATGTCATCAACGGTTACTCTTGTAGTTGCCGTAGCGATAGAGCTGGTCTGCGTTGTGAGTTTGTATCAACATGCATCAACAATCCCTGTCTGAATGGAGCACAGTGCAGTGACCCACCGGATGGTGTCGGTGATCCTATCTGTGACTGTATTCTTGGATTTGAAGGCAGTCTCTGTGAGGTTAATGTAGATGAATGTGCCTCAAACCCCTGTGGTCAGTTTGGTGAGTAGAACTTCTAGAAATGGTCAAGTCTTAGCTCGCGGACATCCCATAGAAACGTGTGATAATTCTATAACACTTAATTCTATGGGTTGTCCGAGAAGTTAGATTTATGCAATTTGAGAAACATACCTCAAATTCTAAAGGGAACATTACAGAGATTTTTGAGCTTTGAAGTCATGCAAACATTATGTGAACCACAAACATAATGACATGAAGCATTAGTGCCCCATACTGTACAACTCTATGATATGCTAAGATAATAATACACTGTAGACATCATTGATTTTATAAGTACAGATCTACCAAAGTTCTGGAATGTAAAACATTTTTTTCTACGTCAAAATCAGTAGCATTTCAGTTTCATCTAATCTACTTTGCATTACACATGCTTGTAAATATAAATGATAACCAGTAACTTGTGATGCCTATCATTGTTATATGTATTTGAATATCATTATACTTTTGTTTGTTTTCCAGGCTCCTGCGTAGATGGTATTGATAGTTATAGTTGTGACTGTAACTTTGGTTACACTGGACCTACATGTAATGAGGTAGGATTTCTATTTACCATATGTAATGTTTCTTTGATACCAGGAATACTTTTCCAGTAGCCTTCACATTTATGAAATTTTCAATTTTTTTAATTATTTCAATATGTATTTAACTAATTGCTACCCTGCAAGTATACATTTAATTTTGTCAATTCAGGAAATGACCATATGTTGCAGTAATTGCTCAGCTCTATACAGAGATGATCTAAATTCATAAGCTTGACAAGGACATAGAAATGGAGAGCTCATAGATTTACCAATTGTTTATGTGTACATGTTGTTAAAGCCCCACTGCACTACTTGTAGCTACTTGCGCCCTCTATATAGCAAACAATGCCTAATCGGTGACCAATGGTCCCTCATGATCCCCTTTTTCTTATGTTAATTGAGAGCTGATTTAATGAGATATCCACCTGTCAATGACCACGCTGAGTGGTCTAATCCCTCCTGGCCAAACTAGTGCAGACAGGCTTTAAACCCTGTGGGTAATTAAGCGCTGATGTCTGCTGTTTGTGTTTTGTTCATATCAAGATGTATTTGGAAATCACTTCAATTAACCAGGTTAATTTCTCACATTTGCTTCTTCAAAGAGTAGCTGTCTTTTCAAGCTTGTAATTGTGTGTGTGTTTTTCTCTCAATTTCTTTTCTTTCTTTTTGTCCTTATTCTTGTACAGCTTCTTCAAGTATGTGACTCAAATCCATGCAAGAACAATGCTTACTGCTGCCAGAGGGGTAAGGCTGGATGTCCACTCAACCTTGCTGCAGGAGACTTCCAATGCTACTGTGCTAATGGCTTCACCGGGAACTTCTGCCAAACGGAAGTAGATCTCTGCTCTGGTGCACCGTGTGCTAATAATGGACAGTGTATCAACATGGCGTCTGGGTTTGACTGTGAATGCCGTGTAGGTTACACCGGAGAGCTATGTGAGACAGACCTGCCGTGTACCCCTGATCCATGTGTGTTTGGTACCTGTCAATCAGTAGCCAGTGATTATCAATGCCTATGTGATGAAGGATACACAGGAAGAGATTGCGATGCAGAGATTCAACCATGTGATAGCTCACCGTGTCTACAAGGAGGTGAATGTTTACCTCAGGGTTCTAGCTTCACATGCCAATGTCCAGAATTCTACACAGGTCGGTTTTGTGAAACGCTCATCACCCCTTGCGATAGCAGCCCGTGCATCAGTGGACTCTGTAATAATCTGAACAACACGGCATACACATGTAGCTGTTATGAAGGCTTCACAGGACCGCGGTGTGAGAGGCGTATATTGCCTTGTGACATCAAGCCATGTGTGAACGGTGTTTGCGTCAACCTTGTCAACACATATAGATGTGATTGTGAGGAAGGCTTCAAAGGCATCAATTGCTCCGAAATGATTCTTCCTTGCGACAGTAATCCCTGCATCGATGGAGACTGTATGAATATCAACGATACACATTTCAGCTGTATGTGTGATGATGGCTTCACAGGGTTCAGCTGTGAATCAACCATCCCTCCATTTCCTTGCGATAGTAGCCCATGTGTAAACGGAGCCACATGTCAGAATAATGGATTTGATTCCTTCACCTGCGAGTGCTCTGAAGGTTTTGAAGGTGACTTGTGTGAAAACATCATTCCATTTCCTTGTGAGAGCGATCCATGTGTGAATGGAGCAACATGTAATAACATGGATTATTCTTCTTACAACTGTGAATGCCCTTTTGGTTACAATGGTGATGACTGTGGCAATAGGATACCATTCCCTTGTGAGAGCTTTCCATGTGCTAACGGAGCGACATGCTACAATGATGGGTTTACATCCTATCGTTGTGTGTGTAGCGTAGGTTTCACAGGGTCTGATTGTGAGACTAGGGTCCCGTTCCCATGTGAAAGTAATCCTTGTCTGAGTGGAGGAACTTGCTTAAATGATGCCTATATATCATATACCTGTCAGTGTCCTGTTGGTCAAGAAGGCACTCGATGTGAGACAAGGGTTCCACTGCCATGTGAAAGTGACCCCTGTCAAAATGGAGCTGTATGCATGGATAACGATTATGACTCTTTCACATGTGACTGTGCAGAAGGGTTTAATGGCACCCTTTGTGAGATCGCTCTCTCCCTCCCATGCTCAAGCAACCCCTGTGAGAATGGTGCAACCTGTACAGACGTTGGATTCGTCTCCTATAGCTGTGAGTGTCCTGCTGGCTTTGAAGGACAGCGTTGCCAAATAGTGATACCTAGACCCTGTGAGAGCAACCCTTGTAGAAATGGAGCAACCTGCACTGACCAAGACTTCACCTCCTTCACTTGCCAATGTACATCAGAGTTTACAGGATCTCTTTGTACAACACCTCTACCCTGTCTCAGTGCACCCTGTCAGAATGGTGGTGCTTGTATCAACCAAGGCTTTCAGTCTTTCTCCTGTCAGTGCCTTGAGGATTTCACAGGAGATCTTTGTGAAAGACCAGTCCCTTGCCTCAGCAATCCATGCAGAAATGGTGCAACTTGTGTGAACACTGGCGTTGAGAGCTTTACTTGCCAATGTCCGTCAGATTATTCCGGTTTGTTTTGTGAGACTCCAGCGCCATGCCTGAGCAATCCATGTCAGAACATGGCAACCTGTTTCAACCGATTTGACTTTATGTCCTTCACGTGTCAATGTTCATCAGATTACACTGGAACCAATTGTGAGACACCTGCACCTTGTCTTAGTAACCCTTGCCAGAATTCTGCAACATGCTCCAATAACGGTTTTGACTCATTTCTCTGTAACTGCCCTCCAAGATTTGAAGGAAGCCAATGTGAGGTAGAGATACCCCTCCCCTGCGAGAGCAATCCCTGTTTGAATGGAGCACCATGCGTCAATGAATTGGAGTCGTTTACGTGTATTTGCCTGGAGGGATTCAATGGTCCTACTTGTGGGAATGCAATCCCAAGACCATGTGATAGCAACCCTTGTTTGAACTCTGCCACTTGCGTAGATGTAGGTTTTGACTCCTTCATGTGCATATGTCCTCCTGGTTTCAACGGCACCCTCTGTGAAGAAGAATTGCCTCCAGCATGTAGCAGTGATCCTTGTCTGAATGGAGCGACCTGCCGGGACGATGAATCACAAACCTTCTCTTGCGATTGTCTACTTGGATTCTTTGGAGTAAGATGTGAGTTGGAGTTAAATGACCCATGTGACAGTAACCCTTGCTTGAGTGATGGACGCTGCACCAGTGATGGGAATAACGTAATGTGTGACTGCACACCAGGAAGGACAGGTTCTCTATGTGAAAGTGAAGTTACATCATGCGATCCTAACCCATGCCTTAATGATGGAATATGCTTCAGTGATAGCTTTGGTAAGACTCCAGTTCCTTATTTGATAAATGTAGATTTTGTGTGTCAAGCTGTAAGATTTTGGTAAAAAGTATTTAAAATGGTGCAGACAGAAAATTACACTCATTTGGAAAGCACTGCTGGTACTGATTGCACAAAGTTGGAGCATTGCTAACTGTGCCTGTAAATGTACATGTGCATCGTTAGTGTAATGCAATTGCAACGTCTACTGTTTATGTTAATGTGTCAAAAGCATTAAACTACCATTAGAAAGTTTGTTCACATGACTTTGGAGGGTGAATTTTCGTTAGACATTCTAGAGCAATTGTGATGAGCTCTCAGTAAAGGCAAAGCTTTATTCAAGAAGCCATCATAATCAACATGCATCTGCACATGTTTATTATATTTGGATGTAATCACTTTAATATAAGTGTTATAAGCAATAGATATATACAAAAGCTTCCTTCACAGCAATTCAAACTTCATGGTTTTGCTTTCTGCATAGCATGTTCAAAGATACTTACAAATCTTCAGTTAAGAAATGTCTCAGACCTTCAAACTTTGTTCAAATTCATAGTGTTTTTTTTAAATCAATAATGAAGTATTTTCTGTCTTGACAGGCTGTATTAACTTATCAAACTCTATGAAAATGATTTACATTTACATTAAAACAAATTGTTTTTTTAATGTAGGTTTGTTTTGCTTCTGTGGTGATGGCATTAGTGGTCTATGGTGTGAGGTTGCTCCAAGTGTATGCTATCCCAATAATCCATGCCAGAATGGCGCCATCTGTTGGCCAAATGGAGACCAGGTGAGTAAATTTGGTACAAAGGTACTGTTCATGAAATTGAAAATTGTGTACAAGTTAGTCTGAGTGGTGGATTGTGTTTTAAAAAGGAACAATCGTATATTAAGAACTTTTGAAAATAATCAGTGAAAATTCATTTGACATAGATACGTATGTTGGAATACACAAACATGTGACATGAGGATGCAGTTCAACATTATGTTTTGACTGTATTCATACTTCAAATGGAGTATTTATGAGCAATCCTTTTCACTGGGATATTTGTCCACATGGTAATGAAAACAATGAGAAAACTCACCATCAAATAGACTCCAGCCCATGTTACTTATATTGGACTTCGATTTAGTGTGTCATTGTTTCCATTTCAAGCAGGGTATATATTTTGTTGATACTCTCCCTAAAGATCCTGCCGAGTAAAGAAATTTATAGTATTCATCAATGTGATTTTGGCACATATCTTCCAACTAAACGATTTGTTTTGTTTATGTATTTGCTAGGCATATTGTCAGTGTGAGCCTGGATTTATAGGTGATCTTTGTGAAGACAGAGAAGATGAATGTGGCCCCTGTGTTAATGGAGATTGTCTTACTGGCGTCAATGGTAACTTTGAATGCAGGTAAGTTACATTTCCCTTGGAAATTCACCCCTCTTGACAACCTACAAATTAACCCTAAAATGATTTGAATTTTAAGGTTCAAAGGATTAGAGGGGGGGGGGGGGGGGGGTGGGAGGGGAAGGATTACCCCTGAAGGTTTCAGGTAGAGGGTCAAATGGTTGCAAAGTTTAAAATACATATCCACAATTTTGTCAAGAACACGACTACATCAAGTTTTGTTGAAATTTTTTTTTCTTCCAGGTATTGTATCTCATACACATTAAAATAATTTATGGGGAAAAAAATTCATGTCCCTGTGTCTTGCATTTCAATTTTAGAGGCTCCCAAATTTTAGATGGCAGTCAATACTAGAGCATTTATAAGAAAATAGTTTTGAAATATGCCATAAAATCCAACAACAACAATAAGGAAATAGAATAATTATTTCCATTGAGTACATAAATTCCTTGGATTCTCAGTTTTGTATCTGATATATGGCCACGAAAGGTTTAGATCCTGCACCATTAGTTTTAAACCCTGCCTCGTATCAATTTCTCTTGCTCAGCAAATGTTTACAGATACAAATAATTACTATTACTAGCTAAAATGACATACAAAGCTCGCTTTGTCTGATGTCTCTCGCGGCAGCAGGCAGCAAGAAACTGTGTGAATAATCACTTGGCTTGAGAAAGTCCACAGGAGTGGACGAAAGCTTGCCTACAAAATGTTGAGGTTGGCAGAAGCTTTAAACAACAACCAATGAAAGCCTTTTGTATCAAATCTTTCCTTGTTGTTCCTATTTTCAGATGCCCATCAAACTTCATAGGTGTACTCTGTGAGTTTGACAATCCTTGCACGAGTAACCCATGTGAGAACAGTGCAGTATGTCTACCCATTGATATTAATGGTAGCTTTGAATGTCAGTGTTTAGACGGGTTTTCAGGAGACCGCTGTCATATCACGGATCTCTTAGCATGTGCTCGTATTCCTTGTCTTAATGGAGCTACCTGTACGGACGTAGGACAGAATGGCTACCAATGCGTATGCACCACAGGTTTGTATTACTCTCATCTCAATATATCTTCCAGTTTCATTTTGCATTACTGTCATTCTTAAGGCTATATACTAATTGACTATTACCAGGGCCCCATAGCATGAAGATCTCTCAAGTACACTGTATAATTTTGTGAATGGCCCCTTCCAACTTGAGCTGAAAAATACACAGGCTTATATGGAATGTCTGCAAACTTAGATGTGTGATGGTTTCATGACAATAGGCCCCAG
Source organism: Strongylocentrotus droebachiensis (assembly GCA_035222895.1). Taxonomy (NCBI): domain Eukaryota; kingdom Metazoa; phylum Echinodermata; class Echinoidea; order Camarodonta; family Strongylocentrotidae; genus Strongylocentrotus; species Strongylocentrotus droebachiensis. The sequence continues at coordinate 352,895 of JAVYIG010000273.1, read as the reverse complement.
GTAGGCATGAAGTATTAGATGAATTTTGTGAAAAGTAAAGATGGTATACTACATGTGTGTATGACTTCAATCAAATGCTGTTTTAAGATATTCACGTGCATGTGTATGTACATTCGTTTGATACAAACTCGTTATGATTTACCCAGAATTTGTAGTCCTCTTGATGACCTATTTAATGGAGGTTACCGGTATTGACATTCTCAGTGCTCTGGTTGTTTTAGATAATAAGTAATAATCATGTTTTATTTGTTGTAGGATTCATGGGGAATGATTGTGAGACAGAGATCAATGAATGCAATAGCAACCCCTGTCAGAATGGAGCAGCATGCAACGACTTTATTGGTGGATACAGGTATCTTAGTGTAGAGATTTAAAACTTTGACATCAAATGTCTTGCCCTCTATGAAAATTGCAATGTATAATTTTGCTCTTTGATAGTAAATGCAGTATAGTTATTTTGGCTCACTCGTCATAAGCTCTAGATTCTTTTTGAGTTGTTGCCTTTCATGATAGTTCGATTCAAACCTGATATTTTGTTGTATTCTGTTTATAATAAATACATGTCATTTTGAGCTGAACAGAACATTTTTACAGTTTTATCTTCTGAATATAAATATACATGTATCTTACCTGAGGGAAGCCTGATGCAGCATTGTTTGCATTGTAAGAAGCTGTGATTACTCGCTTGATTGTATGTTTACTAAACATTTATTTGAAATGGGTTAAAAGTTCTCTTACGGTTACGGTCTAACAAAACTTCTACTCATTTTCTCAGACATAAAGAATATTTAATACAAAGAAAGTCTTTGTGTGTGACTGACCTTGGAGGATTATGTATTAGTTTGTAACGGTATCCCTGTGTCTTATGAAAGTGGCATCAAATATGTCACACATTTTCTCAAGTTTGGGAGGGAAGAACTTCTGTTGGAATTTAGGTGATAATGATCGTATTCTTTGTTTCTTACCTGATATTTCAGTTGTACTTGCTCTCCCGTCTTCACTGGTTCTCATTGTGAGTTCTACATACCGTGTGGGATCAATGCGTGTATGAATGGAGCTACATGTGAAAACAGACCTAATACAGTGTTTGGTACACCCTATACATGCACCTGTCCTCAAAGCTTTAGCGGTGCTACGTGTGAGGTGCAAGACTTCTGCAGTATGGACCCATGCCCAGCTGGAGTCCCGTGTCTTAATCTACAGGATACATTTGAGTGCGATCATTGTGCAAGTAAGTTTCTTTCTTCTGGTACTCGGTCCAGTAACGTGTTCATAGTAATATGTGTTTCTACAGGATGTCAAACTCTTGTTACTTTCTGGACTTTTCCAGACTTTTCCTGGTACGCGCTTCTGTAGAAACACACTATTATCCTATTCTAATGCTAATGGAATAGCCTACCCGTCTCCAGAGAATGAGAATGCTCGCCTTCTCAGTTCTGTAGAAATATTTTCAGACTTTAGTGTTAGCGTATAGATCACATGACGCAATGCCTTACAGCATGAGTTGCCCACTTTCCACACATCCTGCATACCTGATGAAGTCTGGAAAAGTCTGTAATTTACGCCTCTGTAGAAACAGATTACTTTCCTAGTCTATTCCTGGTCTATTCCTGGTATACAGTACTGTGCTTTAGACTAGAAACCATTAAAAGTACTAAAAGCAGAAAAAAGCTATCACTTGGCTAAAAGGTACCAATACACACCCCATTGTACCCCCTGTTTTTTTTTGTTATGCCAGAAAAAAAACAAGAAAGTGAACTCTCAAATTTTATTGAATGTTACTCAAGTTTTTGTTTTATATTTAACCTGGTTCATACAGGAGAAAATCCTATATTTATTAAGTTTGTATGAATTAAAGAAGATTACGTGATGGTTTTCCTTTTCTTTCATGCAGCTGATGTATGTATGAACGGAGCAACTTGTCAGCTCTCTGCTTCATCCTCATTGGGTTATGAATGTCAGTGTATGTTGGGTTTCATTGGTCCTGACTGCTCTGTAAACATTGATGACTGCCTACCAACATCATGTGATAATGGAGGAACATGCGTTGATCAGGTGACTATATTTGATAATGGTCGGGTGATTATATTAATAATGGTCAGGTGACTATATAAATAATGGTCATGTGACTATATAGATAATGGTCATGTGACTTTATTAGGATATGAATGTCAGTGTATAGTGGGTTTCACTCGTCCCGACTGCTCTGTAAACATGGATGACTGCCTACCTGCATCATGTGATAATGGAGGAACATGCATTGATCAGGTGACTATATAGATATTGGTCAGGTGACTATATGAATAATGGTCATGTGACTTTATTAGGTTATGAATGTCATTGTACCTTGGGTTTTAATGGTCCTGACTGCTTTGTAAACATGGATGACTGTCTACCTACATCATGTGGTAAAGGAGGAACATGCATTGATCAGGTGACTATATTGTTAATGGTCAGGTGACTATATAAATAATGGTCATGTGACTTTATTAGGTTATGAATGTCAGTGTATGTTGGGTTTCACTGGTCCCGACTGCTCTGTAAACATTGAAGACTGCCTACCTATGTCATGTGATAATGGAGGAACATGCATTGATCAGGTGACTATGTTGTTAATGGTCAGGTGACTATAGTGGTCATGTGACTTTATTATGTTATGAATGTCAGTGTATAGTGGGTTTCACTGGTTCTGACTGCCTACCTACGTCATGTGGTAATGGAGGAACATGCATCAATTCTGGTGACTATATAAATAATGATCAGGTGATTTTATGATCATTGAATGTACGAATGCATGACCAAAACTCAATTCTATCATCAAGGAAATGCTAGAAGGTGAAATAAAAAGTTGTGAGTGTATATACAGACCCCTCTCCTAAGAGACCACTCTTGCTGCTCTGTTCACATTATGTGTGTGAAAAAAAATAACATTCATTCAAAAATATTGCTTCCAATTCATAACTTCCAAGGTTCTCTTGACTCTCCTCCATCATGAGTGGCAGTGTATACATGCAGATTGATGGCTACCTAGGTTTAAAGTGCTGTTGCTCACGTTATTGATAATATACCACAACAAGATAAAATGTGCTTCCTTATCAAACTTTACTTGAATGCATACTTTCTTTCCTATGCAGGTGAATGGATTTTCCTGTGTTTGTTTGGAGCCGTTCTCTGGTCCTACCTGCCAATCATCATCATGTGACACCTTGGATTGTCAGAATGGTGTTTGTATGTTAGACAGTGAAGGAGATGCGTACTGTAGATGTGATCTGGGATTCGCTGGTACATTATGCCAGGAAGGTATAGAACAGGTTTTACTCAAATTTGGTAAAAGTGATACATATTGGTGTCTGATCTTCATTAGCAGATTAAACTTAATGTTCATATATGTAATATATCTATTAAGTACATGCATATTGCACTGTACTATCCATGTTAAGCATATTTGTACTTATAAGCTTCAAGCCCATCACCTGAATGGTTAGAGTAATATTTATGTGTGACATTCAGTACTGATGTTTTAGAAACTTTTCCATTCAATCAGCTGCAAAATAGGGTCAAAGTATCTGCTTTTTATGAATTGAAGATTTTTTTATTTTTTTTTAAGAACGGAGAAAACTGGTATTCGTACTTCTATTTGGAATGTACATAAAGTCAGTTATACAAAAATATGCACTCTTGTAAGATGCTATCATAATAATAGATAATTAAGTAGATTGGTAAGTTGATTATTTTTCAGTATAACCCATTCCTCGACCTCTCACTGTGATAACTTACAAAGTTCAAAGGACAAGTTGCTTCTGAAGCTAACTCACACAAAAACAAAAGTTTCTCTTGGAGGTTGCACTTTCAGTTGCGCCAAATTTTTGGAATAACCTACAACTAGACATAAGAAAAGCCTCATCTGTTGCTGTCTTCAAATTTTTGTTGAAGGTTTTATTTTTGGGGAGTTTTTTTATTGTGTGTGTGTGTGTAAACTAGTACTGTCAGGAGTTATGTTCTCATCACAGCCCAATATAGTACAGTCAAACCTGCTTTAGTGACCACCTGTCTACAAAGACATGAAGGCCACATTTGTTGTTTCCCTTGAAAATGGTTTCTCATTGAATCATGTACTATTAAAGAAACCTGTCTACAAAGGCCACATTTTGTGTTTCCCTTGGCTGGTCGCTATAGACAGGTTTGACTGTATGCTTATATTGTAACTATGCTATATAAATTGATCTAATGATTATTATTATTATTATATCTATTAACAAGCTTTTGTCTTTGTTTTTTTTCTTATCAGTGGTGAACACAAATGTGCCATTTTTTTATTTTTTATTGTGTGTGTTTGTGTGTAAAGTAGTACTGTTAGGAGTTATGTTTTCTTCACAGTCCAATATAGAATGTTTACCGTATATTAGTAACTGTGCTATATAAATTGATCTAATGAGTATTATTATTAACAAGCTTTTGTGTTTGTGTTTTTCTCACCAGTGGTGAACGCGAATGTGCCGTCTTTCTCTGGATCATCCTTCTTGAGGTACACCCTCCCTGCATCAAGCCCTGTCCTCAATGATCTCTCCATCAAGCTTGAGTTCCTGATGCAGAGCACCGAAGGTCTCCTGTTGTATGCGCAGCAGGATTCAGGACCAGGGGACTTCTTCTCGCTCAGTCTTCAGAACAGTCTGCTTGTATTCAACTTTGACTTAGGTAGGAACTTATCTTGATTTCGCCTGACTGAAGAATTTAATGTCCACTGACTATTAGTGTTTCTTGTTGTTTGCTTAAAGGTCAATTAAAGATAATGCAAAGTTTTGGGAAATTTTTGAAATTGGATGGATAGTAATTATTTAAAGTTTTGATATATTTGGATGCCCATGTAGATGTATTAGAAGCACTATAAAATTTCATTTCATTTATTTCATTTCATTTATTTTCCATTAAAATTCAAAATAAAATACATACAAATTTAGCCCTTAAAACACTTCTGCTTTCAAGAAATTGAATAATCAAAAATTTACCGGTGATCCCGGTAAATTTCAAATATTTCAATGGCCTAAGGCCATTCCATGGTAGCTGCGACCATGAAAATCTCAGAATATGCAGTTCTAAAATATAATTTCCAAACGGGAATAGCAAATCGGTCGATTGTAGTCCAGAAGCATTGTTTTAAAGATAAAGGAATATCAGTCTTGAGAGGGAGCTATACAACACAAAGGGTTTATTATTTACAATTTCATCACTTTAGACTTGATTTCAACCGCGACAACGATCATTGAATATTGTAAAATTGCATAATTGCTTCCTATATTTTCATTTGAATCAAATTCATGACTTCATACCAAAACTTTGTATTACCTTCAAGTGATTTGTACTCTTGAGTGATACCTAAAAAATAGGTTACTACAAATATCATTTGTTTTTACATTTTGTTAATGAATACATAAATCTCTGAGTGTTCAGAAATTACCCATCAAATTGTTTATAATATACCCCTTTATTCTAATTTTGAAACAGGAAGCTGTGTTGCATGTATTCCTATTTTATTTAATTCATAATCAAATCCGCATTTCTCAGCCAATGTTTGTTGAAGATTTCCAGAGTTTACAGAAAGATTACTGACAGTCCTTTTCAGGAGTCCCCACTTCTCCCCCTCTCTCTCACATGGTGCAACCATTAACCTACTCATATCTACATCACCATGCAATCCAATACATATAAGCAGCATCTATTTACAGAGTTGTTCTATATTTGTTTTATGTTGCATGACAGGTAGTGGCGTAGGATCTATTTCCAGTGATCCTGTTCTTCTTGAAGACAGGATAGAGGTCAGCATCTCAAGGAGTGGACGGACAGGTCAGATGAATGTCACAGGTCAAAGGTCAGATATCATAATAATAAAAATAATAATTGGCATTTATATAGCGCCGTCTATCTAGACGATTCTATTCCAAGGCGTACAAGAAAAATAGAAAGAATAAGAGAGTTTGGATGAGTGTCATAGTACAGGTATCGTTAAAAAAGATAAGATTTCAGCTTGGATTTAAAGGTCTCTAAGGAAGTTATGATTCTCAAATTAAATGGTAAATTACTCCAAAGAGACTTTTTGTACAGCTGATTATTGTTCTTTCCTTATAGTCAAGATTGCTGAAAAATAATACTGATTTCCTAAAAGCTATGTTAGATACATGGAAATTAAATATTCTGATTTTGTTTTCTGTCATGTTTAAAGTTAATTATCATGTGATTATTCATATTTTTTTTCAAAAAATGTAATTTCCAAAGTTTAATTGTTTCATTGATGTTTACTATTTTACCCTCAAAGCTCTAAGACCGGCGAAGCAGGAGGATCGTTGCAGTCATTGAATGTTGGTTCTGAAGTCTATGTTGGAGGCTTTGTAGACTATTCTGCTCTCCCCTCTGTTCTTGGACCTGGTCCTGGTCTAACTGGTTGCATCTTATCTCTAGTCATTCAAGACCAAATGTACAGGTAAGACCCAAGACCTGTAATGTCACCATTCTAACATGTACAGACCACACTGATGACTATCAAACCTTACCATGACTTTCATTGATGTATTTGTTTTGTAAAGCGCTTTGATCAGTTGTAAATTGGATATAGCACTATAAAAGAAACAATTTATTATTATTATTATTATTATGATACCAATATGGCTTGTGTGTTTGAATGAAACAAATGATGCCGTTCATGTACTTGGAGTCCATGTGGACTAGAAACTAGATTGACATGGAATCATTTAAAAGGTTACATAAAATAAAAAAATTTGTGTGCATGAGGAAAACATGATAGCAATGCTAACATAGCTTGGTTATTTGCATGTTTTATCCTCCATTTTAAGATCTCTGTTGTGGTTTGATAAAAGAAGAAAAGAAAAATGTTGACTGAATGGAAACCTTTGTACTACAGTCAAACCTGCTTGAGTGACCACCTGTCTACAAAGACCACATTTTGTGTTTCCCATGGGCGGTCGCTATAGACAGGTTTGACTGTACCTTCATTATTTAAAGTGTTGACTATCTTCATGGACTGTAAATTCGTTATCACGCTTATAGTTGATATGCTGTATTTTCTAATCCAATCTGTTTTTTTTCTAGTTTCAACCAATCAGACATACTTGAGATGGAGAATGTAGCCCAGTGCAGCAGCGATGTATGTCTGACAAACCCCTGTCTCAACAATGGAACGTGCCAGTCTCTACCAGGCTCCTCCTACTCCTGTCAGTGTGATGATGGTTACTATGGCGATAGATGTGAAGAGAGATTGGATGTGTGTCAGACTGCAGGATGTAGAGATGGATCAACGTGTGTGATGGTAGAAGAAGGTTTCAGATGCGCCTGTCAGTTAGGCATGATGGGAACCTTATGTGAACAGGACCAAGGTATGATATCATCAACCATTTCAAGATTTTATACCAGGGGAGTGTTTCACAAAGACTAAGATCGCCTTTACTTGAAGTTGGACTTAACTATGGCAAGCCGTTCATGCTACTGTTTGCTCTCGCCATTATGATCTTTAGATAATATTTTTATGCCTCCGCTACAAAGTAGCCGGAGGCATTATGTTTTCTGGTTGTCCGTCCGTACGTCCCGTACGTCTGTACGTACATCTGTACGTATGTCCCGTTCTCATGATCGCATTATCTCAAGAACCAATTGATGGATTACCGCCAAACTTAGGTCATGTATGTATCTTGCAGAGCCAATGAACTGATTAGATTTTGGGGTCACGAGGTCAAAGGTCAAAGGTCACAGGGCTCATTATGTATGCAAAAACAGCTTGTGATCGCGTTATCTGAAGAACCGATTGATGGATTCCTGCCAATCTTTGGTCATGTATGTATCTTGCAAAGCCAATGAACTGATTAGATTTTGGGGTCACAAGGTCAAAGGTCAAAGGTGTCAGGGCTCATTATGTATGCAAAAACAGCTCGTGATCGCGTTATCTCTAGAACCGATTGATGGATTCCTGCCAAACTTAGGTCATGTATGTTACTTGCAGAGCTGATGAACTGATTAGATTTTGGGGTCATGAGGTCAAGGTCAAAGGTCATGCATCTCATCATGTATGCAAAAATAGCTTGTGATCGTATTATCATTAGAACAGATGGATGGATTCCTTCCAAACTTAGATCATTTATATATCTTGCAGAGCCGATGAACTGAGTAGATTCTCGGTTCATAAGGTCAAAGGTCTTGGGCTCATTATGTATGCAAAAATAGCTTGTGAACGCATTCTCATTAGAACTGACAGATGGATTACTATTTAACTCAGATAATCTTGCAGAGGCAATGAACTGAGTAGATTTTAGGGTCATGAGGTCAAAGATCAAAGGGTCATGTATGAGAAATTGCTTGTAATCACGATATTCTGAGAACCTGTTAATGGATTACAGTTGAACTTGAATTTTAAAAATTTCTTCTGTTTAGGTTTGTAAAATTGCTCTATGACGGAGGCATCATTTTCGACTGCGCGCAGTCGAATTCCATCTAGTTTCCTTCAATAATGAATTGTCAAAAAATGTAAATTCTGTAGAGTTGTGACCATGATTTTTATGTCCCTTGAGAGACCAATGCCTGTAAATGGTGAAAGCAAACAGTGGCATGAATGGCCTGCCATAGTTAAGTCCAACTTAAAGTCGATCTTAGTCTCTGTGAAACACTCTCCAGGTAAAAAAAAAAAAAAAAAAAAAGTTTCCCCCTTTAGATGGGAAACGTTTCTTTTTCACTACCGGTAATATATTATGATAGAAAAATGTGTACAGTTAGAATATTTGTATCAGAGAGAGTGTATGGAGTAAGAATGTTGTTCCCATCAATTTGGGAAATAGTGAATTTGCAATTGACTCTATATTTGCAATTTGAAGAGATTATATTAATGCTCATCTTCTGGTCAATCTGCAAGTTTACAAATAGCATTTTGGAATGCAACACAAATTGAGTTACTTGTGCCATGAGTTTGCTACATTTCTTTTCACATACTATTTTCTTTGTTCACCCTTAATTTAAACCCATGTCATATCCACCTTCTTGCTCTTTACTTTTAAATATATATATTTTTTTTTTAAAGAAGCTTTTCTATTGATGACAAACCGTGAATTGATTGGGGGGGGGGGGGTCTTTTATTCCTTTTTTTCACTGTATTCACTTTCACTGTATTCACTGTATATTGGACACATGTTTCAATAGAATGACCACAAAGTTTGGAATACTGTCAATTTTAAGAAACTAGCCACTGTATACTTGTTAGTAGATATGGGAGAAAAAAAGGATAATGATTAGATGAGTCATGAATGAATCCGTCAGGCCTGATAAAAACCAGATTTAAATCGGTTTCCTGATTTTGTTTTCATTGATTTAAAAACAAAAAACAAAATTGTTTACTTTCCGATTTTATCCTGATTTTCCAGATTTTTTCCCTTATTTTCTCTAATCTTCCTTTTACCCTATTATTTCCGATTTTTTTTTTCTTACTCAGAAGGGGGGGGGGGGGATGTTAATTGTTAGATGCCATTTTCCCCCCGAATCCTCTCTTCTTTTTTTTTACTCAAGGGGGGCGTGGTTAAGGAGAAAAAAACCTTCTTTTTTTTAGTGGTCACTATCACCCCTGATGAATCAAATTCATATATAAACTGTAATTAATATCTTTTTAATTTTTCTTATTTCCTCTTCTAGATGTAAGTGAATTGATCCCTAGTTTCCGTGGGACTTCATATTTGAGCTACCCCTGGCCCGTTGGACTCTCATCTCAAGAGACTAGGATCAGTCTACGTATAAGACCAGGACCCATTGCACAGGACGCACTCATTCTATATGTAGAAGATACTTCATCGTCCGCCGGGGATTACTTCGCATTGGGGATGACTGAGGGTGCTGTGGAGCTACGTTTCAATCTAGGTTAGTCTATTTGTAACGATGAAAAGGAACCGCAGTTTAGAGACATTTTTAGTTTCAATTTGTTACTTGTAATTTAACATATACCGGTATTGGTTTTATGTTTTTTTTTATCTAACTAAAGCATGTGTATGCTTGTATTAAAGTAAGCAACAAGGGGACCAATGGCTTTAATGCCCCTCTAAAATGTTGGGAGCCCCAAATTCGCCAAAAATTTGATGGCAAAATTTCACTTAAATTTCATCATAATGTGAAAGAGGATGTCATGTAAGACGCACTTCTGCAAAGATTTCTCCACCCCCCCCCCCCCCAAAAAAAAAAAAAAATATATATATATATATATGTTTGAAGACCGTGTTAAATGACATTCTCTTTCACATTATGATACAATTTAAGTGAAAATTTGCCATCAAATTTGGGGGGCTCCCAACACTGTAGAGGGGCTTTGAGTCATCTCTGAGGGACTTGGTAATGAGGATTAATGCCTTACCAAATGCACTATAGCTAGGGGGTGGGGCAGGGGTGATGATGTGGTCTGCTGTTTGCTTCTCGATCTGCACCATACTCACATGTTGGCCTTCGCAGACTGTTAAACTTTGTCCAAGCGTGTCTTGGTAAGTCACAGCCTGGGCTAGTATCTGTTCGGTTGTGGATGAAATGCTGCAGTGAGGATGACTATTTGTAGGCAATAATGTGTCCTTCGTAAACCCAACCTTACCATGCTGTTTGTCCTCCTAACAGGAAGTGGGACTGCTACAGTAACCAGTGATATCATCACGACTGAGGTATGGCATGTCATCTCTATCGTACGCACTCAGAACACAGCCCAGCTGATAGTAGATGACAGTGTAATAAATTATACCGGTAGTGGGTCCGTTGGTCTCACCGTCGATAGTCCATTGTACATTGGAGGTGTCCCTGAGCGGTCAATACTTCATGATGATTCAACCTTTATGACTGGCTTCTATGGATGCATTGAAAACTTGGAGGTAAGGATAACAATTGAAACTCACAAAAAGTATATAGTCATTGATAATTTAAATAATGATGTTGATAATAATGGAATTGTGGTAATGGTAATGGTAATGGTTTTATTAAAAATTCATTTGCAGCCAGATGGTTGAATTGCAGAACTTTGTACATTGTAAAAACATAAATATTTATACAAACATAAAACGTATTGAGACATATCACGCAGTGATTGAATTTTAAATAAATCAGTGTACACATATATATATACAAATTAATACAATTCATAAAATTCGCTTAACATTCTATTCCACAATCATCATAGGGCTGGAGGGAAATATAGAAGAGAGGTAGGGAGGATAATAGTGCAGACAGCACAGGAGATCCAGGAAAAGTGTGATATAGAGACAGACAGAGAGGGAGAGAAAGAGAGAAAGGGAGAGAGGGAGAGAGAAAGAGAGACAAAGCGAGAGATAGATATATATATATATATATATATATATATATATAATAGATGATGCTGAGGATGAGAGTGTATATCAGACATATCGAAAATAAGGTAAAAAGTACAATTTCGACAGAGAGAATACTGGTTGTAAAAATTAATAAATTACATTTTACATTTTCATTGGTGAGTTATGGATAACATATATTGTAAATTGATCGGTAGGTATGCAATCAGATGAGAGACATGAAATATGGTAATTTTGAGATTTTTCTTGTAATAAATATGTGGTAAGTATGTTTCAATCATTACAAAAGTTAACAATGGTAAACTTGATTTACCGTATTATATTATCACTAGCTGGACCCGCGGAAATCCGCGGGATTCTAGAGGGGGGCGGGGGGTGTAAATAGATATATAGAGACTGTCTAAATTAAAACCACCAAGAACTTTATTTGCCATTCAGGCCATTAAAAAATATACATGTTTAGCGTCCCCGCCCGCTTCCTTTTTGGGGGCCGCCTCCTTTTTTTTTGTTGAAATTTTTTGATTTTTTTTTTTTTTTTTTTTGATTTTTTTTTTTTTTTTAAAGAAAAAAAACATGAAAAGCACTGCTAAAATGTATTTCTGATTTAAAAAAAAAAAAAAAAAAAATGTCGGCCGCCATCTTGAAAAATAGCCTGAATGTCAGAGAAAATGTACGGAGCGGCCATTTTGAAAGAAAAAAAAAAAAAAAGGGCCTCCTCCCATTTTTCTAAAAAACAGGATGCTATAAGCATGTTTTTTTTTTAATTTGGCCTTATATTAAATAATAAAAAAAAATCCAACTGTACCGGTAGTTATTCTTTAAGCCACTGGAACTGCGTAGAGTTCTGTAGAGTGGCGTACCGACTACGCAGAAATTAGGCTGCGTATTAATGGGAAAAAAGTCCCTGCGTAGGTTATGCGTAGGCTGGCGTACGGGTTTGCTTATATGGTTGCTTACTGTGTTGAAAGCTTTTACTGCTTTGTCGATCTGGCGTAGGGTAGCGTACTGTTGCGTAGGCATGTAGCGTAGTGTTGCGTAAAAAAACGTACTTTCTGCGTCAAGTTTCTATGCCTAAAGTACGCGAAAAAAATTAAACATGTTGAATTGTTTTTGTTCATCTTGCGTACCCCTTTCCGTCCCTCAGCATATAGTAACGTAGGCCAGCGTAGGTGGTACGCAACACTACGCAACTCTACGTATTGACCCACGCCAATTAGTGACCCGCAGGTGTCACAAATAAAGTATTAAAAAAATGCTCATCTGACCCTAATTAAACGCCTAAAACCCCCAAGCTTTCGGGGGTTTATGGCCCCTTGAAACCCGTGGACCCCACGCCTATATTATATATACACTCAACTCGCTGCGATCTGATCTCTCCCCCCCCCCCCACCACTTTGAAGAACGTAACCCCCTGAGCTTTTGGGGGTTTATGACCCCTTGAAACCCATGGACCCCACGCCTATATTATATATACACTCAACTCAGGACCCGCGGAAATCCGCGGGATTCTAGAGGGAGGCGCAGGCAAAAAATTAATTTTTTCATTTCTGGGGCTCCATTTCAAATTTTCGGAAAATTTTCGGGGGCTACTTTTTCAACTTTCGGGGGCTCTTTTTTCTGGGGCTACTTTTTCATTAATTCATAAAAGGATAGGCCTACACTTTGTTGAGATTTGTTTAGTAGGCTAAGGTTTGAGGCTTCCTACATCCTACTTCATAATTGCCTATTTAAAAAAAAAAAAAACATTTTTCTAGTTCAATAACTAAGTTTTCATGCATTGATTTGATGCAAGAACTGTAACATAATAATAGACCCTAACTGTGTTAGATTGTGATTATTTCTGACCATTTATTTCGATAATCATTTTTCAAAGTAAAATTTTCATAAGAAAATCAGACAGTCGTTTAAAAACGTAGACATTAGTAATACTTTTACTAATTCTAAGCTCAGGTTTCGTAAATATATTCACGAAACTATATTGAAATCGCGGCAATAAAGATGCAAAGTGTCAAATCTCTTCGACTCGAGCTCAGCTTCAGCACACACACACTTCAGCGTAACTCCAGCAAGCTCGAACACCGGCGCCGCAGGCGTCGGACGCCTGCGGTGCGCGGTGCCTGTGTTGGAGCTTCCCGAGCAGCGCAGCTGCACTGAGCTGTGTGCGACTGAACTGTCAGTCCATTGGTTTTCTTGTGAAAACTTTCCTTTAGAAAATGATAATCAAAATTGAGTATACATGGCCGTAATAATCACAAAATAAGCTTTGATTTCATACCTCCATTCACGAAAACTATATAAAAATCGCGGCAATCATGATGGAAATAGGTCTCTAAGTTTGGACGTCGACGGGAATTAGCCCAGTGTATCTCGCTTGTGCAGGTACCGCTTGTGCAGTGCAGCTAGTACAAAGCACATCCTATAGAAAGATACCTAACACGGGGTAAGTCATACCCATTCAGCGTGCATTTAATACGCAACTTAATGTGAGTGGATAGTCATCGGTCGTGTGTCTACGGATGTTATGTTGAATATCCATGAGGTATCTCTGTCGTCACGCATATCATGCATTATGCATGTCGCGTCTGTTTTCGCCCTGGACGTCGACACGGAGGAGGACCTCGGGCGGAGTATAGCCAATTCGCTAGAGTAGACTCTCCCGCGGACGACGGCACCGGGCACGGGTACCCCGAGGGGAGGGTTCAGGAGGAGATAGCTGCACCAGCTTCGGTCGGCGATCTCATTAAAAAACAATAGAATACAAAGGCCGGCGGAGACGTCATGCCCCCCGCGGAGCCTTAGCGTATTACTATTATAGATTTTCATTAATCAATTATCAAGGTTGTACAATCGTCTTAGTTAAAAAGTTATATACTATTTCACATAAAATAAAATAATTATATTTATAATTCCATACAAATGTGGACAAAGTGCATGATCATAATTGTGAATTTAGCAAGTCAATAAGATAGGGAACTGGACTGTTACGAAATCGTTTGGTTTTACATTTTAACTGTTCTCTGGTATTTGATTTGCGTAGGCTTCTAATGTTCTTACAAGGAGGTATGAGGTAAGATACCTTCTCGTTTGATATCAGTTTCTCTGCAAAACTCAAACACAGTTCCATCCTTCTGTCAGCCAAAGAAGACAGATTCATTAGATTTAGTGCTGTCTCATATGACTGGTAATTAGGTCCCAAGATTATTTTCAGAGTTCTTTTCTGCACCCTTTCTAGTCGATTTACTTGTTCTTTAGTTAGGCCTCCATTCCACACCGGCGAGGCATACTCTACGAGGGGTCTGAGGAAACCAGTGTAGATGGTACAGAGATCTTCGATCGGCTGTCCGTGACCTTTCAGGATCCTAATGAGGTGTATTCTTCCATTTGCACGTTTTATCATGAAATCCACATGATCACTCCATTTTAAATCACAGCGGATATGGACTCCTAACAATTTGATAGATGTGGATTGCTTTAGAGGATGCTGATCAATTTCCAGTGACAGTGGTGTTGGAGGCTTTTTCATAAAACACACCTGCATACTTTCACATTTAGCAGGGTTAAGGGACATTCCATTTGACGTAGACCATTCGGCAAAATGTTGAAGTGTTGCTTCCAATAGAATTGACTGATCTCCAGCGAATCTCGTGTCAACAACAGTGACATCATCAACATACTTCCAATATGCTATATTACTATCACGTAGCGCATTGTTGATGACGATTAGGAACACAATCGGGCCAAGTTTGGTTCCCTGAGGTACCCCTGCTTTCATAGTCACCCACTCTGATGTGACACCTCTGTATCGTACGCATTGAGTCCTTTCTGTAAGAAAATCAGCTATCCAGCGGATCAATGTAGGTTTGACACCAAATGAGATCATCTTTTGGATGGCAATCGTGAGGTCTATGCGGTCAAACGCCTTGCGGAAATCTGTCATCACAAGAGTGGATACTGCCTTGCTTTTCTCCGCGTGTTGATAAAGGCAATGCAATAGGTCAACTAGGCAGTGCGTCGTTGATAATCCCTTTATATTACCAAATTGTTTATTGTCGAGCTGCGACCCGATGTACTGCATCAGCCACTTCGACACAAAACCCTCAAATACCTTCGCAAAACTATCGGTCAAGGAGATTGGACGGAGCTTGTCGATACATGCAGGGGTGGTTTTAGGGACAGGAACAACTACAGCTCTCTTCCACATCTTTGGAACGACACCTTCAGCAAGTGAGGTACTGAAGATATGGGCCAATGGGATACTAAGTTCACAAGCAAATTCTTTGATGATTCGGCTAGGTATCATATCGGGACCGACAGCTTTCCCAACCTTCACCTTCTTAAGCTGTTGGTAAACATCCCAAGGTTGAATGCGGGGAGGTGGAGAAGGGTCAGGTAAGTATGCAGGTAAGTTCTCAGCATCCATGGCAGGTACATCCTCAGCAACAGACTTGAAGAAGTCATTGATCCTGTTTGCTATTACGGCGGTATCATCTCTGTCAACTCCAGGAACAGTTATATAGGAGTTGGCATTTTTCATGTTAGTCATGATTTTGATTTGTTTATACCATTCTGCAGGATTCGCCTTCTTATGTTTCTTCACTCGGTCATTGTAATAGTCGTGCTTTGCTTTTCTTATTTCCTTTTTAACGCAGTTGGCAAGTTTCCTGGTAAGTTCCTTATTACCTCCACTGAATGCGGCTTGTCTTTCCTTGATCAAAGATTTGATGACAGGGGTAATCCATTTCTTGTCACGGCAGTGCATTCTGACCGTTTTTGTCGGCAGGAAACGGTCAATCTGGGAGTTCAAAATGGCATAGAATGCTTCCGTCTGTTCGTCTGATGAAATACTGTCCATCACCGAACTCCATTCATACCTTGTTATCCAGGACCAAAATAGTCTCTTATCCGAATCTCTGAGTGGTCTTGTTATTCGTTTCATGATAGAATTTTGATAACGAGGAGGGGCAAGTGGTGACCAAACCACCGTGTTGTGATCACTGGCTCCTAAGGGACAACATACGAGTGGCTGGTCATAAAAACCAGAGAAGTTTGTCACTATCTTGTCCAGGATCCTATTTTCTCTCGTTGGCGTCTTGACGGCTTGTTTGAAGTTGGTGTTTGCAAGCAAGGTAGTTAAGTCAAGTTGATTAAAGTCTCCCATAATCGCTATGGCAGCATCTGGATGCTGGCCCAAGATCTGATCCATGGTGTCCTGTAGATGGTCTATCAGTATGTCTGTAAGCACACTGCCTGGCGGATGATACACTACCGCCACGATCAGATGCGAAATTGCTCGCGGAAGACGTTCAGGTCGTATTTTCACCCAAAGAACCTCCAGTTCTGTGGGCACTTCAATTTTCATTTGTACTGGGTTGTATGCCTCCTGGACATAAAGCGCCACACCACCACCTTGCCTATGCAAACGTGACTTTGTGAACAAATTATAATTAGTAATTTCTGCAAGGTGTGTTGGCATATCGGATCTGAACCATGTTTCTGTTACTGCTGCAATATCGGTTTTCCTTTCTCTCAGAATTATTTCCATTTCATCTAATTTATTGTTGAGGGATCTTGCGTTGCATAGATAGAAGGATGGAAGGTTCAAATATCTGTGTTGACTGGCTGCTACTTGGCTATGACAGCGTTCAGTCGTTTTTATCCTCACAAGGTTTGCATGAATTGAAATTCTTTCACGTTGACAGTGGCGCTGATTATTCACAATGACATTTATTCCTGAACAATTCTCATTGGCTTGTGGTATAATGGATCTCACCTCAGATTGTCCAATGGATGTGTCCATCAGATGGCGGAGGTTGTTCATGTTGGCCCCATTCTGTCCTGGAATTGGCCTCCCTCTGCTGACCGATGCTGTTGTTACAACTGTTATTTTCCTTTGTTTTCTCCTTCCACCTCTCTTTCCTCTCTTCCCACGATAAGATTGTGATGGGCAGATACCAAGTGTCGTGATATCTCTCCATATCTGTTTCGGAATACTCCCTCTCTTTCCATGGTCCCAGACTGGATTGCATTTAAGCAGAAATGATCGGTCATAGACGATTCGCTTAATTTTTTCCCCATTAGGTGGAGATATATCATTACCATGTTTGGTTGGTCCTGGGTTTGGATTCACATCTCCAGACACCAGAAGTCGAAGTTGAAATGTTGCAGTAGTGTTAGGATGATAGGATATCCTTGCTCCAAAATATCTGCTTATTTCAAATCACGGTTATAAAGTACAGGGTGTCTACACAATGACTGTGGCAGTACATGAATACATGCACATGAGCTTTTGACATTCCATACAGACCATTCGGACAGGCTGACAATAAGCACAATAGCAACGAGCTTCACTGGTTCCATTGTTCACACTCCACTCAATTCAAGCTGACAATACACTGTTGTATTTCAGTGTTGGTCAAGCGTAAAAGTCTAGTGCAATGGGGTAGTACAATATGGCTACTAGTAGTAAGTTAGTAGCATCTTGGAAAAATCTTCCACTCTCAGTTCTGTTTCAGTTATCACAAAATATCCAGCCAAGTTTGTCCTACAGCCTCCATGTATTTGCTTGAATGCTTAGATAACATCTATATGGATGGCAATAAGTTGGTTCTTCAAAAAATGACAAGATAGGCGGGAGCGATATAGTGGTATCAGCCTGCTAGGCGATTGCTATTCATGTGTTGAATGTTTTATAATGCTCATGTCTGGCACAATGCCACTCCATTTTGTTTTGCGTTTCTAAAAGTTTAATTCTCTGTTTCATTAATCTGTTTAATTTATCTTTCATGGGAATTGGTGGGGTATGGTTCCCACAGTATGAAATAAGTTAGAGACTCTACCTGTGTTTCACGGAAATCACAAACAATCAGGACAATGTGTTCTTAAAGGAAGACAGAATATGGACATATTTACAATGGGTGTTTTAATGAAGAAAGGAAATGGTCACATTTTCAGTGTAACATTATTTGTATATTCTTCTTTGTTACATTACCATTTGATAGCTGTTTGATTGTACTAAAGTTTGACTGATATGGTTGATATATATTTACAGGTTGGTGGAACATCGTTGTACCCCTCGCTGGCTTTGGAGGGAGCTGATATAGTGCAATGTGAACAGAGTGCATGTAACTCTACTGTTTGTCTGAATGGGGGCATATGTCAATCTATGGATGCATTCACACTGGAGTGTTTATGTCCACCAGGTCAGAGTGGTGCTAGGTGTGAACAAGGTAAGGATTAATTTAGTTTAAACATAATTAAACAAAAAATTATGAATATATGTTACACAATTGATGCTATATCCAATGAGCCAGTTTACGGTTGCAGTCTGAGCATGAGCAGATAAAGGTCATTTGTACCAAAAAGGTAAAACCCACAGAGATGAATACTGAATATGCGCTCATGAAAGTTATGTAACATTATTCATTTATGCACCAACAGTACATTCTAAGATACGCAGGTGGAAGTATTCTTTTCAAGAGGTCAAACAAAAGGTATTCATGAAGCACATCTAGGACTTTGGCAGCTATTATTCTAAGATGCTCAAAGTGGAACTTCTCCATGTGTAAAAGATCTGTGGATATTTGGGGTCATTTTTACCATGTGCTATCTGTAAACTCCCTTATTATAAATAATAAGTCACTATGCACTACTTGTACATGTATATTACCCCTGGCTTTGCTCCCAAGCAGTGTGCACACTTCTAAAATCTTTGGATATATTCCTACCAAATATATACTGTTGCCAAGTTGCAACTTAAGTCTAATTCAATTAGAGTGATTTGTGGCATCCTACCAGGTTCTCATTTATCCACAGTGTTTTTTTTTCCTTTCCGCCAGTTTTCTATAAATGTGTGATTTTTTTCCCCGTCCTAATTTATTTCAAAATGTTCTCCTTGATAAAATCAATGAATATGATCTCTATAAAATCTATATCTAATTATATTGAGTTTCTGAAGGTATAACTCTATTATCAGATAAACATTTACTTTACTTGTATTAAAGCTTATCTGTACTAGTTTATAGGAGTGATTAGACCACCCTCCAAGGTCACTGGACAACTCAGCTCTCAATTAACTTAAGAAAAAGAGAATCATGGGGGACCAATGTTCACAGATTAGGAACTGTTTTATATATAAAGGGAGCAAGTAGCTACAAGTAGGACAGTGTGGCTTTAAAGAGAACTGTTGCTGAGCTAGCGCCATGAGCGTCCCTGGACGGTGTGTGGGCTCTATAAGTTTACACTATTATTATTATTATTATTATTATTATTATTAAATGATGTTAATTTGTCTTTGTTACAGCTCATATGGTTAACTGTAGCCAAGTTTGCTGCATAATCGTTAAATGACTGTATCTTTGCCTATCTTTGTTACAGCTGACATTGTGACTGTACCCAAGTTCTCTGGTTCATCCTACCTTGCATTGAATACAAGCAGTAGTCAGGTCCAGTATGTATCATCCATTACCATGGAGATGAGACTAGATAATGATGATGATGGCATCTTATATTGGAACTCTGACGGGACTGACTTCATAGGGATAGGTCTGGTTGATAGGAGGATCCATTTCACCTTCGACCTTGGAACAGGTTTGTGTTATTTTCATCCTAAGAACCACTATAAATATGTGATGGTTTGTGGCATTGCTATGTGTTAGTAGTCTGCAAGTACAGACTCTTAAGTTGATACTTTACCATAATTCATAAAGCCTTTAGCAGAGCCTAGGTCTGTCTGTCTATGGATGTGCAGTGAAACCTGTCTATAAAGACCACCCAAGGGAGACAAGAAAAGTGGTCTTTATAGGCAGGAGGTCTTTATGTACAGGTTCAGTATGTACATGTCTCAATGAGAAACCATTTTCAAGTGAAACAAAAACTGTAGTCTTTGTAGACAGGTGGTCACTATAGCAGGTTTGACCGTATTAATTATTCCATTTGTTATGTTACTTTGATAGGACCTGCTACCATAGTAAGTGATGACCAATTGGACATTGGCCAGTGGTATACAGTGAGAGTGACCAGAAGGAATGAAGAAGGCAAGCTATGGGTCAATGACCAGGACAGTCCAGTGATTGGTCAGTCTTCAGGGGCTGGTGTGGGGCTCAGTGTGGGATTGACCACTTACATCGGAGGAGTAGTGTCTTCAGTAGCAGTGCCTAGTGGAGCTAGTATTAATGGAGGTATGTACTTATCTATTCATTCATTAGAAAGTGATTGTTGAAGGATAATACAATTAATTTTTTATTCTCCCATGCTTTACAGGCCTGATAAAAACCCGATTTAAAAAAACACATTTTTTTTCCTGATTTTCCTGATTTCCCCCATATTTTCTCTATTCTTCCCTATTTTGCCCTATTTTTTCCCCAATTTTCTTACTCAAAAGGGGGGAATGTTGTTAGATGCCAATTTTTTCCCCGCGAATCCTCTTCTTTTTTTTTACTTAAGGGGGGCGTGGTTAAGGGGTCACTATTAAGGGTCACTATCACCCCTGGCTTTACTAAAATTAAAAAAACATTCTTTTATAAAAGTTCTTCAAATTATACTATTTCAATTGTAAATAAATTGCAAAGCATCTTGAAATTTACAATGTTTCCCTCTGTGTACATTTCACCCTAAATTTGACCCCCCCCCCCCTTCTTTCTTAAAAACATATTTTGATTTAACAGCTTGGTTGTCTTATCAAAATTCAAAACTGGTTCATGGTTCATAAATTATGAGGTATGATGTGTGATGAAACGTTAGCTTTTTTGCAAGATGAGCTATGATAAAACAAACAATTATTGAAAGTTTACCTCAAAATGTTAGTTATGGGTGCATGTTTACCGGTAATTAAAGTTGATGGCATCATCAAATTTAAACATTGAGCTGATACTCATTTGAATGTTTGATTGTACAGGTTTCTCAGGCTGTATTCGTAGTCTCATAGTGAATCAGGATGTGATAGATCTGACTGAGAACCTAGTCCAATCTTCAATCATCTCTCAATGTAATGATGAGATATGTAATCTAGACCATGGCATCATAACATTTAAATATATTGAGCTGATACTCATTTGAATGTTTGATTGTATAGGTTTCTCAGGCTGTATTCGTAGTCTCATAGTGAATCAGGATGTGATAGATCTGACTGAGAACCTAGTCCAATCTTCAATCATCTCTCAATGTAATGATGAGATATGTAATCTAGACCCTGGCATCTTAACATTTAAATATATTGAGCTAATACCCATTTGAATGTTTGACTGTACAGGTTTCTCAGGCTGTATTCGTAGTCTTACAGTGAACCAGGATGTGATAGATCTGACTGAGAACCTAGTCCAGTCTTCAATCATCTCTCAATGTAATGATGAGATATGTAATCTATACCATGGCATCATAACATTTAAATATATTGAGCTGATACTCATTTGAATGTTTGACTGTACAGGTTTCTCAGGCTGTATTCGTAGTCTCATAGTGAATCAGGATGTGATAGATCTGACTGAGAACCTAGTCCAATCTTCAATCATCTCTCAATGTAATGATGAGATATGCAATCTAGACCATGGCATCTTAACATTTAAATATATTGAGCTAATACCCATTTGAATGTTTGACTGTACAGGTTTCTCAGGCTGCATTCGTAGTCTCATAGTGAATCAGGATGTGATAGATCTGACTGAGAACCTAGTCCAGTCTTCAATCTCTCAATGCAATGATGAGATATGTAATCTGGACCCTGGATGTCAGAATGAAGGTCGCTGTGTGTCATCCTCATCTCTGATTGGCTACCAGTGCGAATGTACTCCAGGCTATTCAGGTAACAATCTGGAACTGTATTCTGAATAAGATATTATCCAAATACCTTTTCATATATGATAACAACTTATTGGCCTGAATTCACAAAGGAGGTTTAGATTTAACCCATGGTTTAAAATAAACGCAAAATAAGCGTGACACAAGTCAGAGGTCCAATATTAGACGTGCGCAAGGTAAGTACGCTTATTTTGCGCTCATTTTTAAACCATGGGTTAAATCTAAACCTCCTTTGTGAATTCGGGTCATTAGCTATACAATCAAGGCTTATTACTTAAATAATACCATACTCTATGTTTAATCTTTTAATTTTTTTAGCTTGAAGAATTGTCTTTAATCTATGATGAAGCTAGAAACAAAATTGCTTTTGTTATTCATAACCTATCATTCATGTTATACCTTTTTATCTGTATATAGCATTATTTTCTCAATTGCCCTCAATTGTACTACTAGCTTACTGTTGTGTTTTTCAATCTTTTATAACTGTCTTCTTCATCATACATTTCGTTTACAAAATATTTTGTGGTATATCAGTGTTTGAATTTGCTGTGTGTATAGTATAAGTATACACATGTATAAGCTGTAATTTGGGATCGTACTGTTGTTTACATATACTTGGGAAAGACAGTGTAAGAGTCATAAACTGTTGCTTTTTGTTCATATTAGAATATGTTTTCTAGATAATTTATGTACAATGCTTGCTATTATCATTATTTTATTATTATTTGTATTAAGTATAATGTCTAGCTTACACTGTATTTGTATTTGTTATTACAGGTGAATTATGTGACACATCATCATGTGACCTGCTATCAACCAATGAGCAGTGTCAGAATGGAGGTACATGCTATGTGAGTGATAGCGGTCAAGCATCGTGTCTGTGTGATGTAGGCTTCTCTGGACCAACATGCAACCAAGGTAAGTAGAATAGGGAAAGGAATAACTGTCAAAAATGAAGTAATCTTTGTTGTGCTTATTGCGTACCATGTCCAATGCTTTTAACTACATTGTACAAATGTCCTACCCAGTGTACCCACTTTAATTTATGTTGCACCAGAAAGAAATGGTATGTTTCCAAATCTGTGATATTTTTGGACAACTACCCTCAGTAGTTGTAGTACAATCAATTTCTTAGCGGTATCACTCGAGATGTCTCTCCCAAGATTCTTAAGGGGTAAGTTTATTGGGAGAAAGAGAACATCGTCCTTGGGGCATTGCTGTCCAGATCTACTTGAAACAATACTTGTAGATAAATCATAATGGTGTAAGAAATTGATACAGTTTGAGTGTTAACTTCTATAAAGCTTAGTGCATGAATCCGATGACAGGGGTAATGATACTATCTGCAAAGTGCTTAGAGATGGTACTCCATATTGTGCTCTTTACAAATCCAGATTTGTTTATAATAATTATTCAGCTGTGCCAAGAACGACAGTTTTGTTTTAAAGAAAAATTACCATGATTATACCCAACTGACATCCTAGTCATTTTAATATCTCTTACACAAAGTGACCACAAGAGGGCAGTCCACCTCCCATGATATTGTTTTTCTAGCTCTTCTTTGTATTAACCTATGCTTTCTCCCATCTCTATCTCTCAGTGTCTTCATACAGCATTCCTATGTTCAGTGGTGATGGATATCTCTCATTTGATAGAGCATTACTAGCAAGGTAAGTCAATCTATATAGCTTCTATATAATCTTTTGTGTCTGATGTAGCTTCGAAGTTCGAAAAAGCATTCAAGGCAACCAGGATTTACGTTTTCTTCCTGTTACAGGATTTTTCAGATATGTTGTAAACTGGCGCCAAAAAAAAAAAAGGACACTGCCTTTCTTTTGCATGAGAATGAATGGCAACTGTGCACAACAAAAGTCCTACAGGTGCTCACTCAGCTCTGTGGTATAAGATACAGGATAAGATAATGTGAAGTATATTATCATCATTAAAATAAAAAATAAAACACCCTGTGGTTTACTGCTTCTTATCTGAAAAGAGCCTTGAAATGCTAGAATGGCATGAGGGTATGGGTTATATTCCGGAAAGTTGTTTGTAGATTATTACTTAACTTCCCCAGATTTCCTGCACAATGTCCAAAAATAAAGGCTTTTGTAGTGCATTATTATTTGATCATGTCTTCTTTTATCATCTAAATGTTTGCACTCATGATTAAACATATTTTAATTCTTTTCTATTTGTTTTCACTCCAACGCCATTTATAGCGTCTTTTCAGGCACGAAGTTCCGCCTCTTGTTTCGTGCCATGGACTCGTCTTCGGACAGCCTTCTCCTCTGGCACGGTCCATCAATCCAAGATGATTTCATAACACTAGGAATCAGAGATGGATTCATCTCGTTACTCTACAATCTAGGCAGTGGTACAGCAGAGTTATATGCTGATGAGATTGAGATAGAGAACAACATCTGGTACAATGTGGAAGTTACTAGGTAGGTCTATAAAACCTTTCAGTTTGATATTGGCATAACGTAGCATGCATATTAAGTTAAGGTAGATTAGTGAATGTAGCAGTACAAAAAGACTTGTCCAGAACGCAAAAGGCATAATAGTTGATCCTTACCATCTCCTTTCTAATATTTTTGTTAATAAACTTTTGAAACGATACATTGCCTGATGATTTATATGTAGTAACCATCGTGCCACTTATGTCTGTATCACACAGACTTTATTGTACAGTTTTATCATGTAGATTGCTTTTTACCATTGTCATGTGTTTTTAGGGGGGGGGGGGGGTGTTGAATTTGAAATCCAACTAATTTTGATTGTAATAAATGCAATAAATGAAAGAAAAGGAAATAGTTTGAGAACATACAATGATAATCTCTGACTTTTGATGACTGACTACATGGTGTTGTTTTGTATTTTCAGGAGTGGTACATCGGCTACTTTGATGGTCCAATCTCTGACTCCAAACCGGTCTCAATCAGTGACAGGATCTAGTCCAGGAACCCAATCTGGTCTAGCTACGTTTGGATTCCCTATCTATCTAGGTGAGAATGAAAGATGATTGAATTCTCATTCTGAGCCTTTTTCTTCTCTTGTTCTGTAGTATTTACATGGAAGAAAAGAACCATTTTGAAAATGGTCCTGAAATGGGCTATCCAACCTTTTGTCTATCCTTTTTAAAACTTGTATGTTGGCTCAGTCAGTAGAGCGTCCGCCTCACAACAGGGAGGTCGTGGGTTCTAACCCCGGCTGCGTCATACCAAAAGACGTTAAAAGACGGGAGTTGCTGCTACCCTGTTTGGACTTCAACAATAAGGGATAGAGCAACGTCGATCTGGCGCTGCTCAGTGGCTGCCGGGCTCACGATCAATTGGGCAAAAAGAATTTCCATTTTCGGTTAAATTTAATAAAATTTGGAGTGGACTTTAAAAGATTATTATTATTATTATATGGATTTTGGAAATAAAAACAAATAAACAATTTACATGTAGTATTTTCTTCACCCCATGTTGATGACCACTATTAGAAAGAAGTGTCTCAATAACTTGGTAACAATTTGGTAATAATTCTGCCGACATCAGAGTGTGTATTCTGTTCACATGTCTTAACACTACAAGAATATTGTTTTTATTTTTAAAAAGTCATAGGTCTTTGAGTGATCATCCTCAATCTTCTCTTTTATTTTGATATTTTAACTAAGCCTTATTGCAGTTGTGTCATATACATAAGAGAGAGTCTGCCTAATGTACATGCTTTGTTATGGGTATGATATTCAATATGCAATGTCTATTCATTGTTATTTCTCATCTGGTTTCAATGGATGCATAGCTCTTTACTGACCACTTGTAATCTTGTCTGTCTCCCTCTATAGGTGGTTATCCTGCTGACATCACGCAGCTGACCGATGGCTATTTCTCATCTGGTTTCAATGGTTGCATAGCTCAGCTACTGACCGCTCTCAACCCATCGGGCAATCTTCAAGTGGTCAATCTGGTCTCTCAACGGACAGGAGGAGCTGGAATCCAGAATTGTAACTTATGATTGATCAACGTTCATTTGTAACACCTTTCTTGCCTTATAGTAACTCGAAATCATGAAGATGAAATGTTTCTGTACAATGTCTTCATGCTCATATTTAATGGGACTTGGTAACATTGTTCAGATGAGAGATAGTGGTACTAAGGTAGTGACTTCAATGCTAGATGTACAATTAAAGATAATATGAAAATTTGAGTGAAAACGGACCATTACTAATGATACAAATTGGGAAAAACTGATCTGATTGATTCCTTAATTCTCCCAACTAAATTATTACAATTTAATTACGTTTTAGACCTTCCATTCCAGACATTAAAGTGTTGAAAGATTTTTAATAGCCTGTTTTAATGTCTTTTTTTCATGGAAAAACAGTTGGGAAAATTCAATTGAGAATTTTTTCAGGATTTTTTGCATGTCAGAGGGTTAGTAGTACAATAGAAGGAATTTAATGAGTAACATTTTGTACAAAAAATACACATATTTTTTCATCAACCTTCAACAGTGTTACCGAGTCACTTTAAGGGGTTTACTATACTCAAGTTGTTGTCTTTGATAGAACTGTACATGTTTTATTAAACCATGTGAAGATAAGGACTGGTGGATTGCAAAGGTGCCCCTTGCAGACAATCCTGTGATGATACAAAAACAGAAGTATGAAGGGTAAAAATGTCTTTCCAGTATTCATCTTCCAATAGGGGTGCAGTAATGTTTGAAGCGCAACATCCTTATATGAAGATGTCATTCATTTGTAGTTAACATGTATTTTGCAAGAGATAACTATCCAAATGTTTAGAATGACATATGTGCATTCAGATCTTTAAAAGACATTTCTGTGGAATTTGATTCTTAGAGCCATTTTTTCTGCATGACATGTTTAAAATCATATTTCAATTTTGGATAAAGTTCTCTATCAATGTTTATTTGATTTCTGTTAAAGCATTTGAAGAAAAAAAGGCTGGACAAAAATTGTTTTGATAGCATGATGAGCCAAATTATTTGTATTTCCAATAATTATCAATGAACTCTGATATTTAGAACCAAATGACTTCCAGTATAGTTTACAAGTGAAAAAATGTTGCCTCCAGTCTTCATTCGATAGAAAAATATATGAAGTGGAATTTAAACATTGTGAAAATTATTCATATTTGGCTGATTTTTACTAAAATTTTGAAAGAACTGACAATAATTCACTTTACTTGGAAAAGGTAGATAACTGGAGGAAAAGAAGCAAGCTGATCATAATCATATTGACCACACGCTTTACATTGTCACTCTGTGTATGGAACTAAAATGTTGATATTGTTCTGGCATCTCTGAATACCGGTACACCTTTTTCAACTTTTACACTGACTGAAACCTCTAACTTATACAAAGCAAACATGCCTTAAACACTTTCTCATTTGGGTAGCAATTTTATATCTCCTTGGTTACATGCTCTTTCCATCATGCTGCAAGATTATGTATGAATGATAAAGAAAATATGCTGTTCTTGTATAGCGCATATTATATTATGGTCTAAAGTCTATACACGCTTCTAAATGACTTTGGATATTATTACCCTGGTTTTATGAAATTCAAGTACCGGTATTGAATTTGATGCTAGATGTTGCCTTATCATCTCTCATTTTACACCTTGTATTCATGTCATTTATATTTGCTGTGATGTAATTATTATCTGAAAGTTAATGAACAAGCTATAATGCTTGGCGTATTTATGGACATATAGTACAGGTACTACACAAACAAGATTGTCAAGTTATCACCTTGAGTTTTTACTAATATTGATATTCAGCAGTATTATATTTATCATGTTTTTAGATCTTTCATTATATATTCCATTTTTTAACACATTGGTACTTATTATATGTATTTCCATCGGTAAATATTAGCTGCAGATTTAGTGAATTATAGTCTTTATATTCAAATTATGATGCTCTGAATTGAGAAATATATACTTCATAGAGACATAATCGTATATTTTTTTATGAGCTGCTGGACTCAACCGCGCAATTAAGTCATCAGAGACAATACAACAATCTGTTTGTGTTTTAGTTCACTGTCTAATGAAATAGAATGCTGTAAAATCAGTGTTTGAAACTCTTGTTAAAAAGACATACTTACATGAGGATTACAGTGCATTATATTAACGATTTAAAAAACAATGCTCTAAAGCAAGCGCAAAACATGAGGGGACACTTTTTGTAGAGAGAAACCAAATGAACGTTCATAAAGTGTGCCTTTTCCTAAAATTGGATTTGTTAGTTTGAGTGATTATAATATGGAAACTGCATCAAAATATTCATATGGAATTGAGGAACTAATTGTCTATTTCACCTATTCATATTAACACATTTCCTGCAAGATTTCAAGTTTACTAACCACACAATTTTATTTCATTTTTTTTCTTCTGAAGAATGTGAGAGTAAATTATAAACTATTATATAATGTTGTGAATATGAAAGAAAAAAAGATTTAGTATGTGCTATGAAGAATATTAATTTTGATCTTATTAATGAGTTACATATGTGTTTGTCAGCATATATTGTTGTGTAATGATTTGCTAGGTTAGAAATGTCTGCTCTTTATGTTGTACAAAAATAGATCAAAGATGAATGTACCACTCATCAATTAATTTGTTTAGAAACAGAAAAGGAATATTACTTAAAAATGACCACTGACGTGAAAGGATTGATAAAGAAACCTTTAATTTTTGTCATAAGTATGTTCAAACTAAATGAAAATAATCACAATAATAATTTGTTTACAAACAAATTTTAATTGCTTTTGTCTTTCGACTAAGTCGTTAATAATGGTTTACTGATTTTTATTCAATGTTTTGCAAAAGATGTTTTTTTTGTATACATGTATAAGTATGATAGATATATTTCCAAAGAATGGAACAAAAAAAAAACATTGAGGCTGAAATGAATAATGTAACAATTCATTTAAAAAGAGCCGTCTTGTAATACTGCAAACACTGCCAACAGCTTTCAGAAGAAATAACTCATTACTGTTTCATGTTAAATGATAAATATATTTTGATAAGGAGGTTATTTTTTTATAAAATTCTACTCAATCGAAAATACTTTTTCATACAAAATTAACAAGATTATTACTACTTTGTCATAAGAAAGCGAAACATTCAGAATAGTGTGGTACTGTCTTCTTAACTTAGGCCTTTTTCCTCTTTTTCTCCCTTTTTTATATTTTTCTCACATTTGGTATAAAATCTCATACCGTAATCTTTGTCATAATTGTCATAATTTCCAATTTGATTTACCATTTACCATTTCATTATTTACCATTGAATGTACATGTTAAGATGATGCAGTGTATGAATATAAATTTATTCAATTCCTTTCACTACACTTCATTACCTTGAATATATACTTACATGTAATCCATCCAGGCTGATTTTTTTTTTTTATCAGCAATCAGATTTGTTATATATAATATCACCTTGATTAATGTTTGTAAATGTGTTTCATGTTTTTTTTTATATCAGACTATGAAGTAGTGTGTGTGAATTGTGTGTAGATTTTATTGCAAGGTTTAATATTGTGTGTTTATTCAGTGTCTTTATCTCAACATTTGTATTGACTGAAATTAGTGCAGGTTAACTATTGCAAGTCAATATGGAAAAATGTAGCACGTCTCTGTAATTAGTGTTGTTCATGTATTGAAATGATCAAGAGAATCATGATTATGTGCTAATTGTGCTAACTGAATAAAGAACACATTTTATTATCAGAATTTGATTTGTAATGGTTTCCCTATTCTTGTCTTAAGTGTATGTCTTTTGTGTGGAAGTTTTTTTGGATTATTTGTTTAATACTAATACTAAACTAACGTAATACAAGATAATTGAATATTACAGTAGAATATATAAACACATTTTCAGACATTAAAGAATTATTTCAAAACAAATTAAAGAAAATACATATGTTGGAAATTTACATTTTTACAATTAATAGAATATGAGAACGCAGGAGACCGCCATCATGAGTGCAGTGCTTGGTGTCGATGGTAATCTCAAGGTAGAAAATGCAACACAGAGTTAATGTAAAGACAAGAGGTCATGAAGGTGCAGTGCATTTGCGGTGTGGTCGAAATGTGTTCATGAGCTGTTTGCGGATAAAATGAATAATAGTATAGTATTAATGACTGCTTTGAGAGAAATAGTTGTTTTTATACGCTCAAGGGAAGGTTAGAATTGTAATAATAACCTTCCCGAGAGCATATAAAAACAATTATATACCTCACTTAAGAAATCCAGCCATCTGATTGGTCGAAATTGCATTCATAAACTCTAACTATTTCTGTAAAATTCCCAGTAACCATGGTTAAAACAGTTCTAAAAATCCCAGTAACCATGGTTACCGGGGAAATAGTTCAGTCTCCATGGTTACTAGGCCCTAATGGTTACCCCATAGGTTTACATGTTAAAAAATGGTTTGAGCGATCGAGGATACCGTACGTGTGCGAAGAATTGGTCGGTATTTTCATACAAGACAAGACAATTCCAAACAAGACAAAAATGGCTCAAGAATCTCTCCCAAGATTTCAACTTATCAAATGCAAGACTCGCTGACAGCAAGAACAACAAAAAGGGTACGTGAAATTATCCATAAACATGTTCGTTTAGTTGCTGAAAAAGCATAGACGTAGACTCTAGACGAAAATAGATCTAGTTGTCAGGGTGTCTGATCGCGCACCCGATGTTGTGTGTTAAAATTATTCCCATAGAGATTGTACGCAATGCAGTCTACGTGCAGTCTACGTGCATTGCGCGACCATGCAAAAAAAGTCAAGTTTTTTTTTTCAATTCGAGATTCAAACCTTTATCTGTTGTGATCCTGAAGGTGATACTCAATAAGTGAGGTGTCATATGAAGAGGCAGGTTCTTCTCCTATTTCCCCACAGGGCCGGTGTGACGGCGTTTAGTGTGACTGGCGGATCGTGTTCGCGGAACAAAATCCGCCGGCAGATATTGTTCCCGTCACAAAATCTGCCGGCAGATATTGTAACCCACAACGCAGAGTGGCTGGCAGATAGTGTTCCGTTTTGCAGCTATCGTTCCATTCTGAAGGTATCGTTTTTATGAGTGGTATACGGTCTCCGCTTGCTGCATGCATGCATGCTGGCTAGGCTGCGTGCGATTGCAATTGCATGTGTACCGTAGTACTATACTGTATACCACCATGGATGCTGAGTGCGAGTACGAGTTCGAGCAAGAGGCCGCTCTTATTAAGAGTTTTCTCTTAAAAGAGGAATTAAGCGTAAAAAAGAAGAAAGCGATAAGGCGAAAAGCAATTAACTTTTCGATAGTAGACAAGAGTTTGTACTACGTGAAAAACGGTGAGACTGAGCAGGCGCGGATCCAGGATTTCTTAGGGGAGGGGGCCCAACTTTTTTTTTTTTTGCTCCCGAAAATTTGAAAATCGCGCCGGCCGAAAAGTCGCTCAGTGGGGGGGGGGGGGGGGGGGGGGGGTAGTGAGCACATTTTTTTTTTTGGTCCTCGAAAATTTTAATTTTTCTGAGTGGCTAGAGCTCTTGCTTGCTTCCAACCGCATCGTAGTCTGTCTTCATGCGTCCCCTGCGCTGCTCCAAACGTTCCTGGTTCTTTTGTCCTTGATATGTTGTATTCGAATCAAGGTTAGCAGGAAGTAGTGTTCGGACTTGGCGGCCGAACATCATTTCGGCTGGGGATGGAAGATGGGCATCCACTGGAGTACATCGTAGGTTTAGTAGAGCTGCTGCTGTACTTTCTCCAGTTGCCTGTGTTTTCCGTATGATCTCTTTCACTGTTCGGACTGTACGCTCTATTTGTCCGTTTGACTGGGGGTACCTTGGTGAGGAGGTCTGATGCGTAATTCCCCAGTCCTTGCACATTTGCTGAAAAGCGGCACCGATGAATTGTGGGCCATTGTCTGATATAATCTCTGTAGGAGATCCCAGAAGGCCAAATATGCCAGTTACGGCATTCACCACACTTGCACTCGTTGTGGAAGTCAACCGGTGTACGACTGGGAATTTCGAGTGATAATCAACTATAAGAAGATACTGAACCATATTCAACTCAAACAGGTCCATGCCTACTTTGGTCCAAGGTGTGATAGGGATTTCATGAGGAAGGAGTGGTTCCCTTCTCTGCTCAGGCATCCTTTCCTGGCATTGGGTGCACAGTCTGACACTTTCGTCAATCTGGCGATTTATGTTTGGCCAGTAAACCGACTGGCGCGCTAGGAGTCTCATCTTCTCGATGCCCGGATGGCCTTTGTGCAGTTGCTGAAGGATATCTTGTCTCATATATTGGGGAATGATCACCTGCCTGCCTTTGAAGAGAACACCTCCAGACATGCCTAGTTCATCACGAAATGGCCAGAATGGGCGCAAATCGTTTGGAAGTTCCTGAATAGTTGCAGGCCAACCAGCATGAGTGAATTCTTTCACTTGCTGTAGAATAGGATCCCTGGTAGTCTCCTTCTGTAGTGCTTCTTGCTTGAGGCTCCCGAAATGGAGCAGATCGATACCCAATGGGTCCTCAACCTCGTCCAGTAGTATGCTTTCTACGTGGACATCCAGCGGAATGTCTTCTGCCTTCGTCGGATTTGGCAGTCTACTGAGCGTGTCAGGAATAATCATCTCTGTTCCTGGTCTGTGTTCAATTGTGAAGTTGTATCCTTGAATCTTTACTAAGAGCCTTTGTAGCCTGGGCGGGGCACTTGTGAGTGGCTTGCTGCATATCGTCACAAGCGGTTTGTGGTCGGTCAGTATCTTGAAGTCTCTCCCAAAGAGGTAAGTGTGAAATCGGGTAATCCCGAATACAAGTGCCAGTGTCTCCCTCTCAATATTTGAGTACTGGGCTTGGCAGGGAGAGAGACTTTTCGAGGCATATGCCACAGGCGTTCCATGCTGTGAGAGGCATGCTCCCAATCCTTTGGATGACGCGTCTACTTCAAGGGTGACAGGTAGTCCTGGATCGTAGTACTTCAGCAAGCAGTCTTGCTGGATAGCTTTCTTCAGCTGGCAGTATGCCTCTTGCCACATGAATGGGACATTTTTCTTCATGAGATCACGCAAAATAGCGACTTGGTCTGCATAGTTCGGGATGTAGGGTGACAGGAAGTTCATCATGCCTAGAAACCTCTGAAGGTCCTCCTTATCCTGTGGGGTAAGCATTGTGTGGATATCTTTCACCTTGCAGGGATCGGGACTGATTCCTTCATCAGAGTAAATCGTCCCGAAGAAGTTGATCGAGCTCGCTTTCACTACACATTTGCTGCTGTTGAAGACGAGTCCCTCCTTCGAGGCCACCTCAAGCAGCTTTGTGAGGTTTAGGTCGTGCTCTTCTTCCGTCCTGCCCATGACGACTATATCGTCTGCTATGCAAACACATCCTTGGGTCTGCCCTATTATGTCATCCATTCGCTGTTGGAATAGATCTTGGCTTGTGGAAAGCCCAAACGGAAGACGAAGAAAACAATACCTCCCGAACGGAGTACGGAATGTAGTCAGCTCTTGTGAATCTTCACTCAGATGCACTGACCAATAGCCAGATTTCGCATCTAACTTAGTGAAGAACTTCCCATTGGCAAATGATGGGTTGATCTCTTCGAGTGTTTGCATTTTGTGAGGGCACCGCTTGAGACTTTCATTCAGGCGCTTGGGGTCTAGGCACACCCGGATTGATCCATCCTTCTTTACTGATGTAGTGATAGAGCTGCACCAATCAGTGTGATGCGTTACCTTACGAATTACACACTGTTTTTCCATCTTGTCAAGTTCAGCTTTTAACTTATCCTTGATATGAATGCTGCACTTCCGTGGGGCATCTATGTGTGGATCGGCATCTTCCTTCAACAGAAGGGTAGCTGAGTCCTTGAAGTTTCCTATGCGGTCGAACTGGCCCGGCCATCGTGAAATAAGGTCGTCTACTGTCCGTATGCATGGTGCTTGACCTGGAACATTTGTAGGTACTTCAACACATTGTTTCACCGTGTGGATAGTGA
Organism: Strongylocentrotus droebachiensis; assembly: GCA_035222895.1. Classification (NCBI taxonomy): domain Eukaryota; kingdom Metazoa; phylum Echinodermata; class Echinoidea; order Camarodonta; family Strongylocentrotidae; genus Strongylocentrotus; species Strongylocentrotus droebachiensis. The sequence goes on along the minus strand of JAVYIG010000273.1, from coordinate 318,754 downwards.
CCAGCTTGAGGGCCTTGCTGCTTGAAAGGCCTAATATTGAAGGTCCTGGTACATCGACCACGAAAAACTCCCGTTTAGTCCAACCTGAATCCTCATATTGACCTTATGATGACCTTATGGCTGAGTCGTTGCGAAATTTTCGGCCCGATTTATAAATGTTAAACCCCCCCCCTTGAAAAAATCCTGCGTACGCGCCTGCTTTAAGCAGTACTCATTCCGTATGATGCTGTTTAAGGAAGTTTATCTCTAGTTTGTGATCATCTCATCATTAGCGAATAATAATAATAATAATCATAATGGTGATGATTGTAATTCTTTGTTAGACTCATCCATGAATATCAAGCCATGTAAATATTGTACTCATCTTTCACGCTGCCGCAAGCAGAGAAATGAATTGTGTTTGAAATGTACTTTTTGTATAGATAAGAAATTTAAATGGTTTTTAATTCGTTAATTTATCTAGGTATAAAAATACCTGTCTCAAGTGAATTTGATTTATATGATTTAAATTTTGAAGAAAAAATTAAAGAAACTGATAATTTGCTAAAGGTTTGGAGTAACAGGAGTTTGTCATTAGTTGGAAAAATTGCAGTAGTCAAAGCACTTGTGATTCCAAAGTTTGTATATTTATTTAGTAACACTCCTAACCCACCTAAAAAGTTCTTTGACACTCTTCAAAAAAAGATTATTTAAATTTTATTTATTTGGAACAATAAAGGTGACCAAATAAAGAGTAGTATTATGTATAATAATTTGAACGATGGTGGATTAAAAATGACGCATATAGAGAGTTTTTGTAAAGCCCTAAAAATTGCATGGGTAAAAAGAGTTTTGGACGAACAAAATGATGGTCATTGGAAAAAGTTGTTTTATTCCAATACTAAACAAATAGGCGGCGTGTATATATTCTTGTGTAATTTTGTAGGAAGTGATTTGAATTACAGCGGCATAAATGGATTTTGGAAAGATGTTCTTTTTGCTTGGTCACACTACAGGTACTACAACCCGGTTAATTTTAAAGATATTATGAATCAATCTCTATGGAATAACTCTCATACAAAAAAAAAATGGAAAAATAGTTATATAGAAAAACTGGTTTGATAAAGGAATTTTGTTTGTAAAAGATAATATAATAAAAGTAGATGGATCATTTAAACCTTTTTGGGAATTACAGGAATCTTTACAGTTGAATCAAGGATGTTATTTAGAATATTTTGCATTGCTACTTTATATGAAAAAAGAATGGAAAAGAATATTGAAAATAGGTGATTTAGAACAAGAACGAGAAGAAGATGGATATACGAAATTTATTAGATTTAAAAAAGTAACCAAACCCTGTTATGAAAAAATAGTGTCTACATTTTGTTCAAATTTATTGAATACGAATCAGTGTGAAAAATGGTCATATGACTTGAATGAAAATTTGAGAGATTTAATTCAACGGCAGAATAGATTTGAAATTATATATTGGGTAACGCTAAACACAAAGATTCGTGTTTTTAAATTTAAATTCATCCACCGTCGTTTGGCGACGAATGATTATTTGTATAAAATCGGTATACATAACTCTCCAGTCTGTAATTTCTGTAAAAAAGAACCACAACGTTTATTGCATTTGTTTTGTACGTGTTCTAAAATTCAACAATTATTTTGCTCTGATATAAATGCTTGGTTAGAAAAAATGTATACACTCAAAAATGTTCATACCTAGATATTTGTTTTGGTTTTGGCGAAAAAACTTACCATCTTGTAAATACAATTATAGTTTATGCAAAATATTTTATTCATAAAACAAAGTATGAAGAAAAAAAATCTTTCATTTTTACGTTGTACAAAAAAACTAGATTTCTTCAACACGTAGAATATATAATTGCATTCAGAAAAGAAAAACAGAATACACACAAACAAAAGTGGAGACCTCTAATTTAATTTGATTTGATATTTGATATTTAATTAATTCTTGTACATGTTCATTTGTTTACTTTGAATTGTATTGTATTGTCTTTGTTATGCAGATTGAATGTTATAATGAACAACGATTGTAAACATTTTTGATTTGAAGCAATGAAAAAAAAAAAAAAAAAAAAAAAGACGTGTGAAACAGAAACAAAAAAAATGGGGGAAAAAGGATTGTGTTTGTAATGAGCGATAACATAGACAGTGATAGGCCTATACAAGGTCAAATGTTGGGCTAACACCGAGAAAACAAATCGCTGTTGGTTTTATATCGGAATTTGAAGGAAATGTTAGTTTCATAAGTTGAGGGCTGCGGACACGTCAAGCTACTTTGCTTATTTCTGTAGCCCTCCTGCATCTAATGTATGTTAATTATGCATTCAATATATTTGTTTAATTTCGTATATTATCTGCTGGCTTCCTAAACAAGCCTTCCCCGCCATTGTCGTGATCCCTGCGCTCTGATTGGTCGATGAGTTTAGTCACTTTTTAGCGAGTTCTACGGTTCTTGGGTGAGCCCTTTCTGTACCCGTGTAGTATATAGTCTCAGCCTTAACGCAATGCAATCAACATACTTCTATTTTCTCCAAGGATTTTAACAGGTGTTTCATACTTCTTTATTCTATTTCCGAAATCAAACTTCCCGTCTTGATTCTACAGCGAAAACAAAATATTTCAGTCATAATTTCACCGAGAACAATTTCTTCGAAAAAATAGCTTAAATCTTGGACACTGTTTGGAGAGTTCAACATATCTGTACTAATTGCGAAGTAATCAGTTAACGTCGCCATGTTGTGTCGGACTTGGAGCTCAGTTATCTTAGTGTTTATACTATATGTGTGTTTGCTGGATGCGACAGAAAATGAAGGTGATATTAAGAAACGAGGAGCAGGAACAGAGAGGACTGGGACGTTGGCTTTGCGAACTGGATCGACAGGACCAACTACACCAGCCAACCCTACATGTAAAGTATCCTCATTAACACTGGTTGGAGATGATTCTTATTATTATGCTTGCTGTGAAGGAACAACTATTACTGGACCAACGGTTAGTATTATTATCATTTAAATTAATTTCAGAGAGGAGAGAAAGGTACATGTATACTAAAGATAACAAGATAAATCTCTGATGATTAATAAAAGACTGACGCGAATTCACTTAATCGTCAATTTCCGATAAGTCTCTAAATGTGTTGATTTAGTACACTCATGTATATGTAAATGGTGAACAGATCTGTGTGAATCAGTGGTAGGCCTATAACAGACATCGACTATCCATTATTTCGTTGTACATCCATTGATATCAAAACCCATGCCTATCTTATAGTCGGTCAAATCTTGAATTGACTCCATTTGCAGACACGACCAGCACCATAATCACCACAATTAACCATAATTAAATAAATATTGAAAACTTCATGAAAAAATCCGAAAGCAATGAGGTTATATGTTCTTATACAAACATGCACGAAACAAGTTTTGAATTTTGACATTATTTGATCTTAAAAAAGTATGATGCTATACGAATTATTCTTCTCATGATTGTTTGTTTCAATTTTTTTTTTAATTATAGGAAGTAGTTAATTGGGACTGTGAGCCAGTGCGGAAAATTTATGCGACATTGAACGAGAGCAAACCCTTCTACTGCGGGGGAATCACAGGCGAACTTAACGCAAGAAAACGGTAAGTAAAGCCTCGGTCACAAATGCCATTACGAACTGCTACGAACGCCGTACGAACAATTTCCAGACAATGAAAAACAGGGAGATTCATACAAAATTATCGTTCGTACGAACCTTTGTGACCGTAGCATAACTCAACCTATATCATGCATGATTACTTCCTTGTCGATGTGCTCATATTCATGAAGATACCCAATTGCTTGAAAACGAATATCCGGATTTACGTTTCGGTTTACATTTAAAAGGAAGTTCAACCCTGAAAGCAAAATGCTCTGAAACAAGGCAGACATTTTAAAGAAGCAGAATGGTGAAAGCGTGAACGAAATTCATCAATAATTGTATCAATATCTATAAATGAAAACAAAAAAAATAAAGGGGGGGGGGACTTGGGCCTATTTCCATACGTGTTCTACGAAATAACCTAATGGCATGACATTTCATATTTCAGCTCTCTATAATGTTCGGGATTGTCTTTTTCCTCCACACTTTTCATGAAAATATTTCTTGTTTGTTCGTGTGTTTCATTTCTTTGTTGTTAATGTTTTGTTTTTACTGCGAACAAGACTATGTGATTTCTTTATTGGTCATTAATACTGTGTGGTTCGCCGCGATGACTGATTTCGGATCGCAGACATCGCGTTTGTTTTGGTATACAAATCAGTTTATCTATGTATAATTTCGTTCTCATAGACCTTTCCATATAAAACAGTGAAGTAGACTTAATAAACGTATCGTGATAGACAGAACTTATTGAAGCTGAATATAGAGTCAATATTTATATCTGCCCACTTGCTTTTCAAGGGAACATACATCAAAATCTACAAAATCCACGTCTCAATGAACAGTATGTAGAGCAGTGGTCTCGTAATCCGGTGACCCGGGTTCTAAACCAAGGCGATGCGCTAATGCCCTTTGGTAAGGCATTAATCCTCACTATCAGGTCCCTCTGAGAGGACCTAAAGCCATCGGCCGTCTGGTTGCTTACTTACAAGCAAATTATGCTTTCTTAGCAGTCAGGGAAATTACCATCACATTCATCCATAATTTCCATGATCACTGGTAAAGGAAATAACACACACACCTTCGTGACAGGACAGGTGCTAATAGGAGTTCACAATGGATGACATACTCAGAAGAGTTGACTTCCTTTTGCTTTACAACATTCTTTGATCATCATTGAAAGGACATGACACTAAGTTGTTCAGATCCGATTTTACACCCACTATTTTTTTTTTAACCATCAAAATGAGCATCGGTGTCATCATTTTCTTTCTCTAGATAACATGTATAGACGGAGGGGGGGGGGGGGGGTAATGTTATTCCTTATACAACGATTTGTGATGACGTAATTCCAAAACTATTGCATAATCTGTTATTGTGAAAAAAGTATGGAATACTGACTCGAATGGTGCTTATAAGACCAAATTAGTTAAGATGATTCAAATGTGAAGGCTAGATATTCATATTCTATTTTGCGTCAGCTAATCATGTTCGCGTAAATCTTCTGCATTATATAGTGCACGGATGGCCAACCTTTTAAAGCTCGCGGGCCACAGCTAACGATTGGCATAACTTGGCGGGCCATAGATAGTCTTCTCCCCCCCCCCCCTACCACACACACTCATGCAATACGTGTACACACCTGAAATTTTGCAAAAACAAACAAGCAAACAACATAATCAGTGAGAAAAACAAATCAGGCTTATTTTTAGTGTGATTTCTGGGGCTTGCGCTTTTCTACTATAATTATGTTGTTAACCTCCATTACATACTCTGGTTAAAAATGAGGCAAAGTGGTTCGCCTTTCTCTTCTATGAAGAAATACTTTAGAGACCAATCTGATTTAGAGTTTCTGCCTTCATCAGAAACTCTCCTTTTCTTCGCAGGTCTCGAAGTCGTTGCCATGTTGGTTGTTATTTCAATCAAAATCATGGACACAGCAGAAAGAATATGATCCTAAAAGTATTACTTGTACACTGTACATCTAATTGAACGGCCGCGGTGTAGAAGGAAGGGGGCTGACTATTTAGTTTACGATTAAGATTCATGATAAAATTCTAAGGCGGGAGAAAAGAGTTGTAAGTTTGAAGAAAAGTATGGCATTTCAAACATTATTTCTCGATTCGCAACAGTTGTTACTGCGTGCGGTAATTACAAACTGAAATTTACACGGCGAGTGATATTAATGCGGGTATTAATGTCGTTAATATAATGTAATGAGAGGGAATTTGAGGGGTCAGTGTATCACAACAGTTGTTACTGCGTGCGGAAATTACAAACTGAAATTTACACGGCGAGTGATATTAATGCGGGTACTAATGTCGTTAATATATTGTAATGAGAGGAAATTTGAGGAGTCCGTGTACCACCAAGTATTGAGTCAATATATTGTGAATGATGAAAACAAATTATGGAAATATTAGAGATAGCTGCGTGTACATTTTTTACCCTATTTCATCGCTGCTATATGCGGCCGCATTACTTTTATGATGTTTTGTTATAAGTATTTTTTCACTGCTCCGCGGGCCGCACAAGAAGAGCTCGCGGGCCGCATGCGGCCCGCGGGCCACGGGTTGGCCACCCGTGATATAGTGGGATCATTCTCCGTTCAGCTGGTGAAAAGATATTCCTACACAGTTTTTCCGGTTCTTTTTATTCATGATTTTTTTATTTTAAATAACTTAGCTCTCTCTCACTCTCTCTCTCTGTCTCTCTCTCTCTCTCTCTCTATCTCTCTCTCTCTCCCACATACTACAGCCATTGTTAGTTGAAATCCATTCTTGGGTAAGTTATCCCTCGGTTCAGATATAATATTCAGGGATGTCTGACATCTTTACAAGAATGTGATACTTTGGAGAGATCGTGTTCTGGACCAGCCACATGCCATCTCTCGTCACGTTGAAGTAAGACATGAGATGCCTGCATGGATCTGTGAATGATTCTTTTATGTTATCTTGTCTTGAGAGTTAATTGTACATACTTCATCACTAAGATGTTTTGATTAAGGAAAAACTTCTTCAGCAGTTTTGTGCTCTCTCTCTCTCTCTCTCTCTCCCCTCCGGCCTCCCTCTTTCTTTCTCTATCATTGCTATATCTTTTTCATTATCCATCTTCTTGATGAATAGTGTTGAGATAAATGTTGTAGACCTGTTGTTTATAATAATACTTATACTAATATTGGATATTTATAAAGCGCACATATCCACCATGCATGGTGCTCAAGGCGCTCCAACTATTACCCCGGCTCTACTAGGCAGGCGATTTCGGCGCTCATAGCATTCAAGGAATTCCTTCCTTCATTTTAATATTTCAATATTCATGGCAATCTCCATTGTATATTTTTTCTCATGAAATTTCATTTACCGTTTTATCATTTTAGATGTGACGAACGATGGAAGTGGTTGACGTCGGAGGCATGTTTCAAGTGGACGGAATGTTTCCTAGGAGTATGCCCATTTGAAGCAGAGAAAAGAGGGTAAGATTTCGTTCATCACTCTCTTTCCGTCTCTCTTTCATCTCATTCAGTACCTCCCTCCTTCTTCTACTTCTACTTCTATGGTAATACTCATCAACGCCTGTTCAGCATCTAGATGATAGTAAAGCATAGAGTTGTTATATACAGCTCTATTCGGTACAGTTCCTGAAAAGGGAACTAAATTATTTCAAGAGCCACCTTGAACTGCTCCAAAGAAGGCAGTTCGACGATGATCTGAGGAAGCTCGTCCCAGTCCTTAATGTCTTTTTCATTTTTAAAAATTTGTTATCTATCTCCTCTTCCATCTCCCTCTATGTTCTCTCTGTCATTTACCCTTCCTTTCCCTTTCTTGTTTTGTCTATCATTATAACATAAAACGATTCAATAAGTTGTTTTGTATAGTTTCCCTGATACCAAATAGTATCACAATCCTTAAATAATTATGATTGAAATTGTCAGAGAATGCATATAAATCAACGTTGGTTATTTATCAAAAAGAAGCTTTTAGGGATATTGAAGGTTTCATCTAGATTTCTTATATTTGTATATGGGGCCTGTCACCACGAAATGAGTCCAGTGTCGCAAAAAAATTATTCCTGTTTTTAAGTATTATATGAATCTACATTAAGTAAGCTTTAAATTAAGGGGTCACACATTAAAATTGATAAATTATATCCAGAAATATGAACAAAAACCTAATTGGACTTTATAACAATGGGATTACCCAGTTTTGAGATAATTAGGTGTAAAGTTAATGATGCGTAACATATTATAGTCTGGTCAACAACAACATAGCAACAACACACTTCCCATCATTCGATTTCAATGAAACTTTCAACAAACAAAGAAATAATAAGTCGATTTTTGGAAAAATCTTAAATGTGGTAGGTGGGTCAATTTTCAGTACATACACACTATACATCGCTATTACTACGATTGAGCTAATGCGACACTGGACTCATTTCGTGGTGACTGGCCCCATATGTTGATGAGGACATTTATTTGACGCGACAATGTTAATTATGTAATCACGCATCATCAGACAAAAGAACTTTTACATTTCTTCAGATTCTTTTCGCTAAGCCAGGGCCCAGAGTGTAGTTTCAGGATAAGTATCGTGATTTAAGACCAGTTGGAGGAGCAGTGAACCCCAAATTATGACAATTTGTGCGATATTAGATTGATTATTAAAGAAGTGTACACTGCATGGTGGACATACATCTGGACTTGCAAAACATTGAAAAATACTTATTCTTTACTGTCATATTACCTTCAATTCCTTGGAAATGGATAAGATAAGTTTTTAAATGAAGTTTAAAATCATTGTGTTACAGCCAAATTTACAGGTTTCTCGTGTAAACTACTTCTAATTTTCTATTGAAGACTTCATATACGTTAATATTCATATGTACGCCACAACTGCACATACATTTCCGTGATTTTAAGCGATTCAGCTTCTTTTGTGCAGGCTTTTTTTTTAGAGTTCCAGGCATAGTTCTGTTTTTTTTATGGCTGACTGGCGGCGGTCGTGATGAGATCAAAGCTTGGAAGCATGTTTGGAATGTCATTATGATACTTTTGACAGAGTCAGGTGCATGCATGTATTATGGTACCGATCAGTGTCCATTTGTAGTAGGTCCACGATTAAATGACCTCGCTTTCACTGGCTGCCTGCCGTAGCAACAAACACAATTGACAACTCTGTTTCGTTGAAGATCAGCCATAGAAAAAAAGTTTTTCGTTTTGAGAGAAGTTCTAAATTAGTATTATCTTTCAAGTGCCGGTGGAATTTAACCTTTTCAATTTGTTGGCTTGCAAAATACATAGTACCTTTAACACATGCAGATTCATGGATATCATATCAATGCGCTTTGTATCCAGTCCGCTATAGGAGCAATGTAAATCACTTTTATTATTATCATTATCTCTCTAGATCCTCAGTAGATGCCTCTTTCTGTGGTGATGGTCAGTGTGATGATGCTACGGAAACACCCGAAGATTGCCCGGCTGATTGCTGTGGCATGATCAACGATAACTGTTTAGCGACCAATAATACCTGTCCCGAACCATGCTGTTCAACACCGTCGTGTTGTAAGCCAAAGACATCCTTTTGTGCTTTCGGCAGCTCCCAGGTGTGGCTTATTATCATCGTCAGTGTCGTCGGCTCTATCCTTCTTATCAACTTTGTCTGCTGCTGCTGTTGCTTCTGTTGCTTCAGGAAATATTACGGCAACAAGAACAATGGCAGCAACGCAGTGGTATGATCGCCCACACGTCAGCAGCATTAGCATGTGCACGGCAAATGTTGTGTTAATTTAAGAAATTGAATGTATTCGTCATTAAGCCCATTGCACTCTATAAGATCAAAATTACCATGTAGTAAATAAGTATGTCAATTTAAGGATTAAAGTGTGCATATCATTCAAGTCGATGTTTCTACTCTTCATATCATGTATTTAAACTAGAAATAGCCGGCAGCGGAGTGCACATTACAACAAAATAATAGAGACAAGACAACTACGAATCAGGACGATGTTATACGATTGTCCACGATTGTCCCTGTCGTCATATCAGTTTGATAAGACACTATCCACACATATTTTATGATGAAAGTTCCATGTGCAAACATTTATTTTGAAATAATTATCCTAATAAATGCGATTTAAATTGTCCATATTTATATAAATAACGTTATCATAGATTTCTTAAGGTTTACCATCGTATCATATCACTAACCAAACTAATTTTAAACAGAGTGTTCTGCATTGCCCCCCAAAGAAAATGTAAATATTTCTATTATTTTAAAGAATGTTGTCCTTCTTCTTTGCCAACAATACAATATCCTGTTAAATAGTCTGATGAACTCATTGTATACTGAACACATTTGTGCATTGACCTATACCTATTGTTCCATATAATTTCTTAATCGGTAATCATAACTGCTTTAGAAAAAAGTTTTGTTCCCTACTTTGCACTTTAAAACGTCTCCGTTTATGTATGATTATGTTTTCTTTATTTTAATACCAAATAATCTGGGTAACCTCTAGTGTTTTTGAATACAATAGCGTGGGAATCATCTCATATTTGGTATTGGAAGCTCGAAGCGCTGTTTTGAGCTGCTCAGTTCCTTCCGTCATATATCCGCACAATTATTATCTAATCTTGGAGCTCTGAACTCAAATTTAATGTACCCTGTGACCTTTCGAACTGTAAGATATTTTTCTCATGGTATACCTACACTGTAAAAAAAAATCTCTGTAATTTTACAGCAAATCTGCTGTCAGCAGAGTCGCCATAAATTCTGATGTAAAAATACAGATTGTTTGTTATTTTCTCCTACAAATATTTCATGTATTTTCTTTTACATATTGTATGTTGATTAAAATTACACCAGAATTAATGTAAAAACATAGTACAAAAACGTTGTATAAATACATATGTTTGTTAATTTGGTTTACAGCTTTGGTGTGGCAGTACCTTTTTGTGTATTTATATTTGAAGCAATTTTGTTTTATTTGTTTACACCACCATGTAATTTTACAGCATGAATGTAGAAATATAGTACAAAAACGTTGTATAAATACAAATGTTTGTTAATTTGGTTTACAGCTTTGGTGTGGAAGTACCTTTTTGTGTATTTGTATTTGACCCAATTTTGTTTTATTTGTTTACACCACCATGTAATTTTACAGCATGAATGTAGAAATATAGTACAAAAACGTTGTATAAATACATATGTTTGTTAATTTGGTTTACAGCTTTGGTGTGGCAGTACCTTTTTGTGTATTTATATTTGAAGCAATTTTGTTTTATTTGTTTACACCACCATGTAATTTTACAGCATGAATGTAGAAATATAGTACAAAAACGTTGTATAAATACAAATGTTTGTTAATTTGGTTTACAGCTTTGGTGTGGAAGTACCTTTTTGTGTATTTGTATTGTTTTATTTGTTATCACCACCATGTAATTTTACAGCATGAATGTAGAAATATAGTACAAAAACGTTGTATAAATACAAATGTTTGTTAATTTGGTTTACCTTTTTGGTGTGGAAGTACCTTTTTGTGTATTTGTATTTGAAGCAATTTTGTTTTATTTGTTTACACCACCATGTCATTTTACAGAATGAATGTAAAAATAAAGTACAAAAACGTTGTATAAATACAAATGTTTGTTAATTTGGTTTACAGCTTTGGTGTGGAAGTACCTTTTTGTGTATTTGTATTTGAAGCAATTTTGTTTTATTTGTTTACACCACCATGTCATTTTACAGAATGAATGTAAAAATATAGTACAAAAACGTTGTATAAATACAAATGTTTGTTAATTTGGTTTACAGCTTTGGTGTGGAAGTACCTTTTTGTGTATTTGTATTTGAAGCAATTTTGTTTTATTTGTTTACACCACCATGTAATTTTACAGCATGAATGTAGAAATATAGTACAAAAACGTTGTATAAATACAAATGTTTGTTAATTTGGTTTACCTTTTTGGTTTGGAAGTACCTTTTTGTGTATTTGTATTTGAAGCAATTTTGTTTTATTTGTTTACACCACCATGTCATTTTACAGAATGAATGTAAAAATAAAGTACAAAAACGTTGTATAAATACAAATGTTTGTTAATTTGGTTTACAGCTTTGGTGTGGAAGTACCTTTTTGTGTATTTGTATTTGAAGCAATTTTGTTTTATTTGTTTACACCACCATGTCATTTTACAGAATGAATGTAAAAATATAGTACAAAAACGTTCTTGTATAAATACAAATGTTTGTTAATTTGGTTTACAGCTTTGGTGTGGAAGTACCTTTTTGTGTATTTGTATTTGACCCAATTTTGTTTTATTTGTTTACACCACCATGTCATTTTATAGAATGAATGTAAAAATATAGTACAAAAACGTTGTATAAATACAAATGTTTGTTAATTTGGTTTACAGCTTTGGTGTGGAAGTACCTTTTTGTGTATTTGTATTTGACCCAATTTTGTTTTATTTGTTTACACCACCATGTAATTTTACAGCATGAATGTAGAAATATAGTACAAAAACGTTGTATAAATACAAATGTTTGTTAATTTGGTTTACCTTTTTGGTGTGGAAGTACCTTTTTGTGTATTTGTATTTGAAGCAATTTTGTTTTATTTGTTTACACCACCATGTCATTTTACAGAATGAATGTAAAAATAAAGTACAAAAACGTTGTATAAATACAAATGTTTGTTAATTTGGTTTACAGCTTTGGTGTGGAAGTACCTTTTTGTGTATTTGTATTTGACCCAATTTTGTTTTATTTGTTTACACCACCATGTAATTTTACATCATGAATGTAGAAATATAGTACAAAAACGTTGTATAAATACAAATGTTTGTTAATTTGGTTTACAGCTTTGGTGTGGAAGTACCTTTTTGGGTATTTGTATTTGAAGCAACTTTATTTTATTTGTTTACACCACCATGTAATTTTACAGCATGAATGTAGAAATATAGTACACCTGCCACCGAACGGAAATACCACACATTCAAAGTCTCTGGGACTTCATTCATATGCAAATGAGCATCCTCCGCATCATGTATAAGAAGCCCACTCAAAGCCACGTGCATCAGTATTCAAAGACAAAAGGCTCATTCAATCATGCAAAGAAGGGCGGGAAAAAGACAACAAAATCAATTGTATTAATAGTCACACTGACAGAACAATCAATCAGGGAGGGACATGATTCCTCATATTAGGCTTATACTTCGTAGAATATAAATTAAACTTCAATATTAAATTTCATTTAAATCTCGTTTAATTTAATTATTCTACTTCGTAACGCCTAATTATTCGAAATCATGTCTGGGATTTTAAAGCAATATTGAATGAGATGGAACAACAAAATAGAAAAGAACCATAGTTTGATATAAAACTTTTCCGTTCTTTTATTCTTTAACGGGCTAAACATGCCCTAAAAGATCAAAACATACATTATAGCACAGCTATTTGTATGTGATTACTAAAAATAGACAAATAAAACTGTGAGCCTTATTACAGAGTTCATGTTTGAAGAAAAAATTGGCATAAACATGTAGACTAAGCACATGCTGACCTGCTTGTCAGAGTCAATACTATTCTTAGAGTTCGAAAAAGAGCAACAAAGTTCGATATCACTTATTGCAGCGATGCAATTTCAAATGAGTTTTTCGTCAAATTCAGAGGTTTGTTGTAGAAAGGTGCGAATGTTCTTACATAACTCCATCCTGCAGTAGCAAGAATAGTGTCAATCGCTGTGCCACTCCGAAAGGCTGCACTGGTTCAGGGTTCTTGTTAATAGCCGTAACGGCAATCGTAGCCGGCTGTCGGCACCATAAAAAAAAAAAAAAAAAAAAAAAAAAAATCTTAGCCGACAGAGACTGATGGACTAGAAGTTGAAACCCACAGTGCTGCAGCTCAGAATGATGACAAGCCGACGACAGTCACCAGGCAAAGTGAAGAAGGTGCCAGTGGGCAAGATGAAGCTGAAGACAAGGAGGTGAAGTCCACCCTTGACATCCTAGGTCTGGATGAGGATCTTCTTAGCCAGTCCTCAGATTCAGAAATGGAATGATCATTCACTATGTAATTATTGCAAAAAGTTTCAGCCTCAGGTACATGAATATTAAACATGTGTCACATTACATTTCAATATGCGAGAAAAGTTTAATACATTCTGATTGAATTGACAAGATTTTTCCTTCTAAGGTCTCTAGAATCTGAATGGGAGATCTTGAAATGCTAGGGGCTTGCCTTCAGGGGAGACTCCCCTCCAGACTGAGGCACTGCACCTGGACCCTGCTGGGGGCGTAACACCCCCAGACCCCTGTGACAGCTGTCACATACCTGCAAACCATTTACCAATCCAATTTTGTCATATTTTTTTTATGTGTGTTCCAATTTTTTTAATTTTTTATCGCAAACGATTTTCTTCACTGACAAGGTCCTGTAAACGTCAGTTAACCGTTTATGCCCAGGACTACCTTGTATCATTATCATGTAATTCAAAATTGTAGATTCATCACAAATATGATTGATTTATCAGAAACAATAATGGAGCATTTTCATTTCATATTGTATATCATATGAAAAGTAAGTTATTCAGCCAAAATATTCATGATCTTTATCATTAAACTATGGCTCATACAGTGTGGTCATATCTTCAAAAATAAGGCTAAGATAGCACCAGAGAGCATCTAAAACCCTAAAGCTTCCAGGGTTCCAATTATTCAATTGTCTCTCTTTTGAAACGCGAACCTTAAACACACTGGCTACCTTTGTTCGCACCATTGATTTGAATGAACCCATATAGACTGAACATTATCTTGCCCTTTTTATAATTTTTACCTTCAATTTGATATTCTATTAGTTATGTTACATATATATATATATATATATTTATTTATTATTAATATATATATTTTTTTTAAACACTTTTTTTTTTAAACACTTTAAAAAAAAAAAAACTTTTAAACGTGATAAATATTATACCCATCCTCTTATTCGTGTACTGTTTTTTTCTTTCTTTTCTTCTTGTTTTTCTCTTATGTTTACCTTGATGTTTTTTTGTGTTATGTTATCGGTTTTACAGTTTTACTCGTATGCTTGTTGTCGTTCTAGTTGAATATCTGCAATTAACTGTCTTATTGCTTGTTTGTTTTGTACATTAATTTGTTAGATATTTATTTGTTGTAACTATACATGTGCATATTCATTGCCTTACTTCTTGCATTTGCAAGTTTTACATATTATTGTATAATTCACTGTATATTTATTGTTATTTTTATGTATGTGGACCCCTTTGAAAATCAGCTGTGCTGAAAGGGCCATCCACCCTATGAGAGGAAATGAATAAATAAAAAAATTAAAAAAATAAAACTGACGAATTCGACACAGTAGAGTCTTGCGTAATAATATGAGCAATTGTATGCGATCGTCTACCAGAGATGAGCATAACAAGTTTCAGAGTTAGATTCTCAAAAGAAATGCTGTCATTAGGAACCAATGTCCGAAGATAATCCAAGACGACTTTCACGTCCAAAGTACAATTATATCGTGGTTGGGGAGGTCTCAGATTGAATACACCTTTCATGAAGCTCGACACCAGCGGGTGAGAACCGACAGCATGACCTAAACATGGAAGGAGAAGAGATGATAACGAACTGCGCAGAATATTCAAAGTACTGTAAGCTGACCCGGACTCGTATTCTTCAGCTAAAAAATTCAAAACAAATCTCACATCCGAGAAAACTGGATCAATTTCCCTTGTAGAACAGAAAAGGAGCCATTTCTTAATGGCCGAGTTGTAACTCTTTCGCGTAGACATTCTCCATGACTGGGCGATGACGTTGGCAGCTTGCTGCGAAACTCCTCTGTCTTGCAATCGTTGCCCGATAAGTGACATGCCAGTAATGTCATGTTGTGACTCAGAGGATGTTCCCTGTCGGAAGAGGGACGAGAAAGTATATCATTTGTCGTGGTTAGAATCAAAGGAAAATCAACGAGCATATTAAGCATTTTGGATTTTGGGGTACCATGTTTGTGTTTTCCACAAAGGAACAACTAGTATGGCCTCTGCCCCATCTTGTGATAATTTTTGTAATATTCGATTGATCAAACAGAAGGGAGGGAAAATATAGCTACGAAACCTCCCCCAATCAAGACAAAAGGCATCGGTTGCCAATGCGTCAGGATCAGGTAACGACGACACAAATGGTGTCATGCGTTTGTTTAGGCGAGATGCGAATAAATCTACATCTGGAGAGAAGAACGAAATAGTCAGTGAATTGAACACAGACGCATCTAGCATCCATTCCGTGTTCGTATTGAATCTACGTGAATAACTATCTGCCATAACATTCTGTTTTCCGGGAATGTGTTGGGCTGTTAACCAAATATCCCTATTTATGCACCACAACCATATTTCTCGGGAGAAGGAATGTAAGGTAGACGAATGACATGTCCCAAATTTGTTTAGACATGACACAACAGATGTATTGTCTGATCTTATGCGGATATGTTTTCCGAAAACATTCTGGCATAAAGCCTTAAGAGCCACATTTATAATTATAATTTGACCCAATTCATCCATTTTGTATATCGCCGATTCAACATGATGGCGAACAGAAAGTACGCATGCGCGGTAGCGGCGCAGCACATATTATGAATAATGAATACGCGTACTTTCGAGATTTCTTCGTGTGTATTGTGTTTTACAGACGTGTATCAATCAGATATGATTGTTAACGTCTGGGGACCGACCTTTAACGTCTATGATGAATCGACAATATTATAGGCCTACAGGCTACACATGGATGAATATTGGGTTAGGACTAGGAATCACCCTTTTTTTTCCATCGAAGACTTCTTCAAATTATAATTTCAAGTGGTTTTCCGGATGCCCAGAGGAGTCGAAAAACATTGTAGACTAAGTCAAAATTGTAATTAATAATAATACTTCTTTACATTTCTAAAAAATGTGCCCCAACCCGCAGTTGGAATCGTTTTCCTAAGCAGGCTCTGGAGCTCCTACCAGTCATAGAGTACACTCCTACGCCTTCGGCGGCGGGGAAGCTCCCTGGACTCTGGAGTTATACTAATAGCTAGAGTAGAGACTAGAGACTACAGTCATGAAACTTAAATGTGTTCGACAGACCTAGTGCAACGTTAGATCTAGTCTTAGTCTATGCATCAAATTTACAATTAAATTCCGCACCACTTCTTCAATGTTCAAACTTCCTTCAAGTGAGATCTGATCTTGCAGCACTTCACTCCAGTTCTGCTCTTTCAACAAGAGTACAGGCTGTACTGGAATCAAAATGGAGGCGATCGGGCCGCACCGTCGACGTGACTCGTTGTTGTTGTTTTTTGGTGTTATCGGCGTTTCACTCTTTTTGAGAATATTTACGCCTTTCCCTTTCTTTTTTCGTTTACTATTTGTAAATTCGTACTCTTCATAAATCTCTATTTGTTTATAATATTTGTTTTCTTTCTTTTTCTTCTTTCCCTTCTTCCTTTTCCTTTTTTATATCTACTGGTCCACGAAAACCCCTCACCGCGATTGGCACCTTCCTGCCAGATCGGCGCGGTGCGACAAAATACCAGATACGTGCCGGATACGCGTGGTCATGAAAGTTATGTAATCAGTATTCATTTATGCACAAGCAGTGCACGTACTCCATGCAGGTGGAAGTATTCTTTGAAAAGGGGAAACAAAGGCTATTTATGTAGAACCTCCATGGCTGTAGGAGTGATTATTTCAAAATGTACAAAGTGGGACCTCCTCATGTTTTGATGATCTGTGGTTATTCGGGGTCATTTGGGACACGTGCTCTAAAAAGTGAACTGGTCTATTAGACCAAATGGCCATTACCACGTGGAATGAGACCAAACGGGCATTAGACAAAGTGGGATTACACCAAGCGGCAATTCACCCCTGTAAATTAACTTGTATAATTCTTGTAAATATAGCAAAATATTGTAATGTTTCCTTGATTTTAGTTTTATGACTTATAAGACATACAAACATAAACTTTACAAGTCCTTTTTGTGAAACTTGTGATAAACGCATAAAACTTGTGTGAAACATATCAGTGGTAAAGAGTAAAGACAGAAAATGCGACACAATTCAGTCACATTTAGTACGTTTAGGCTACATCATTTCCATTCAAATTAATTAAGACAGCAAAGTTGGAAAACGGAATCTGTAAATATGCTACAGTATTATTTATGTGAAATAAGTTTCATGAAATGTAAAATGCTGTCCAATCAAAACGACATTATAAAAACAGAAGTTTGTTAAAGATTCTAGTAACTGCATTCAAATAAGTAGAACTGCACAATATCCATTCAATTTAAGAAATCGTTGTACGAATACAGACATCTGTAAAAAAAAAAATACATTAAGGTAAACAATTTCATTTGTAAAATTACAGGCAAACTGTATTAGTAACTCTATTTTGCCTTAAAATTACGGGCAAACTGTATTAGTAACCCTATTTTGCTTTAAAATTACAAATTTCTGATGTAAGTAAGTCTCACAATAAAAATGAAATATGTTTACGGGATAGATCTGTAAAATTACAGGCAAACTGTATTAGTACTCTATTTTGCCTTAAAATTACAAATTTCTTATGTAAGTCAGTTTCGCAATAAAAATGAAGTATTTTTACGAGATAGATCTGTAAAATTACAGGCAAACTGTATTAGTACCTGTATTTTGCCTTAAAATTACAAATTTCTGATGTAAATCAGTCTCACAATAAAAATGAAGTATTTTTACGGGATATATGTAAAAAATACATCAGAATTGCTGTATTTAGTTAAAACGTTACAAATCTGTATTTTTTTCCTGTAAAAATACAGATATTTTTACAGTGTAGCTATGCAGGTTAAAAAAAAGATGATGTGCAATGAATATATGTTTGTTAGTATACCTCAGATTGTGTACTGCCAACACATATAGTATTATGTATCTCATTTAGTTGTAGATACTACACATTAGAAACTATAGGGTGGTATTCTCGAAAGCGGCCTAAGTTAAATCAGTGGCCTAAACCTGGTTTAAACCATGGACTATCTTTTTTGCTATTCTCGAAGGTGGACTAAAGATAAGCCAGGCTTAAATACGTCATAGTTCGGCCTAACTTTAGTCCGCTCAGAGGGCAGGTTTAAATACGTCATAGTTCGGCCTAACTTTAGTCCGCTCAGAGGGCAGGTTTAAATACGTCATAGTTCGGACTTAAAGTTCGCGTGACGTCACGTTTTTGTTAAATCGAGTGTCCGCGGAAAGTGAACGGTAAGTTTTGCATTTGAATTTCTATATTTGATAACAATTTACACTCTTTTGTATGGATAAGCGCTCATGAAAGTTATACCAGCTAATAAAGTATTTTGTTACTTTTATGTTGCTGTACTGGTGATAATCTAAAATGCTTTTAACTGAATAAATTTGGAGTAAACTTGGTACCGAGCCCTGAATAAAGAGTCAAGATCTGCATGCAAACAAGCATACAATGACCACATCAGGAACATCATTTCACCCGAGTCCAAATGCAACCCGAAACGATTTTGGTCATTCATTAACAGTAAGAAGTGTGATACAACTGGTGTTGCTCCTCTTAAATCACCAGGAGGGATCATCCAATCTGACTGCACTTCCAAGGCAGACACCCTCAACAAACAGTTTGCATCAGTTTTTACCAAAGATGAGTGCTCAACTGATATCCCAGACAAAGGTGACAGTCCTTATCCCTCCATGGAGGATATTGACATCTCTCCAGCTGGTGTCAACACGCTGTTATCTGGACTTGATCCCTACAAAGCGACTGGCCCTGATGGAATTTCGGCTAGATTACTCAAGGTACTTGCTGATGAAGTCACCCCAGTACTTACGACATTATTCAAAGCATCTGTTGAACAAGGTGTTATTCCAGATGACTGGAGAATGGCAAATGCTGCTCCTGTATTTAAGAAAGGAGATAGGAGCAATCCAGAGAATTATAGACCCATTTCTCTGACATATATTCCATGCAAGATCTTAGAGCATATCATCTGCAGCTGCACCATGAGTCACCTTGATGAAAATAACATCCTCTCAGATGCCCAGCATGGAATTCGCAAACGTCGTTCATGTATCACCCAACTCATCCTTACCTGCGACGACCTTGCCAAGGGTCTAGACAGCACGACATGATTTTGTTAGATTTCTCAAAGGCCTTCGACAAAGTTCCTCACCATCGACTTCTATACAAACTGAAATTCTATGGCATCCATCAGTCTACACTGAGCTGGATACGAGACTTTCTGCACAACAGAACGCAGAAAGTAGTCCTCAATGGATGTACGTCAGATACTGTCCCAGTCTCATCAGGGGTACCGCAAGGTAGTGTACTCGGCCCGCTCCTCTTTCTACTTTACATCATAGACCTACCTGATAGTGTCTCTTCCCAATCAACAACAAGATTGTTTGCAGATGACTGTCTCCTGTACCGCAAGATTTGCTCTCAAGATGATGCAAAAAGTCTGCAAGAGGATCTCAACTCCCTGCAGCAGTGGGAATCAGACTGGCTGATGACATTTAATCCTCATAAATGTCAGACCATCTCCGTCACTAAAAAGAGGATGCCAATCAACAAGACTCAATCCATGGTCAAGCACTGGATAAGGTCAGCTCTGCCAAGTATCTTGGTATAAACATACACCAAAACATGAGCTGGAATCACCATATTAGCCTGGTTGCCAAGAAAGCAAACTCCACCCGTACCTTCTTGCAACGCAACGTGAGCTCCTGCCCAAGAAACATCAAGGTGCTTTGCTACAAGGCTCTGCTCAGACCTGTCCTGGAATACGGAAGCGAAGTGTGGGACCCCTTCACCAAGGTTAATATTCGGAAGCTGGAGATGGTGCAACGGCGATACACCAGGTTTACCATAGGAGACCACCGTCGCACAAGTAGTGTCACCAACATGCTCTCTCATCTGCAGTGGCCCACCCTTGAAGAAAGGCGTGCTCAGTTCAAGGTGATAATGATGTACCGCATACTCAACTCCTTGGTTGATGTACCAGCTGCGCAATACTTCAATCAGGCCTCAACTTCCCTTCGTGGCCATCAGATGAAGATGCATGTTCCATATGCTCGCACTTGCACATATCAGAAAACCTTCGTTCCTGACACCATCAGACTCTGGAACGTTCTCCCTGCAAGTGCAATCGCATGTACCTCAGTAGCCAGCTTGAAGACTGAGGTGCAGAAAACACAGTTGCGCTAGGATTGCGCCTGTTCTTTTTAACCGCACATAGATTAGATCGTCCACATCACTGTACATATATATCTGCACAAAAAGTACGAAGATACACCAACAACATGGTGGCCTGTACTTCAACAGAAGTAGAAGAAATGTTCACAGTGTTCGCAGACCAGTCCCATTCGTGCAAATAATTGTCGGTTAACATTTTCGTTTCCTGAGATTGAGCAATTTCTTACCGGGTAATTCTTTTTCTTGGCACTATTGTCCTTTCGTACGCATATACCACCTTAAAACCACCTTACAAGTATCATTGCTAGACGTAGAAACTACTTTTATAGTGGATTTTCGAGACGCTGTTGCCTAAAAGTGGACCTATATCTAGCTGTCTCTTTCGTTCGTTAGCCTCTGATTTGGGTAGGGTCGGCTCCTCGGAGCCGACCCTACCCAAATCAGAGGCTAACGAACGAAAGAGAGAGAAATTTCGGTCTGGAATCACCTCTGCCTGAGCTGCAGTGCTAGTTGTGGCTGTTGGTGCGATAATTTTCTACAGGATGATGATGATTTTAATAACCACCCATCAAGAAAAACTTTAAAAAAAACAAACAATATTACTAGACCTAGATTCTAGATCTAAATTTCATCAATCAGAGTCTAGTCTAGACAGGTCTAATACAAATTGAAAGGAAATGGACAGAAGCTTCCTTTTTTGACAGTTGCTGATGTTACAGTAGTTTAGGCTTATAATACTTGTTAGTAAACTACAGAGAAAGAGAAATTGTAATTTCTTATCAAATAGTCTAGGCCCTATCAACATATTTTTCATCTTGATTTTCTGCTATTTAAGGTTCTTTTCAATTGATGCATGGGGATGAATAAAGAAGGCCTCTCCCAAGCTATGGTGTCCCGCCTTGTGAAGTCCATCTCAATAGCCATTGCCAGGAGATGGGAGCAATACATCACAATTCCTTCAACAAGAGAGGCAGTCCTGCAGAGTGCAGACCCAACATGAATTTTATAATTAGAGGTCTACTGCCATTTCCCTGGCGTTAATATGGTCGGTGCTATTGATTGCACCCACGTAGGCATCTCCAAGCCAGTTGGCCCAACACCAGTTATTTCCTGAACAGGACAAATAGATACTACATTTTTCTTGGAAAGTCTGCTGGTGAGTAAAGCTGTAATTACGCCTAAATTGTGTAAACTAAATCATGTTTATACAATTTGTATTAAAAAGATCTGCTGAATTTATGAATCTGCAGATGTGTCTCTACAGGTACATTCTGAAGTGATTTAAAATTGTTTTGTCTGATGAATGTAGGTGCAATCTACACTCAAACTTGTATTCATTTTACATGGGCACGAGCTAATATTTTCAGCACGATTGTCATGGCTACCAGTCACTCCTGACAGTGATAGCTTGGCCTAGACTTTTGGGCGGAACTATCTGAAAATAAGACACAAATAATCAACAGTTGATTAACTACTTTCAAATTTGGGAAATTTTCAAAGAAGAAAATTCAAACCTACCGCTAACAATTCTGGACCATATAAGACTTGGAGACCTACAGACTGCAGTACAGTACAGTGCAGTAAATTTTCATTTTACTTTTCCCCTTTCACGAAGCTCATTTTAGGAGATAACATAACAAAGACAATCTTTGGTCTAATGTTAGATTGAACTAAAATGGAAAAGTTGGGCTCTAACGATTAGGGCCTTGTAAAATCTCCATTCCAGGCTGCGTTTACATCTAGGTTAGGCCAACTGTCGGCTGGTTATCTAAGTAAGATGTAGACCTCTAGACTTCATTTTAGGAAAGGGACTAACTTGGCTATAAACTTTAACTACTTAGGGCGTTCTTAGGCCATGACATTTATGAGATAGTACTGCAAGAATGTGTATGTTTTTTCTTGACTTTAAAAGAGATACCGGTAGTCATTCTGCAAATCAATGATTACAGTAGTAACTGACCGGGGAGGGGGTGCCTGGTCACTGCCTACATGAAAGGCGCCTTAAGTTTTTTTTTTAAAGTTAGAATATGATTGACACTATAACTAAGAACAATTATCAATGGAGTAGATCTTTGATATTTTAATGAGGTTTAAACCTTTTTATTTTTGTTTCAGGATGATGTTTTTCTTCAGTAAAATAAATGAAGGCAAATTCCCTGATAACTGAGACAAATTCAGAGAGAGGAAGGAGAACTACTGAGCCGCTGAATTTCTGACAGGTAGGCTGTACGAATAAGCTGTTGTTTCTATGCCCAGGTACTTCAAGGATGGCATTTGTTCATTCACATTTTTCCATCAATACTTTCATGTAATTGATTATGCACTCCACTTTTACCACAATGTACATGCAAGACCTTTTTAATGTTTAACATAAATAGGTTTCAATGTGCTTCCTTTCATTCTTTTCTCTTTTCATTCAACAGACATACTTGCAAGGACTATGAAGTTCTACTTAGCCTCTTTAATGAACCAGACTCCATCTGCTGTAACTGTGACTGCATGGGGATCAAAACCTTTGTATTATAATCCTCATAACATGAAGCTATGGTAACAAACAAGCAACCATTGATAAAAAGCCTGATATGTCCTTGTTGTGTGTGTGAACCACAAAGCAACCATCACTCATAAGGATGTTTTTATGTACATCAGATGTTCATTGTTTTACTGGAAAAATTGTGATTTTGAATCATTTAAAAAATCATGTTTTATAATATAGTGCAAGTCATGATATAGCAGATTCCCTGCAAAAGAAACACGGCTCAAAAGTAAACTATGCTCTGTTTAAAAAAAATGGGAGAAGGTAATGTAACAAATACATAACATTTAATTCTAATAGTTTCAAGTAGCAGATTATGAGGCTATTGGAGCTTAATATTTGATTTTGACCTTCAATTTTATAATCGTATTCATCGTGAATTATAATCTTTTCTGTTTTAAGAAAAATAAATGAATTGAACATAATTGTTGATATGTTATATACAATATTCCTTTCATATCTTTTGATTTTAAGTGTGCATACTGTTGGGTTCATTGAATTATACATGGAAAAAGTCTTGAAATAGAACAGTGAGAGAACAGAGAGCGAGCGAGAGAGAGAGATAGAGTAAAAGAGAAAGGGAACCAAAAGAGAAAGAACAATTTAATGGTGAGAGAAATAAACAATGATGTGAGATAGTGTGTGTGTGAGAGAAAGAGAGAGATGGAGATAGGGAGAAAGAGTTGGGGGGGGGGGTACAGTGCCCCCTTTTTCAAATGCCCCTTTTTATATAGGAAAGTTCCCTTTTAACTTTGTAAGAAGTGCCCATTTTTCCACAGGAAAAGTGCCCCTTCCCCTTTTCACCTCTGATAAGTGCCCCTTTAATTTTGACACGCGCCCCTTTTCCTTTGACAAGTTTCCATTTTCCTTTGCAATAAGTGCCCCTTCACCTCTGATAATTGCCCTATTTAAATCTGAGAGGTGCCCCTATTAACAAAATTATCGGTGCCCCTTTTCTTTCAACAAATGCACATTTCCTTTATTATAAGTGCCTCTTTTTCATTCTCATAAGTGCCCCTTTTAAAATATGTTCAATGCCCCTTTTCAGGTGCAATATGTGACCCTTTTCACCTCTGATAATTTCCCTTTTAACAATGATACAATTCCAGCAAGTGCCCTTTTTGTCGGTGCTGCCCCCCGCTTTGGAAGTCACTCCGCCGTCCCTGGACGTCATATTGCTCAAGTTGTCGAGGTGATGCATCCTCTCCACACTGCGCGCATCCATTGTCTTAGCCAAAGGTCTTAGCCCATTGTCTTAGTGCATTGTGACGTCGCAGCTTCGGTACTGAGCATGTGCAGAAACTGTAACCATGGTGAATGATCCATGGACTAAGTTAGGCCAGGTTTAAACCATGGATCAGTTAGGCCACCTTTCGAGAAATGAAAATGACTTAGGTCAGCGGCCTAAGTTAAGCCTGGCCTAACTAAACCACGGAGTTAGGCTAGGTTTAACTTAGGCCGCTTTCGAGAATACCACCCTAAAGGTTCAAATGTATACCATGACCAAATGTATAGGTAAGACCCAAGACCTTACAGTGACTAATGAAACCAATATGGTGTGGGTGTTAGCTTGAATGAAACAAATGATGCCGTACATGTCCATGTGCACGAGAAACTAGATTGACATGGAATCATTTTTAAAAGTTACATTAAATTAAAAAAATTGTGTGCATGAGAGAAATATGATAGCAATGCTGAAATAGCTTGATAATTTGCATGTTTTATCCTGTATATCAAGATCTCTGTTGTGGCTTTACAATGGAAGAAAAGAGAACTGTTGACTGAATTGAAGCCTTTGTATACTACTTGCATTATTTAAAATGTTGACCATATGCATCTTTTTTTACTGTCCCAGTATGTTTAAGTTAAATGCAATTTAATATTGTAGAGGTCAACAACAAAACAGCCGAGTGGGGAACGGGTCTCAGTATATCTGTAAGAGCAAGGCACAGAGAGGTCTGTATTAGTAGTATCACATTACATATCACATAATGCTGATTATCATGGAGATCATGCATTCCCCAAAACATGTCATTTTATCAAATATAAAACGATTACATTTTCTCTTTAAAAACCAATTGCCACAGTACAATGCAGCTGAAAAATCTCAATATAAACACAGGTAAATACCGGACCCAAATACTTAAACAAATAAGTAACCGTCAATATAAAACTCCTATAACTAAAGCAACAAATTCACAATTTGGATAAACCAACACACCAAGCTCGGTTGAACAACCTTATCATGTGACCTCTATATCACTACTGAATAAATGATTTAAGCCATCTTATCCTTAATTCTTATTCAATAAACTATGATACATTAAACTTGTACATTGTAATATTAAAACATGCAATGCAAATATCCTAATAACATCAACTTAAATAGGGCTATCCTGGCTCCCCCTTTTCAAAGTAAGCACATATTATATAATGAATAATGAAACTAACACTATCATAACAATGGAATAAAGACAAATATCTCTGCTTTTAAATATCAGAATATCCCAAGACCAGAAACATTGATAAATCCTGGAAACTATAAATCTCCTTATATCTGCATCAAATCCAACTTTCATCAACCACTCCAATCCAAATATTTATCTTCCATACTTTCTTACTTCCAAAAAAACTCCAATAATCTCCTGATCTAACCCTAAACACTGCTCTTACTCCCGTTATTCCATATCAATTTAACATGTAACAATATTCTTTTATGCATAATGAGAAATAAGATTTACAATGATAGAGGGCGCTAGAAACCCTCTAATGGCTTAAAAGTCAGACAGAGTTTGATCATCACTGTTTGATGTGTCATAATTATTATCCCCTTAGCAACCAGAATACAAACAACATGCAATGCTTTTAAACACTAACCTTCGATCATAAGCACTTCTTTTCTATTAACCAAGACCTATACACATTACATAAATAGAGCGTAACCTAGCCGAGACCTATACACATTACATAAACAGAGCGTAACCCTGGTCCTGGCCCTGGGATTAGGTCCAACATTAGTGCGCACGCACTACACCCAATTTTGATACCGCATTAAACTCAGTGTACATGACCATGTACTATAATGTAAATGCATAATCATAACGGTAAGCATCACACATTTTAACATTAAATCCTCGCTTTCAATATAATCATATCAACCCACACGATACATCAAAATAATCACTGAAATCGTTCTGACACAATACACATATGTACATAACAAATATTTAGCATAACAATATTAATATTTAAATAAACAAAAGTGGTTGAAGTTTGATCAACTCACCTGTAAGAGCAAGGCACAGAGAGGTGCCCGCTCCAAAGATTAGGAGGCCCTCTATAGTGCTCTACGAATGAATCCAAGGAACTCTAGTAACCTTCCCCACTTAATTTTTGTCATCGTCCCGTGATGACAAAGCAAAACTAATCTAGTGACAAAATAATAAATTGTTAAAACTAGCCCAAATAAAAATCCTGATATTTCTTGGGTGGGATCCCCCGATTTACTCTCTCTGGATATCGGTCACCAGAGCTATTATCTGAAGAAGGTTGAGTCACATCCCTTGATTCAGAAGAAGGGAGATCGTTGTCTACGTCATCATGGCTAAATCCAGCACTACTAATTTCTTCTTGGCTGACTCCACCTGCATTCCCTGGTTGACGCAAGACATAACCTGCAGCGGTTATATCGAGGTTGAATTCCCACTTCCTGATTCCTCAGAGATGCCCTTCTTCACAGAGTCTGTAGCCTCACTTGATAGCCAAGGTGCAAAACCTTCTCCCCTGACTTATATTCTTCACAATGTATACTGGTTTGCCTGGAAAGGGTTGTTCGACCACCATATAGGGCTCTTTCTCCCAGGCATCCTGGATTTGTGCCGACCCTTGAAGGCCTGCTTCCTGACGAGAACGTATTGCCCCAGCCCAGGCGGTGTCTCGAAAACCTTCTTTGCCTGCTTGACCTGCCTGGCAGCAATGGCAGCCTTCGCTTGCTTAGCGGCCATGGCTCTCGCAGTCTTCAATCGACTCTGACGTTGTCTAGTGTAGCCACCCACCGTTCTGTATCGCTGAGCTTCCCCACCTAAGTCGATATTACAGGGGGAACGTGCGTTTCTACCGAACATCAGAAAGAATGGGTCAACACCAGTTGATGAATGTAGTGTGTTGTTATATGCAAACATCAGCCCAGGCAAGTATACTGTCCACCTCTTCTTCTGTGCTTCCGGTAGGGTGACCAACATGTTATGTAATGTCATGTTAAAGCGTTCACATTGGCCATTCCCGGCCGGATGGTATGGGACAGTGTGACTCTTCTGGATACCATACAATGCACACAGTTCCCTCACTACATATCCCTCAAAGCATCTTCCTTGGTCTGAGTGTAGTTGCAGTGGACAACCATAAGGGATAAAGACATGTTTCACTAAAACTCTTGCAACAGTAACAGCACACTGATCCTCGGTTGGCACTGCCCAAGTGTACTTGGTAAACACATCTGTTATCACAAGTACATTTTCATAGCAGTCCTGAGATGGTTCAAGAACTGTGAAATCAATGGCTAAGACTTCCATTGGTGCATTCGCGGAGAGACTACAAAAGAGTACCTGTGGCCTCCTCACTGGGGGTTTACTCAATGTACACCTCTTACACTTGCGACACCACTCCTTCACACTTTGCGCCATCTTGCGCCAGAAAGCTTTGGTAGCTAGCATGCGAAACGTCTTCTTGTGGCCAAAATGTCCTCAAGCATCATGGTATCGACTGAGAGCCACATCTCTAAGGCTGTTAGGAAGTACGATCTGCCTAGAAGGTAGCCCATCTCTTGGAGACTTCACACTCCTCACCAAGACACCATCTTCAAAAGAGAGTCTTTTCCATTCCTTTAGCAGGTCCAATACGTCACGCGACAGCTGCTCCCGCTCCTGTCTGACAGGAGCTGTACCTCGTCGAACAAATCCTCGGACTTCATGCAAATCGTCATCAGCCTGCTGCTGTACCTCTATCTCCTGCATTGACAGTCCGGGTAGGCATGGCGTTCCTCCCTGTCGATTCACCTCGGTATGGTGACAAACTGCTTGGGGAACCTGTGTGCCTGGAGAATTTACCTCGAATGTTGCCCTCATGGTGCAACTGGTCACAACGACAGCTGGCTCGTCAAGGATGGGGGTATTTCTGCGCGACAGGGCATCAGGGGCCTGATTTGCCTTGCCAGGACGGTACACGATTTCGAAGTTGAACACGCTCATTTGCTGGACCCATCTCATCTCTACACAATCCAGATTAGCCTTATCCAGGAACAACAAAGGATGATGGTCTGTCACCACTGTGCATCTGTTACCCAAGAGGTAATCCTTGAAAACTTCAGTCATCGCCCACTTTATAGCTAGAAGTTCCAGTTTGAAGGCACTGTATCGTCCGCTCCGTTCTGCAGACTTCAACGTCCGGGAGGCATAGGCTATGACATGGTCCACCCCCATATCATCATCCTGGTATAGAATAGCCCCAAGACCAGTTCCACATGCGTCGGTCTCAACTTTGAACGGCTTCTGAAAATCAGCATAGGCTAGTATTGGGGTAGTGGTTAGACACTGGATCAAAGCCTCCTTTGCCTTCTGTGCTTCTTCATCGAGCTCAACTTTGGTTGATCCTGGGACTACCGCCTTCTTCTTGCCTTTCTTCCTAGAGGATGTCCCACGAAGGTATCTGAACAAAGGTGCAGCAATCATTGCATACCCAGCTACAAATCGTTGAAAGAAGCCTGTAAATCCAAGAAATGCTCTGACGTCTTTCACTGTCCCCAAATCTGGCCATTCTTGGACTATGGATATCTTTGATGAATCTACGGAGACTCCTGTGGCTGATACACGATGACCAAGGTACTGCACCTCGTCCTTCAGTAGATGGCACTTAGCTGGCTTCAGTTTCAATCCATAGGCTCTCAACCTTGTGAAAACCTCATCCAGGTGCTGGAGATGGGAGTTGAAGTCTGGAGAATACACAATTATATCGTCCAGGTAAATCAGCACACTGGGGTAGCACCTGTCTCCCAAGCAGCGTTGCATTAGCCTTTGGAAAGTGGCCGGCGCATTGGTCAATCCAAACGGGAGTCTTGTAAACTC
This sequence comes from Strongylocentrotus droebachiensis, assembly GCA_035222895.1. Classification (NCBI taxonomy): domain Eukaryota; kingdom Metazoa; phylum Echinodermata; class Echinoidea; order Camarodonta; family Strongylocentrotidae; genus Strongylocentrotus; species Strongylocentrotus droebachiensis. The sequence continues at coordinate 289,217 of JAVYIG010000273.1, read as the reverse complement.
GAACAGGCCAAAGGGAACCACAAATGCAGTCTTGGCAACATCATCGGAGTGCATGGCCACCTGGTAGTATCCACTCGTTAAGTCCAGTACACTGAAATACTTGGCACCCTAACGCCTGAAGGGACTCTTCTATCCGTGGGAGGGGAAATGAGTCACGCCGTGTAATACAATTCAACTTACGGTAATCAACACAAAGTCGAATGCTGCCGTCCTTCTTTGCTACAACAACTACAGGGGAAGCCCAAGGGCTCTGACTTTCACGGATAATGCCGCGCTCCAACAAATCTTGAATGTGCTCTCGAACAAGCTGGTACTGAGAAGGAGGGAGTGGCCTTTGGCGCTGCCTGATAGGTGTTTCTAGTCCAATGGCAATCCTATGATTGATTGCATCAGTATATCCCACATCATAATCATAGGTAGAAAAGGCCTCCTGATGCTTACGAAGGAGCTCCTGCAAACTAGTCACTTCTCTCTCTTCTAAAGCTGTGTGATTGACATCTACAGGTATGTCTAGACCTGTTTCTTGTTTCTTCTCTTTGGTTGAAATCTTGCAAGCACTCCCATCCTCATATTCAGTGTCTGATGAATGGCGATCCCGACTACATTTTTCACCCACATAGAGACGACCAAGTGTTGCAGCATCTGGTAAAACAATGTCATAATCACTATTGTTGTGTAGGACCAGTGGAATTTTCCCGTCGTGCACTTGGACGAAGGATGGAGGCACAGTCACTCCACGTGGAATAGCCCCATCTTGTTCTGGCTCTAGCACCGCATCAAAGGTGACTCCTGTCTCAGTGCTTCTCTGTCCCTCGATAATCACTGACTGCCTTGCGGACACTATAATGCTGCCCCCTCTCAGATATGCCCTACCAACTCTACCACTCTCATCACCTAGTTTGGCCCGGTCACTAATGATTTTTATCACCCTTTGCACTGCTTGAATTGACGTAGGCTGTTTGAGTCTAGTTAGATATCCTTGTCCTGAGGTTTCCGTTCGCTCCCAAAATTCCTGAAGAACGTTCATGCCAAGAATACCGTGGACTAAATCCTTCCCTCTCTTTACATGGGCCTCTTTCAATACAAGGACAACTCTCCCTTGCACTAGCTCTCCAAGGACCTTGACGTCAGTCTCAAAGCACCCTACGTAAGGAATATCACTCTCATTTGCAGAGACAAGTGAGAATGGGGCCGGGACCTTTTCCAGCACGAATCCCTGAGGCTCTAGATGTTCTCTGAAAAAAGTCTCTCCAACTGTGGTGACTTGAGAGCCTGGGTCCCATAAACAAGACACATGGGCATCCTTGAACTCGACATCTACTGCATAGCAGTCACCAACCGCCTTCGTCATGAAATCTTTACTTGTGCACTCAGAACTAGCATTGACACATGAGGTTCCCACCCTCATCTGTCGCTGGCTCTCCTGATGATCTGGTTGGGGTCTGTTGATCCGGTTGGGGTCTCTGTTGTTCCTGTTGGGACCGCTGTCTTTCCTGTTGGAGCCTATGTTGGTCCTGCTGAAACCTCTGTTGGTCCTGTTGAAAACTCTGTTATTCCTGCTGAAACCTCTGTTGTTCATGCTGAAACTTCTGTTGTTCCTGTTGGCCCCAATACTGATCTGGTTGAGACCACTGCTGTCCTTGGCACTCTCTTGCAAAATGTCCATAAGCACCGCAAGAATAACATGGACCTCTCTGTCGCTTCGTCGCATACGGAGCACGAGGACCATTTGTAGCATTGGTGACTGAAGTTGGGGGCAGTACCTCTCTGACAGCCTTAACAACCATCTCTCCCATTTCCTTTATTGCGAGGAGCACATCTGATGAAGGAGTCTGTTCCCCTATCGGCTTTGTCTGGAGAGCTGCCTGTCGGGCACCATCGTGGCAATGGACCCGGGACTCTTCTTGTCCTGATCTCCGTATGGCAAACTCCCTTAACTCACTGAAGTCCAAATTCATATTGAGTTCATATCTATATCCCTGCTGGCGTTCCTCAGTACTTGGTCATCAAGACCTTCAATGAATTGTTCAATGAGGATGGCGTTAGGATCCGAGTAGAGCTTGGGCTCTCTCCTGCAGAGGCTGTTGAATCTCCTCTCAAGATCCACTGCAAACTCTCGCAGAGGTTCCCCCCTCTTCTGCCTTCTTTCGAGGAAAAGTCTTTGCAATTCACCCAGGTTGCGCAAACGGGCATAGGAATTTCGAAGAAAGGTCAAAATCTCCTCCGCTGTCTTGCCTTCTTTCTGGAGGGATTGGACTTCTAGCTTGGGAACGCCTCTAACAAAGTCAATGAGATATGCTACCTTTTCGTCCTCAGTTATTCCATATCTGGCGAATGATCCCTTTATGCTAATGACAAAATCATCGACCTCCGCTGCTTTGCCGTCAAAGATTGGGATCTTTCTTTCTGGGGCCATCACTAGTTTGGTGGGCTGCCTCTCTGACAGCTCTTTTAACTGTCTCTTTAGTTCCGTTAAGTCCATATTCTCCCCGTCACCATTCACTACCGGTGTGAAAGGGCTATATACAACCTGGTCCTACCACCCACCAGGTGGTGCACGGATGTGCCCTTGACTGGCAATGGCCCTCTTTTTTCCACCATCATCCCCTGTATAAATCAGGCCATTTGCATGAAGATGCACCCCTTGTAATACTTCTAGCAACAGGTGTCCTTCCTTTCGTAAGGGATACTCCGATATATCCCCTGGGGAATCTTCTATCTTAATGAACGACATCTTCAAAATAGTGTAATAGAAATAGAAACTCTAAATCATGGGATCAAGAAGAAAGAGAGAAAGATATAAGTACTGATGGTTGATTTAATCAACCCAAAATAGACAGATGGTCTTTCTATACAGGTGGTCACTAAAGCAGGGTTGACTGCATCAAGAGCAGCTATGGTACAGGGCATGTTTATTGCAGACACTGTAAAGCTCTTAAATACTACATTCCTAAGCGCTTTATATTGTGATTATAATACAGAGCTCGGTGTAAAAGAGCATTTTTGCACACAGTTGCCATTCACTCACACGTTTTATTTGTTTTTAAATGCCATGGTTTTATAGTGTCATATATGAATGATCTTTTACCAAACATGGAACTTTGATTTCCCACAATCACCCACTTACTACAGAGAAGGCCTAGTGCAAGTAATCTAGATATATAAAAGAAATCCAAAGAAGTTCCATGTCCCCTTTGTCCGAACTCTGCACATTTTACCCAGATACTACCCGACAGTGGAACTCCTTACCATCTGCTGGCGTTGATTGCACCTCTTTGGAACTTTTCAAGCAGAAGGTGCAACACATTAAGCTCAGTTAAGCTTCAGACTGTTTTTAGCTGCACATAGAATTCTTGTAGAGCCTTTTTACTTGCACTGTACCATCGGCACTTGACAAGCACAAGGTACGATAATACGCCAACGGCGGACTGTACTATACTGGAAGAAGAAGAAGGCAAGCACCTTCTCGACCTCCAAACTACAACATCTAGTAATTATGTTTGATGATAGATACTAATCATTCCATATGTTATGTAATTCTAATAGGACCTGCTACCATAGTAAGTGGTGACCAATAATGGACATTGGCCAGTGGTATACAGTGAGAGTGACCAGAAGGAATGAAGAAGGCAAGCTGTGGGTCAACGATCAGGACAGTCCAGTGATTGGTCAGTCCTCAGGGACTGGTGTGGGGCTTAGTGTTGGATTGACCACTTACATTGGAGGAGTAGTGTCTTCAGTAGCAGTGCCTAGTAGAGCTGGTATCAATGGAGGTATGTACATATCTATGGCCAAATATATAAAAAAAACATGTTTGGCGTTCTGTTTTTTTTGAAAAATAAGAAGGAGGAGGCCTTTTTTTTCTTTCTTTTTTTTCTTCAAAATGGCCGCTCGGTACATTTTCCCTGACAGTCGAGCTATTTTTCAAGATGGCCGCCGACATTTTTTAATTACAAAAAAAAAAAAATCAGAAATAGATTAACTTTAGCAGTGTTTTTCATTGTTTTTTTCTTTAAAAAAATAAATAGGAGGCGGCCCTCAAAAAGAAAGCAGGCATGGACGCTAAACATGTATATTTTTTTTAATGGCCTATTCTTTCATTAGAAAGTGATTGTGGGAAGGATAATCAAATTGATTTCTTATTCTCCCATGCTTTACCAAAATACAAAAAATATTCTATTGTATTGTACACAATCTTTAGATAGTAATACCCCACCTCATATTATAAAAGTTCTTCAAATGATACTATTTCAATTGTAAATTAATTGCAAAACATCTTGAAATTTGCAATGTTTCCCTCTGTGTACATTTCACCCTAAATTTGATCCCCCCCCCCTTCTTTCTTAAAAACATATTTTGATTTAACAGCTTGGTTGTCTTATCGAAATTCAAAACTGGTTCATGGTTCATAAATTATGAGGTATGATGTGTGATGAAACGCTAGCTTTTTTGCAAGATGAGCTATGATAAAATAAACATTAATTGAAAATGTTCCTCAAAATTTTAGTTATGGGTGCGTGTTTAATTGAAGTTGATGACATCATAGAAGTTTACTCATTTGTATGTTTGACTGTACAGGTTTCTCAGGCTGTATTAGTCTCATAGTGAATCAGGATGTGATAGATCTGACTGAGAACCTAGTCCAGTCTTCAATCATCTCTCAATGTAATGATGAGATATGTAATCTAGACCATGGCATCATAACATTTAAATATATTGAGCTGATACTCATTTGAATGTTTGACTGTACAGGTTTCTCAGGCTGTATTCGTAGTCTCATAGTGAATCAGGATGTGATAGATCTGACTGAGAACCTTGTCCAATCTTCAATCATCTCTCAATGTAATGATGAGATATGTAATCTCGACCCTGGCATCTTAACATTTAAATATATTGAGCTAAGACTCATTTGAATGTTTGACTGTAAGGTTTCTCAGGCTGTATTCGTAGTCTCATAGTGAATCAGGATGTGATAGATCTGACTGAGAACCTAGTCCAGTCTTCAATCATCTCTCAATGTAATGATGAGATATGTAATCTAGACCATGGCATCATAACATTTAAATATATTGAGCTGATACTCATTTGAATGTTTGACTGTACAGGTTTCTCAGGCTGTATTCGTAGTCTCATAGTGAATCAGGATGTGATAGATCTGACTGAGAACCTTGTCCAATCTTCAATCATCTCTCAATGTAATGATGAGATATGTAATCTAGACCCTGGCATCTTAACATTTAAATATATTGAGCTGATACTCATTTGAATGTTTGACTGTACAGGTTTCTCAGGCTGTATTCGTAGTCTCATAGTGAATCAGGATGTGATAGATCTGACTGAGAACCTTGTCCAATCTTCAATCATCTCTCAATGTAATGATGAGATATGTAATCTAGACCCTGGCATCTTAACATTTAAATATATTGAGCTAAGACTCATTTGAATGTTTGACTGTACAGGTTTCTCAGGCTGTATTCGTAGTCTCATAGTGAATCAGGATGTGATAGATCTGACTGAGAACCTAGTCCAATCTTCAATCATCTCTCAATGTAATGATGAGATATGTAATCTAGACCCTGGCATCTTAACATTTAAATATATTGAGCTAATACTCATTTGAATGTTTGACTGTACAGGTTTCTCAGGCTGTATTCGTAGTCTCATAGTGAATCAGGATGTGATAGATCTGACTGAGAACCTAGTCCAATCTTCAATCATCTCTCAATGTAATGATGAGATATGTAATCTCGACCCTGGCATCATAACATTTAAATATATTGAGCTAATACCCATTTGAATGTTTGACTGTACAGGTTTCTCAGGCTGCATCCGTAGTCTCGTAGTGAATCAGGATGTGATAGATCTGACCGAGAACCTAGTCCAGTCTTCAATCATCTCTCAATGTAATGATGAGATATGTAATCTCGACCCTGGATGTCAGAATGAAGGTCGCTGTGTGTTGTCCTCATCTCTGATTGGCTACCAATGTGAATGTACTCCGGGCTATTCAGGTAACAATCTAGGGCTGTATTCTGAATAGCATGTTATCCCAATCCTTTTTTTATATTTTTACATTTTGTTTCAACTTATTAGCTATCCAATCAAGACTTTACTCACATTACTTAAAGGGATAGTTGAGTTCTGTTTTCAGACCGCAAATGCCTTCAAAGTGCATGGTTTTTGCTCTTATTCTTATCTATGACATTTATAGTGTCCTTTTAGAACCTAAAATTGCTATGAAGGTCATTTTAGACCCCAAAATGTGTGAAATTTAGCCAATACAATCATACCAATTCAGCTCCACTTTCCAAAAAACACGGTGAACGTTAATTAATTATTTAATTAAAAATAACAATACTAGGCCGGCTAATTATGGGTAATATAAGCAACACGAAAATGCCAACAAAAAAAGCCAACATCGGCATTGGCTGTAATACGACGTAAAAAGGCGTTATTTCGTTTTTTCCAACGTTTTTTTCAAATTTTTCAAAATATCTAATATTTGTTGTGGTACACAAGTATTAGAAATCATTATATTTCAGCCGTCTCTGAACCGATTTTGATCAAACAAAGATGATTTTGTCATTTAAATATTATGTTCTTTCAAATTTGACACTCAGTTTTTCATTATCTCACAAAAAAATCATTTTGTGTAGCGCCCTCTGCAACAGAACTCAACTATCCCTTTAAATAATACCATACTCTATGTTTAATCTTTTAATTTTTTAGCTTGAAGAATTGTCTTTAATCTATGATGAAGCTAGAAACAAAAATGCTTATTCATACCCAATCATTCATGTTATACCTTTAATGGCATTATATTGTTCTTTTATCTGTATAAAGCATTATTTGTTCAATTGTCAGTGTGGTTGCCCTCATTATTGTACTACAGGATAACTGTTGTGTTGTTCAATCATTTATAACTGGCTACTTCATTACACATTTCATTTACAAAATATTGTGTGAGATATTAGTGTTTGATTTTGCTATGTGCCTAGAGTATAAGTTTACAAGTATAGGCCTAAGCTGTTATTTGGGATCGTACTGTTGTTTACATATATACAGTGTACTTTGGAAAGACAGTGTAAAAGTTGTAAACTGTTGCTTTCTGTTCATATTAGAATACGTTTTCTAGATAATTTCTGTACAATGCTTACTATTATCATTGTTTTATTATTATTTGTATTAAGTATAATGTTTAGCTTACGGTACACTTTATTTGTAAATGTTATTTCAGGTGAATTCTGTGACACAACATCATGTGACCTGCTATCAACCAATGAGCAGTGTCAGAATGGAGGTAGATGTTATGTGAGTGACAGCGGTCAAGCATCGTGTCTGTGTGATGTAGGCTTCTCAGGACCAACATGCAACCAAGGTAAGTAGAATGTTATCATTGCAAGGCTACAAGGAAATGGCAATATACATATACCATACATACCAGTGCATTGTTCGGGAGTGGGCATGCAATATCCCCGCCCCCTGGTGGTATCAAAAAGTCTGTTATAACTTTTTCTAACTTTCTAAGGGTAGTTGTTGAGAGAGGGAGAAGGAAATTGTCCATTGAGGATTGTTGGCCAGGGCCCTGTTTCATCAAACTTGTTATCAACAACATATGCTAAATTTCTGTGACAAATTTGTTCCCAGCCAATCAAATACCACGTTTTCAGTAGCTTATAACAGTTATTGTAATTTGTTATTGATAACAAACAGGGACAGGGCCCTGGTACACAATATGTGTTCATAAATGATGTAATGAAATCGATACAGTTTCAATATTAACAACTAAGAAGCTTTGAAATACTTATGTGTAGGATTCAACAGTGCCAAAAACAAATTAAAACAAAACAATGTTCATGATTATACCCAAGTTTTAGACCTCTTGCTCAAAGTGACCACAGAGGGCAGTCCACTTCCCATGATATATTTTTTTTATAGCTATCTTTGTTATTCAATTCAATTCATTTTATTCATTTCCACTTTCAATAAAAACAATTCAAAGGTATATACAATGATAAGCATGTGCAATATATAAGAAAGTGAAAATAGGGAACTAAAAATAAGGCCAAATTGCCTTGTGGAGGCATAGTTCCCCGAACAGTAGTTAAGAGATTTACATAAACAAACCAAACTAAAAAAGGAACATACATGACAAAACATGACAGGGACATCGTTCATGGCAGGTAATACAAATGGAAATAATCATTACAAAATCATAGGTTTGAAAACAGTTATAGGTAATGCTGTATAATATGAATATGGGTACAAGAATTAATGATATTTAGATATAAGATGCTGCTTCAATTTTCTTTTAAATAATGTTATAGACTTGCATGAGGATATTTCAGGAGGAATAGAGTTCCAAATAACAGGAAAATATTTTCTTACAGATTTCAAATATATATTTGTCTTAACTGGCCAAAAATGAAAAGAGTCTCGCCCACGAGTATTATTAACCTAATATGCTTTCTCCTATCTCTATCTCTCAGTGTCTTCATACAGCATCCCTATGTTTGGTAGTGATGGATATCTCTCATTTGACAGAGCATTACTTGCAAGGTAAATCAATCTATATGCCTTCTATATGGTCTTTACTGTCTGCTGTAGCTTCGAAAATGCATTCAGGGCAACCAGGGGGGGGGGGGGGGGGTTCACAAAGATCCTAAGTTGGACTTAAACATTATGGAAAGCCGTTAGCATCTATACAAATATTTTGTAAAAGTTTTTTTTGAAGGCATCAAATCTCGATTCAAATCATTCATATTTTCTATTATCAATGAGATGTTCTTGATGTGGAATTTTGAAAAGTCTAAAATACTTCAATTTTCACTTTTGAATATATTTTATTTTAAGGCTACAAATGGCTCTCCATAATTTTTAAGTCCAACTTAGAGTTAAGTTTGACCTAGGATCTTTGTGAAACACCCTCCAGGATTTACATTTTCTTCTTGTTAAAGGATTGTTCAGATATGTTGTTGTAAATTGGCGCCAACAAAAATAAAGGCCACTGCTTTTGTTTTACGTTAGCATGAATGGCAACTGTACACAACAAAGGTCCTATAGGTATTCACTCAGTTCTGTGGTATAAAATACATGATAATATAATGTGAAGTATATTAACGTTAAAATAAAAAAAAAAAACATGTGGTTTACTGCATCTTATCTGGATGGATCTTAATGAAATGCTTCAAATGATTCAAATGATTTTTTATTTCTCATGCAAAACATAATACAATGAATAATTATATTACACAAAATATGCAATGAAACGACAAATATAATAGAAAAAGCACAAGAAAAGAGGAACTAATTAGAAGCAGAGCTTGTCGAAGTGTTAGTTCCTCAGATGCTGTTATACAATGTAACAAGAACGAAGTATGCTTAGAAAATCAATAAATAGAAAATATGTAGCTCAGAAATTATAGATTTTTTGGGCACGGTTTATATTCTGGAAAGTTGTTTGTGGATTATCATTTAACTTTCCCAAGATTTCCTGCAAAATGTCAAGAACTCAATGCTGGAACTTAGTACCGGTACATTAGTATTTTATCATGTTCTTCATTAGATTCTCTGAATGTTTGCACTCATAGTTGCTTACAAAATACACAATATTTTATTTCTTTTTTATTTGTTTTTACTCCAACAACATTTATAGCGTCTTTTCAGGCACGAAGTTCCGCCTCTTGTTTCGTGCCATGGACTCGTCTTCGGACAGCCTTCTCCTCTGGCACGGTCCATCAATCCAGGATGATTTCATAACACTAGGAATCAGAGATGGATTCATCACGCTACTCTACAATCTAGGCAGTGGTACAGCAGAGTTATATGCTGATGAGATAGAGATAGAGAATAACATCTGGTACAATGTGGAAGTTACTAGGTAGGTCTATAAAACCTTTCAGTTTGATATTTCAGTTTTTATATATTTTGATTATTTAGATACTTTTAAATGGTTTATGAAAATATGTTATTATATTATATCTATTCTACTGTAATTATTGAGACACTTTTAAATGATTTATGAAAATAATGTTCATATTATATTTATTCTTGGGAACCTACAAAAACAAGCTATGCTTTCCAGTAGGTTCCTGTTTCATTTCATAATTTTGATCTTACTTTGTCAACTATGTTCTTTATTGTGCAAACAATTTTTATATGAAATGAAATAAAATCAATCAATCAATCGACAAACAAAAAATGTAACATGCATATTAAGTTAAGGTAGATTAGCGAATGCAGTGGTGCAAAAAGACTTGTCCTGAACGAAAAAGGTATAATAGTTGATCCTTACCATCTCCTTTCGAATATTTTGTTTATATAATTTTGAAACGATACATTACCTGATGATTTAAATGTAGTAATAATCGAGCCACTTATGTCTGTATCACAAAGACATTAATGTACAGTTTTATTGTGTGTAGATTTCTATTTATCACTCTTATGTATAATATTTGCATGTTTTTGTTTGTATTTGAAATCCAGCTAATGTTGGTTGCAATTTAAAAAAAGGAAATAGATGGTATGAGCACATATAGCAATTATCTCTTAGTTTTGATGATGAATTGACTTCATGGTGTTGTTTTGTATTTTCAGGAGTGGTACGTCAGCTACATTGATGGTCCAATCTCTGACTCCGAACCGGTCTCAATCAGTGACAGGATCTAGTCCAGGAACACAATCTGGTCTAGCTACCTTCGGATTCCCTATCTATCTAGGTAAGAATGAATGATGATTGTATTCTAATTCTGAGCCTTTTTCCTCTCTTTTCCTCCCCCCCCCATATTGATGACCGTTATCAGAAAGAAGTGTCTCAAAAACTGTAATTATTCGGTTATAATTCTGCCGACGACAACAGTGTGTGTATTCTGTTCACATGTCTTAACACTACAAGAATATTTTTTGTTTTTATTTAAGAAAAGTCATTTGTCTTTTGAGTTATCATCCTCAATCTTAGCTTTTATTTTGATGTTTTAACTAGGCCTTATTACAGTTGTGTCATATACATAATCAGAGAGAGTCTGCCTAATGTACATTTACACGTGTTACGGGTATGATATTCAATGTGCAATGTGTATTCATTTTGGTTATTCCTCATCTGGTTTCAATGGATGCATAGCTCATTTTATACTTACCGGTACCACTTGGAATCTTGTTTGTCTCCCTCTATAGGTGGTTATCCTGCTGACATCACGCAGCTAACCGATGGTTATTTCTCATCTGGTTTCAATGGTTGCATAGCGCAGCTACTGACCGCTCTCAACCCGTCTGGTAATCTTCAAGTGGTCAATCTGGTCAGTCAACGAACAGGAGGAGCTGGAATCCAGAATTGTAACTTATGATTGATCAATGGTCATTTGTAACACCTTTCTTGCCTTATAGTACTTGGAAATCATGAAGATCATAATATGTGTTTGTATAATGTCTTCATGCTCATATTTAAGGGGTTTTACTCAAGAACTGTAGATGTATTAACCATGTGAAGATAAGGGGGTGTTTCACAAAGATCCTAAGTTGAACTTATCTCTAAGTGGGACTTAAACATTATGGAAAGCCGTTAGCGTCTTTGAAAATGTTTTGTAAAAGTTGTTTTAAAAGGCATAATTTTTGCTTTTGAATATTTTTTATTTTAAGGCTATAAATGGCTCTCCATAATATTTAAGTCCAACTTAGAGTTAAGTTGGACTTAGAATCTTTGTGAAACACCCCCAAGGACATGTAGATTGCAAAGGTCCCCCTTGCAGACAATCCTGTGATGATGCATAAACAGAAGTATGAAGGGTAACATATATGTCTTTCCAGCATTCATCTTCCTATAGTGGTGCAGTATTTTTTTAGCGCAACATTCTTATATGACATTTCTTTTGAATTTGATTTCGAGAGCCATTTTTTATTCTGCATGACTTGTTTAAATTCATATTTTAATTTTGGATAAAGTTCTCTATTGATGTTTATCTGAATTCTGTTAAAGGATTTGAAGAAAAAAAGGACTGAAAAAAATTTGTCTTGAAAGCATGATGAGCCAAATTATTTGTATTTCCACTACTTATCAATGAATTATGATAACTAGAGCTAAATGACTTCCAGTATAGTTTACAGGTGAAAAACTGATGCCTCCGGTCTTCATTCAATAGACAAATACCGGTATGTATGAAGTGGAATTTAATCATTGTGAAAATTATTCATATTTGGCTGATTTTACTAAAATTTTGAAACAACTGACAATAATCCACTTTAATTGGAAAAGGTTGATAACTGAAAAGAAAGCAAGCCTATCATAATAATATTGACAACACGTTTTACATTGTTACTCTTTATATAGAACTAAAAAGTTGTTTTTGTTCTGACATCTTTGAGTACACCTTTTACACAGACTAAAACCTTTTTCTTATACAACGCAAACATGCCTTAAACACTTTTTCAGTTGGAGAGTGATTTGATATCTTTAATTTATATGCTCTTTTCATCATGCTGCAAGATTATGTATGAATTATAATGAAATATGCTGTTCTTGTATAGCGCATATCATATTATGGTCCAAGTTCTCAATGCGCTTATAAATGACTTTGGATATTATTACCCTAGTTTTATGAAATCCAAGTTTTGCATTTTATGCTAGACGTTGACTTATTATCTTTCATTTTACACCTTGTATTCATGTCATTTATATTTGCTGTGATGTACCGGGTAATTATTATCTGAAAGTTAACGAACAAGCTATAATATTTGGTGTATTTATGGACATATAGTACTACACAAACAAGATTGTGAAGTTATCACCTTGAGTTCTTTTTTTTACTAATATTGATATTCAGCAGTATTTTAGTTATCATGTTTTCAGATCTTTCATTATATATTCCATTTTTTTAACACATAGTACTTATCATATGTATTTTCATTGTTAAATATTAGCTGCAGATTTAGTGAATTATAGCACTTATTTTCAAATTATGATACTCTGAATTGAGAAATATATACTTCATAGAGACATAATCGTATATTCTTTTATGAGCTGCTGGACTCAACCACGTAATTAAGTCATCAGAGACAATACAACAATCTGTTTGCGTTTTAGTTCACCGTCTCATGAAATAGAATGCTGTAAAATCAGTGTTTGAAACTCTTGTTGAAAAGACATACTTACATGAGGATTACAGTGCATAATATTAACAATTTAAAAAACGATGCTCTAAAGCAAGCGCAAAACAGGACGGGACACTTTTTGTAGACAGAAACCAAATGAACGTTCATAAAGTGTGCCTTTTCCTAAAATTGGATTTGTTAGTTTGAGTGATTATATGGAAACTGCATCAAAATATTCAAATGGAATTGAGTAACCAATTGTCTATTTCACTCATTCATATTAACACATTTTCTGCAAGATTAAAAGTTTATTAAGCACACAATTTTATATCAATTTTTTTCTTCTGAAGAATGTAAGATTAAATTATAAACTATTATACAACGTTGTGAATATGAAGTAAAAAATGATTTGGTATGTCCTATGAAGAATATTAATTTTGATCCTAATGAGTTACATATGTGTATGTCGGCATATATTGCTGTGTAATGATTTGCTAGTTTAGAAATGTCTGCTCTTTATGTTGTACAAAAATAGATCAGAGATGAATGTACCACTCACCGATTAATTTGTTTAGATACAGAAAAGGAATACTACTTAAAAATGACAACTGACATGAAAGGATTGATAAAGAAACCTTTAATATTTGTCATAAGTATGTTCAAACTAAATGAAAATAATCACAATAATAATTTGTTGATTGCCTTTGTCTTTTTACTAAATCATTAATAATGGTTAACTGATTTGTATTCAATGTTTTGTAAAAGAAGTTTATGTTATGATACATGTTGTATAAGTATGATAGATATATTTCCAAAGAATGGAACAAAAACACATTGAGGCTGAAATGAATACTGTAAACAATTCATTTAAAAAGAGCCGTCTTGTAATACTGCAAACACTGCCAACAGCTTTCAGAAGAAATAACTCATTACTGTGTCATGTTAAATGATAAATATGTTTTGATAAAGGAGGTGGTTTTATATACTTGTACTTATTGGAAAATACTTTTTATACGAAATTAACAAGAATATTACTACTTTGCCATAAGATAGTGATACATTCAGAATAGTGTGGTACTGTCTTCTTTACTTTGGCCGTTTTTACTTATTTATATTCTTTCTCACATTTAGTATAAAACCTCATACCATAATCTTTGTCATAATTTCTGATTTAATCCTTTATTTACCATTGAATGTACATTGATGGTACAGTGTATGAATGTAAATGTATTCAATTCCTTTCACTACACTTTATTACTTTGAATATATACTCATATGTAATCCATCCAAGCTGAATTTTTTTTTACCAGCAATCAGATTTTTTAATATATAATATCACCTTGATTAATGTTTGTAAGTGTATTTAATGTTTTTTTATATCAGACTATGAAGTAGTGTGTGTGAATTGTGTGTAGATTTTATTGCAAGGTTTAATAGTGTGTGTTTATTCAGTGTCTTTATCTCAAAATTTATATTGACTGAAATTAGTGCAGGTTAACTATTGCAAGTCAATATGGAAAAAATGTAGCACGTCTCTGTAATGAGTTTTGTATTGAAATGAGCAAGAGAATCATAGTTATGTGCTAATTGTGCTAACTGAATAAAGAACACATTTTATAATCAGGATTTGATTTGTAATGGTTTCCCTTTTCTTGACCTGAGTGTATGTCTTTTGTGTGGAAGTTTTTTTTGGATTATTTGTTAAATACTAATACTAAACTAAAGTAATTCAAAATGATTGAATATAACAGTATAATATATAAACACATTTTCAAACATTAACAAATTATTTTTGAACGAATTAAAGAAAATACTTACAGTGGAGATTAACATTTTACAATTAATAGAATATGAGAACGCAGGAGACCGCCATCATGAGTGCAGTGCTTGGTGTCGATGGTAATCTCAAGGTAGAAAATGCGACACGAGTTAACAAATGTAAAGACATGAAGGTGCAGTGCATTTGCGGTGTGGTCTAAATGTGTTCATGAATTTTCTTGGTGCTTAATGGAATGATAGATAGTCATACTGCAAATATATTGTAGACTGTTAATGTAAGGGATTTGAATATAATGATATTAGATTGCGCTTTATAGTCGCTTTAAAGTAAATTGAGGAGCATATTTTAACTGTTGTAGTTAGATAATTCCATAAGTCAGGGCCATGGTGTCTGATTGATTTATACGTTGATAATCATTTGGGGTTGTTAAATGTTCAGTACCTTATTTTTTCTTATTCTGTTATCCTCTTCTCTCTCATGTATCTTCCTCTTTCTCTCTCCCTCCCAATCCCCTCTCTTTGTTCTCTCTCTCTCTCTCTCTCTCTCTCTCTCTCTCTCTCTCTCCCTATCAATTTGCTCTCTCTCTCTCTCCCTTCCTCTTCTTTCTCTCCCCCTCTCTCTCTCCTTCTCCTTCTCTTTCCCTCTCTGGTATAAATTGTATCATGTTGGCCTGTTAGAGAACTTTTCATGAAAAACCAATGCGAGCTTTTACTCTGGTAGTATTAACGAGGCTATTTTATACATGTATATTTTCGTTTGTTACCTAAACATGTATCGTTTGTCGCTAGGTCGGACATTGTCATGTAAAGTTCGGATATTGACAAGATAAGAACAACATTTGTTCCAAAATTATGTATAAAATGGGAATATAGTATTAAATAACGAAAGCAAAAACAATATAGCATTACTATAAATACATGTATGAGCGGGTAGCGATTTAAAATCTTTAAAATATTGCTTTCTGTTCGTGTGATCGTGTTTTGTTTTGTTTTGTTTTATTCTATGTTTTTTTTTATACTTCAATTATTAAAAAAAAATGTTTTCCTTTCTGCAACCACCTGTGTGTTTGTTTGGAATGATCATGTGACAGCAGGTTCATTACGTGATTGAACTGTATATGGGCAGAGGAAATGAATTACTTCCTGGACGTTTTTTTTATTTTTTATTTTTTTTATTTCCATTTCGATTTCTATCCATATTAGAGCAATTTTGCGAGTTATGATCGGTTGTTCCAATTATCAATAGTCAAAGTCATTTTTGTTTGGGGGTGGAGTTATTCGTGAAATCATATTTCATATCTGTTTTTAACAAAATTGTCACAAGAGATTTTTAACACATTTACATGTCATTTACGATTTAACATTACTATTACCGTTGAATATTATACGTTGTTTGAGCATTTCCTTTTCTTCTTTTTGAGCAAATCTGCATTATATATACTTTGTAATTGTTTTTTTTTTACTTTGTTATCTTTACACAAATTTAGTATGCTGTATAAAACTGTTAAAACAGCAGTTATTTGGTCATGAACATACGCCTTTCCTAGGGAACCTCTGCATGTTATAACTTGCCACGCTTTCCGTTAGTTTGTCGTTATATGTTATCATTTCTGACGTTTCGGGCTGTCTAGCTTGGTCTGTGCCCCCAAACTGTCATTGTTACGCGGGTTATAAAAACAGTTTATCACACATTGTCTACTGATCATGTGGTTTAGTATCCTGGTATTTGACAGGTATAATGAGTTGTTTTATGATGATAAAAACTGGTTTATTTGTTATTCTGAAATGTTTTCTGAAGAGGGATGTTCATCTTGACTATCCCTTGTTCTCATCTGTTATCTCAACCAATCAATGTGGTATGAAATCATTTTGATTTTACAGGAATTTAGAAAGAGATTGTCGCTTACTATTTAAGGGTTAATTAAATCGTATTATCATTAAAAGTCATTAATTGGGTGTATACATAAACAACTAGCAATGGTCTTTTCGTTGGTTTCATTACTTAGGTTAGTTTTACTATATGTGTTTTTATTATTATGTGAGGATGCAATCAGAAGTGTATAGGAAAGGATGTATTAAGATGGAGTAAAAGGTTAAACTCATTTTATATATTGTTTCCACAACTCGATCGTAAGGACTTTCAAGAAAGTAACTTAAAACCCCTCTTAAAGTGTTGGGAGCAAAGAGATTTGATCTTACATAGTATGTCCTCCGAAGAAGAGGAGTTGAGGCCTTTTGGTTGGGAGCCCCCAACATTTGATGGCAAAATGTCACTTAAACTGTATCATAATGTGAAAGAGGATGTCATTCCAGACACATTTCTGCAGGGATTTTCAAAACAAATGTGTTTGAAGTAGAATATTGATGATTGAATACAAAATTAAGGTTTTCTGCGTACAACAGAAAACCACAATAATTATGTATTCTTTTATCAATATTTTGGTTTTGTTTTGTTTTGTTGGGGGGGGGGGGGGAGATCTTTGCAGAAGTGTGTCTGAAATGACATCCTCTTTTACATTATGATACATTTTAAGTGAAATTTTGTCATCAAAATTGTGGAAAAACTTGGGGCACCCAACACTTTAAAGGGGCTTAAAATGGCAACACCATTACCCTGTTACATTGCACTTATAAATCATATTAGGATCATTTCTAATACGTCATTGTCATATCCGCGCAATTCGCTCAACGATGTACTTTAATAATTGCCTTATAATTAGCCTGATTTTTGAAAGTGTTTGTGATCATGCTTTCAGCAGTACTCTTTCTATATGATGCTGTTTGTGGAAGTTTGTCTTTATTTTGTGATCATCTCATCCTTATTAGCGAATACTGATAATAATAATCATAATGATGATTGTAATTCTTTGTTAGACTCATCCATGATGATCAAGCCATTTGAATATTGTACTCATCTTTCACGCAGCCGCAAGCAAAGAAATGAATTGTGTTTGTAATGAGCAATAAAATAGACAGTGATAGGCCTATACAAGGTCAAATGTTGGGCTAAAACCGAGAAAACAATCGTTTTTTGTTTTATACCGGAAGTTGCTAGTCTCATAAGTTGAGGGCTGCGGGCACGTCAAGCTACTTTGCTTAATTATGTAGCCCTCCTGCATCTAATTTCGTATATTATCTGTTTAAAATTATACTTTAAATATTGTATCAAACCATATTATGTTCATGAAAATATATGATGTAAAAAATTTAAAAAAAGATGCAGAAACCAATAAATCAAATCAAATCGAATCGAATCAAATAATGTGTAAATTTGAGCCGAAATGAATCAAGCACAAGTTCTCAAAATCAATGAAGTATCATAATGTTGTTGTTGTTTGTCTACATCACCAGTAAAGTTATTATGGCTTAATTCCTGAATGAATTATGATTCATGTTTCCACTATATTATTGTTGATTATTAGTTTTAGCAACTCACCCCGGGGAAATGAATCAAGCACAAGTTCTCAAAATCAATGAAGTATCATAATGTTGTTGTTGTTTGTCTACATCACCAGTAAAGTTTATTATGGCTTAATTCCTAAATGAATTATGATTCATGGTTCCAGTTTAATATTGTTGATTATTAGGATATTATTTTAGCAACTCACCCCGGGGAAATGTAGGTAAAGGTGCAACTTTGGCCCGGCAGTGTTTGATCGTCAGGATATCTATGACATGCGCACAGTCATGTCATATCCGAGGTAGCCTGCTGGCTTCCCACAACAAACTGACTATCCCCGCCGTTTCCGTGATCCCTGCGCGCTGATTGGTCGGTGAGTTTAGTCACTTTTCTGCTAGTTCTACGGTACTTGGGTGAACCCTTTCTGTACCCGTGTAGTATATAGTCTCAGCCTTAACGCAATTCAATCAACATACTTCTATTTTCTCCAAGGATTTTAACAGGTGTTTCATACTTATTTATTTTATTTCCAAAATCAAACTTCCCGTCTTGATTCTACAACGAAAACAAAATATTTCAGTCAAAATTTCACGGAGTACTATTTCTTCGAAAAAATAGCTTAAATCTTAGACACTGTTTGGAGAGTTCAACATATCTGTACTAATTGCGAAGTAATCAGTTACCGTCGCCATGTTGTGTCGGACTTGGAGCTCAGTTATTTTAGTGTTTATACTATATGTGTGTTTGCTGGATGCGACAGAAAATGAAGGTGATATTAAGAAACGAGGAGCAGGAACAGAACGGACAGGAACGTTGGCTTTAAGGACTGGATCGACGGGACCAACTACCCCAGCTAACCCTACATGTAAAGTATCCTCATTAACACTGGTTGGAGATGATTCTTATTATTATGCTTGCTGTGAAGGAACAACTATTACTGGACCAACGGTTAGTATTATCATCATTTAAATTAATGTCAGAGAGGAGTAAAAGTAAATGTATACAGATGATAACAAGATAAATCTCTGATGATTAATAAAAGGCTGACGCGAATTCACTTAATCGTCAATTTCCGATAAGATTTCTAAATTTGTTGATTGAGTACGCTCATGTCAATTATTATATCATTTGTAAATAGTATGTAAATGGTAAAAAGATCTGTGTGAATCATGGATAGGCCTACAACAGACATCGAATATCAATTATTTCGTTGTACATCCATTGATATCAAAAACCCATGCCTATCTTATAGTTGGTGAAATTTTGTATTGATTCCATATTCATATACGACTTGTAGGTACCATAATCACCACAATCAACCGTGAATAAATGAATATTGAAAACTTCATGAAAAAACCTCGAAAGCAATAAGGATTTGTTTTTATACACACATGCACCAAACAACTTTTGAATTTTGACGTTATTTAATCGTAAAAAAGAATGATGCTTTACTAATTATTATTCTCATGATTGTCTGTTTCAAAATTGTTTATATTATAGGAAGTAGTAAATTGGGACTGTGATCCTGCGCGGAAAACTTATGCGACAATGAACGAGAGCAAACCCTTCTACTGCGGGGGAATCACTGGTGAACTTAACGCTAGAAAACGGTAAGTAAAGCCTCGTTCACAAATGCCATTACGAACTGCTACGAACGCCGTACGAACGATTTTCAGACAATGGAAATTCGGGAAGACAATTGAAAAACAGGGAGATTCGTACGAACCTTTGTGACCGTAGCATAACGCAACCTATATCATACATCAATATGACTTCTTTGTCGATGTGCTTATGTTCATGAAGATCACATTATTGCCTGAAAACGAATATCAGGACTTACGTCTCGGTTTACATTTAAAAGGAAGTTGAACCCTGAAAGCAAAATGCTCTAAAACAAGGAAGACATTTTAGAGAAGCAGATTGTTGAAAGCTTGAACGAAATTGATCAATTGTATCAATATGAATTGGGAAGGGGGGGGGGGGGGCTTGGGCCTATTTCCATACGTGTACTACGAAATAACCTAATGGCATGACATTTCATATTTCAGCTCTCTATATAATGTTCGGGATTGTCTTTTTCCTCCACACTTTTCATGAAAATTTTTCTTGTTTGTTCGTGTGTTTCATTTCTTTGTTGTTAATGTTTTGTTTTTACTGCGAACAAGACTATGTGATTTCTTTATTAGTCATTAATACTGTGTGGTTCGCCATGATGACTGATTTCGGATCGCAGACATCGCGTTTGTTTTGGTATATAAATCAGTTTATCTATCTATAATTTCGTTGTCCTTTCCATATACCACAGTCATGTAGACATATTATTATGAAACGTATCGTGGTAGTCAGAACTTATTGAAGCTGAATATAGAGTCAATATTTCTATCTGCCCACTTGCTTTTCAAGTTAACATATCTACGAAATCCACGCCTCAGTTAAAACCATAACATAACTATCATCACCATGATGACTGTAAAAGGAAATCTATATACACACCTTCGTGACAGGTGCTAATAGGAGTTCACAATGGATAACATACTCAAAAGAGTTGACTTCCTTTTGCTTTGCAGCATTCTTTGATCATCATTGAAAGGACATGACACTAAGTTGTTCAGATCCGATTTTACACCCACTATTTTGCTTTGTTTTTAACCATCAAAATGAGCATCGCTGTCATCACTTTCTGTCTCTTGATAGCATGTAGACAGAGGGGGGGGGGGGGGGGGGGGGGGGGGGGGGATGTTATTCCTTATACAACGAATTGTGATGACATAATTCCAAAACTCTTGCATACGTATATTGTCTATAGTATTGATCAACGAGTATGGAATAAGTTGTTCAGATCCGATTTTACACCCACCCTTTTTTTTTTTTAACCTTCAAAATTAGCACCGTTGTCATCACTTTCTTTCTCTAGATAACATGTAGACGGAGGGGGGGGGGGGGGGATGTTATTCCTTATACAACGAATTGTGATGACGTAATTCCCAAACTCTTGCATAATTATGTATACTGTCTGTTATTGTGGAAAAAGTATGGAATGCCGACTCGAATGGTGCTAATAAGGCCACATTAGTTAAGATGATTCAAATGTGAAGGCGAGACATTCATATTCTATTTTGCGTCAAGTTTCTCCATTATAGTGAGATCATTCTCCATTCAGCTGGTGAAAAGATATTTCTATACAGTTTTTCCTGTTTGTTTTTTTCGTGATCTTTTCCTTTTTTCACGTAGCTCTCTCTCTCTGTCTGTCTCTCTCTGTCTGTCTGTCTCTCTCTCTCTCTCTGTCTCTCTCTCTCTCTCTGTGTCTCTCTCCCCCCCCCCCCCCCCTCTCTCTCTCTCCCCTCTCTCTCTCTCTCTCTCTCCCACATACTATAGCCATTGTTAGTTGTGATAATGCCCGGTAGTGACAGGTCAGATAACTGACCAGCTCCTATACTTCCGTGCTATAAGTGATTGATTCTCGCATCCGAACAAAAACAATTGTTTTTACGATGGATTTCTAAATGGTCAGCCTATAATCATAAGGATCATTTAATTGATTTAAATCCTAGGAAAACTTTCGAACTATACTATACTATTAGTGATCTACAATATCACTTGAAGTTTACAGAACAATCATTCATTATTGATAATTATCAGTTTACATCATTTTTGTTAGTTTTGCAAGTTGTCTCTCCGTCTGGGATTATGCACAATGCTCCATCTCTAGGTGTGATATTATAATTATGTATACAAGTGTATAATTATTTCCTTTGAATTCTAATCTTCAGTAAACTTGAAAACGGCTTTGGGAATTTTGATAATTAATTATGATCAATGGGAATTCACTGTAGCCTCTGTACACGTAAATCGTTAGAAAGTGCACAGAGAAAGGGAGTATGTTGTAGCGATTGATATTAGGTATTAATAGATAAACATATCTAAGGTAATAATATTGACTATGAACTATGGGAACATTCTCCAATTTTGTGTCAAATTGTGAAGTTATCGTCAGTCACTGCCTGAGAGGTTTGGCAAGCAACACACATTATTTGTGAGTCTTTCAGACGGAGTATACATGCATGCTGTTCAGAAAGTGAGTTGGAAATCAGGGGTTATTAAGCATTTCCCGTCTCAACCGATTTGACAAACAACTATTCAGGCCGAATGTCAACTCATGCTGTTTTTCTAGACTTTACCTCACCAATTATGATTGCTTACTAAAATTGCTTACCAAAACGAGAAAAAAAAGAAAAAAAGAAATGAAATGGAAATATCTTTTCCTGTTGGGTTGCGGTATGTTTTTATGGTTTCAGTTTATTTAAATATACATGATTAAAAAGCCTGCCATCAACTGAGAGCTGATTTTAGCAAGGCCATGATATACATTAAAATGTATTACATATTAAAAAAAAAAAATGAAATGTAAAACGCGACTGCACAAGTATAGACATTATATAAAAACATGTAAAAAGGTGATAAGGTGAAAATTTCAACTATAACATACGAAACAAACAGAATATAGGGGAAAATGAAAGATTCCCAAAATACTTTCTGTCAGCGGTCACCGTTTCAGATATAGAGCCGTACTAAAAGTTTTAAAGAAGAAACCACATCTTAAAATGAAGATTATCAATATGGTTTAGTGTCATTAAACACTCTTCAATGGTTAATAAGACAGGAGGTTATTCCTGATGTAGGCCTTGTCAAAAATGTAAATATTGTAAATACGCGTTTTATATCGAAAGGAATATGAAAGCAAGGGGTTCTTTACAAGTACATGGTGCATTAGAATTGATTGGTAATCAATTGAAATTTCAAGTTATTTTTGTTTTAAGTCTGCGTGAAATGTTTTCCGTGATTCGAATCCGAAACGGAGCAACATTAGTTTGTATTGGATGTCTCCTTTAAAAGACAAGGTCAAATATGACTCAGCTTTCCATGGTTTAAGGACTAAGCTTTCACCGTGGTACAACTAATAATTAGGTAGTAAAAACATGTTTGTCATAAACTGCAGCCAATTTGTAAAAGTTGTCAACTACAGCGAACATGTATGCACTCAATTGGGCGAGAAAAAAAAAAATCCATTTTCGGTTTAATAAAATTTGGAGTTGACTAAAAGATTATTATTATTATTATTATTATTATTATTATTATTATTATTATTATTATTATTATTATCAAGATAATCTGCATAATCAAACTAGTTTAATTGTTAACAGGACTGTGAGGTAAGACCATATCCATGGTGTCAAAACAAAAAACAACTGAAATTATCTATTTATAGTCTAATTGGGTTCTGTCATTTCCGTGTTTTGAATGACAGGATGAATTTTTTTCGATAATTACCACATGTTATAATGAAACGAATTATTGTGCTATAATATACAGCTTTTGTTATTGTATTTAATTTCGAGCTTCTTCACACGGTGTATTTCCGGGTAGGCCTAATGAAAACGTTCATTGCTTATATACGAAAATACGATGACATAGGAATTCCATAATTGCCTATAAAATAGTAATACATCAATATCTTATCAGTAATCACCTGTAGCAAAATTATCTTTGCTTAAAGCCCCACTGCACTACTTATAGCTACTTTCGCCCTCTATACAGCAAACATTGTCAAATCGGTGACCATTGGTCCCCCATGATCCCCTTTTCTTATGTTAATTGAGAGCTCATATGATAACCACCTGTCAGTGACCTTTCAGAAAGGTCTAATCCCTCCTGGCCAAACTATGGGATTTAGAGTAACTAAAATTTTGAATAAGTAGGTAATGCACTGTCACAAATGTGATTCTCTTGTGCACGGAGTTCCATCGCGTTCATACTAGACTGTGTACTAGCATGCAGACGTTACTCAATCCATGTAGCAACGGACAGGAAAAGTGTGATTAAAGTGATTACGTGTGTTAGGCCATGCATAGTGAATGAAAGGTCTGTTGATGTGGTTTAACATGAATTATGTCATCATCAGTCGATCGCAAGAACAAACAGAAGATTTGAACATTCTATCGATATTAAACTTGATTAAGACCGGTCCTTTCCTTCCACAGGACTTTTATGAAACTAATAATAAATGAGATTGATTTTCTCTTGTACTCTCTCTCTCTCTTCTCTCTTACTTTTATTTATTTCATCTCTTTCTTTTCTCTGTCTTGTTATTTTTCCATTTCTTTCTCTCTTTCTTCCTTCTTTCTTTCTTTTCAGTTTCATCTACTTCTGAATCATCTCTTTTCTTTCATGTCATCGTTTAATGCTATTCTTGTCTTTCGATGAATACCACAAAAGAAAACGATAGAAAACTATAGCCCAAGCAAGTAAATCCTCTTTCAAAGTCCAATTATTAATCATGTAATTTAACCCTATACAGGTGATTATGGTCACTTCAATTATCTATTACTGTGATGACGAGCCGTTGCGTCACAATGCTAAGTAATATCCGTAGCGATATCATCGGTATTACTATCTCTTCTTTACTTTGAAACCATTTTAAAAGGGAAAAGGAAGTTTACCAACACAAGCCTCCTTAAGATTAATGATACGGATATTGGCACACATTCAAAAATCATGCTTAATAATGAACGCAGACCCTTCATTCTCGTTTCATTTTCATTAGTTTGTTTTCTTGTTGTATTTACTATTTTAATGCTGTTTAGTGCTTGTTACCCTTCTAGTTGCCATTATGTTAACACAATATAGACTGATTTATTTTATGTGCACCAACGGTAGGTGTGCACTATGTTGACGGATCAAGGAGAGTAATTAATGGTCAAGAAAATGGACTGGTTTTAAAGGGATATTCCTATAAAATAAATATGTGGTATTAAATATATTCTTAAAACATCACAGATGAAGTGACTGCATTGATATTCAGATCAAGTTTATTCATACTTTCTTCTCTCTTTTAACATTGGTGTAGAGCCATATCACTGTTCAATGAAAACCTGTTTGCACGGATCATTTTATATGAAACGCAGCCGAAACTTGATCAATCATATTTTCGTTTAATGTTGGAAGAAATACATTTAAATTTTAAAACGATAAGAACATGTTGTTAAAAAACTAGGAGACAGTAACACACCTTTATTCAAGTAACACCAATGATCACTATCTATGCACGCAACCTGAACGACAGCACCTATCCAAATACAGGTGAAAAAATAAAGGTAGCAGTTAAAATAATGATTTTATTAAACATGACCAACATCATCAACGTAATGGTTTACATCTAAATGCTTTATTAAACCCTTATCATCTTTCAATTACCATGAAATTAAGATCATAGCAAAGAGTGACTTTGACTCTGATCTTTGCAGAGCAAATTTGCTAGATTGCATATTTTCAGTTCTTTCAGTATGTTTTCCAAAAAGTAATTTTCAACACATTTGATTAATTGAATACATAGAAATAGTTAGCCTCTGTTTTCAACTCGTATAATTATGAGGAGGCGTTTATCAAATGGAAAGTGGGGGGGGGGGGGGGTAAATTGGAAGTGTTTACCCTTTATCTGTCCTTTGACCCCTCAACCTAACCTATTTTACCTTTCTTTATTGCTATGACAAATGTATATATTTTAAATCAACTGCACACATCCTTCCCAATGGTTATTACAAGGTTAATGTCATGTTATATGTTCCTATGGAAACAGTTGCCATGACGCAGAAATTAAACTTGATATTTTCTATATTACTGGCATGAAGGTATTAGCACTTCCCTTCGTCTTGATTAATAATCATAATTTGTAAAGACAAGTCTTAATTAGATTATTCCTTACGAGTACTGCAACGTTTTGATAAAGTGTAGTTCTTGATTTTGGTTGCAAATTACGTTCTAAAAGTGTTCAATTGAATTAATATGACATCTAGCCAACTTATACAAATTGTTAACAAACAATTGGCAAAAACACAAATTTAAGAAATTCAGATATACATGTACTACGTGTATTACAATTGGTTACGTCGCTTAATTAACTGATTTCCGTTATTCAAAACCAACAAAATATAAAGCTAGCCGGCAACAACGAACTAAACAATCACAAATAAAGTAGATTTAGCAGGCTCGATATATAGTTTGTATTCATAATAGGTTAATGGTATCCAGCTACAATCCAACGAATTATAATTCTTTGTCATGGTATATTAATAACATGATTGCTTAAGATATTACATTCCAATGTTGGCCAAAGATCATAAAACCAAGACACTGTAATAATATGTTTATAAGCACACCCTGCGACGTTTGTAGATAAATCGTAAACAAAATAATCTTAATTACTCTATTGGATCAACACTCGTAAATCCATAATAAATGTTAAAAAAATGAAAGTTTGAAATGATAAAGGCCGCTCTGTTTTATTCCACGTATTGAAGGATGACAGGTAAGCAAACATATACCAAATAAACGTTGTAGATTTATGCAAGGTAATAATACAATATTAGAACACTTAATCAGACAAATCTGAGAAATTGATCACAAAATATTTGAGGGAAATCAGATAACTAATATAAACAAAGTTATGCACGGTTTAATGATGTGAATATCACTATCTAATGGAGACAAATTGGCAACTATGTCATGAGGCTCTGATGTCATAGGTGCCCTTTTCACCGATAACGGTGTATAATTTTTAGTATCCTATTTTGTTTACCCTACGAGCCCGATTTTAGTTGAGTCTTTACCCAATGTAAATTGAGGACAAAATGGTATTTATGTATCCACCTATAGTCCTATAGCTCATAGCTTTTAATTACAATTAAACAAAATTTTCAAAAAAAATATCCCTTTTTTTAAATTTGAGAATATGTGAGAAATTATTCATGTTACATCTGTATATATTAGTGTAAGCAAAATCGTTTTGACAGTGAAAGCAAAAAAAACTTAATTAATCGTTCGGCCTATAACTAGAGGGGATCAAGTAAAACAGTTTGATATACTTGTACTCATACTTCAACGGGGCTGCCCAAAATTAAGGGGGTAGAAATGCCGTTCCAGTTTCCAGTGAGCTAACTGCCTACCTCATTCACAGCCTCATATAGAATCAGCTTGTCTGTAACCATGGTTACTATAAATGTCAAACCTCCCCCTTAGTATGAGCCAGCGCAAGAGCAGGAAAGGGTGTTTCCACCTGATATCTCAATTCAATTACTTCTTCTCTTCTATGTTAACACACTTCATCCCGTTCACATACATTCATCATACACCATTAAAGGGTGTGCCTCATCATTGTTTGACAATTTTTCAATAACATCGGACCGTTTACTTTCATTCATCAGACACCATTAAATGGTGAAGACTAATATTCAACGTTTATTGACAATATTTTCATAACATATCGGACCGTTTTGACGGTAATATAACCAAGCAGAAATAATCTTATTGAGAACATTAATTTTAATTGCGTCTATTTGATTACGCCAACAGACATAAACGCAAGGTATTTCGAAAATATACTAGATAAAATTCTATTTGACAAACTGAGTGCCGATTTTTAAGTTTAGCTTTGAACTTCCAACATGTTTCTAATAGTTATAGAATAGATTCACGTAGCTAACAATTCAGCTAGAAAAAAGAAGAAACTTATTTGATTAACCTCAGGGTTTTTATGATTTGTACTATAAATTTGGAATATAATGACCCAGACAGTGCAGACCAAGTATAGCTGAATGTCTTACTCGTACCAAAGTCTCCCTGTCTACATAAATCTATTTGAATTTATGCATTGCGCGAACGAATTTTATAGGTCTAAATTGGAGGTAAATAGCAAATTATTGTTGACATTTCCAATGCCGTGAAGCGAGATAATTCTGTTTTGTCTGCATATATTCACTAGCTTATGTTTTAATAACGATATTTGGTTTCTCAGTTCGAATAATGTATATAGACGTAAGTACATTATTTTATGTTAATGTACATAATTACACATAAGGCGGTGTCACACAGAGGCCAAAAATCCGGATTTTAGTTATCCAGATTTTAGTTATCCTCTTAATTGCTGTCTGTCATCAATTATCCCATTAAAAATCCTCTAACGAAGCAAGAAAATTATCCTTTGAAAGAATTTTTCTGTGTGACACCGCCTAAAGAGGCCTGTTTCGCTCTTGACCCAATTTATACATTGGTGACTTGTCAAAATGTTAGTACAAGGCACAACTTTCAAGTTTAGACATGTTCGCATACCACTTCCCAAAAATCATTTTACTTTGTAGAGCTGAAGATAAGAAATATTTTTTCCTGGACAAGTCCAACCTTCCGACAAACCATGATAACCTCAACGGGAAATAGTTGACGGAAGTACTAACTCTAGCGATGACACATAGCTGACTGATTGCTTCCGCGCATGCGTGTGTCCATGGGAAATGACAGATGTACAACATGATGTAAGCACATCTTGACTGAACGACCCTTTCACAATGGTACAATCTGATAGTTGGGTAGAAATTGCATTATTTTCCCGTTCCATTACCAAGTCATTGTAGTATTCCATTTACCTAAAAACTGTCAGCTCGTCTCCTTCATTAGCTGTTGTTGAGAAGGCTCTAAAACTCTCTTAGTCAATGATTATCGTTAACTTTGCTACTGGTATGATATTTTGTTTGAACTCTGTAAAGCGCTTTGAAACATCGTGTAAGAGTGCAACATAAATGAATTTGTTAGTGTAGATTTGAATGAGAAAAATAAATACACTGAAGTTCAGGTGCAGAAAGATGCCCTAAAGAATTTCCCATTGAACAAACGTGTACCCTGTATCTGATTTGCTTGAAAATAATGTTGATCTTCATCATTCAATCATTGGTCAATTCGTGAAAAGAATGGAAGCAACTTTATAGGTGTTTGGCGGTGGTGGTGGTTTAAGTGGGGGGGGGGGGGGCTTGATTGGGCGTTAATATTCAAGAGAACATACACTTAAGGGAAAATCCCATAGTTTATGGACCGCGGCCAAACAGTACTGAAGAAAAAACTGTACAATCATAATTCTGCCTGGTCTCATCGTAGGTCCATGGTCTCATGCCCACGATCTGACCTTATAAGTAACACGTTTTGCTGCACCTTCAACATAGAAAGGAAAAGCCTGGACTAAATTGATTGTACTCCGTCAGCTTCCCAGGTACACGGTGTTTTGACAACTGATCAATAAATGGGTTTAGTACATGGTCAACGGATGTAACTATCTTGTCAAACTTTGACAGATATCCGTAAAGTCTTTCACTTTCAAGAGATTAACGATGGATAAAGGGAAACATTAGCACAAGGGTTTTTTGGTTCAACTTGTTATGTTTTTTGTTGTAGGCCTACTTGTTTAAAAGGGGGCGTGTATATCATTTGGAGGCTGACTTGTATTGTCTTTCCATAATCAAACCATGTAATATACATCACTTTAAGTACATTCTTGGGTCAGTTATCCCTCAGTTCAGATATAATTTTCAGGGATGTCTGACATCTTTGCGAGAATGTGATACTTTGGAGAGATTTCACTTCGTGTTCTGGGCCAGACACATGCCATCTATCGTCACATTGAAGTAAGACATGAGATGCCTGC
The DNA here is from genome assembly GCA_035222895.1 of Strongylocentrotus droebachiensis. Classification (NCBI taxonomy): domain Eukaryota; kingdom Metazoa; phylum Echinodermata; class Echinoidea; order Camarodonta; family Strongylocentrotidae; genus Strongylocentrotus; species Strongylocentrotus droebachiensis. Next base: position 259,434 of record JAVYIG010000273.1, on the reverse strand, counting down.
ATTGAAATGTGAATGATTCTTTTATGTTATTTCGTATCTCGCATTAAGAGTTAATTGTACATACTTCATTACCAAGATTAAGGAAAACTTCTTCAGCAGTGTTATGCTCTCTCTTTCCTATCCGGCCTCCCTCTTTCTTTTTCTACCATTGCTATATCTTTTTCATTATCCATCTTCTCGATGAATAGTGTTGAGATTAATGTTGTAGACCTGTTGTTTATAATAAATACTAATATTGGATATTTATTAAGCGCACATAATATCCACCATGCATGGTGCTCAAGGCGCTCCAACTATTACCCCGGCTCTGCTAGGCAGCCGATTTCGGCGCTCACAGCATTCAAGGAATTCCTTCCTATCATTTTAATATTTCAATATTCATGGCAATCTCCATTGTGTATTGTTTTCTCATGAAATTTCATTTACTATTTTATAATTTTAGATGTGACGAACGATGGAAGTGGCTGACATCTGAGGCATGTTTCAAGTGGACGGAATGTTTCCTTGGAGTATGTCCTTTTGAAGCAGAGAAAAGAGGGTAAGATTTCGTTCATCACTCTCTCCTTCCTCTTTCCGTCTCTATTTCATCTCTTTCAGTACCTCCCTCCTTCTTCTACTTCTACTTCTATGGTAATACTCATCAACGCCTGTTCAGCATCTAGATGAGGGTAAAGCATAGAGTTGTTATATACAGCTGTATTCGGTACAGTTCCTGAAAAGGGAACTAAATTGTTTCAAGAGCCACCTTGAACTGCTCCAAAGAAGGCAGTTCGATCGACGATGATCTGAGGTAGCTCGTCTCAGTCCTTAAATGTCTTTTTCATTTTTTAAAATTTGTTATCTATCTCCTCTTCTATCTCCCTCTATGTACTCTCTGTCATTACCCCTTCCTTTCCCTTTCTTGTTTTTGTTCTATCATTATAATATCAAACGATTCAATAAGTTGTTGTTTATAGTTTTCCTATAACCAAATAGTATCACAATCCTTTATACTTATGATTGAAATTGTCAGAGAATGCATATAAATCAACGTTGGTTATTGATCAAAAGGAAGCTTTTAGTGAGATTGAAGGTTTCCTCTAGATTTCCTATATCTTTATATAATGTATCTCTTTGATAAATTCCGATATACACCCTGGAACAGGCTCTCTCTTCAACTGAAAACATCAACAGTGAAACAGTTCAGAGAGATTTTGAAGGCATATCTATTCTGAAACTATATACATTAATAGAACTCACACTGTCACTGCTTAGAAATTATTATACTATGTCCCTTTTGCAGCCAACATCAAATTTTGTAGAACTTTGCAGGAATTATGAATATGTCATGTACGTCCTATTTGTGAAATTTAAACATTAGCAGTGTCCTAGTATTCAAATTATGCAAGGGAACCTGTTTACTTTATAGCCTTCAATGTCAGACACTATTGAGTGACTGACTGGCTTCATTTTTCTTAGGTGATAACATACATAAAATGAACTGTAAAGGTTTCATGATCATTTGTCTACATCAATAACTCACTTCTTGTAATGGCCAAAATTAAACTGATTGAATCTTTGTGCAGCACAAAACGTAGCACAAAACGTACGACCATTCGGTAAAAGGGTCTGAATGAATTTAGTTCTATCATTTTGGGGGCCTGCAAATGGGACATATAGTACCATTAACACATGCATAATTATGTATAAATGACATCTCAAAGCGCTAATTTACTTTTATTATCATCATTATCTCTCCAGATCCTCAGTAGATGCCTCATTCTGTGGTGATGGTCAGTGTGATGATGCTACGGAAACACCCGAAGATTGCCCGGCTGATTGCTGCGGCATGATCAATGATAACTGCTTAGCTACTAATAATACCTGTCCAGATCCATGCTGTTCGACACCGTCGTGTTGTAAGGCGTCGTTTGGTGCTCTCGACACCTCCCAGGTGTGGCTTATTATCATCGTCAGTGTCGTTGGTTCTATCCTTCTTATCAACTTTGTCTGTTGCTGCTGTTGCTTCTGTTGCTTCAGGAAATGTTGCGGCAACAAGAACAATGGCAGCAACGCCGTGGTATGATCGCCCACACGTCAACGTTGGTATGTGCACGGCGAATGTAGTGTTAATTTAAGAAATTGAATGTATTCGTCATTAAGCCCATTGCACTTTATAAGATCAAAATTACCATGTAGTGAATAAGTATTAAGGAAAGTGTGTCTAGTCAATTTAAGGATTAAATTGTGCATATCATCCAAGTCGATGTTTCTACTCTTCATATCATGTATTTAAACTAGAAATAGCAGTGGAGTGCACATTTACAACAACATAATAGAGAGAGGACAACTACGAATCAGGACGATGTTATACGATTGTCCACGATTGTCCCTGTCGCCATATCGGTTTGATAAGACACTATCCACACACATTTTATAATGTGCAATCTTAATTTTTTGAAATAATTGTCCTAATAAATGCGATTTAAATTGTCCATATTTTATTTAAATAACGTTATCATAGATTTCTTAAGATTTACCATCGTATCATATCACTAACCAAACTACTTTTCAACAGAGTGTTCTACATTGCCCCCAAAGAAAACATAAGTTTGTCTATTCAGTTTTAAAGAATGTTGTCCTTCTTCTTTGCCAACAATACAATATCCTGTTAAATAGTATGATGAACTCATTGTATACTGAACCCATTGTATTGACCTACCAATGCTCCATATAATTTCTTAATCGGTAATCATAAGTTTCTTAAAAAAAGGTTTTGTTCCATACTATGCACTTTAAAACGTCTCTGTTTACTTATGATTATGTTTTCTTTATTTTATACCAAATAATCTTGGTATAACCTCTGGAACAATAGTGTTTTTGAATACAATAGTAGCGTGGGAATCATCTCATATTTGGTATCGGAAGCTCGAAGCGCTGTGTTGAGCTCCTCAGTTCCTTCCGTCATATATCCGCACAATTATCTAATCTTAAAGCTCTGAACTCAAATTTAATGTACCCTGTGACCTTTCGAACTGTAAGATATTTCTCTCATGGTATATCCAGCTATGCAGGTTAATAAAAAGATGATGTGCAATGAATATATGTTTGTTAGTATACCTCAAATTGTGTACTGCCAACACATATAGTATTATGTATCTCATTTAGTTGAAGATACTACACATTAGGAGCTAAAGGTTCAAAATAATGTATGCCCTATACACAGGGGCAGCCACTCTTGAGGGTGCAACTTTGAACTTTTAGTAGTTCAATTCACACGCGCGGCACCCTAATAGGTATGGTACCATATCGGAAGCCTGACTAACAGGGAGCAAATTGAGCTTCAGTGGTGCAAATGTGCAATGGTGCAATATGTAAAAAAAAAAAAAAAAAAAAAATATATATATATATATATATATATATATAATTTTCTTACCTCTAGTGATGCTGCTATTAGAGCGGTTACGGGGACAAATTAATTCTTAATTTTAGAGTAAGTACAGATAAGCAGGCTGACTCATTTTCGAATCACATTTTGTTCTGACTTTCAAATATTGGAAGATTAAATTGATATGGTGTTAATAGGTCTTTCTTGTATATTATGATAATAAAGCAGCTATGAAAGCAATAGAGTAGTCAATCGGGTAAGTTGTATTGCTTTCATTCACCTGTTAATCTTAGTTTTGTCATGTTTCTTAGTAACATAGAATACTTTATGTGTGTACCTTGTTTTTGTTCTTTAAATGCAGTATCGTTTAAATTGTTTATTTACTTTGTGTTGTATATATTGTATTGCATATTAGTATGATGTAATTTTAAGTCTGAATGACTTTCTGCCAGCTACCACGTCACTGCCATGATCGTGAATATATCGATAAAACTGCCGATTAGGCAGCGATATTGAAATGATGTAGAAATATTGAATTTGTATCCATAATCATTGTTACATAACATTTATGTAAATAGTAAATGGATTATCATCAAGAAACTGCAAACATTGTGAGAGTCGCATGCTTTGATTAAACTGAACGGGGCCGATCCATAGATTAAATTCCTGGAACAATAAACAAAGAATAGAAATAATAATTGATACCAAAAATAACTAGAGCTTGATTCCAAAAGTACCTAAATCCATATTTTTTTTTTATCAAAGTCGAGTTTTTTGTCTTAAAATAATGATTTCCTACATGGGAACAAAATGCACTGTATCACATATTAAAATTTTACCAGGAAGTATGACAATTTTTATGTACAATATCATGTTTCATTCCAAAAGGAGCTAAATCCAAATCGGTTTCATTCCAAAAGGAGCTAAATTCACTTTGGGTACTTCTGAGTAAATCGCCTCTCTTATTTTGCCACTTTCCCTTTAACCATGTACCTTCGTGCTGTTAAATGTGTTAAAGGTGTCACCCTGGACCAATAATATATGATAAGAACAAAAATCTATCAGTTATTTTTGATTTTTACTAAATTTTTAGATTTTGTGGATTAGCTCCTTTTGGAATGAAACGGATTCAGCTCCTTTTGGAATGAAACGGATTCAGCTCCTTTTGGAATGAAACGGATTCAGCTCCTGTTGGAATGAAACGGATTCAGCTCCTTTTGGAATGAAACGGATTCAGCTCCTTTTGGAATGAAACGGATTCAGCTCCTTTTGGAATGAAACGGATTCAGCTCCTTTTGGAATGAAACGGATTCAGCTCCTTTTGGAATGAAACGGATTCAGCTCCTTTTGGAATGAAACTGTTTACTTTCTTTTTAAAAGGTTTTTTTTTAGTTGTGATTTCACTATTATTATTTAAAAGGAAAGGTTTGCTACTAAATTTTAATAAATTTCAGTGACTTTAATGAGAAAATATTCTAAAATTTAACCAGGAAGTATGAACATTTTTAGGTACAATATCCTGTTTCATTCCAAAAGGAGCTAAATCCACGAGAAAAAATCTAAATATTTAGTAAAAAATCAGAAATAACTGGTAGATTTTTTTCTAATCATATAATATTGGTCGAGGGTGACACCTTTAACATATATAACAAAATAAAGGTACATGGCTAAACGAAAAGTGTAGAAACAATAAAAGGTGATTTACTCAGAAGTACCCAAAGTGGATTTAGCTCCTTTTGGAATGAAACTCTTAATAAGGAACGAGAAACCTTGAAGAAGGTCTCATATCCAAGAAGGGGCATCAAGGGGTCTAAACATCAATAATGATAACCCTTACAAGTCATGGAGGAAATGCGGTAAGATTTAAAAGCGTATGAGCCCACTGTTAGTAAAACAAAAACTACACCCCAAAAATCATCAAGATAATAAACCATTTAAAAAAAAAAAAAAAAAAAAAAATAATTCTTAATTTTTAAGTCGGGATGCTCTTGTTCCGTGGACTCTTTCGCTTCTGTGGCGGGCCTTGCATTCCTAGTCTATCGAAAATAATGATCGCGTATGATTAAAACCAACGTCATTTCACTAACTTGCACAGCCATATGTTTACCATCCATTCAAAGTTAAAGAAAACGGCATTCGCTCATCATACTTCCATGCGGATCTCTTTCTTGTCTTCTGTATTTTTAAACCGTAATTCCCGAGCTTTCGTTATTAAGAGCAGAAACAATGTTTAACTATTCATAGCATTTCAACCAATGTTTGCAGTTTCGAATGAAATAGATACCTATAGCTAATATAGTGGTCCATATAATCGATGATACTCATTATCGTTGTTATTGCTATCATTATTATAACTATTATTGTTGATATTGATGTATTATATGCCAAGCTAACACGACACTGCCAAATAGTTCGTGAAGATATCGGAGATTGCCGTTGAGGTACCGATATCTAAATATCTATGCAATTTGTAAATACGTACATAGTTTATCTGTATAGAAAAGCAATATAGTAGTAAATTTATAGAAATTATCAATATTTTCGTTATATCTCTTTGTTGAAGAGCTAATGTATCTGTAAATAGTATCTTAAAATTATTGTTATAATCATTACGAAATTAACAAAGCCAAGAACATAAATGAATTCTGACCACAGGTCAGTGAAATACAAGTTTCCTCATCACATAAGCTCAGATCCTATCGGAACAGAAAGACGTGTCCAGCTCGTTCTAATGTTGTAATATCATGTTCATCTAACCTTAATTATTCCTGGTAAGATTTTGTTTGTCCACACACAACATTTTCCGTGATTAGGCGTGATTAGCTATACCGTTTCGCGATAGTCCCCCTGTCCACACACAACATTTTCCGTGATTAGGCGTGATTAGTTATACCGTTTCGCGATAGTTTTACGATGTGTGTGGACGCTCACTAACGATACATCGTATAACGAAACGCAGGTTTGGGCATCTTTTCGAACTGAAACTCTATAAAGAATCACGCCTAATCACGGAAAATGTTGTGTGTGGACAGGGGGAGTGTAACTAGTGTAACTAACTGGGCGGGGCTTAACGTGACCTCGAGCCCACTGGAAATAAGCTCTCGAGCTTTCGTGGGTTATCCTGTTCAAGCTGACTTATTTTTGATCTGTTATTATTGTATATTGTTGTATGTTGGAAGCTTGTCGAATAAAAATCAATCAATCAATCGAGCGAAAGGAGACCAGACCTCTTATACGACGTATCGTTAGTGAGCGTCCACACACACAATTTCACCGTAAAACTATCGCAAAACGGTATCACTATCGCGAAACGGTACAACTAATCACGCCTAATCACGGAAAATGTTGTGTGTGGACAGGGGGACTGTAGATTTGATTTGATAAACATCGCTCCCTACATTTAACAAGTCTCGTTTCACTGATCTGTTTTTAATTTCTTGATAAAAATATCCCATCCCCCGTGAATCAGTATCCACTACGATTGAGCTCCGTCTTAATCTCTTCTACAGTCTATACACTAAGTTTTTCAATGACAGTTTAAAGGTATAGATCAAATTATTCAGATATCATATTTCCGTATCTTTAAAACTCCATCGTTCACTTTAAAGAGAGCATTTTCAAATTATTAATAAAGATATGACAAGTTTTTGTACAAAGAAAAATACATATTGAATATATGTATTTTCTTCATATATGTATTATTTTTGTATACATTTTGTATATGCTTGCATGATCAATAAGTTGCAATGAATTGTTATGATGAGCCTTAGATCATGAAATATTTACAGGCTGTGACAACAAGTCATAGTATCAATATATTTGTATGCAATTTTAAGAAATCATTACACAAACAAAAATTACCCAACTTTGGTGGCTTCTAATTAAAAAGTTAAAACCTGTGTAACCTTAAAATCGTATTCTAATGAAAAGAAGAATTAATACCCTGTCTAATGATAGCAATGAATGTAGGTCAAAAAACATTATGTGTGTTATCACATTCCAGAACAATCGCTCCTTTATTTACATGACTTTTAGGCAGTTGAAGAAAAAAGGGTTAACATCAACTCAAACTAAAAAAAATCCTGATTACAAGCAAAATTTATGATATTCTCTTCGTTATGATGATTACAATCTTGCCTTCATTCGCATTTCTTCTCATTAAGTGTTACCCAAAATGGATAAAGTTTATCAGGGATGTTACCTTTTAAAAAATGAAAGTACGTTGTCATTTTCTTTGATATTTATCATTATAACAATTCTTTCTTGCATGTGGGTTTGGTAACATTTGAGTTTTGATCGCTATTCGAGATAAACACCTTATATGCTCCTTATGCGTGTGAAATGGCGCAGTGGACAAGTGAGCAGAGAGGACTTAAATATCATGAGACAAGAAGTTAGTAAGCTGTTTGAAATAAGTAAAGGTCATCTTGTCGATTGAAACAAGGTTGTGTGAAAGAATTGCATCGTTTGAAACAAAATAGCACCGAGAGCCTATGGCACAATTTAACTTTTAACAGGATTTAAGGTCCCTAAAGCCCAAACTTGGAACAAGGCGATTTTTGACAACACTTTTTAAAGACCCTAAAGCTCAGTCACCAATGGCAGAAATATTATGAATAGGGTATCATTGGACAGAAAATAAGTTATTCTTTGTCATGAAAGCAATTTCGAAGTCATTTTGGTTATGACTTTTCAATTAGGAGCTACCTAAGTTTGATAACTTTGCTATTGATACGCCCTGTATAGCTAGATTGTGAATAAAGTATAAGATTATAAAAAAAATGATATCTGTGCACAGTAATTGTATATATTTACGAGAATATTGATATAAAGATCAGGTAGAGCGTGGAGGGTTCTTTAAAGAATAAGATTAAAATGGAGACAAAAGAGAGAGAGAGAGCGTATGTGAGATGGGATAGTTAATAAATTACAGGGAGAAGAAAGAGAAACAGAGGGGGAGATACCTTGTAAGGGAGGGGGGGAGAAAGAAAGAAAGAGAAAATAGAAAGATGAGACAGAGGGAGAGATACCTTGTAAGTGAGAGGGGGGGGGGGGAAGAGAGAAAGAGAAAATAGAAAGATGAGACAGAGGGAGAGATATCTTGTAAGGGAGAGGGAGGGGGGAGAAAGAGAAAAAGAGAAAATAGAAAGATGAGACAGAGGGAGAGATACCTTGTAAGGGAGGGGGAGAGAGAAAGAGAAAATAGAAAGATGAGACAGAGGAAGAGATACCTTGTAAGGGAAGGGAGGGGGGGGGGAAGAGAGAAAGAGAAAATAGAAAGATGAGACAGAGGGAGAGATATCTTGTAAGGGAGAGGGAGGGGGGAGAAAGAGAAAAAGAGAAAATAGAAAGATGAGACAGAGGGAGAGATATCTTGTAAGGGAGAGGGAGGGGGGAGAAAGAGAAAAAGAGAAAATAGAAAGATGAGACAGAGGGAGAGATACCTTGTAAGGGAGGGGGAGAGAGAAAGAGAAAATAGAAAGATGAGACAGAGGAAGAGATACCTTGTAAGGGAAGGGAGGGGGGGAAGAGAGAAAGAGAAAATAGAAAGATGAGACAGAGGGAGAGATACCTTGTAAGGTAGGGGGGGGGAGAAAGAGAAAATAGAAAGATGAGACAGAGGGAGCGATACCTTGTAAGGGAGGGAGGGGAGAGAAAGAGAGAAAGAGAAAATAGAAAGATGAGACAGAGAGACAGGAGACGGACGGATATGATGGATAGCTTCCCGGAGGAAAGGGGAAAGGGTGACGAGGGGAAGAGAGAGGGAGTGGACAAAGTTAGAGAAAATAAACGGGGGCGAGGGGGAGACAGACAGACAGATGTATTTTACTAAAGGCGTCATTGGAGGGACTTTTTGAGTGTAGACATTAGGGTTAGGGTTAGGATTTGTATGATGTCCACTTAATGTACCATGTAGGGTTATATATATGTATACAGAGAGAGAGAGCGAGAGAGGGAGAGAGAGAGAGAGAGAGAGAGAGAGAAACAGACAGAGAGACAAACAGAGATGGGTGGGTAGGTAAGATTTTAAAAGATTAGGAAAATGAGAATGATAATTCAAACAGGCGCAAAAGAGAATGGTGATGTGATTTAGACGCTGCTGCTTATGATGATGGCGACTATGATGATGGCGATGGCGAAGATGATGATCATGATGACTTTAATGATGATGATTCTGGCGATAAAGATGATTTTAATGGTGTTGTTGTAGATGGAAAAAAGGGGTTCTTGATGTACATTTTCCTACATACAAAGCTTAAACAGAGATAGAGACCATTAGATTCACAATTTTACAAATTCAACAAATGAACAGGATGTAATATTAGTTATTGAGAAAGACATGTTTTTATTATCTTCATTTTATAAAATCTATTTTGAGTAAGACATGAGATCGTCCAAACATGACAGGACCGTTTTCTGCAGGTATGACCTTACCAACGTACTACATGTAGGTATACAATAAGGGACACTTCTGATGATGACTTCAAAGTTAAAACATACAGTCAAACCTATCTTTAGTGGCCACCTCTCTATAAAGGCCACCCTTCTATAGTGACTGTGTATTTTGTCTCCCTCGAAAATGCATCGTAGAACCTGCCTTGAAAGGCCTCCTGTCTACAGTGGCCACTTTCTCCGTTTCCCTCGGGGGGGGGGGGGGGGGCCTCCATAGACAGATTTGACTGTGTAGTACCAAACTAAAATGTGATTGTTGTAAAACTGAAGAAAGGGACGATCTATTTGTATTACATGTTATGAAATTTATGGAAATTATGTATGTACTTGTTAAATCACATTATGAATTTTACTCTGATTTTCAAAATCTGATTTTCATTCTGTGAAAAATCAACTTCATTGAATCTGGGAGTATCAGAAATTAGGCATGAACTATTCCATTGCATCTTTTTTGTTTCCCTATGTCACAATCAACCCATAATGTTGTTGCTTTAAAGGTGAAGTCCACCCGGACATTAAGTTGGTTTTAATAGAAGCTGAAAATTAAGAGGAACAACAGGTCATTGAAGGTTTGAGCAAAAATCCCTTTTTGAAGTTGCGATTGATCAAAAAAATATAAATATCAGAAATGTCTATTTTCCCTAAAGAACATTTTCATTCATATATGCCCTCAAAATATAATTACAGCAAATATGTTTCTATACAACCCCTGTACTAAGCAAATCCATTCCGTCATCAATAACTAAGATAAACCACAGTGTTGCCAATTTGTGTTTCACCGATGACAACTTCAAATGATAATTTCTTATTTCTTATCAGATTTTGCTTAAACTTTCACTGACCCGTTCCTCTCATTTTTCTGCTTCTATCAACACTAACTTAGTATCAGGGTGGAATTCCCATTCAATAGGGGATTTTGGAACAGCAGGTAGCCAGGTATAATGTACAATATTGTTGTGTTCTAATTCATTCCTTATACACCAGTTAATTAATGCGATATAAAACCTACATCAAAATAAAGTACAACTTGATCCAAATATTATCGATCAAAACCATAATATTATACAGCTGTAAAGCACTGAAACCTCAGTCACACCGACAAACCGACTCCACCCGACTCTAAAACGACCCGTTCTTTGCCACTGACAGTAATGCACTATTTGTTTGGTCTGTAGTCGGTTCGGTTCCGGTCTTCTCAGTGTGACTTGGGTATTAGAGACATCATCAATGTATTAAGTGCTATCCAAACCCAGAATATCATTAGTATTATCATGTATTTCTAATCAGTTTATAAAATAAGGGTAGCCTTGTCTATCCGTGTTGTACAGTCAAACCTGTCTATAGCGACCGCCCAAGGGATGTTGCAATGAGAATCCATTTTCAAGGGGGGAAAAATGTGGTCTTTGCAGACGGGTGATCCTTGTAGAGAGGTGGTCACTAAAGCAGGTTTGACTGTATATGGAAACTGCTAACATGAAATGAAAACATTCATGTAGCAGGGACAAAGAAATATCTACATCCAGACAAGAAACAGCATATATTACAGCAGATAGTGGAATGGACTCATGTAAGTTACATGTACATAGTGCCATTAATATACAGCATATATTACTGTAGATAGTGGAATGGATTCATTTTAGTTACAGGTACACAGTCACATCAATATACAGCTATTTGCTCTAAATAATAGAAGGCAAATGTGTTTCAAGGACAAATTCTATTCATTCATTTGATATCAAAACCTTGTAGACCACTTATTACTTGAATAATCAGATTTCATTTGATGCTCCAACCCATCTCAACAATTTGTTCCTATTTTCACGAAGTGACGGTAGTGAGGAAAATCCGCACGCAAATTGTATGCGATTTTCATTCACTACCGTCACTTCGTGAAAATAGGGACGAATTGAGTGAATGACTGCAATTGTGATTATTTCAATACCATTAATAGTAACCAATATTATTACAATAAACAAGCCCAATTCTCTGTCATTCTAATTCACAAATGTTTTTATGAAGTTACGAAGGCAGCATATATATACAGACATTATTGCTAATCAGAATTAAATTGTATAAATTGTTGCATAATTGCAAACTTCACGACATTGGACCAGGCTTACTGTGTACAGCAGACTTGAAATACAGAGGTTTTTAGCCTCCTTACTGTGATAATCATTTAGTAAATGACACACACAAAAAAAGTAATTACTGATTATATGAAATTCAATGGAGGCATACGTATGGTAACAAAAAAACCATAACAATTGAAAAAGGAAAAACACACACCAAATTACCTGAAACATGTCAATTGATTACATTTTTAATATCAAAACTAACATTCAGTATCTGAAAAAAGTGAGTACCATAAACCCTTTTCAAAGATGTGAAATATTCCCATTTAACTTCTGTTGTGTGCTACACTGCGCCCATAGAATAAACATATTTGACGCATTTTTGCCAACTCTATCATTGTTTCTCGGCTTTTATTTGTATACAACTTGTTAAACATTAAATTAAGATATTGAAATGTTTATCAGGGGTGTACCTACTTTTGTTGGATACTGATGTACCCCTATGTTACAAAGTCACACACAAACTGAAGTATCATTAAGGGTAATTATATATTAAGCAATTTATGCAATTGTTTTTTATACCGGTAAGCATGTGCTTTACAAATAACCATCATCATATAACCATATATAATAAATACAAATAAATATTCTGTTTTTGCACGACCGAAGGGTTTGAAAATCATTACCCTAGCTTTAGCTCCAGCAGCCGTTATCAGCGCACAGTGCATTTCAAGGAATAATCCTACCAGCTACTTATTTACCTCACCTGGGTTGAGTGTGGCAAATGTAGATTAATGTCTTGCAAAAGGACGTTACTGTCGCGGCAGGGCTAAAACCGCGGACCTTGTGATTCACAGTCCGGTGACCACGACACCTCTACTAAGTAATGACTAGTATGTACATGTCATGTATATGCATGCTCTTGTAGTTGTGGAGATTCAGGATATTCATGTATTAAAATTGGGGAAGCTGTTTATGCGTTTACAACTGGGACTAGCTAATTTCAAAGATATCTATGAATCTAAATATACATTTCAGTTAACACCTATTGATAATAATACATAATAAATAAAATAAAGAATTTTATACCTGTCTCTTGTATTTATCATAACAATATTTTCATCTATACATAAAGTAGAAATTCCATTTCAGTGCAATCGTATCGTTCAGCCTTGTTTGAGAAACATGTTGTTTGGAAACTTTCCTGAAACTGATTTGAATTTAATTTGAATTAAAGTATGAGCTCCCTAAAGATCAATGCAAGAGTTTAACACATGTACAATTAAATACAATTAAAGTACACTCCTTTACTGGCATAATTCAATAAAAGTTAATGAATTCAGACTTGTTGAATATTCAGAGAAACGCTTGCTCTTTGTTCGTAGTTGTTAAGAACTAAAAAGCTATTAAATTTAAACCACATTTTCCTATTTCTGCTTTTATAAATGGCAATACAATAAAATAGAAGGAAATGAAGTCATTTTTATTTGGGTGGGCCAATCTCTATGTCCTGATCACCTGCTTATACTAACATCATATAATAATAAACATGTCCTTTTTTTCATGGCAACCATGTTTCAGCTACACTAACAATAATTTTGGCTTTAAATCAAAGGTACCAACTAACATTTAGCATTGTTTTGCTTCACTCTTTGAATTCTACATAATACCAACCTTAATAGTTGGAAAGACAAATTGGACAATTTCAAATAAAGAGACTTTTGCAAGCAAAATGCTCAGAAAAAATGTGGAATGAAACTTATCCAAACATTTTCGATTTTAGAGATATTTCTGACAATGCAAGTTTTCTTGTTGTGTTATACATGCAACCAATACAATTTATTTCGGATTGCATCATATGAAAAGGCTTGACTAACATTCAACAGAATTCATATCATCACCACTTGATAAAAGTATAATATCACAACAAAAAAGACCACACAAAGATTTTGCTCTAATTTATAAAACAATACAGACCGTGATCGTCTTTTCATCTATCTATGATAATTGATTATCTTTATAATATATGCAGCAGTATAGAAAATCATTGACCCAAATTCACGAAGGAGGTTTAATTTAACCTGTGGTTTAAACCCTCATTTATATAACTCATGGTTTAAAAATTAGCGCAAAATAAGCGTACCTTGCCTTGCGCGCATTTAATATTGGGCCTCTGTCTGTGTCATGCTTATTTTGCGCTAATTTTAAACCATGGGTTATGTAAATGAAGATTTAAACCATGGGTTAACTTTAAAACTCCTTTGTGAATTCAGGCCATTAAAACTAAAAAGATACCCCTGACCTGAGTTAAGATATAACATAGACCCCACAACCAGACATGACCTTTCTAGAAACACTGACACTGCAAACTAAACCGATTTTAAACTGTAGAGAATGAACACAATAGATAGCTTTCCCTGAAATATGTAGATAGAACCCACTGCATACCAGCAACCACACACCCCCGTTTAGTGAATAAGACAATAAAGTTAAAGTCTAGAAAAACAAATAAAACCAACAACCTTTGGCAGCGGGTACATGTGTTTAAGGGTGCGTTTAAGCTCAATTTTGAAGGAAGAATGAGCGATTTGAAACGCTCATCGTAATCGCAGTTTCACGGTGTACTGTTTATGCTCACTTCTCTGGCTCCTCCAGGCGTGATTCTGGCTCAGAGCCAGAATCATGCTTGGAGGAGCCAGAATTGCTGATTTTGCAGAATTGCCGATTTGAAACGCACCTTTTCGTGAGTTTACGATTGGCGATTATGATCACCGTTTTACTGTGATTCTACAAATATTAGAAAGGACGCAACCTCGTTTTGAACTAAACGCGTAACAAATGCCTCATTCTGGCCAGAAAAAGGTGAGCATTAAACGTACCCTTAGAGGAACAAATTGACACAGAATATTCCCATTTCTAAGATTATTACAGAGTAAAGATTGTGTAGTATAAGAATCCACCATACCATGCATTTGTATTTTTCTCCTGTAAGGAAATGTATTAAAGCCCCACTGCACTACTGTAGCTACTTGCGCCCTCTATATAGCAAACAATGCCTAATCGGTGACCATTGGTCCCCCATGATCCTCTTTTTCTTATGTTAATTGATAGCTGATTTGATGAGATAACCAACTGTCAGTTACCATGCAGGGAGGTCTAATCCCTCTTGGCCAAACTAGTGCAGTGGGGCTTTAAGTGTCTTCACGAAATGCACATTTCTAAAGAAAAGTTCCCAATGAGATGTGCAGGTATAGCATTAAGTTTATAGGTGAATATATTCATAATTCAGTATTTGTCAAGCCAAATCTTTTAGTTTGTCAACAACAAGAATCCTCTTAAAAATGATTTACAGCTCTTAGTTCATGTATTACAATTAAAGACTGAACAATGGAACGTTGGAATGAATTGTAATATGCCATTGGTTCATACCTGTTTCAGTCCATACATATTGGTAATGTTTGATGCCTTTATTCCCTTAAATTGTACTCCAAGCTACTT
The DNA here is from genome assembly GCA_035222895.1 of Strongylocentrotus droebachiensis. Taxonomy (NCBI): domain Eukaryota; kingdom Metazoa; phylum Echinodermata; class Echinoidea; order Camarodonta; family Strongylocentrotidae; genus Strongylocentrotus; species Strongylocentrotus droebachiensis. Next base: position 244,044 of record JAVYIG010000273.1, on the reverse strand, counting down.
ACCCAGACACACACAATGAACATTATTACTGTAGTATTTTATATCTAATATATTGCATAGTTAAGACAGGCAATTTTTGGTAAACTACTAAGTACTTACAACTATTTACAGAGTATAAAGTCTTCTAAAAAATCTATAATCTACACCATCATAATCAGCATATATTCATATAAAGATGACACTTGCGACATAAAATCTGAAAATTATTTACAAGTATACATACATAGCTCTCATACATACATAGGCATCTACTACAATCCAAATTTACACCCGATTGCTGCCATTTACAGCAATTTTTATACTCTTTTTGAAAACAACTTTCATAAGAGACAAAATGTACAACACGATGTTTGTTATAAAGTATACTGTGAAATCTTATATTTAATGTCCAATAGTGAAATCATATACAGTCAAACCTCATTAGTAACTTGTTGCTCAAAGAATGTAAGTCAATTTCCGTGGAGTAATGTTTCCTACTGAATCAGCCTTAGTAACGATAAACATCAACATAGTCTTAATAAACAGGTGATAAACATCACCCGTTTGTTAAGACCATGTCCCATTCACGCGTCTTCTTTAATATGCAGGTTTGACTATCATTTTCTCGGCTCTGAAACTACAGAGAAATACAATATGTAGCATGTTCAGCCTACTTCAATGATTATTACAACATAGAAATGAATCAAATAGAAATGAATCAAATATACATGGATGTTAAGTACATCAGAGATAGTTATATCCTTTCATAGTGACAAACTATTTCATGATGACACACTATGTACCTGAAAGAACTAAATGGAATGAAAGTATTTCATATCAATGACCTCATGTGCTCCTCAAATATACCTTGGTTTTTGGTCCGAGGTCCTAGAGTTTCCCTTGGGTGTTTTTGGGATAGAGACGTGACATACGCTGAGTGATTGGTACCATAGCTGTAGGACTAGCACTGTTCCAGGTTCCTATCTTCGTAGGTGGTCCTAGAGTTTCTCCAGTGAGTTTGTAGGATAGAGGCATGACATATGCTGGCTGATTGGTACTATAGCTGTAGGACTAGCACTGTTCACAGATCCTATCTTCGTAGGTGGTCCTAGAGTTTCTCCAGTGAGTTTGTAGGATAGAGACGTGACATACGTGGCTGATTGGTACCATAGCTGTAGGACTAGCACAGTTCCATTGTCCTATCTTTGTAGGTGGTCCTAGAGTTTCTCTAGGGTGTTTGTAGGATAGAGACGTGACATACGCTGACTGATTGGTACCATAGCTGTAGGACTAGCACTGTTCCAGGATCCTATCTTAGTAGGTGGTCCTAGAGTTTCTCTAGGGTGTTTGTAGGATAGAGACCCGACATACGCTGACTTATTGGTACCATAGCTGTAGGACTAGCACTGTTCCAGGATCCAATCTTCGTAGGTGGTCCTAGAGTTTCTCTAGGGTGTTTGTAGGATAGAGACGTGACAAACGCTGACTGATTGGTACCACAGCTATAGGACTAGCACTGTTCCAAAATCCTGTTTTGGGCCAAGGTCCTAGAGTTTTTCTAGGGTGTTTGTAGGATAGAGACGTGACATACGCTGACTGATTGGTACCATAGCTGTAGGACTAGCACTGTTCTAGGATCCTATCTTTGTAGGTGGTCCTAGAGTTTCTCTAGGGTGTTTGTAGGATAGAGACGTGACATACGCTGACTAATTGGTACCATAGCTGTAGGACTAGCACTGTTCCAGGATCCAATCTTTGTAGGTGGTCTTAGTGAGGATTGAGTACTAAGAGAGAGAAGAGAGAACAAATGATCATCAAATAGCTTTCCTATCAAAATTTGAAGTACCTATGCAGAGATGCCAACCTCTTGACACAAAAAAACAGACTGAGTTCCTAAAAAATCAGATTTTGGAGAGAAAAATCAGATTCAGGCAGTCACGAATGTCATCAAAAGGTGCTCAAAAAACCATTCACAGTATATCAGCACATCTCCAATTTACAAATGGCTTACCATAAATTAGGCATATCATAGATTTGAACTAGAACAAACAACATACAAGTACAATTAAAATACCTACTGATGAGCACATGAAAAGTGTTAAAATCCATTGTGAACTTTGAAGCAAAACATCCACTACATAAGTGATACATGTACTTGTTAAAAGTATGGCACCACATGGTGGCTAGGCTCACTTGCTCAAAACATTATCAAGGTTTCACAATGATACCACACTACCTGGGGGTGTTTCACAAAGATCTTAAGTTGAACTTATCTCTAAGTTGGACTTAACAATTATGGAAAGCCTTTAGCATCTATGAAAAAAAATATTTTGCAAAAGCTATTTTAAAAAGGCATAAAATGTTGATTCAAATCATTCATATTTTCTATTATCAAGGAGATTTCATGTTCTTGATGTGGAATTTATAAAAAGTCTAAAATACTTGATTTTTCACTTTTGAACATATTTGATTTTAAGGCTACAACAGGGGTGATAGTGAGCACTAAAAAAAAATAGGTTTTTTGTTTTCCCCTCAACCGTGCCCCCCTTGAGTTAAAAAAAAAAAGAGGATTCGCGGGGGAAAAAAATGGCATCTAACAACATTCCCCCCTTTCGAGTAAGAAAATTGGGGAAAAAAAGGGCAAAATAGGGAAGAATAGAGAAAATAAGGGGGGAATAGGGAAAATCAGGATAAAATAGGGAAGGAAAAAAAAAAAAAAAAAATAAATAATAAATGATTTTTTTTTTTTTTAAATCGGGAAGAAAAAAAAAATCGGGAAACCAATTTTAATCGGGTTTTTATCAGGCCTGGGCTAAAAATGGCTCTCCATAATTTTTAAGTCCAACTTCTAAGTTAAGTTCAACTTACGATCTTTGTGAAACACCCCCCTGGTGTCAAATCATGGTAGGAGAATTGTTTACTATATTGATGAGAAGTACAGGTGTATGGAATGCTAGTTGTGCTTACCTGTGATGTGATCTACCCTCCGAGTATCCACCATTGTTATTAGTCTTGGTATCAGACGCAAACTGGTAGACGATGAGGAGACAGTCTTGACATAACTCAACGACTCGTCTACAGCAGGCCATCTCTAATCCTGTTATCGCCTCGCTACTCTTGCTGAATATCGTCTCCCAAGAACTCCTGTATTCGAAACAAAACAGAAATATCAGATATATGGAAGGTGATGATTATTGGGAAAGCAAAACATACAGGTAACGCACCTGGGGGGTGTTGCACAAAGATCCTAAGTTGAACTTATCTCTAAGTTAGACTTAAAAATTATGGAAAGCAGTTAGCATCCTTGAAAATATTTAGTAAAAGTTATTTTAAAAGGCATAAAATGTTGATTCAAATCATTCATATTTTCTATTATCATGGGAGATTTCATGTTCTTGATGTGGAATTTATGAAAAGTCTAAAATACTTCAATTTTTGCTTCTGAACATATTTCATTATAAGACTACAAATGGCTCTCCATAATATTTAAGTCCAATTAGAGTTAAGTTTGACTTAGGATCTTTGTGAAACACCCCCCTGTATATGTAAGTGATTCTTTGGTAGTCTTAGGGAAGTAGTGCTTATTATTCAAAGATTTTAGCACTTGATTTCATTTCCTATCATGATACACTGAAAAATAAAAGTATTTATAATTGCTTTGCAAATTCAAAATGATAGCAACAAACAAATGGTCTAATACACATAAAATTGTGTATATTTTTCAATATAGAATAACTGATAAAGGTTGGTTTAAAAGTATCAGGACAAACTGGTTTACTATTTTTCCAGTGACTAAATGTCTGAATAGTTGCTATGTAATGTATTTATTTGTATTTCCCTGTAGATTGATTTCTGTATGAACACTGACACCACTTCAGATTTACGTATACTGCCATCTGCTGCTCACAATGTCCTAATATGTCAACAGCCATGACCCACAATGCATCACCAACTGATTTGTGTGCATAGGCACAGGAATTGGAAATGGCTCCATGATGTACGCTTTCACGTAAAGATGGCGCAATTGAAAATACATTACAGCAGTGCAATGGTAGCAATGTCTGTAAAGTACCCTGCCTTCACTATTGTAAAGTGCAGGCGCGATAGCTCAGTCGGTAGAGCAGTGGTCTCGTAATCCGGTGACCCTGGTTCGAAACCAAGACAATGCGCTAGTGCCCTCTGGTAAGGCATTAATCCTCATTACCAGGTCCCTCAGAGAGGACCCAAAGCCGCCGGCCATCTGGTTGCTTACTGGTTGCATAAATGCTTACTTACAAGCAGCTTTCTTAGCAGTCAGGTAAAATAACCATCACCACATAATCACATAATCTAGATATTATTGGGCAACCATATTAAAGGCATGATACAGAAAACTTTCTTCGGTTGGAGATAAACATATAATGTAGTTTGTAAAGCTTCTGGCAACCTTGAATTTTGTGGGCAAGCTTTCGTCTACTCCTGTGGACTTTCCAAAGCCGAGTGATCAGTCAAATGTTTTCTCAGCGCTGCCTGGTGTCTCAACGAAAGCTTGCCCACAAAATTCAAGGTTGGTGGAATCTTTAAAAACTACAAATTAAAGGCACGTTTTGGTGTAAAATCCTTCAGATACTCACCCTGAGGATGAGAAACAATTCCACAATCCCTGTCCATGACTCCAGAGTAGTCTATTAAACACCTTGCTCAAGATACGATAGAGACGAATGTTGTCCACATCAGAACAACGCCACATACGCTGGATGAGGGCCTTCACGTTGGAACGGACGATGTCAATCACCTTACGACGCTTGATAGAATCTAGTTTGACGAGCCAATAGGATGCTATCCTTGGCTTGTGGTACTTCCAACTCTCATGAATCTATAAATAAAAATTAAAAAACGGATAAGAAAAATGAGAGATGGTTTAATCATATATAATAATTATAATGGGTTATTGTATAGCGCTCATGTCAGTCAGATTTGACCCTCCTGGCGCTCCCGATTATTACCCTGGCTTTAGCACGGCTGCCATACGGCGCTCTAGCATTTCAAGGAATATTCCTGCTAGGTACCCATTTACTTCACCTGGGTGAAGTGAGGCAAGTGCAGATCAATGTCTTGCCAAAGGACATTAGTGCGTCGGCGGGACTCAAACTGCGGACCTTGTGATCGACTCTACAATGGATTTTTTTATCATAAATATATCATCTGTAGTGTCCACTTAAGGACTGAAGAGACAACTATGATGACAAGTTGGGATGACGAGTTCAAAGTTTTGATCGCTTTATTTCATGATCATCGTTTGGAAGTGATATTATGTATGCATGTGCTGCTTTTACATAGTGTGGAGGTTTGACATCCTGTGTTTATTTGGGTTTACAAGACAAGTAATATCAATGCCTTTTGATTCAACTCGACTTAAAGCATGTGCCTGTGCATACTATAAATCATAATAATGTTTTGAAAAGACCATAAAGTGAATTGTTATAGTAATAAGTTATAATGACTGCTTTAATATTCAAGGCATAGTTGTTTTTATAGGCATGATCGTGCTATCACCCCTCGGCACGCCTCAGGGCGATAGAACGATCATGTAACCTCCCCTTGAGCGTATAAAAACAACTACAGTGTATGTCTCTCATAGCAGTCATTATAACTTTTATATACCGAAAAGGGTCATAGAATACATGTGCGACTTAATACCAATCATGGTAATCAAGTTTGTTTACGCTATCGAGACCTAGTCTTAATAGGGTGTCTGATCGCGCACCACTCGAGTTTGTGTGCTGAAATCTTTCCCATTGAGATTGCATGGATATACGTAAAATGCCAAATCCGGTCAATAGTCTTTTGAAAAGTGCCCTAGGGCTTTTTTCAAAAGACTATTGACCGGTTTTGGCATTTTATGGGAATGGCTAAAATCATGACTCCAATTTTGACCAATCAGATGGCTAGATTTCTAAAGTGGGGTATATAATATGTACTAACTCACATTACCTAGTAAACATAACATACCTGATCCAGTATCATGCTCGCTTCATCGTCTGTTTTTCCTGGGAATTTTATTCTCATCTCCTTCAAGGATGCAGCCATCTTTTTCATAATATCGTCTTGTTTATCCCTGATGGCAGCAGATAGGTCGTCCTAGAAACATAAGAAAACATATCATAAATGTTCTTTTCCTCCTGGGAATAATGATAATAATACTTAGGTCAATTTATATAGCACAGCTACAATAATAAATATACTCTACTGTGCTGTGATGAAAATAATCAGATAGATGAAATCTTCTGATATTTCTTCTACTGTAAATGCATAAATATTCACGAATTTAGCGCTAAGATCGGTGAGCGAGTATTTTAGAACTCACAAAAATATATATAAGCATGACTTCTTATGCGTGTTTTGAAAGGGCTGAATTGTGTGCAACACGAATTTAAGAACTCGCGAATATGTTTTTGGGTCGCTCAGCACAAAAAAATTAACCACAAAAAAATAACAGCGTTTACAGGAATCTATTTTTATTCCTGAAGTGATGAAAAGGTGACAGTTAAATCATACATGTATTTAAGAGAATGAGGAGCCTTCTCCTACACATGTACATCATACAAACTTTGATCAGTATTCAAACTATTTCAGTCCTAGACCACTTTGTGGGAAGATATTTCATTTATTGAGGCAATCCAAGGAAAACAGAGAAAGTAGCCACTGTAAACAGGTGGCCTTTTTATATAGACAGGTATTACAAAACACATTTCTTTATTTAGACAAAATACGTAGTCACTATAATAGACAGGGGGCCTTTAAAGATAAAGACCAGTTATGGTCATGCAATTGCATTGTGAAAGAAACGTTGTGGAATCGATCAGAAAAGGTTGATCATCTAGCATAAAAGTATTGGTGTGTACTGCAAGGTTCTGGAATCATCAAAATGATAAGAAATTTGGCCCAGTCTTGGTAAAGTTACAAGCACTGTACACAGAAAGATGTATATGGGACTACGCACACGTGCGAGACACATGCGTTATATCTATCAGGTCCAAATAGATATAATAATTTACCAAATATATCAATTAGTAGGCGGTTTCTCTGCAAAATTTGTATGATCACGTATTAGTCAGAACATATTCTTTCACATGATTGGTTATAAGAGCTTCAATTTCATTTTTTGAGAGGGGGGCATTTCCAAAACTGGTCTTTACCTTTAACAGAGAGGTGATGACTAAGACAGGTTTGACTATATCTTACCATTGAACCAGTTGTTATCCTATTAGTTGAAGACATAGGACGTGTAAGAGATCTAGATCTCTGTGAGGATGATAGACTCCGCAGAGAAGCAGATCCTGGTCTCTGAGCAGACTGCGGTCTCACTCTACCCCCCACCGCAGGGCTGATGGGTGCAGGAGAGGGGCGTGTAGGGGGGCGAGAGGTTCTAGCTGGTGGTGCGTGAGGTTTGATGCAGTCCTCTGAGGGCGTTGCATCATTGGTGGTGGTAGTGGATGATGGAGTACTGGATGGCGAGAACTCAGAATCGTCATCGTCATCGTCGTCGTCGTCATCATCATCATCCTGTTCCATACGATTGACAACCGTTGGCATGCAGGAGAGAGGCTGAGAGAAGAGAACATAATCACTTTAAAGAAACCTATTAGTACCATAGTATAAAACTATCGAGATAGATCCCATGGCTGTAGAACCAATGATTACATAGTGTAAATTGTCAGCACAATATATAAGAATGAGCTTTTTTATATGCACAATAAACATACAATTTCAAACGTTAGCACTACTACAGGAATGATTAAAGTGTTTCCATGATGTCATAGTTTTGTCAGGTTTTGCGTCAACATTTTGAATACCCCCTTTTGTCATGTAACGTAGCAGGAATCTTTATAATTATATGGAAATTCTTTTTGAGAACTATGATCTTGAAGCCATAGTTAATATTGTTTATTACACGTATCTATGTAAAAGTATTAAACATTCAGCTTCCAAAGTTTTCCTCCAAACTTCACATACAACCACGAGCCTATAATCAGTGAGTAGCCTAGTCATAATGGTAGCTCCCAAGCTTTAGTTCTAATATTTTATGCTTGAACAGAATAATAAAAACAATAATGCCTTACAAGGATGAACAAAATGTCATTTTATACTGCACAGTATAAACTGTGAAAAATTTATTTACAGTAAGATAATAATAGTTAGAAGGATACTGGTATAAGGGCCCACTGAGAGTAAGGTCTTGATGACTTTCTAAAAGGACTAACCAGTATATTTTTTAGATATCTTATTACACCCACATTGATGGTTGGTTGGGTAAACTACATGTAGACTAGGCGTTGTGGCGTGCGCCTGTAATCCAGCTAACAGTGGAAGTTACAAACTGATTCACGTCTTTCGGATGGTGATGTTTAAAGGTCGGTCCCCAGACGTAAATAATCATATCTGCTTGATACACGTCTGTAAAAACCAAATACACACACACACACACGGGTAAAGTGTATTTTGGTTTGAGCACCATACAATTTGGTGGTCAGAGGATCAATTAATGAAAGTAAAATGGGCCAGTCATCAAATCTATTTCATAGGGTCAATGAGTCTTACCTTTGGTCCTCTGAAAGCTTTGGCACTTCCCTCCCTCTCTCCATCTGATAAATCACACTGATGTAACATGTCCAGTAGCTCATCCTCCTGTAATATGCACACCAAATACATTTATAATATTACCATCGTGAGTTATGAATACATGTGTATATCTTCTTTTTGTCACGTTTTATTATACTTCTGAGAACGGGCATACTTTTCATGATCAGGCTACCCTGCGTATATGAGGCATATTTTTATTATTACTACTATTAATATTGTTATTATACTTATACTTATCAAATATTATCTAGGTAGATTAATAAGAAGAAGAAGTAAACTACCAGAGCATTGCCAGAAAATGGTCAATACACACACAAAGAAAATATTAAAATTATTTCAAAATATAGTTTACAGCAGCTCCACAGAGCTATCTTTTGACTATATGTAACAGCTTAATGTGTTTTATTCTCCTACCCCCCCCCCCTCCTAAAAAAAATAAAATAAAAATATAACTCAATACTCATAAACACTTTTTCATTTAAAGTTTTACCTTAAGAGTATTTTTTTTTTGAGGCCACCATCCTAGTCATGCTTCGCTTATGATTGCGGTCTCCTGCATTTTTTCAACTGATAGCTTGGATAATACTTTAAATATATAATGTTATGTTATAGAAATATTAAGTTTTGTTTTGTTTTGTTTTGTTTCGTTTTGTTTCGTGTAACCTTTGAAACATAGAGAGGGAGAGAAAGAGAGAGAGATAGGGAGATAATTTACCTGTACTTGTCCAGAGAGTAGCTGATAAGCATCTTTTTGTATTGTAGCTGCTCTACCAGAGAGAAAGATCTCGAATGCATCATCAATCAATCTGTCATACTTGTCGTTGAGCACTCTATCATGCGGTGGGTAGATCCTACGGAATCGTCCCATGTTACGGTTCTCATAATCCTCTCTTGCGTTCTCTCTGCGGACCTGAGTCAACTTTACCCTAATCTCAGCCTTGCGCTGCTCGATGTGTAGTCTCCTCTTTTCAGACTCCTTATATATAGAAAATGGGAAATACAAACCATTATTCATCCAGAGCTGCCAACCTCCAGAACAGAAAATCAGTAATCACAAGGCTCAAAATCAGTAATTTGGGGTATAAATCAGTAATTTCCAATGCAGCGCTATGAATCTTAAAAAAACGGCACGCCAACACTGCGCGGAGTCAAGATTGTCTGAAATTTTTGGTGATTTTACTCACACAAAGTTGTTAAATATTGATTTTCAGGTCATCGCAACACTTCCATTATTAATACTTGATACTTTTCCGTCTTTCTCAGCGAGTGTTGGATGGCCGCCATACTTCACAGCACCCGGTACGATAAATCATATTCAAAATAAAATATTTTTAAATCCGTAATTTGAGACAACATTCCGTAATGATCGTTAATTTCCATACCAATACACCAGTTTACAGTTGTATCAGTGCGCGTGCGCAGACAGTTGACCTCGGGTCATTGGCCCTGAAACAAAGCCAATGACCCGAGGTCACGTCAGTGGTATTTAGGCTAAGCGTAAATTAAGATTGCGCCCATGCAAATGATGATATGCGCGCACAACGCAGCGCGCAGGCAGTGATATCATCATAATTTGCATGGGCGCAATCTTAATTTACGCATAAATACATGACCTCTAGGTCATTGGCTTTGTTTACTCGCCAATTAAAATGGCGCACACAACTGTAAACTGGTGTATTATGGGAAATCCGTACTAGTTGGCAGCTCTGATCTAGGCAGATAATGATTTCATTAAAGAGTCTTCTTCAAAAGATACAAAGTGAATAGTAGTAAAAACAAACCACACAAAGCACTTCTTTCATTTCCTTACAGCAATCCCTAACACTTATATTTAAAGTTTTGGAGAATACAACCTGTTTATAACCATAGCTCAAACAACATCATCATAAATATAATAATCAGTCTTTCTTATGAAGCACTTTACCAGTTACAACGTACCCGACCAAAGTGCTTACGGTGTTATCACCCCAGTCACTGGATTCTCTTACGATTCTGCGCCTATATTGCACTCTCTCCACTCCCTGAAGGAGCATTCCAGCCAGTCGCCCATTTATGAGCGGGCACATGCTAACCCAAACACATACATGTAGACGTTCACATCCTACATGGTACCCACTAAACACCTGGGTAGAGAGAAGCAACGTAGATAAAAATGCCTTGCTTAAGGACATGAGTGCAGTGCCAGGGATTGAACCCATGACCTTTTGCAATCCCAGTGTAGTGATTAGACCACTTGACTACAATACCTCTACACTTTCAAAAGTGATTTGAAAATTATTACCCTAATATCCATTTTCATCTCTCACATCATAGTAATGTAGACAGAATACAAGGTCCGGTGAACAATGATATTTTGACTTGCAGACCTGGGGAGTGTTTCACAAAGATCCTAAGTTGAACTTATCTCTGAGTTGGACTTAACAGTTATGGAATGCTGTTAGCATCTTTGAAAATATTTTGTAAAAATTATTTCAAAAGGCATAAAATGTTGATTCAAATCATTCATATTTTCTATTATCAAGGGGATTTCATGGTCTTGATGTGGAACTTATGAAAAGTCTAAAATACTTCCATTTTTGCTTTTCAATATAGTTTTTTTTACGGCTACAAATGGCTCTCCATAATATTGAAATCCAACTTGAGTTAAGTTTTACTTAGGATCTTTGTGACCCCCCCCCCTAGTACTAATTCAATTACAAAGACTATAACAAAAACTAGATAAAGTACTCACATCTTGTGCTGTTGAAATTCGTTTAGTTGGTCTGAGCAATCTCTTTTGTGACTCAGCTTTCTGTGCAGCCATACCTTTTCTCTTGTCCGATGTTCTCATATTGATGAGACGGAATGAATCGGTCAGCAGACCACTCTTAATGTCCAGATCAATCTGTTCATCTGTGCCAAAGCTAGGTGCTCGATTGACCTACACAAAACAATTATAATGTTACACCACTTCAAACGCTGATTCACCTATAACAAATGTAATTTAGCTATGTGCTTGGTTTACCAAGACAGCATGATGCCATGAGGCCACTAAACCAGTAGCCTGGTAATACGACCCAATGAATGCGTGTGCAGCTCCCATATTTTGTCTTGGTTCATCTTAATATTAAACATAAAAGCTTGTACATTAAATTTTCTTATTAGCTGCTCCTCCAGTTCCTCAAACACTACAATGCATCATCAAGCATGTACAGTAAGGAGTAGTACCCATATTTATACTCATAAATATTTAACAATATAAATTAGAAGTATAAATGTAAAAGCCAGGGTGGCTACAATAAAATTAGTTATGCCAAACTAGTAGGAGTTTAACAATAAAAGGGAGTGTAGCTTGGCAAACACTGGTAAACGCCATCTACGTCTTCTTTTGGACAACTGCACATAAACGAATGGACTTGATTAACCGTAGTCAGCGACTTAATTTCTACATGGTCAGCGCGTGCTAGCGAAACAGACAATTCGGTTTCGCGTATGTTGCATGGACATGAATGCGGTCACGTGGTCCATAGTCGTATTATACCTGATTGGCCCCGAGTCAGGCCACAGGAAAGACACAGAGTCTTGTCAGGCTACACTCCCTTTAAAGTTATAGTAATGTTTCTAAGAACTGACCTCTAGCACCCAAGGGTTTAGCTTCCTGTCCAGGAGTACATCAAAGCCCAGGACCTCAAAGCACACGCTTTCATGGCTTGTAGTGCCTCCAGGTCGACAGTTACGGTAGGCATGGAGTACATGGGGTTCTGCTACGATGATGGTCTTTACTAACACGTCCTGTAGAGAAACAAACACAGTAGAGCTACGATAGAAATGGGTATGTGGGACTACACACTAATGTTTGGTCCAAACTTATCTGTTATTAATTGCTATATTTTAAATATGAGGACTTTGTAAGAGCAATCCTTTTCAAGAGACATTTTAATGATGATATTCCTCAAAACTGATATACAAAGAATGAGAAAAATTGATAAATTGTTTTTTGTATTGACCAGAACTCGACCTTCTCTTCAAAATAAAATTCAAGTCAGGAAAAGTATTCTTGCCCCTGTCGTGTGACTCCAGTACCAGTTCCAGGACACACTTTTTATTGAACCACAATATCTAGGGTATCAAATAGAGGTCTCTTGTGCATATTATAAAATAGCTCTAGTATTTTAAGCATCGTGATTGGTCAAACCGCGTCACATGACATGCAACTTTTTTGTGCACCGCATGCGTGCCAAAAAAGCGCAGTCAAAAGTATCATTGCACGCTCCAGCGCAGCATACGCGTAGAGCGGGAGATTAGAAAACAAATTTTCCATAAATTTGAACTGTAAATGCGTTTTTGTTTACTTTAATTTGCCTTGGATTTTGGCCTGTTTTGACTTTTGGATTTTATAATGATGCCAGGAATGTCAGCTGTCTGATTCAAGTATGGATTTTATTTTAAGCCTGCAAGGTCTTTATCTTTTCATTTTCTAGAACCAACATAACTCCAAGTCTAACTCTCGTAGGCTCTAACATTAGATCTAGACTTTTGTTTGTTTTGATTTTCTTTTGTCGCTATTTTATAAAACAAATAACACAATTGACCCTGTTGTGCGAAACGTAAATGCAGTGTCCTCTTCGTATCTTCAGATTATGTGCACTGTGAACTCGCCGCAAGCGGCTCGTGCACAGAGGCTGCACCAATCTAAAGAAACCTCGCGTGCACTGCATTTACCACTAACTCACACTGGGCCGTGCGTTATTTGTATACATGTACATACAAAAGACACTTCAATTGTACTCCTAACACAGACTACTGTAGGTTAATATCCTAGTGTAATGGTAAATGCTTGATAGTGATTTCCCTTGTTTTCTCTAGCAGGTACATCAGGAGATTGCGCAATCACTGACTTACCGCAATATTCTTCCAGAGGGTCGTGACATCGTAGTCTTTGCGTTTGAGATAGTCGGTCAGGTAGGAGATGGAACGCTTGCTTCCGGTGCTCACGTCAGAACTACGCTGAAAGTTGGTATTCTTCTTGTTGATTGAATAGTTGGTGAGATGCATGTAGAGTTGATCCTAAATTAAAACAATTATATATATTAATGCTCGGTATGAAATCTCTGCCAATATCAAATTAATTATTAGTTACAGGTCAACATTACTTAAATATGCAAGCTTACAACAACAACAACAAAACAATACTAGATCTACAACTTGTTACATACAGGGGTAATAGTGAGCACTCAATTTTTTTTTTTTTTTTTTTTGCCCCCTTGAGTAAAAAAAAAAAAAAAATTGGGGAAAAAAAAAATGGCATCCAACAACATTTTCCCCTTTTGAGTAAGATAATTCAATTGGGGAAAAAATAGGAAAAAATAGGGAAAATTAGGGAGAAATCAGGAAAAAATGGCTAAAACCAGGAAGAAAAAAAAAATGTTGGGGGAAAAAAAAAATATAAAAAAATCGGGAAACCTATTTAAATTGGGTAGTGATCAGGTCTGTACATAGCAAAAATATCAAATAAATATGAGCCTCAAAACATGTTTTGATTGAAACTGACCTCAGTGACCAAATCCGAAAATCTTCACCAGTCATAGAGTACCGAAGTGCTCACGTCATATTCACTCGTCGTCCCAGTTACTGGTTCTAAACAACAGAGCCTGCGCATGAGGTTCACCGCGAAATCATTCAAGCAAAGGGCTGGAGCAGGGCAAATTCAAGGTTTGGGGCTAGTGTGATCACCGCACCATTGTTTAGCACAAAATCGATTGGAACCAGTCACCCTGACAAAGAGGCCAATATGATGTCACACTTTGGTACTCTATTGATCTCCATATAGGGATGGTTACTGGTGGAATGTTTGATTATCAAGTTTTGGGTAGTTCATTAAATGTAAAGTTATTGGGATGAGGAATAACCTCTCCTTATATATGTACTTCCTCCTACCTAAGAGCACTCTTCTAACAGCATGGCATCATTGGCGTGCAAGTATCCATTCACTTATGATCCGGGGGGGGGGGGGGGGGGGTGGTTCACAAGACTAAGATCGACTTTAAGTTGGATTTAACTATGGCAGGCCATTCATGCCACTGGTTGCTCTTACCATTATGATCTTAAGATAATATTGTTTTCCTTCAATAATGTAGGTTTGAGACCATAATTTGTAGGTCCCTTGAGAGACCAATGCCAGTAAATGGTGAGAGCAAACAGTGGCATGAACGTCCTGCCATAGTTAAGTCCAACTTAGAGTCAATCTTAGTCTTTGGGAAACACTCTCCAGGCCTAATACAGGACTCATTGTTAACTTTTTTTAAAGGAGATCTGGTATAAACTTTTTAAGAGTCTGTATGCATGAGCTCTATGTAACAAAATCAAAATTTTGGGGGTCCAGACTTAGATTTTTGACACAATTGGCCCAGGCACCTGGTAGTGTTGCGCCCTGCCTCATATCAACTTACCATGTTGTTATCAGTAGGTGTTACGTATTGCTCCGTTCCCATACAGACCAAGCCATCCGGGTAAAGGAATATTCATGTACCTCAATCTATATCAACTTACCACGTTGTTATCAGTAGGTGTTACGTATTGTTCCGTTCCCATACGGACCAAGCCATCCGGGTAGAGGAATATTCATGTACCTCAATCTATATCAACTTACCACGTTGTTATCAGTAGGTGTTACGTATTGTTCCGTTCCCATACGGACCAAGCCATCCGGGTAAAGGAATATTCATGTACCTCAATCTATATCAACTTACCACATTGTTATCAGTGGATGTTACGTATTGCTCCATTCCCATACGGACCAAGCCATCCGGGTAAAGGAATATTCATGTACCTCAATCTATATCAACTTACCACGTTGTTATCAGTGGGTGTTACGTATTGCTCCGTTCCCATACGGACCAAGCCATCCGGGTAAAGGAATATTCATGTACCTCGATCTATATCAACTTACCACGTTGTTATCAGTAGGTGTCACGTATTGCTCCGTCCCCATACGGACCAAGCCATCAGGGTAGAGGAATATTCTCAATGGATCGCATGACGTCACCAGGACATAGACGCGCAGGTCAAACTTGAATCCTTCCAGAAGGAAAGGTTTGTCCACATACTCCTGTACTATCATGTGATCTTGAGCTGGTATTCGTTCACCATTCCTATACAACGTGATCCTATAACATATAAGA
Source organism: Strongylocentrotus droebachiensis (assembly GCA_035222895.1). Taxonomy (NCBI): domain Eukaryota; kingdom Metazoa; phylum Echinodermata; class Echinoidea; order Camarodonta; family Strongylocentrotidae; genus Strongylocentrotus; species Strongylocentrotus droebachiensis. The sequence goes on along the minus strand of JAVYIG010000273.1, from coordinate 228,283 downwards.
AAATAGAGACATAGTATCATGTACAAATATCCCGGCCACCCAACTCAGTGTTATTTAGGGTACGGGTATGCATTTTCCCTCCCTTTGAAAGCACCCCCCCCCCCCTATCTCTGGTGGGTAAAGTTAATACGGGCAGGATTTCGTTGCGTAAAAAGGACCCCTTTACCAGAGACTTTGGGAACACGTATGCGATCCCTCCGACCCCAGAAACATTGTTTCTTATGCTAGTGTTAATATCATATCAAATCAGGTTTGGGTAATTCATTGGTAAATGTCTCCATATTTCTGGCAGTACATATTGTATGCATAAAATAGGGGGATATCTGCACAAGCACCAATGCAATGGTAAGAGTTCAATTCCCACAGTTTAAATTTGTATTAAAAATTAACATACCTGTATCACTCACTTTTAAACATCCTTTTCAGAATGTATGCCTCAGAGGTTACGACAAAACTTTTAAATCAAGATTCAAGGACTCCAAGTAATATAAACAAGGGAAATGCTCTCGGCGGTCTCGCCTGCATAACGCAATTCAATATGATAAACGTCAATGACGTAGCGCTCATCCGCATCTCGCAACAACAAATATCGTAAATTTTATGTGGTACACTTTTGAACTGGTCAAAAAATAAAAATTTGATGCCATGGAAGGGGCATAATTTCATTTCATTTGCATAAAGTACCATAAATAATTAATGGAGCAAAATGTCACAATTCTGTGTAGAAGTTTAGTGTTCCAAATTTAGCTCTACCAGATAAGGCAAACCAAATCTAAATCAGTCAAGAAATGAGGGAAAAGAAGCAATTTTTGTTATTTTTGGAATAAATTTGCATAAATTACCATAATTATTTTATGGAGAACAATTTCAAAATTCTGTGTAGAAGGTTTAGTGTACCAAAGTTAAAGCAAACCAAATCAAAATCGGTCGAGAAATGTAGGAGAAGAAGCCTTTTTTGTGATTTCGAATAAAATTGCATAAATTAGCATAGATAATGAATTTCACGATTCTGTGTACAAATGTTAAATCCCCCTCCTAGCCCTATCATATGAAACAATCAGAATCAAAATCGGTTGAAAAATAACGAAGAAGCATTTTGAAAATCTTGATGTTGATGCCACAACAAAGTCTAAGTTTGTTGACCTTAAATGACCTTTGACCTTAACTTAATGACCTGAAATTCTACTCACATGATTGAGGAGACTTGATAACCCTATAGTCTGAGTTTCATTGACTAAGAACTTATACTTTAAAAATTATATCAAAAATTCAAAAACTTAACCTTAGGTTAAGTTTTCAATGATGATGCTACAACATAGTCCAAGTCTGTTGACCTGAAATGACCTTTGACCTTGACTTTGTGATCTGAAATTCTACTCACATGATTGGGGATACTTGATTACCCTATAGTCAAAGTTTCATTGACTAAAAACTTATACTTTAAAAATTATATCAAAAATTCAAAAACTTAACCTTAGGTTAAGTTTTTGATGTTGACGCCGCCGTCGCCGCCGCCCCCGCCGTCACCGGAAAAGCGGCGCCTATGTCTCGCTTTTTGCTACGCAGGCGAGACAAAAAGGGAAGTAGTTTCCTTTGCCTGTACACACAAGGTTTAAGTTGATCGGACTGCAGTATGTGAGGGCATCCAATTCGAATACAAGGTATTCATTTTTTGGTTTTACAAACATTAATGAATAATATAACAATGCAAATGCCAACATGATTTAATAGTTTGTCATGTTTACTGCCATAGGACCTGAAAAGAAGAAAACAAATCTTAAACGGTTCCCTTGGGGTGTTCTGGGAGAATAGTAAAGGGTCAGAAAGATGAAAATTGCTTGATTTGGGAAAGTTAACAATTAAATCCTCAATTTACAAGAAGTTTAGAATTGAACATATTTGGGGCTTACACCCAGTAAATAAAACTACTGAAATTTCTCCCAGGAAGCATTACATTTATTTAAAAAAATAAAATAAAAAAAAAGGTTTAGATTTGTCATGTCAAATAATCTCATTTTTCACGACCATTCCTATGCAACTATTTGTAACTCACCCCTGGCCCATGGATCCGTTCGCAGGCTTGACAATGAAAGTCCTGGTCTTCTTTCTTCTCTTGAGATCATGAACATAGTTCTGAAAGCTTGAGTACTCCGCTGGGAAGATCCAAGTCTTAGGTGCAAAATCAAATTCTTCTGGATGCTTCTTTACCATCCTATGAGAAAAAAATACAGATATGTTTGTGTCAAAAAGGAAACTTTACAGTTAAAGGTAAAGACCAGTATTGGAAACGCCCCAATTTCAAAAAATGAAATGGAAGCTCTTATTACCAATCATGTGAAAGAGTATGTTTTGACTAATACATGATGATAACAACTTTGCCGGGAAACCGCCTACTAATTGATATATTTGGTAAATTAGTTTATCTATTGGTGTGTGAGAGATAAACGCACGTGTCGCGCACGTGTGCGTAGTCCCATATACATCTTTCTGTGTACAGTGCTTGTAACTTTACCAAGACTGGGCCAAATTTCTTATAATTTTGATGATTCCAGAACCTTGCAATACACACCAATACTGCTAGATGATCAACCTTTTTTGATCGACTCCACACTGTTTCTTTCACAATGCAATCGCATGACCAGAACTCAACTTTATCTTAAACTGAGAATGAGCATGACCTTTAATTTTGTTGTGAAGAAAATGATTCATTGTAAAATGATCCTACTGAAAATACCAATACCAAGGATGAACAAAAACAAGACCATATATTTGAAACTGCTAGAAAGATGCAATATTTACTACTAAAAATACATACAATGGATAGACCATCTACCCAACCGACTATCAATGTGGGTTTAATAAGATATCTCTAGACTATCAACTTCTGTCACAGATGAGGACCTGGCCCTTGTGAATGAATCGGCCATTGCAGCAATCGGGCGATGAAAGAACTAATTTTAATGAAGGAACTTTACATAACTATCTTGATCTAAGGAGACACGACCGAACGATCAACTTCTGTTCTACTAAAGCAGAAAGGGGCAAGCGCCTGAACACAAATAAATGCAATTAATACAAAACATGGAAATAAGCAGGAGATGAAAATGGAATGAGCATTGAAACAGTTTTTTAAAACTATTTATAATCTACACATAAAACACATGGAAACATTTATGAGCTATGGGCATGAGGTGTAGAGAAACTAACATCACAACTGACTTACTTGGTCATGTTTCTCGCTAGACAGTCTTTCCGACATATTTCTCCCATTCCTGCAAAGTGATTGATTCTCTGTCAAACAAAAAGGAAAAGAAAGGAAGTGATGTTACAGAATCAATAATTCAAAGGGCTCTAATGCACATGGAGCATTCTTACTATATACATGTACATTTACACACAATCAAGAGTCCATTCCATTCCATCACAATCAATATAACTTTTATGGGTAAACCCTTGTAATAATTTCATTTGTATGAGAGCAGCAAAATAAGAGAACAGAACAGTGATAGTATGAAATAAATCGGACCAACGATAAACAAAAAGTTATGAATGTTTGAATTATGGTAATTTTGTTACTGGATTAGAACATACACTATGAACATGACGGACAAAGAAAGCGGACAAAATATACAGTTCCTCATTCTACCCTCAACAATTGCTATGGTAGACAAAGGAACTTCCATTCACTGCTATCATGTAAAAATGTGTAGAACAGGTGAATATGCATGTGACACCTGTTCTACAGATTTTTACATAATAGCATGTTCCTTTGTGTACCATAGCAATTGTTGAGGGTAGAATGAGGAACTGTATATTTTGTCCGCTTTCTTTGTCCGTCATGTTCATAGTGATAGTCCCTGATGACTCTCATTTATTGTGTACAAAACAACCATAAATGTTTGTTTTTCTCCTAAGCGCCTTCTCTCTTGGGGCCCTACTCAAATTATATTTTGTACAGTATATTATTAAATGGTTCTCTAAAAAGAAAAGACACTCCCAAGTAACAGATTTTGCAAAATTTGTCCTTGTAGTAATTATTTGTGTTGAAACTAAGGGGAAAGTTGTCCTGCACTTCATCATAGTGCATTACCAATTCAGCAGATTTGAAGTGCCAATACGTTTAGTGATTACAAATTTCAAAAATTAATTAACTTTTTTTTTGGTCCGATTTTGTTCAAATTTTCGGCAGGGGGCTTCTCTGATTTTTCTGCTTTCTTTGAAGTATTTTGTTATTACGATTGGATTTCCCTATAATTCTCTCATTATGAAGGTAATATTTAGGAGTTCCATTTCCACCATGGAGAGAGAGAGAGAGAGAGAGGGGGGGGGGGGGGGGGTGGGGTGGAAGACCTTACCTGATATGATTTCAGCTCTGCTATTCTTTCCGCAGGAACTGCCGTGTCATTCCAGAACAAGAAGCTACAATCATGAGAGAATACAAGGAATGAACCATTTAATCATGTAGCCTTGAACACCAGGGGGGTGTTTCACAAAGATCCTAAGTTTAACTTATTTCTAAGTTGGACTTAAAAATTATGGAAAGCCATTAGCATCTATGAATATATTTTGTAAAAGTTATTTTAAAGGCATAACATTTTGATTCAAATCATTCATACTTTCTATTATCAATGAGATTTCATGTTCTTGATGTGGAATTTATAAAAAGTCTAAAATACTTGAATTTTTGCTCTTGAACATATTTTATTTTAAGGCTACAAATGGCTCTCCATAATACTTAAGTCCAACTTAAAAGTTAAGTTCTACTTGGCATCTTTGTGAAACACACCCCAAGTAATCAAGTTTACTACTATTCATTATCTAAGACTAAGCCGAGTGCAAAACGCCCAAGCAAGTACGGTAAGGTAGGCTAGCGAAATGTAGTGGTAGGCTTAATGTTACTTAATTTAATGAATTCTGAAATGTCAAATAGAAATTTTAATAAATAAACATCGCTATTATGGCTTTTACGTTCAGCACACGCCTTTTCTTGCCACTTCATCATGCTAAGCTACCTCAATGACATGCTTGCATTTTTCCGAGAGGTTGTCACTCCATAAGTCAATGATCAAACTTTCTTCCATGAAATGTGTAAGTGAAATAATAATAATAATCTATAAATCTCATGGGCTATAATAATAATAATAATAGTGGGTTCTTGTATAGCGCTCATGTCAGTCAGATTTGACCCTCCTGGCGCTCCCGATTATTACCCTGGCTTTATCACTTCCTTGAATTGCAATCTGTCATTGAAAAAGTCCCAATCAGATAAAAAGCATATTCACAGAGAATGTGTTTAAGGGCTGATTTTGATTGGCTTATTTAAAAAATCACAAATCAACAATTAGGGGAAAAAACATTTGGTTACCGGTATTTGTTTATTTATGAAATTAACACAACCCTGCACACTCCAGCAGCAGTGTTATTTTCTTTGTGTATACATAAGTGGACACTCTTTAAAACAGGGAAAAAATTATTTAAAATTGTTGGGGGCCACTTTTCAAGCTTGCTTGCATGAAAATAACACTCTTTAATTTGCATTAAACTCTATGCAAATTTCTGGGGCTCTTTTATGACTTTCAGGGGCTCTTTTTGGCATTTCGGGTGCTAATTTGCCCCGAGCCCCCATGTATTATTTTCCCTGCACTATTGCATTGTGTAACTCGAAATCTTATATCATTCTATTGCAAGTAATATGTCATTGGATCTAGTATCGGGAGTGGTACCGAATGACTCTATGATACAAACATGTCTATGAAAGATCAACATTTGAAGTCAGTGTTCACTTTGTATCTACCAACACAAGAATTGGATGGATTGATAATTTACCAGTTGGGATCGTCATCTCTGTTTGTCAACACTCCATACTGCTCTGCCACTTTCCTTACTGAAAAGAGAGAATAACACATCAAATTAGATTTTAAAAAGAAGCCTCAAAATAAACTATTTTCTTATAGCAAGATGAGCTTGTTTGCTTAATTCTTCAATTAATTGAAAGGCAATGGATTAAATTGTTTTGTCTAGTCCACCCATCTTTATGATGATATATCAACTGTGTCACAGATTACAAAGTAGTTGTAATACTACAATTGCATTAATAATTTGACAGATGACTAGCAATAATAAACTTTAAAAAGAAACTGGATTTATTTTTCTATATCAGAATCGTGCTGTGGTATGACCTCATCCAACACTGCTTTATTATAACATTATGTTTTTGTAGCAAAAACAAAACTGGAATGAGACTTGATTATTAAATACGATCTCACATCATTCCTAAAGTAACAAATAATCTACAACCATAAGCATTCTGTGTATAAATCCGTTTATAATTTATAATTCAATTTGGTAAGAACATCATCCCCAAGTCAACCAGGCTAAATTCTGTGATTTCTGTCTATATATATATATATATATATAAATTATTAAATTCAATTCAAAGTTTATTCAACACTCTTCATTAAAAAAATTATAGTGATACTGACCTACATGGAGTTACTTTACACCTAGTACTTATGTTGTTGATAGATCAGACATGCAACTTACCAACTTCATATCTGGTGCCTGTAACATCGATAGATATTGGGCGTTTTTTGCGTTTCTTCTTATGATTGGTTACGGGGCGTGTCTCTTCACTATATCCGCTGAATGCAGCCTTCCTCCTGCTAGAGGGCAATGGAACAGCTAGCAAAGGATAACAGACACAGAGAAAATGAACATAAATTTTCCAACTTAAAAGTAATTACCACAGAAGTAAGAATTGTATCTAAAATTGAAAATACACCCCCTCCACTAGTGCCCCCCCCCCCAAAAAAAAGGGAAAGAAAGAACAGGAATGAGTAATGGTAGACATTAGTATAAATAAGTTTTAAGAATAAGAACACAAGTACAAAATTGAATACAACAAGCAACTAGCAACAATCCAGTCTCTTTATTACAGTTTTTAATGATTTTTTAGTCCTGCTAGTGTGTCTCCCATGATAAAGCAACTACCCTGGTACATATTGGCACTCAACAAATTTTCATACTGGATTTGGTTGATTTTTCAATTCAATTAAGTTAAAGCAGCAATATCAAATAACTGCCTTGCATTCTTTAAGACCACCTAATTTATGATGTTGATTAAAAAAAAGGATGATTGAGATGTGCATCATTTAAGCTTTTTTGCAGCTCCCTGAAAAAAAAAGCTTAAATATAGAAATTGAAGAAATGATGTGTAATTGTGTTTCACATAACGATTTTCCAAAAAAAGAGAGACAAAAATTAATGTTTGTAACCAGTGACCAACCTCTGGTCTTCTCACCATTTGCTCAATAAGATGAAACTAAAAACCAAATTCACATGATTAGTGTAGTGGTTCAGCCTTAGCCACTACGGCTCTGGCGGCATATGCGCGTAAGTCCCGCATTAGGCGACACCCGCGGTAGTTTCCGCGGGCGTGTTTATTACTGGGAACATTAGATTGAACCTGAGACTGCATGCATGCGACATATACTGCTGTTTGCCCGTCTCTTCTGTCTCTTCTGTCTACGTAGTCTACGACGTGGAGCTCCACAGGCGACACAACGAGTGCTTCTTGAGACAGACTTCAAGCCGTATAAGTATACAGCCTATGGTAGGACTAATCCTTATTCTAGTAGTTTGTAGCATAATGCGTAATTAACAGTTATTTAGGCCCAGTAAGTTTATATTCCGCTCCGGCTCTACAATGGCGTAATCGTTCTTTTCGGACTTGCGCGAGATATTTTTTTTGTAGCACACGTGTGGGTGACGCCATCTTGTTTTCATTCACTCGTGTACTTAAGGGATTTTCAATTTTGGTAAATTAATTCGTGGGGCCTTGTAAGCTTGTTTATTCCCCGTTTGTAGTTGGTTATTGCTGTAGATTAGTAGTTTAGGGACTCGTAGGGTATTTTTAGTGCTGTATTCCGGTTTTTGGGTACTCGTTTCAGTGTTTTTAGGATACTTTTTTTTTCCTGCCCGTGGCCGGTGTTATTGCCGTAATTGGTAGTCTTAGCCGGAGGAACAGGTTGATATTTATTTTTGTTTATCCTGGCCTCCGGTTATTTCGTGGGTTTTAGGGGTTGTAACGTGATATTTAGATGATTAAGTTACCAATTATTGGGTGTGGATTACCTTTAGTTGTGATTCACTGCTACGTTATTTCTCTTTTGCTTGTTTTTTTTTTTCTTGATCTAGCTTTAGCGAATATATTCTATCTACAAGTTTTTTTGTAGGAGCCCGAACATTCAAGGTTAGCATTAGTGTTGTGATATTTGCATGCTGGTTATTGTGCCGTTTCTTGTTCGTTGTTTTTGGATTTTTGTCAAATTGAACTGTATCAAAGTTGATTGAGCAATCTTTAATTTCACTTTCATTCATCTTCATTGTTTGTGCTAATCTTGTTTTGTTGATGTGTACGGCCATCTCACCGAGTGTTTTACCGTGGAGATAATTTCACGGTGTTTTTTCGGTGAGGTTATATGGTGGTTTAAGGTAGGTTTAAAGTTGGATTAGGTTGATAGTTTAGGCCCTCTCGCCAGAGTTTTATACTGTGGAGATAATTCCACGGTGTTCTTTTTCGGTGAGGGATAGGGTTGTTTAAGTCTAGACTAGTCCTTTAGTGTTACTTAGTAGGGTTTAGTTTTGGCCCGCTCGCTGGATTGTTTCACCGTGGAGATAATTCCCCGGTGTTTTTTCAGTGAGGTTTAGGGTTCCAATATTAAGTGGTTAAGAAACTAAGTAGGTTAGTAAGTAAGCAAGAAGGAGGGATTGTTGGGTATTGAATGTTTTTCTTTCTTCATTTGGTTATATAATCGTTGCTGGTTGACAGCTGGTTATGGCCCCAGAGAAGGTTAAGGTGAATTATGGGACTGAAGAGGCCTTACTGGCCGTTGTGGATAGAACTAAGTCCCACAAGATTCTGACGTGGAGGGAGCAGTGTGGGAGCTTAACGGAGGAGTTATTTTTGCAGTGTCCTCGTCTCCATGAAGCTAAGGACCTGTTGCATCTATTTGATTTTGAGCCTTATAGGAAGGCGGATCGGGCTGAGCAGGCACAGGGGGAGGGGGTGGGGACTGAGCGAACCCAGACTGAGCAAACCCAGTCGGTCCCGAGTCCCGAGTCCCGAGCCCCAAGTCCGGATCCTGTGCCCTATAAACATACAGTGTACCCCCCGCCTTCGGGTGGAGGCCCAGCTGGGCCTATAGCCGGGTCGGCGGCTGAATTACAGGTTAGGAGTTCGCCGCAACCGGCCGAGCCCTCCGCCGACTACTGGCTTAGGGAAGATAGGACTCTACCTTCCAGGGAACCCCCACAGAGTAATTATGGTTATCCCCCTTCTAGGGAATCCCCTCCTACCAATTCTGGTCCGTTTTCCGGATTCCCCCCACGTGATAGTTATGTATATCCTTCTTCTAGGGAATCCCCTCCTACCAATTCTGGTCCGTATTCCGGGGTGCCCCCACGTGATAGTTATGTATATCCCTCTTCTAGGGAATCCCCACCAGGGGGTCAGGGGGATTACAGGCCGCAGGGGCGCCGCGATTGGCCCCCCCGTCTGCCGAGGTCGATTAGTTTTGATGGGAGAACTAGTTGGCATTCCTTTCTCAGGAAATTCACGAGCTATGCGGCGTCGTGCCACTGGAGTCCGAGTGAGTGTTTGGATGTTCTAGGCTGGTGTCTGGAAGGGCCTGCGTCGGATTGTTTTTCGAATCTTCGGGATATGGGCACCGAGTCGTATTACCCGATGTTGACAGCGATGGGGCGTCGGTTTGGGGCTACCCGATTTCCAGAGGAGGCCATAGCCGAGTTTCGAATGGCTCGCCAACTCCCGGAGGAGTCCCTCCTTGGGTGGTCCGACCGGCTCCAGGCTTTGTTTTGTGAAGCGTTTGGGAATGACCAAAGGGGTGACGGCACTCAGATGGTATTACAGCTATGCCAGGGGTGTACGGATAAGGCGGCGGGTTTAACCGCTCTAAATAAACGCCCGAAGTCCGTCGACGAGGCCCTGGAGGCCATCAGGTGGGCACAACACACCCAACGTGTTGTGTATGGGGGCGAGGCTCGCCGTACGTATCCGGCTCCTCGACAGCGGGTGCAGCAGGCTTACCTGTACGATCAGGAGAGGGACGGGTATGGTATGGTGGAGGAACCGGGCATTTATCAAGTTAGGCAGCCCTATCGTTCCTCAACAGTTCCCAAGGGTTGGGATGTTCCCGGGTATGATACGGTGGAGGAGCCGGGGATTTATCAAGTTAGGCAGCCCTATCGCTCCCCAACAGAGTCCAAAGGCCGAGATGTTCCCCGCCCGGCTCCGGCGGCGGACCGGGGGAATGTCAACGCTCTTCTCGAGGTTCAAGGGAAGGACATAGGCAGTCTTAAAGTGGACATGGGTGGGGTGAAGAAAGAACTCGCCAGTTTGAGGACACGCATGGACAACATGGATAGTATGTTGGCGGAAGTCTTGAAGACTGTTAAATCTTTGGAGGTCTCCAGGTTCCCCAGGGCCCGCTCTACATCTCCTAGATCCCGGGGCTGCTTTGGATGTGGTCAGTTGGGCCATTTTCAAAGGGAGTGTCCGGTTAAGTCGGTGTCCTTTGCGGCTACTGAGGAGGCGGGAAACCCGGAGGGATCGGAGAGCGAGGTCGATCTCCGATCTGGGGAAGAGGAGGCCTACAATCAGTAAGTGCCGAGGTAGACAAGGTGGATAAGGTAAGTGAACCCCCAGATGTATGGGAGGATGAGTGTTTATTCATTGCAGAGCTCTTTAAGGGGTATGCGGATACTTTGGAGTCTTTGGAGGAGGTAGTGGTAAATAAAGTAAGCAGCAGTTCTATGTTTTATGTGCCTATTTTATTTGGGAAAGTTAAGTTAAGGGCAGTTGTAGATACCGCTGCTGAAGTTACCATTGTTTCTGATAAGTTCCTCTCCCTTTTGGATCCAGCACCCCCTATCCTTCAAACTGTTATCTTAAAGACGGCCGGCCGGGGTCAGAGAATGACATCTATGAAGATCGGCCCTGTCCCTATTAAGTTAGGCCAGTCATGGTTTGAGGAAGTTGTATACTGTGCCCCATTAGAGGATGATATGTTACTTGGGCTGGATTTCTTACAGAAATATGGTATTGATATCTCCATAACTCAGTCCAAGCTTATTGTCGGGGGGGAGGAAGTACATATGTATTATGGAATGGATTCCAAGGTAGCTTGCATCCAGAGGGTTTGTATCGCTAGGAGGGCCGTGGTGCCTCCTTTTAGTGTGAAGCGGGTAAGGTGTAAGGTGGTGGGGGATCCAGGGCTCCAGGGTAGTGACCTTTCCCTTTTCCAGCCCACCCGCGGGCTCCCCTTATGGATACCTCGGATTGTGTTTGATCGGGGAAAGGATTTTGATGTTTATGTAATTAATGTAACTGACTCCTATCACCGGTTGTCGGGAGAGACTCAGCTTGGGGTAGCTGAGGAAGTGAATGAGTTGCAGCCGGTTGAAGCCGATGGTCCTTTAATTAGACAAGCTACGGCCACGGCTGCAGCTCCGGTGGACCCCTGCCCTGCCCATCTTCAGGATCTGCGGGATAGGTCAGAGTCTCTTTTGACGCCGGAGGAAAGAATAAAGCTGGAGGCCCTGTTGCATGATTATCAGGATGTGTTTGCCAAGGATGAGTTCGACCTGGGCAAGTTCACTACTATCACCCACAAGATAGACACTGGCGATGCGCGTCCAATTAAACAGAAGATGCGTAGAACCCCCATCAATTTCGCTAACGAAGAGGGGGCTCATTTAGAAAAGATGCTGAAAGCCGGAGTGATCCGGCCTTCCATCTCAGAATGGGCTTCCCCTCCAGTTTTGATTAGGAAAAGAGATGGTTCTGTTAGATGGTGCTTAGACTACCGTAAGTTGAACATGGTTACGAAGAAAGATGTATTCCCACTCCCAAACATTGAGGAATGTCTGGATAGCTTAGCCGGAAATATTTGGTTTTCCAAACTGGATGCGAATTCTGCCTATTGGCAAATTCGAGTTGAGGAATCAGACATAGAAAAAACAGCTTTTATTACAAAGCAAGGTTTATTTGAGTTTGTTAGAATGGCATTCGGGTTGTGTAATGCTCCCGCTACATTTACAAGAGCTATGAATTTGATTTTACATGGTCTCAATTGGGGCACAGCCCTAGCATTCCTCGATGATGTTTTGGTGTTGGGGAATTCTTTCGAGGACCATCTGAAGAATCTTCAGGAAGTCCTGGGGCGGTTTCAGTCGTATCGGCTTAAGCTTAAACCTAAGAAGTGTGTTTTGTTTCAGAAAGAGGTTGAATTCTTGGGTCGTAATGTTGGTGATTCAAGCTTGCACCTAATGAAGGAACACATTCAGGCCGTGGAAAATTGGCCTGCTCCCTTGAACACTAAAGAGGTAGAACGTTTTTTAGGTCTAGTTAATTACCATCGCCTGTTCCTAAAGAATTATGCCGAATTAGCTGTTCCGCTTTACGGACTGACTGGAAAGCATCCTTTTCGCTGGGAGGCAGAGCACCAATGTGCTTTTGAAGCCATTAAACGGCTCTTAGTATCAGCACCTGTACTAACCTTACCTAATGCAAAAGATCCTTTCATTCTAGATACAGACGCTTCAGATAATGCGGTAGGAGCGGAGCTGCTGCAGGTCCAGGGTGGCGAGGAACGAGTGATTGCGTATGGGAGTGTTGGTCTGAATAGTCAGCAACGCAAGTACTGTGTGACTAGGAAAGAGCTGCTTGCGGTGATCCTGTTTACTAGACAGTATCGCCACTATCTATTGGGCAAACCTTTCCTCGTTAGAAGCGATCATAGTAGCTTGCGTTGGCTTTTTAATTTTAAGAGACCAGAGGGCCAGTTGGCCCGCTGGCTTGAGGAATTAAGCCGGTATGACATGCAGATCGATTACCGTAAAGGCCTTAAGCATGCCAATGCTGACGCCTTGTCAAGGATTCCGATACGCGGTCCAACTTGTGATGAGTATCAGCTTGGTTTTAGTTTAGAAGATCTGCCATGTGGGGGTTGTCCTTATTGCACACGCGCGCATAAGAATTGGGCTAAGTTTGCTGAGGAGGTAGATTATGTGGTGCCATTGGCCCAGAGGCCAGGGGCCCAGAGGCCGTCTGTTCAATCCGTATCTAATATTTCCTGTAACCTTAGGAAGTCTGGTAGGAAGGCTCCGAGGACAGGGTTATCCTTTGATATCTCCCAAGTGACGGTATATAGTTCCGGGATTAGGGACCTGGTTATCACGTCGGGCAATGGGAGTGCTAGAGGAGGAGGTAATAGTAACAATGGGGACAGTTTTTCTGTTAAGGCCACTGTAGTGGATAATTCCCAGAATAATGGGAGCTATGATTTTCAGAAATCTCAAAAGGATGACTTATTCCTGAAGTCAATTTATGTTTGGTTGTCAGTTAAGGAAGAACCCAGTCAGAATACCATCATGCTGTGGGGACCCGAGGAAAAGTTCCTCTGGATAAACCGAAGCCTTCTGGCTCTGCGTGATGGTGTTATTTGCTGGAAGCGGGATGACAAATTGCTAGCTTGGGTTCCCCGGGAGTTAAGGGAGTCAATTATAGGAGGTCATCATGATTTGCCCTCATCAGGTCATCAGGGGATCAAACGAACCTTGGATAGAGTACAATTGAAGTACATGTGGTATCACATGAGAGGTGATGTTCAATTGTATGTGCAAACCTGTTCGGTTTGCAATAGGAATAAGAAACCCACTCGTCATTCCCGACATCCAATGGTTCAATTTCATGCAGGGATTCCCTTAGAGCGGGTTCATTTAGATTTCATTGGGCCGCTACCCAAGACCCTCAAAGGGAATGAACATATCCTAATGATAGTTGACCAATTCACTAAGTGGGTAGAGTGCATACCCTTACCCTCCCAAACGGCAGAAGAGACTGCACGGGCTGCCGTCAATGAATTCTTTTGTAGGTTTGGTTTTCCTTTTCAGGTCCACACCGACCAGGGGCGGAATTTCGAGAGTTCTCTGTTTCAACAGCTGTGTAAGATGACTGCAATCCATAAAACTCGTACCACCGCCTATCGGCCTTCTGCCAATGGACAGGTGGAACGATATAATCGAACACTTATGGATGCAGTCAGATGCTTTATAGGTAAAGCTCAGAATAATTGGGATCAATTTCTTCCACAGATAGCCAGCGCTATACGGGCTACAGTGAACCGGAGTACAGGTTTCACCCCGAATCGGCTAATGTTGGGAAGAGAGGTTAATCAGCCGGCAGATTTAATGTTCCCCCTTCCCTTGTCACAGCAGAGGCAGAGCCCGGATGAGTATTGCCGTAACCTGTCCGAAGCCATGCGGAAAGCTCATGATACGGCACGGGCCAAGCTTAAGTCAACTCAGGCCCGGATGAAGCGTGACCATGATGTTAAAGTAAATCTGAAGTCGTTTAAGGTGGATGACTGGGTTTATTTTTTGGACTTGGCCTCCGTTAAGGGAAAGAGTAAGAAACTCTGTCCTCCTTGGAGGGGGCCGGCCCAGGTTATTAAGTGTCTATCCCCTTATCTGTACCGGGTTAGGTTTAAGAAGGTTTTAATGGTACTCAATCATGATAGATTGAAATTATGTCACGATCGGGTCTTGCCGACTGTTGGGGGATCACAGCTCAATAAGGAGGCTTATTGCCTTTGTAGGAAACCCGATGACGGTCGTCTTATGATCGAGTGCGACAGGTGCCTGGAATGGTATCATGGGGCCTGTGTGAATATATTGCCGGCAGATGCGGTGGCAATAGGAACCTATGTGTGCCCTGTGTGCAGAGCGGCAAGGAAAAGGTAGATCTGGTTTATTCAATTGTCTTTCCGATTTATATATGTTTATGTTGATATACTTTTCTCATTTCTAACGCATTGTTGCCGCATTTTGGCACTAACTTTAAATATGACTCATTTTAGCTTATTTACGAAATGGAAGAGCATTTCTTAGTGACTTAACTTGTTTATATCAGCTGGTTAAGTTAGAGCTGAGTGTTAGAATAAATTATATTGTTAAAAATGCGTAGTATGCGTGTTTATGAGAATAGTCAGTGTATGTCAATGATAGACTAATAAGGATTTCTCTCTTTTCTCCCCAGTGGTTTTAGGGTTTCTCTTTTGTCATGGGCCCTCCTAAGCGGCGAGTAAGCTCCTGGACCAGTTCTTCCCCAAGGAAGAAAAGGCAAGCTGAGGATGCCAGACCACAGGGCGGCTCCAGCCACAGCCACAGAACAGGTAACCTCCTCTCGAGGAGGAAGCGCTATCATCATGAACAAGTCTGCCCCTATCCCGAATGCGCAATCAGGACGGTGCATCTTAAATTCCATGTTTATGGCCATCTGCCAAACCTGGCATTCATTCCCGTAGGCACTAACCCCCCTTCTGCCGAAGTGCTTCGGCTGCGAGGGGAGTTCGTGAGGTGGGTGGCTAGCAAGTTTGTGGGGGATGGGCGGGACCCGGTCGGGAGGTTAGTGGCTTTCATTAACAAGGACTTTCGTCCTAGCCACTCTTCTATTGGGCCTGAGGTTGTGAGTGCCCTAAGAGCTCAAATAGAGTTCGAGGGATGGCCTAGGCCGTCTTCTCTTTCTATCTCTCCCCTCAACTCACCTGCGTGTATCCTACACTGGAGGGTGTTGGTGCATTTGCACCTTAAGCTCTCTCCTTCTCTGCGGGCAGCCTTTTTCTCTTGGGGTTCCCCGCCTTCTTTCCCTGTATCTTCTGCCTCTGTGGCGATTCCTCCTCTTATCTCCGCTGGGTCTGTGCCTTCTTTCGCACAGGTAGCCACTCCCTCTCAGTCGGCTCCTAGCTCTCTTCTCCCTGTTTCTTCTGGTTCTGATGC
Source organism: Strongylocentrotus droebachiensis (assembly GCA_035222895.1). Taxonomy (NCBI): domain Eukaryota; kingdom Metazoa; phylum Echinodermata; class Echinoidea; order Camarodonta; family Strongylocentrotidae; genus Strongylocentrotus; species Strongylocentrotus droebachiensis. Next base: position 212,425 of record JAVYIG010000273.1, on the reverse strand, counting down.
TACTTCTACCCCTGTCAGTGCTTTTCCTCCTCTTATCTCTGCTGGGTCCGTGCCTTCTTCTGTACGGGTTGCCGCTGCCTCTCAGTCGGCTCCTCCCAGTGACCAGTCAGGCTTGCTGCCTTGTCCTGCTACTTCTGCGTCTCTTTTCATGAGACCGTCTCTTCCTATTTCTAGGATGCCTGCCCCTCAGGCACCTATTTTTCGTCCTATCCTTATGCCTTTTCTTCGACCTCCGGTCCGACCATCTCGTCTCCCTTCCACTGTCACTTCTGCCCCTTTGTTTCAATCACCAGGTTCAGTGGGACGAGTGCCTCAGCTTAGCCCTTCTGCGCCTGGTCTTCTGCCTTTCCTTCGTCCTCCCACTGTTGCTTCTGCTCCTCTTGCTCCTGTTGCTTCTGCTCCTCTAGCTCCTGTTGCTTCTGTTCCTCTCGCTCCTGTTTCTATCGATTTGATTCAATTCGATTCCCCTTCTCCTCTCGCTCAGCCTAGTCCTCCTCTTGATCCGGCTAGTTCTATCGGGCCACAGATTCCTGTGTCCCCGTTTCCTTTAGAACAGCCTAGTTCTATCGGGCTACAGATTCCTGTGCCCTCTGCTCTTCCTTTCGCTCCAGCTATTTCTACTGTGCCTTCTTCTCTTCCTTTCGCTCCGGCTACTTCTACTGTGCTTCCTCCTTACTCTAGGAGTTGTTCTTCCATGGTCTATCCTGTGGGAGACTTGCCGGATACAGTTCAACGGCTCGTCCGTGAGGACATGGTGCCGGTCCCTTGCTCGTCGGTCCTGGTGAATGGTTTCGATAGTCATTTTCACTTGGATCGGATGATCGATGCCATCGCGAGGAAGGGGGATCAGAATTCCTTTCCCCGACCTGGCATGAAGTTAGTGGGTGGGGTAGTCAATTTCTGCGACCCGCAGTATTTCGACCGGGCACTCCGACTTATACCACTTCTCCCCCTTTTCCATATAGCCGTCGGGGTACATCCTAAGTGTGTCTCCATGCTTACGGATGACGGTTGGGCTAGGTTGGAGTGTCTATTTTCATGTCCCCGAGTTACTGCGGTGAGTGAATTGGGAATAGATTATTTTCGTGTCTCCCAGGCCGAGTGGCCCAGGCAGTGGGCTATGGTGAGAAGGATTTTGGGCATGGGTTGCCGCAATATGGTACTGGTCCTACACCTACGACCAGCCCAGGGCGATCCGTGTGGCCATCACCTGCACGGAGAGTTCAGGGACCTTCTGGGGCAGTTTTGTGGGCGTCACCAGCACATCCACATCCACAATTTCACCGGTGATGCCCAAGAATTGGATGCATGGATGGCTGCCTTCCAGAATGTGTATGTTGGGGTGTCGGGCCTAGCCGTTACATTCAATCCGGCCCAAGTAGATATGGTTCGTAGTATTCCCTCCCACCGGCTTCTCTTGGAGACTGATTCCCCGTACCTGGCTGTCTTCCCGGGTGCGTCGGTCAACACCCCCTACCTGTTAGAGGATGTTGGCCGACTGGTATCCCGAATTCGGGGGCAGCCTTTTAGGGCGGTGATGAGGCACTCCACAGAGAATGCCCAGAGATTATATTCTGGGTTTGCGGGCCTGGTCATGCCTTGATTTTTTACAGTTAATCCCTTACGCCCGTGCCAAGACTGCTATTTTTTACCGGCACGGTAAGGGTTTACTGGTATGTTTCTGTTTCTTTTTGCTTGTAATGCCCTGGTTAATCCCTTACGCCCGTGCCAGGACTGCTATTCTTTGTCATTTATACGTGACACCGGCACGGTAAGGGTTAACTGGTATATTTCTATTTTCTTTATTTTCTTGATCCCTGGGACATTTCCGGGACTTGAATACTGTTTAGTAGTTAAATGTACCAAGCTGGAGATGTTAGGATATTTCTGGTTCCTTGAACATTCCCGGGGCTGGGTTTTCAGCATTATACACTAGCTGAAATTCCCATCAGTATTTCCTTTTAGAAACGGGTGTTTTGTTGTAGTTTCAACCATGGCTCGTTTGTAACCAGAATGGAAACCATTATGGTCATGGGATTGACTAGTTATATTATATAATTGTATATTTCATGCATCCTTATGGCTATGGGATTGACTGGTTATATTATATAGTTGTATATTTCATGCACCGTTATGGCTATGGGATATAGTTTTGTATTTCATGCACCGTCCTGGTTGTCGTCCCCTTTCTGGCGCGCGTGTTACTATTCTCTATTCATTCCGATGAGATTGCTCAGTCTCTATATACATGTCGGGGAATACAGTGCATTTCACTGTGCTCTATTTTGACTATGCTCTATTTTTACCTAGGAGATTGTTCGGTCTCTATACACATGTATTTTACATACTATTTCCGGTACCAAATTTTGGAATACAGTATATTTTCAGGTATGATAAAGGCGCCCGCCCTCTGGAAAGGCCAAGACTTCACCGGTGCTGGCAGGGAGGGTCCTTGACCCATCCGCCAGCGGGAACGGCGTGACCCCGCACTGCGGTACGGGAGTAGTTTTAGTTTAGTTTAAGTTGGGCTTTAACCTCATTAAATGGGGAATAATGTAGTGGTTCAGCCTTAGCCACTACGGCTCTGGCGGCATATGCGCGTAAGTCCCGCATTAGGCGACACCCGCGGTAGTTTCCGCGGGCGTGTTTATTACTGGGAACATTAGATTGGACTTGAGATTGCACGCGACAAGTACAAACATTGTTGATTGCTCGTCTCGTCTGTCTACTGTCTTCTGTCTACTACTTCTACTAGCATCTAGTGGAGCTCCACGCGTCGGTATAGCTTCGAGCTTCGACGGTACAGCTTCGAGTAGTCTACAGTTAGTTCTGCAGTTTATGGTAGGACTACTCCTTATTCTAGTCGTTTATATGGTAGTTAAGATTTAGGCCCAGTAAGATAAGTTATATTCCGCTCCGGCACTACATTAGAAATATCCTGATTCTGAGGTACATAAAATGGGAAAAGGAGTAGAATTTTTGTACCTTTTCTTGCCGATGAAGGCCTTTCACCGGACTCCATTTTTGAGCTGTGAAGTGCAGTCTATGTATGTTACAGTTTGTGTCGTTGTTTGAAGTTGCAGATTACCCTCAAGTACATCGCCATGATATCATACTGTCACCTGGAAGGGATAAGAATGTGATTAATGATGGTAAAGATCAGTCCAAAAACTCTACATTTTTAAGGTTTCGTGGTCTCATGGGTATGTCACACCACCATAGATTAAGGCAAAGAAGATAAAACAAGATTACGGGGTTTAGTCTGCGTCACAGTTAATATTCTAGTCGAACTCGAAGTACGTAAGGATTCAAACCGCTTCACTTGAATCAGCATAGGCACAGCCACATCCACAGCAGCGGAGAGCTGCGGGAGAGTCAGGGTACAGCCCTCCGCTACTCTTTCGTGCTCGAGAGAGGATACAATTTGTTAGGACATTTGGAGGCAACATCAGTAAAGGTTACCATAAGAAGGAAACTAGAAAAACATGTAGAATAAGGCACAATTTATCAACATAGAGTCAATAAGATCTTTTACCTCAAACATACCTTCAGTAAAGCTGAAATTTGACAGAATACCTGAAGCACTGCCACAAGAGTAGAGCAACTAGCGCTGGTATTCAAACGCGCGTGCGGCATAAACATTAGCTATATTAATACGCGTTCGTCGGGACCGCGCGCGGCGGCAGGAGTCCGAGTCGTACCGTCAAAGCAAAATTAACGACAGGTGGAATGTTGTACCCATAGCAACAGACTCAAAGATGAAAGCCGTGGAACGGAAAGCAGTGATTATGGAAACAAGATTGCAAATCAATCAATTACATTTTTATTATCACAATTTTGATTGCATTCAAAAATTGCCTTGCAGCCCTTGCTGCACACTTTCCTCCTGACTGTAGGCCTAGATTATCTCCTTGTAAATCAAGGATTACATCTCGGTATACTGAAAAAAATGTGGACATCTTTACATTTGTTACTCTGTATGTTCCATTTTAAAAAATGTATTCGTCAGCAGATTTTTAGACCTGTACGTATTGGTATGGATTAGAAGGTTAGGTGAAATGACAGAATTTAGCGATATGCAGATAGTAATTAAATAGCACCGTTTCTGGTACCACAAACCTCCATGCACATATTATGTTTTGTCTCTCTAGTTTCTTGTTTTCTTCTCCTCTTCCTCTCTTTCTCATTATTTCTGAATTATATGTCCTATAGGCTCAAATGTGGTTTAATGATTTATCGTTGTAGTTCCACTTTCTAAAATGTTCATTGTCTATTTCACATTTTCTTTTGCTTTTAAACATAGATGATTATAAATAATCACCGTTAATTCAAGAATGCAATCAAGAACTTTTCAATTGGGTCTATCCGATAATTTTAGAATTAAAATGCAACATCAACCAAAGAAAAAAACAACGAAACGAAAACTTGAAATTGAATATAATGGCACAACCAGGGGCGGCGATTTCTTTTCATGACCGTGGGGGGGGGGGACAAAATGCTAGGGACGGGGAGCAGTGTAGTAATGAGGAAAAACGTTTTTTTTTTTTTTTTTGGGGGGGGGGGGGGAGAAAAAAAACACGCATCACCCCCACTTTTACATGGTACGTGCAGGCCCCGTGGAACTTTTTTCAAAGGGGGGGGGGGGGGCTAAAATGTTTTTGTTAAGGAACAGCAAAGCGAGCGAAGTAAGTGGAGCGTAAATTGGCTTGAGATCAAGGGGCAAAGCCCTGGCGGGGATCATGGGGCGGGGTTTTAGGCATTTAATAACGGATAGATGAGCACGCATCCGGGGCCCGCTTTAGGGCTCCTGTTGGGGTCCAGGGGGCGGAGCCCCCGGAAGCTCAGGGTTTTTAGGCATTTAATTACGGTCAGATGAGCAACCAGGGGCACGACTTAGGGCCCTTGGTGGGGATCAAGGGGCAGAGCCCCCGGAAGTTCAGGGAAAAACCATGCCATTTCAGCAACATTCGTAAATCACTGGTATCGAATTAGAAATAAACCACGTTTGAATTTTATTCGGGGGGCAACTGCCCCCAAGCTCTCCCCCCCCCCCATCATTACGCCAGTATGATGGAGCATAGTGAACGAGAGGGGTGACGGTGACGGAAGTAACTATCCCCTCACAGGTTTTGAAGCTTTGTTGTATTAACAAATTATTCCTTAGCAAAACAATATAAAAACAAGCAATATACCTTTTTCACACTTCACTTTTCTACAATATTTACTTGTACACTCTGAAGAATATTATGCTAACGGGAGCGTAGCTACCGAGCGAGAAGATTTTTGCATTTTTATTTGTCTAAACGCTGCACTCTTGGGCCTTCCAGTGCCTTAAAGTTTGTTGCAGTGTTTAGTCAGCATTTGATATACACTTATTTTTGTGCACCTTTTCAAATTTTCAGGGGGGGGGGGGGACGTGTCCCCCCGTCCCCCCGGGATCGCCGCCCCTGGGCATAACAAATGACTTTGTTGAAGAATTTAAATATGTTCGTACTGTATTTTGTAAAATATCTCGTGTAATTGGGATACTCTATTCCTTTTGTAATTATTTTAGTATTTCTGTTTATCTATTTTTAGTTTTAGTTTTTGTTTAAGGCGTCTTAATTGTCAGAGTAATACTTCAGTATTTATATTTGAATAATTATTGATTATAAATATATATGATTCTAATAGTGTAGTTTTTAAAAGATATATCTATGTTGACATTTTACATGTAATCATGCATTATGCAGGCCTGCATGTATGTACAATTGTCAATGTTTGAATTATTACAAGTCGGTATACTGTTATTGTATTATGCACAGCTTTCTTGAAAAGCAGGTCGACTGGCTTTTTTTAAGTGGAACTGAACGAAACTACCCTGTTGAAAGAAATCATGAATAAATTGAAACCTTTAAATTCAATTAAGTACCTGTACCTTTACAAAATCGTTCGGCAAACAAAAACCACGCATAATTCGTAACAGGCCATATGTCTTTTTTTCATTTCCCCTCTATTACAACATTATATCCGAATGCAAAAGTTTAATGTTTTTTACAGTAAATCACATTGGTCAAATCCATACTGGTCACATTGGTCAAATCCAAAATAGCCGCCATCTGATAGTTACAGGTCATGTGTAGTTTCGAAGGAAATGGGCTAGTATGATAACAGTTTATATATAAAGGGGTTTTCGGGGTCAGAGAATCTGATTATGATGTTCTTTTATCAATAAGCGAGTTCTTAATTGCACGCTCCGCATGCGCCAAAATCGGGAACGAACTTTTACAAAGGTCACATGAACATAAAGAGAGCTGAAAGAGGAACTGTAATTTGTTTGGCCTTTCCTTTGTGAATGATCACATCTGACACATCAGTCACCGAAAATCATTTCTGAATTTCGGAATTGGTTCTTTATAGTAAACTTTACTTGGAATCTGGTCATCGGTAAAGTATTATCAGCATTATCGTGATCCAAGTCCCCAGGGACTCGACCTTTATGTCTAGACGTTGCATAATGTAATTCGTATTGGTATTTTAATCCATCTCAGAGTGATTATAGACGTTATTTTTTAAGGATAATAAAGATAAAGCTGTCCGGGTTTTTAAAGATAATGCTTCAAAACAAATCAAACAAACTGTTTATTTCTTTATTCATGGTCTGATCTACTGTTTATCTATTTTCCTTGCCAATCCTCGAAAACGACTTTATTATGCATTTCACAGAGGAAAGTTTGCATATTGATGAAACATATGGGCGCAGGCCAAGATTTATACCCACTCAAGTGTGAATTTGGCGCATCTCAGTTCCCTCATCTTCTTCAACCAGGAAATGTACTTCATTGTAGCCTTAGGACAGGATGGTGACATAAAATTGATAAAAGAACATCATAATAAGATTATCCGACCCCGGAAACCCCATGAATTTATCAACTTTTATCATACTGGTCTTTTTCCTTTTGGAACGACGATTGACCTCTAACTCGGATGGCGGCCATTTTTTATTTGGCCAATATGGCCAGCATGACAGCCCCAAGGAGACCTGTTATTGATACAAGCAACATCATAATCAGATTCTCTGACCCCGAAAACCCCCTTACTATATAAACTTTTATCATACTAACTCTTTTCCTTTTGAAACTACACTTGACCTTTTACTCAAAGGTGGCAGCCATTTTAGATTTGACCAATATGACCGGCATGACAGCCCCAAATAGACCTCAAATTGGTAAAAGAACATGATATCTGACCCCGAAAACTCCATAAATACAACAACTGTTATCATTTTAGCTCTTTTCCTTTTGGAACTACTATATTGACCTGTAACTATCAGATGGCGGCCATTTTGGATTTTACATTATGACCAGTATGGCAGCCCCAAGGAGACCTCAAATCGATTAAAAAACATCATGATCGGTTTCTCTGACCCCGAAAACCCATAATTATATAAACTTTTATCATACTTGCCCGTTTCCTTTCGTGACTACACTTGACCTGTAACTCAGATGGCGGCTATTTTGGATTTGACCAATATTACCAGTATGACCCGAGGAGATCTCAAATCGATGAAAGAATATCATAATAAGATTCTCTGACCCCGAAACCCCATAAATATATAAACTTTTATCATACTAGCCCATTCCTTTCGTAACTTCACTTGACCTGTAACTATCAGATGGAGGCCGTTTTGGATTTTACCAATATGACCAGTATGGCAGCCCCAAGGAGACCTCAAATCGATGAAAGAACATCAAAATCAGATTCTCTGACCCCCAAAACCCCATAAATATATAAACTATTATCATACAAGCGCTTTTTCTTTTGGAACTACACTTGACCTTTAACTCAAATGGCGGCCATTTTGGATTTGCCCAATATGGCATATCCAGAGGGTGCCCTTCTTGGCGTCCGGCAGAAATCGTAAAAGTATGGTATAATCTACCTCTGGGCCCAATTTGGTGTTTTTAGAAGAATTTGCACCAAACAACCCCTATTTAGCCCTAACAGCCCCCACTATTAGTGATGGAGCGCCCTCCTTATACTGCCAGGCACGACCACATACAAATTACCTCAGAAAGAGCCCCCTCTATTCAGCCTCAAAACTTTTCAATAACCTACCGGCAAACATCCGATTAGAAAATAGCCTGGGAACATTCGCACGTCTTATATCCCTCTCTTAAATAATACACCCCCTCCATCGTTTCTGTTATCCAAGTAATTTTTAATTCATTTTGTTTGTTTTCATCTTATTATGTTGTTATGATAATTTTTTGTGATTTCTTTTGTATATAATTTTGTATTCGTTTACTTGTGTTGTTGTTCACGGCCTTGCTGAAAAGCAGCTTCTAGCTGAAAGCAGGCTTTTTAACCGTGATTAAATAAATAAAATACAAAAATACAAAAAACAACATACTATACAATCCCGGTTTGTCATGAATGTGACTGTACCAGTGGGTGTGGGGGGGGGGGGGGCTAGATATCATCAGTATTATGCCCAGACACACCTCCTGAGATCGATGGCCCACGGATCGACTGTTCAGTTCACAAGTCCAACAATTCACGAAACCTATTTATATGCAGGGGCGGATCCAGCTTTTTATAAAGGGGGGGTTGGGGTGGTATGCGAGGGAGCGTAGCGACCGAGTCCAAGCGAGCGGAGCGAGCGAGGGGGGAGGGTGTGGGAGGGGGGTGTCCCCCCTCCCACAGTAGGGAAAATTTTTGAAAATCTGTGTGTGAAAATGGCGTTTTCTTGCGATAAGATTTAAAAAAATGGTCCCCGGATTTTTTTTTTTTTTGGGGGGGGGGGGTTGCAACCCCCCAACCCCCCCCCTAGATCCGCCACTGATATGTCAGACCTGTGGGCCTACCAATAACTTTTTGTGAGGATCAGACACGAGACTGACGTGTCGGTCTCGCAAGCCTCCTGACAACTACTCTAACATTCAATTAAACCCGACCTTGGGTCTGTCTAGATCACGTTTATCCAATCCAATCCAATCCAATTCATTTATTTTTCCTCTTTCAATCGTTCATATTCACCATGAAGGTACATTTTAACATATTCACATATTTATACATATACATATAGATCAGTTTGCACAATACAATACATTAAAAAAAAAACATGAAATTGAAAGGGAAGGAGGGCCGACTAAAAAGCAGAGCTTGTAGGGTGTAAGCCCCCCTGTAAAAGTAATTATTATGAATTATTATTTTATGAGAAGAAAAAAAACACAACAATAATAATAACTGATTCAGAAATACGAAAATCACTTTTAAACGCAAAACATTGATAATACATGTTTATACAAAGAAGCAATCAAAGTTGCATAAAGTCACATTACAAATTATATTTGATTGGGGAATGCAACAGCCTAGTAACTATTCAGAAGAAAGCTTTTAAGTCTCCTTTTGAAAATTTGTATCGAATTACACTGTATAATATCATTTAAAAGAGAATTCCACAGTTTTGGACCTGTAAAAACAAATGTCTTTTGTGCAAAAGATGTTCTATTTAAAGATGAAGTTGAGTTCTGGTCATGCGATTGCATTGTGAAAGAAACGGTGTGGAACCGACCAGAAAAGGTTGATCATCTAGCATATAAGAATGTGTGTGTATTGCAAGGTTCTGGAATCATCAAAATGATAAGAAATTTGGCCAAGTCTTGGTAAAGTTACGAACACTTGCACAGAAAGATGTATGGGACTACACGAACACGTGGCGTAAAAAGCCGGCCCCCCGATTTTTACGATGTTACATGCATATTTAGAATATGAAGGCATTGAAGAGCCATGCTTTTCAGGGAACATGTCTTAACTGATGTTCTTCCACACTTGCATAATAAGAATGAGTAATGCTCACAAATTATTTTTCCCCTCTTCCCAGAACTCAACCTTCTCTTTAATGGTAGATGAAAAGAGCTCGCCTGGCGAAAACTTAGAGTAACTATATTATATATTTGCTTTTCTTTGTAAACTTAGCAAAACATATGTTATATAGCAGGGGCGGCGATCCCGGGGGGGGGGGGACGGGGGGGACACGTCCCCCCCCCCCTCGATTTTTGTAGGGGGGATCGTCCCCCCCCGGAAAATTTGAAAAAGTGCAAAAAAATAATGTACAGCAAATACTGACTAAAAACTGCAACACACTATTAGGCTTTGGAGGGCCCAAGAGTGCAGCGATTAGACAAATAAAAATGCAAAAATCTTTTAGCTCGGGAGCTATGCTCCCTCGCATAATATCCTTCAAAATGTACAAGTAAATATTGTAGAAAAGTGAAGTGTGAAAAAGTACATTGTTTGTTTTCATACTATAGTTTTGCTAAGGAATATAATTTTGTAATACAAGTATACAACAAAACTTCAAAACATGTGAGGGGGTAGTCACTTTCGTCACCTTCACCCCTCGCATTCACTATGCTCACTTACTCGGGGTTGGGGCAGTTCCCCCTCCCCCTTCCCGATAAAATTCAAACGTGGTTTATTTCTAATTCGATACCAGTGACTAATTTACAAATGTTGCTGAAATGGAATGATTTTCCCAGAGCTTCCGGGGGCTCTGCCCCCTGTACCCCACCAAGGGCCCTAAGGCGGGCCCCTGGTTGCTCAGCTGACCATAATTAAATGCCTAAAACACCTGAACTTCCGGGGGCTCCGCCCCTTGGACCCCACCAGGGCCCTAAGCGGGCCACTGGATGCTCATCTGACTATATTCAAAAGCCTAAAACCCTGAGCTTCCGGGGGCTCCGCCCCTACACCCCACGAAGGGCCCTAAGGCGGCCCCTGGATGCTCATCTGATCTTAATTGAATGCCTAAAATCGCTGAGCTTCTGGGGGCTTCGCCCCCTGTCCCCACTCCGATTAGTGACCTGCATGCAAGTGTCACAAATAAGGTATCAAAGTATGCTCATCTGACCCTTATTAAATGCCTAAAAACTCTGAGCTTCATGGGGCTCCGCCCCTTCACCCCGCCGCGGCTTTGCTCCTGGACCCTACGCCAATTTACGCCCCACTTGCTTTGCTCTATCTGGTCGCAAATACTTTAGCCCCCCCCCCCCCCCCCCCACTCCCGCTTTGAAAAACGTTCCGCGGGGCCTGCATGTTACATGTAAGAGAGGTGATGATGCGGATCTTTTTTCTCCCCCCAAAAAAGTTTTTGCTCATTACGTCACTCCTCCCTCGTTCCTCGCATTTCGTCCCCCCCGGTCATGAAAAGAAATCGCCGCCCCTGTTATATAGACTTCAGATTCAATGAACTCATTTTGTTTCGACCCTATGAACAAAAGCTAAAGATCAACGTCGGGTATTTAAATGTCAGTAGCATCATGGACTAATTCATACATGACCGTGTGTATGCGTTCTTTCGCTTTCAAATCTTTGAGTAATATATATAATTTTCAATTCAATTCCGGCTAAGCTTGATTAGACGAAAGAAAACCCAAGAGAGTTAAGCTATGGTCACAAATCAGAGCAGCGACCGACCGATCAGTAGCCTGTTCGGTCGCTGCTGGAATTAGGCATCGCCCAGCGATTAGGTCGGTGCCCGGGCGGCGACCGCCCAGGCACCGAGCGTACTTTGGGCGGCGAGTGAAAAGTGAGCAGGCGCCGCCCAAATTTTAACTCCGCGCTAAAACTTCAGCGGCGACCGAGCGATGCCCTAAAAACGAGCGGTGCCTGGGCGGCCGCCGCACAGTGGGCCAGGGAGGAAGTGTGCCAAAACTAATTTCTGGGGATTTATTTTCTATAAATCCATAGGAAATGTTTGGATGTCGCTTAAATGGTATTACCAACATTTTCTCTGATATCTAAGCTTTAAGTTGATACCAAATTTGGCTGCCCGATTGTGCCCGTTCTTATGTTAGAGCCGTTTTTCTTGCAACTTTGCCCCGAAAAATGTGTTTATTTTGGTCCGCGGTGTCAGAACAAGTGTCACGCGCCCCCAAGCGCCGTGATTTATGACCGCGAATCCTTCATGATTCAGCCGCGGACTAAAAACAAACATATTTTTCGGGACAATGTGGCTAGGGGAATCGGCTTTAACATGACAACGGGCAAGATCGGGCAGCCAAATTTGGTATCAACTTAAAGCTTAGACATCATACAAAATGGTGGTATTAAAATATAAGCGGAACTCTGCGGAAATCTAAACGTTTCCTCTGGATTTTTAAAAAACATGGATAATTAGTCCATTTTTCAGTGAATTAACCTTTAATATATCATGAAGATTGTGTTTCTATACATTTTAACCATTTCATTGAACGAAATGAACTATCAGGAATATGTGAGAGCAATTTCATATCAATAACTTAAGAACTTCATGTTAAATTGAAAGATTTACAAAATGAGTCACTTTTGCACTAAAACTGTGAATATGTAGGATTTTGCTGTTTGAAGAAGTAAATTTATACCCTAGTTGTGCTTACCGGAATTAAATATTTTACTGAGGTATTCCTCAATGTATTACAGTTCAACTGGTCAAGAAGAGAATTGAAGAAAAATAAATCACCAAAAATGAGTTTTGGCGCACTTTGGTTCCTCCCTGGCCCACTGTGCGTTGCCATGGTTATGCGGACGAGCGTTGAAACGGCTGTGCGTAAACATAAACAGTACAAATGTGTACCGATTATGCCTAATAATAATCGATGGACGTGGGAAGGAAAAGCGCCTGCACATGCAGGGTAGCAAATTTTCGCAAAAAGAAATACCATACATGGAAAGCTTAGGTTTAGACGGACATTTTGAGATTAACATCACTGCGGGAATCGGCCGGAATCCTAATAAACATGCTACATTTATAAAAAATTGCAATTTTTTTCCTTTTTTTGTGAAATTTAATGCTAATTTTTCCCAAAATGAAGCTTCAATAAATTTGGTCATTGTATTTTCTAATTGGGTTACCAATAGGCAAGAAGTGCACGCAGTATCAAGTTGATTGCTTTTCCCTTCATAAATTCTCAACACCTATTGTAAAGTTGCCTCTTTTATCACTTTTGGAGCACAAATATAGATTTTCCCATGTTCGCAGGGGTATATGACACTTTTAAAACTCGCTAAATATTAAAATATGGGTGGAAAAATATTCTTTAGAATGTTTTCTTCCCCAAGCGAATGAAAAAAATATAAAAATTCACATTCGCCAATTTTGAATTTTGGCACACTTTAATTGAGGCGATTCTGGCCCACTGTGCGCCGCTCGGTGGCCGGCCAGCAGCCGGGCAGAATTGGTTAAAAACTCGCCGCTCGGTCGCCGAGCAGGCTACTTTTGGGTAATGTGACTATAGCATTAGATAGATAGAGAGAGAGAGAGAGAGAGAGAGAGAGAGAGAGAGGGGGAGAGAGAGAGAGAGAGAGAGAGAGGGAGAGAAAGATGAAAATAATACATGTCTAGATACGCCTTGCTCGCAATTATGCGAGACAACATGTCATTGGTACAACTTACAACAAATCAGACTCATGTAAAAAATAAAAATAAATTCAGTACCGAAAACGAAGAGATAGGCTAAGCCAAAGGAAATGAAAGAAGTAGATCGGAGAAGTCGGCATAGTCAAGAGAACGCCCACAAAGTGAAGAACGCCCATAATAATAGGGGAGGTATATACTAGGGGACGTAACACATTATGTATCGATCGCTCATACGCTCCAGCCGTTTACATGGGTTTTTGAATGGGACTTTGTGTAGATCCCAAATCGAGAAACTTTGTAAAGAATATCAAAACACCTGTTACGCATTGGCGGAATACACGCAGTGCTAAACTTGCATTGCGTGCACGGTGTATACACGTCCATCCACTGAATAACACAGCTGTCTTGTTTACAGTTTTGATCTGTCACCGATTGATGAATCTAGATATGATTATGATATGTTGATGATTCTAATACGACCAGATGATGGCACCTTTACGAAGAGTACAGGGGGTATTTTGGTTGCTTTGGGTGTGTTATATTCCGGTGGCGATCCACTCGCAGAACTCGTCAACAATAGTCACAACAAGTAAGTTAGTCAGTAGGAAAACTAATGTGTAAAAAGTTCGTGTGTTGAAGTGAGTTGTTAAACAAGGGAGTTCATATGTGATATTTGTCATGTTTCTTGTGATGGGTGTGGTATGACTGTGGATGGCGATGGGCTGTCAGAATCACGAGGAAGGCCTATCATCAGTTCTATAAAATAGTCTAAGTTTACTACATTAGATTAATAAACACTAATTGCATGGAGAATTACTTTTATAGTCGGTACTCAGGTACTGATAGAAAAGTAAGCAATATTAGGCCATGTAAAATTGATTACATGTTGATCGTCCGGATTTTTTGAAAAAGAGGAGGAGGGTGTACCATGTTATTTGATATTTGATATTTTTCCCAAGATGGCTGCCGCGTGTACAAATAGTATTGAATATGTCTGAAATCCAGCGCTAGAGCGCGGCCGCGCTATCGTGAGGTATCTGCGATGCGATGATCAGTCGACTCGATCGACTCATCTCTAGCTAGCTCCTCGACTCATTTACATGCGATATATGCATGCGCAGCGCATGCATCATCGCATCATTTTTTAGCGCAGCTTCACTTCAGCATATTGCCGATCATATAGCATATCAACCACTCTACATTTCAATACAATTTTTTCTAGAGTCTTAGTATGTTTGTACAAGAATATTTGAACAGCATATTTGAAGAAAAGGTGGAAAAGATGCATATGGTAAGTATTCTGTGTTGTTTTCTGAATAAAAAGAAAATATATCAAATATCAAATATAAGGAGGCGGGCGGAAAAAAGGAAGCGGGCGGGGACGATCAACATGAAATCAATTTTACATGGCCTTACAGGATTGACATCCAATGGATATTGGTATTATTAACGGTATACTCATCTACAATGTGCTTATGGTCTATGGCTTTGAATCTACATGTATATCTGAAATATTAGAAAAACACATGTTGTACGTGTCACCACCTACACTGTCATTTTACAATGCAAGGAGGTAGGGGGGGCTGGCGGCTGACCGTTTGGAGCTAGGACAGACAACTGACTCTCGATTTACAATAACGTTCTCAATTACTTTTGATTTATTATTGTTAATTTGTATTTTTCTGTACATTATGATAATACATGTTTGATTTCTTTGATTTCATTCTTATTTTGTTACTCGAACACAAGTTACTCGATCAAGCCAATTATGTTTTTCCTTTGTTTTGTTTTCCATTTGTTTATTATTGCATATGTACGTTTTTGTTTTGTTACCTTTTGTTCGTATTATAATTTGTATATTTTTATTTAGTTCACACAGACTTTCTGAAAAACACCTAAATCCTAGAGCATATGGTATTTGTTTTTTACAGTACAAGCTGATCGATACACTTACAAATGTAGATGGGATCATGGCGGCATATATATCTTGATCATGCCTAGATGATTAGCAGCTTTTACATGCTGTAGATAAATACGTTGTTGCATTCTTCTAGTATTCTTAAAAGGGCTACAATTTATGCAATCCAATATGTTTTAATTGCTTGAATATATACAGTGTATATTTATTCTCCCTCCCTCGCTTGCACTCACTAACTATTCCAACATTCTATAACGAACCAAATGAGAATTCAGGAATGAAATATGAAACCAATAATTTATGCCTGAATTAAAATTTCTTATACCTTGTTGTCCAGTCCGATCCTTCATGTAAACATTACACTCAGCAACACACTAAATGTTTACACTGTAGCAGTGTAGGCTGTTATATTTCATTTAAGCCATTTTCAGATTCTTGTTTGTTTTCCTTTCTCTTTCCAAATATTTAAGTAGTGAGTGTTATTCCCCTCCTGTAGCAAAGCAATGTGATGCACAGTGTACATTTCCCCCCCTTTTTTTTCTACACTATTATGGCCATGTATTTTTTGTCATGCATGATAATATGATTTGAAATTATTCCATCTCTCCTTCTCTCCCCTTTCCTTTTGGACCCTTACCAACTCTCCCTATATTTCTCTCTTTTATCAGTCCTTCGAGCTTGAGCTCTCTTTTTCCTTCTCTTTCTGCTCGTATTTCGATTGTGATGCTCCTCCTATTCTACTTTTATATTCACATTTATGTTCATACCTGAATTTATTCAGAATTGTATTTGAAATTCTTGCTATGTATAAGTCATAAACATTGTAACTGTCTTGTTATGTTTTGTGCTGAAAGCCGGAGGACCATACCTGCTCATAGACTTTTTCTTTATAGATTCTTGATGCCCTTCTGGTTTTCAGCACATGGCACTATGTTTTTTGTCTTATGTTTTACATATTACATGTTACACCAATGGATTTTTTTTCTTCTGTATTACATGTATATGGACAATCAAATATTGAATCTTGAATCTTGATAACAGTATCATTGTCAAAAGTGATCTATGCTGACAAATTGTGAATAAGACTTGTGGAAAGTATTAAAAGTAAGATACAAAAATTGAAGTAAAAAAACTGTTCTCTAGACAGTATTTTAGCTTTCTGTTGTCTCCCAGTTATATCGTTTTTAAAGAGATGGTTCATTGAAATGTGGAAAATGGGCAAATTACACCTCTACAGATTGCTGAGAACATTAACAAATTGAGCAAAGTACTTTTGAAGCCCTCACTGTTGTGAGGAATAAATTAAATGCAATTTTGTTACCCTTTCCTGAACCCACTCACTAAGTGAATTGACGGCGTTATTTTACATGCGAAACTATGACGTCACAATATGAACAACCTACATCACACATTCGGGACAATGTTGGATACCCATTGCAATTTTCAGATAATATGGGTTAACGTTGTTTGTATATTACCGCCAGTGGTGATATTTCCTCTTTTTTTGGCATTTTGAATGAGATACACTGAATAAATGATACTTTCTACAAATGTTTGTTTGATTTTTATTTATTTTCCGTCACATTTGAGCATAAAAATCGGGAAATAATCACATATTCTGAGGGCACTTCAGCGTGTATTTGTCTGATCTGGGAAGGCAAAGGACATTTTGCATGCTGACCTAACGACTCTTTTGGAGTGAAATAGGCGACAAATTTACATAGAATTGTCCAGATATTCATTACAAAAATGTGTGATTAGGCTGATTAATTTACATTGTTGATAAATTAAGTCGTATAGGACCCTGATAAACCGAGAGAAACAGTTCAGTCCGGTTCGCGATTCACGGCTAGCTCGAGCGCCGGGCTACGGGCTAGGCTGGCTAGCAAGCTGCGCTAGATGTGATGCACGCATTATAGAGGTCAGTGTATTGCACACATAGTACATGCACAGAGTACGCACGCACAGCTACCAGCTACGGGAAACTTGAACGCTACATCGACAATATATTCCATCGCTTTTTGGAAGTTATATACCATTTATCTAGACTAACGTCAGATTAAGAACCAAAACCATGCCATGGAAGAGCCTTCTGGAGTATACTCAAGTATGTTTTCGTCCATAACCATATTTCCAGGGGATTTTGATGAAGGTAAACAGCGTTAGTTATAAATGGGTACGGTACTCGAGAGTCAATGCAAATCGCACGCAAACTGCAACTCTCGTCGTCAATCGTTTCAGCTGAGCGGCCCGCTGTTCATATTGTGATGTCACTTCGAAAATCAGCTGACTTACGATGTTTTAGGGGCGTTGCGTGGGTTGATTTTTCGTCAAGTTCAATCAACTTTTATAAATTTCGCTCGAATGTACAAGTTACACAAATGTAATGATTTTACTCAGTGTAATTTTTCGATTGCAATGATACCAAATTCAGTCAAGTTTGAAATCAATAAACCATCTCTTTAATGTTGTTAGAGTGTACACTAGAAACCAGGATTATTGTCAACCCTTCCCTTCTATACTCTTTCATTGTTCATTTTCAAAATTGTACACTTTCCTGTAATTTTTCCAAAACAAAGGATACTTGATGTTTTCCAAATATGTTAATTTGATCTAATTCTGCCTTTTTCAATTTTAAGCTGACCAAAATTACATTTGACATTACTGTGGCCAATTTAAAGTATTTAAAAACTATAATAATTGTTTTAAAAAAAGGGAAGAAAAATGTTTGATACCAGTCATCTTAGTTCCTCCATTTTCTGTCACATGAAATGAGTACTTACTACATGTACATGTAGTTTGCAGGCTCAGATTGTCATTACAATAACGTTGATTTCTCATGTTAGGGGAGCCAATAACTCAATTTTAAAGCTGAAAGCTTGTCCCCATGTACTGTAACAAGAACAAGATAATGTGTAGTTGTATGTTTTATAATGACTAAACTTCATGTACAATGTAGACTGTAGAAGCTAGAGCATACTTGCTTTTAAATTGGATTATTGAATAAATCTATTGTTAATGTAAAATGTATCAGTGGGGCCCTGGTCTTTCTAAACTACTGCACTTAAAGATAAAGTTGAGTTGTGGTCATGCGATTGCATTATGAAAGAAACATTGTGGAATCGATCAAAAAAGGTTGATCATGCATCTAGCATATTGGTGTGTACTGCAAGGTTCTGGAATCATCAAAATGATAAGAAATTTGACCCAGTCTTGGTAAAGGTACAAGCATTGTACACAGAAAGATGGGACTACGCACACATGTGGCGAAAAAATCTGTCCTGATTTGTATGATGATTACATGCCATATTTAGAATATTAAGGCATTAAAAGAGCCATGCTTTTCAGGGAGCATTTTTTTGCTGATGTTCTTCCACACTTGCATACCGGTTAACGCTCACAAATTATTTTACACCTCTTCCCAGAACTCAACCTTCTCTTTAAAAGAGTTTGTGAGTGTAGACTACACTGTAGTTGATAATTCGGGACACCTCCCAATGCTCCCATACCATCTGTTACTAGATCAATATTTTACTAATTGATCACAAAATATAGAATTCCCCTAACCTTTCTATCCCACTTTGCTGTGCACTGTGTATATGGCCTTCAAATTGATAGCATAAACTATCATGTATTAAAACCATTGGATATTTTTTTTTATTGGATTCTACAATCTACAGTACATGTAGCAAGAATTTCAATTGAGTTCTGTCAGAGTTAAATCTCAAGCTTAGTACTTAATGGGTTAATGCATTCATTAATGCTGGCCTTAGTGATATTGATGTACTTTGTAAGAGCTATTCAGAATATGTGCATTATGAACAATTGTAGGTCATAGATTCACAAGTGTTATTGAAATATGAAAACTGTATACCGGTATGCAATATTAGCATTAAGCTTGAACAAGTAGATTTTCTGCTCCACCTTTATTTGGAACAGGATCTGTAAATTCCTTCAACTTGTACAAGTGTATACGTTTCTTTTCCTTTCTCCCACCATTACAAGTGTTGGCACTTGGCAGTCAAAATGAAATCAAAAACAAATCAAAAACAAAGGGTCTAGAAACACTTTTCGTAAACATCTCAACGATTACTTGATGAATAAGTGATTGAATTATGCAAGTACACATGTATATATTGTAAATAATCTCCATATTACATTTTTGTTGTTTTTTTTTTGTCAAAAAAATGCAATTTTTTGTATAAATAATCTGTAGATACATGTATCTATGACTTTTTAACCTGGTATATCCTCTTCATAATTATATTTGGAGTGTAGAAATTGTGCTACGGTATTACTCAACATGTATACTTCTACTGTCAAGTTTTATTTTTTTGATAATGATATATTTATTTTTGCCAAGTGTGTGCTAAGAACAGGGGCCAGACTCGACTAGCACATGTGCTATTATTTGGCTCCTTTTCATCACCTTCTATATTCTATGAGAAAAGACATATGTCTAGCATATCAATACTTTGTTAGGTTTTTCTTTAATATGATCTATAATATTCATTTATGAACATGTACCATTCACGATGTATTCAAATGTTTAATCACTGATGTTATTGATGATGAATAAATAAAATAAAATCAAATCAAATCAAATCAAATCAAAATGTTAAAATGTCATTGATATTTACTTGGTTTTCAAGTCTGCCCTATCTGGGAGTGGATTGGTAAACAATTAAGATTCTTATCTCGGAGAGGAAGCAAAGATTTGAACTTAAATTTATGCTGGGTGCAGTTCTCATTAGTGCTGGTATTACTGGTGCAAGGTAGATTGGTCTTCAGTACTTGGTAAGACTTTGATTTTCAAGATTTAACAGGTGAATTACAACCTGTAAACTACAGGGTGCAGTGTACAGGTTTGTTTGTTGAACATTTGAGTAAACAGTACCAGTACTACTAGTAAACATGCTCATGTACAGTATAGGCTACAGTTTTTTTTGTAGGCAAAATCATTGTTCTCCCTGATGATGATGATGACAATAATAATGGAAGTGATAATGTCTTTGTGATGATGATGATGAGGATGATGAGGATGTTTTTGATGTTTTTTGATTTTACATACTATATCTTGTTTTCTGAAAAGGTTGGCCTCTTACAAGGTTTGTTTCCTTTTCGGCCACTGCCTTCCTCACTTTTTATATTTCATCTTATGTATTGTCATACATTTGTCTGTTTATATATGTATTTTTATCTGTTGATCTCTTGAGGAGAAATAAATGAAACTGAAACTGAAAAAATGAAACTGATGATCATTGATGATGATTATTACTGTTGTTATTATTATTATTGTTAGTGAAAAACAAAGAATCTTTCCTTTTTAATATATTCGCAGTACTTAATCTCCAAAACTTCGGAAATCATTTTTAACTTTGAGCCTATTTGAAGGGCAAACAAAAAATTGGGAAAGGGGGAGACAATATGAAAATACTATGCACCCTCCCCTCAATGAATGGATGCATCCAGCCTATGCCATGAATATAGAGTATATGTTTTTTTTTCTTCTAGATATGGGATAGTAGGTCTAGCAAATAATATTCCATAGAATCATGGGTAGAACCTCTATTCACTGAAAAAACTAGAAACTCTCATTTATTTTGCAAGGCAAACTTTGCGAAATGTATAAATTCACATTTGAGGTAAGATTTGATGGTGTTGATTTTTTTGTGATATATAAAAGGGACGAAACTCATGAATTTAATCGACTTGCTAATACAAACGTTCCACGCGAGTCCACTTTCTTTATCTGGATGTACAGTAAATTTATGTTGATTTGATGAAATTTCTCTTGAAGTAAACGAGCTAATGAGGATAATGAGGCAATCATTTTCATATATAAATATTGATTGATACGACTTCTATGAATTTATTATCCATTATATCATTCACAGCAGCATCCAATGAAACAGCGACGGATACTCTTCAAAATACATCTCAATACTCGCCAGTAATCACCGAGTTGGTTACAGAGTTATTTACAGTCTACGAGGATACAGACTCAACAACCCTAGAAAGCTCTACTGAGAGAGGGACCCGCACTCCCAGGGATACTAATGATGATAGAGCTTGCCGCTATCAACCATGTTTAGACAATGGAGATTGTATTTTAGATGACAGTGCTAGAGGTTATAGGTGTGATTGCAGACCAGGTTATTCAGGTAAAATCAGATTTCTTCTTCACAACTGGTAGAATGAAGGACGAGTAGAAAACGTTTTTTTGTTGCTCAATATCTTTGAATGAAAACTGGTGATAACAATTATTTGATAATGTTAAAAAGTAGTTAAGGACTACTGTGTTATCATTCACGTAAAATCATTTTTCTTCTTCAAAACTGCTAGAATGAAAGTCGCGTAGAAAACATTTTTTTTTTTGCTCAATATCTTTGAATGGAAACGGGTGATAACAATTATTTGAAAATGTTGAAAAGTAACTAAGGACTACTGTTTGTTCAAGTCGTAAACAATTCAAGGAAAATATTATTCTTCTTTCAAGTTGTGTGTCTGTACATACTTAGCACGTACACTTCACTGCATTGCTAATCCCAAATCATTAGTGGTCTGGTTTTTGTAAAGATATAAATCTTATTACATGTAGATGTTGTACTGTTTTGTTCCAACTTTCATGAATCTGTTTCTCTGAATTTGTTTGCTACCATCTTGTTAATCTTCTATGAAAGGCCTAAAATGTATATAATATATGATATATAATATATGATATATGATATATAATATATAATATATAATGTATAATATATAAAATATATTTGTACATGTATAATATATAAAATATATTTGTACAATATATAATATATAATTGTATAATATATAATCTACCTGTACGATGTAGGATAGAATTTATTTCATGAGCAAAACTGCAAATCTGTAATTGAAAATTGTCTCTGGTTAAACTTCATAAATTAACAAATATAAAGCCTTGCATATGTTTACACTACTCTGTATTAATATAATATAAATAACTTGCTAATTGCAAACTTTATTCTGTGCCTTATATAGGGAGAAGATGCGAGGTTTACACCGATCCATGTTCATTGAATCCATGCTATGAGAATGAGATATGTGACACTATTGTAGATGCAGACTTTACTTGTACTCCATTCAACATGACTACGCCTGCACCACCACCACCGGTTAGTACAAATCTTCATTTTGATTTGTTGTATAAGGAGTGGTTCTAGAAGAAGAATTTATTTTGTATTTTATTTTATTTATTTATATATTTATTTATTTTTTCTTCATTTTATTATTATTATTGTTATTATTATTATTATTATTATTATTATTATTATTATTATTATTATTATTTTTTTTTTTGGGGGGGGGGGGGGGGGTGTGGCTTCTCGCATTCAATACAATTTGAATTTGATTTTGAATTTGTACCTTGCAAAACCTTTTTTTTGGGGGGGGGGGGGCTACCAGTCATAGGTTACATGCCTGCAGTATACAATGCAGTTAGATTGAAACGTCTTTCATTGCCCACAGTCCTTGCTTGTTTCGCTTTGTATATCATCTTATGTCAAGGCCTTCTTGCCCACCTATTATTATTGTTACGTCCTTCATCATTACAAGTACCACTTCAATCAAATATTACTTTTATTTATGGGAACCTATAATCTACAACTTGAGCTTTTTAATAGGTTCCTCACATTTCACCCTGTATAACCTTCTATTCAATACAATTAATTTCGACGTCTATTCAAAGAATTAAGTATATAATGTGACACTTTTAGTATATTTCATATTATGCTCTAATTTTTTTCAGTGTGAATTCTTTTTTGTGAAATGTGAAACAAATAAACTTGAAACTTGAACTTGTGATATACAGTACACTCATCTGACTCTTTTTCATGTTGTTATAACAAATATATGCCAATTGTTATTAGTAATCACATCTTCTTTACCGGTATTGTAGTTATATACATGTACTAAAGAAAATACAATTGATTCTCAGCCATTGAAAGGTAGGAGATTTAGGCTAGTTGTGTTCATACAGTCATGTATGCCCTACATGTAAGGTGCATCTCTTTTTTTCTTCAAAAAGGGAGAAAAATGTCTGATACAATCACTGTACAGTGTTATCCTACATGGTATGCTGTTCATCTATCCATGCAAACATGCATTTGTGAGCTTTCCATGCATGAAATTAACAATGGTGATTCTACACTGTATTTGGGTATTATAAGTCTACATTCCTTGAACCAACGCAGTTTAATTGTCTGTCTTCCCAACTGTGTTTTTATGCAGTGTTTGTGTACTTCTTACTAAGGAGGAAGTGTATAGTGTATTTATTATCATGTATTACATTTGTTGTCACTCCCTATGACAGTCCTTAGGACATTGCTAGGTTATAATACATTGAAAATAGCTACTGATTGTGAAACAGAGAGAGAGAGAGAGAGAGAGAGAGAGAGAGAGACAGAGTGAATGGTTCATCATGAAATATGAATACACTGAACTACTCTGAAAACTCTGAATACTACACATAGCTACATGATATAAGGTAATATACAGATGTAATTGTATCATCAAATCTTATCCTTTTTAGACGTATTTATAATTCAGCTTTTTTCATCTCAATGGATCTTCTTCATTTTCTTTCTTCACTATACCTATACCTGTATGAGTGTGTGGTCCTTTTTCAAATGAATAATAATAGTTTTGAAAATTCATATCAATTTTAATTGTATTCCTTTCTATGAAAATCTTTCTTTCCATCATCTAGTAATATTAGTCTACTTTTACTGGGATACAAACGTGTAACTCAACAGCGATATGTACAGCTTCATTTAAATTAGAATGTAAACAAAGACAATGTAAACATTGATAGTCATACTCACATTTCTCTTCCAGCTGTCACACATTGTGTCTGTTTCGTATCAGTCATGTAGATTTACTTGTATATGTTTTCTTCAGGTATCATCTATCAAACACGGCTCATTCTTTAATTATTACAGTTCTAACACTTCCATCACAATAGGACATCCCGTTGACATCTACATGTATTACATACAGCCTTACAATACTCATCTATCCATACGTGTGATGATGTGTGTGAGATTGTATTGTCTGTTGATGAATATTGATTAATTAAATGAAGCATGCATACTAATGAGACAGTCGGCCATTAGATTGATAGCTCAATCAGGTATCTTTAGGCTTATAGATTATGAACGTTTCATCTCTCATCGCGATGCCATTTTATGTGATAGATGCACATTGGGTAAGCTGAGTTTAAGTTCAATTAAATATATTTTTATCAAGGTTTGTCAATCATTATTTAACAGCACTTTGATTGACAGTGTACATCTTGAACCACTCAACATGAGAGGTGTATAGTCTCTCTCTGCAATTTGACATGTAGTGCGGGCTGTAATTGGTTTTTGAGATGAATGATGTATTAGAGAATAGGTGTTAAATGATCCTTCTACAGTTACTAAATGTAGTAATGGATATAGCCGATTGACATGATATTCTGAATGGGTGTGATTTTTCATTTCTATCAAACACAAAATGAGATATTTGATTGTGGTACAAGTAACCTAACATTCTACCTCCGTGATATCACATCCTGCTCATATATTTGCCTATGGAGTATTATCATTGAATATCTTATAGCAAAGGTTATATAGATTAAGTTTGTAATTGTTCTGTTGTGAAATATAATTACCTGCCACATGATGTAAATTGTATACCTGTAATGAGTTTCTCTAATTCCTGAGCGATACACTTATACTACAAAATGCATGTTTTCTTTTATCTTATTTTTGTGTTTTTCGATGAAACACTCTTGTTTTTCTTTGGTACTGATTGAAGGTAAAATGGGAGGATATCATTTGATGATGTCTGTTAGTCCATCCACTTTCTATACTACTAGCATTTCACAAAACTCGTCATCAGTGACAAATTACTGTTTTTGGTATAAGCTACTGAAATCCTTGCTTCTGATTGGTTATCAGCAGATTTGTCACTGATTTTTGTCATAAATTTGTCATTGAAAAAAAACTTTGTGAAACAGGTCCCTAGTCTGCCATGTGATATGCACATCCCTGCTGTACTTACCTGTAGAAGTAAAGGTGTACACCTGAAAGCTCTACTTGCTTAGGAGGTTTTAAACTGCCATGTCAATCAAGATGAAAATTAATTTGGTACTTTTATTTTTCTATCCACAGCCCAAGCCATTATCACTTGGTACGGTCATCTCCATTGGGTTACTGTGCGTGGTGCCTGTTCTCTTTCTTCTCTTCATCTTATTGTTATTATGGTTGACGACATGGCGCCATATACATCAAGAGCCTCTATGTTCATCAGGTCCTAGTCATTCAGATGGAAAATATCAACAAGATAATGGCGAGGTCTACTATGATGTCTATAATGTGAGTCCATCTTGAATTATAATTTTTACTTAGATTTTAGTTTACTTACATTGATTTGATCTACATGTATATGCAGAGCTAAAAAGCTGCAGTACTTGATGAACCCCGGCCTGACGTTCATGGACTACCAAACTTGAATAATTTTTTGTTTGTGGTTTGAAATCATGAAAATACAAAGCATTATTGTAAAATATTTGTGTGTAACTTTTGTCCTTCTTTTTTATTCCTTTTCATGTAATATACATTTAGCAATCATGTCAATATATTACATGTAGTTCCCCTTAAAAAAAAAAAAAATCATCATTGAGACAGTAGATATCAGACTTTTAAGGAAAGGTAAATACATGTAGCTTGTAATTTTTCTAATCTTAGATATTTTCCTTTTATGTACCCCCTCCTCTCTCTGATCTTGAGTATAAAATCTTGTTCATTAACAAACACATTACAACTTCATGGATAAAAAGAAGATTAAAATGATTAGTTTGGTTTTAAATGTTTTTTCTCAATCTCTCTTTAATCCCTTCTAGTAATCTGCAATTCAAAAATTCACAATAAATTGTGCTTTTTGTTTGAAAAATGATTTAAAAGGTAGCAAAAATTGATTCTGTGAGAAAGACACTAATCAGGAAACAATAATGTTGATGTTACAGAAAAGGGCATCTAAGATCTACCTGATCTCGAATGGTAACGCTACTCATCGAACGCAACACCTTCAAGAGAAGTGGAGCATTCCTGAGAGTGAGCTGGAGATGGGCAAACTACTCTACAGCGGAGAGTTCTCATATGTATGTGAGGGAGACCTCAAGCAAGGCAGTGATGTCCCAATCAAAGTGGCTATTAAACTACACAGAGGTGAGTAATCCTTAAAGCCCCACTGCACTACTTATAGCTACTTGCGCCCTCTATATAGCAAACAATGCCTTAGCGGTGACCATTGGTCCCCCATGATCCTTTTTT
Organism: Strongylocentrotus droebachiensis; assembly: GCA_035222895.1. Lineage (NCBI taxonomy): Eukaryota > Metazoa > Echinodermata > Echinoidea > Camarodonta > Strongylocentrotidae > Strongylocentrotus > Strongylocentrotus droebachiensis. Next base: position 185,772 of record JAVYIG010000273.1, on the reverse strand, counting down.
TCTTATGTAAATTGAGAGCTGATTTGATGAAATAACCACCTGTCAGTGACCATGCAGGGAGGTCTAATCCCTCTTGGCCAAACTACTGCTGAAGTAAACTGATCATCCCTCAAGTTATGTTGGCAAAGGGCTGCTGGTCTTCAGTAGGGATTGAGTTGTCATATGTCTATACCACTCTAATAAGGAGGAAAATAATAATATACCATTTTGTATAGTACATGTCTCAAGGTGCGTGGTTCAAGTCCCGTCGCGGCACCAATGTCCTTCTGATCTACATTTGCCACACGCAACCCAGGTGATGGAAATGGGTACCTGGCTGGAATTAATTCCTTGAAATGCTAGAGTGCCGTAATGGCCGTCTTGCTAAAGCCAGGGTATTAATTGGGCAGCACCAGGAGCGTCACGACGTGGCGGACAAGTGCGCTATATAAGAAGCCATTATTATTATTATTATGATATAATGTCTTTATGCATTTCCAAAGGAGTTTAGACCTTTTTACCAAGGTCTGGAAAAATGTGTGATCATGCCTTCAATTCTGTAAAAACGTATTTATTTCTCTTTCTCTTTTCAGATGAGAATGATCAAGAGTCGATAACTGAAATGAGGAATGAATTCCAGGTTCTAGCCAACCTTGGCAAACATCCAAACATCCTCATGCTACTAGGACAATGCAACAGAGTCTTTGAACAATCAGGTACATATGTGAAGGGATGCCGGGGTAAAGAGGAGAGGGAAATAAACGTGTGATACCAGTCAAATTAATGAGAACAACACCTTACAGAAAACAAACCAAGTACATCCTAGGCCCAGGAGTCATTCGGTTTTGAGTTAGTTTGGCAGTGTGTCTGAGGCATAAACAAAATGGTAAAATAGGTATAGCAGGAGTGTCGTGGTCGAGTGGTTTAAGGCGCTTGACTGGAGATGCAAAGGTCGAGAGTTCAAATCCCGACATGGCACTAATATCCTTTGGCAAGATAATTACCTGCACATGCTATTCTCCACGCAAGTGTTAAATGGGTACCTGGTAGGATGCGAAAGTTCATGTGGTTGGATGAGCAAGTGTGCGCTTGTAAAATGGCGACTGGCTGGAATGCTCCCCAGGGAGTTGAAAATGTGCATACATTGTGTGCGGGTAAGCCTGAATCCGATGACCAGGGTAATAATGTATCTGTAAAGCGCTTAGGAACATCGTTGTATCGATGTATTGGGCGCTTTATAAAAGGGGAATATTATTATTATAATGTTGAATATTTGATAGAGATTAACCATCCTACGTGTATATGTGAGGGGATTATTAATTCTGTAAATTAGATGTTACAGCAGGATTCAAAGGGTAATTAATGGATCTTTTGAATAGGGGAGAGATTGCAAATGGCTCTTTAAATAGCAGATATAAAGAAGAGATCACAAGTTATAGGTTGTGTAGGTGAAACGCTTTTAAGGTCTGTTAAAAAAGAGACATGTATGAAAGTGTCGATTTTGTGATGCGCGCCTTTAAGGAATGATTGATACAGTCAAGCCTGTTTATAGCGACCGCCCAAGAGAAAACACAAAAGTGGTCTTTGTAGACAGGCTCCTTTAGTACATGTTTCAATGAGAAACCGTGTTCAAGGGAAACACAAAATGTGGTCACTAAAGCAGGTTTGACTGTATAAGAATGATTAATTATGATTACTGTAACTTTCTTCATATTTCTAATCTCTTTATGATGTGTGCTTTTCCCTGATAGTTCAAACGTGCCTGGTGACGGAATACGTTGCTCGTGGTGACATGCTGCGAATCCTTCGTCGATGTCGTAGTCGGAAGCGAGATCAACCTCCTTTTGAACCGTTACCTCAGGATGAATTACTCAACTTTGCTTGTGATATTGCACAAGGGATGCGACACATAGCTGCTCTTAGGGTAAGTCACTAGGGACTTTTCGCGCGGCGACGTAAGTGCTGACTACTGGGTATTTGAATGAGCTGGCCACCCCGTACTAGCTCGACTCCCAACATTAATACAGCTGAATATCGTCGTAGGTTTGGACGCTACGCAGAAATTTTCGCTCTGAGTGTGACCCCCCCGCAAAGATTAGCGTTGTAGAAGGTCGCGTCGCCGGTTGCGAAAACTGCCTAATTACTAGTAGGAAGAAACGCTTTTGCTTACTATATAGTAGGACATCATTTCAAGGTGTTAATCATCATATTGCCATATTCTTTTTTTTGGAGAGAAAACATTTTGTTGTGTAAAATGGGCGTTAACCATAAAGTTCAGATATGACGCGGCAAATCTGCAGCGGTTATTTTTATGATGACACAAAGTGTAATACGCTTCACAATTCTGTATTTCATAACACAGAGCTCTCTAAATATGTGCAGGACAATTGTTGCGTGCAGTTGCTATTCACTTACACAGTTAACTCATAGCCTGCCATAAGGCTGCATGCTCGCTACTGTTAAAGTGCTTTGTACATGCGAGCGAGCCATTGCTTTGATGCCTTGTGCATGCTTGCACGCATTCGTAATAGCAGGTATTGTTCATGCTCATTGTAGTGTGCTGTGAGTTTCGTACGCGCTATTCATAGAACCATCAAATTATCTCAAAATAAACTTGGCACAGGGGGATTTGGGGCTTGGCACAATGGGGATTTGTGGCATGATAAGAGTTAAAGAATGTGGTGGATTACCGCATCATCTCTGAACGAGCCATAGCCCATCAGATTGATCTTATTTAGTGTTTTTTTTAAATCATACTGAGATCAATTAAAGTATACCTACTCTATATCTATATTAGTGACATTAAGTCATCTGAAATTATATGAAATCAGGATATTAATGTTATATTTATTTTGTTGTGTTTTTCTCTCAGTACGTGTACATGAACCTATGTGCCAAGAATGTTCTTATTACGTTCAACAACAAGGCTAAACTGTGTGATTTCAGCATGGCTACTGAGGTTCAGAAACCATTGAATATACCAATACCATTCATCGAACCAAGAAATGTAAGTATTCAACAAAATTTAGTCTTCATGTATTCCCAGTAACTTAACAGAAATCATTCTCCAGAGTATATTTTAAGCCCACCCACCGCACACTAAATGACCTGACTACTCTCTGATTTTAGAAGAATTTTCAGTAACATTTAATACTAACATTGAAACATTTAAAATCGTAATAATGAAGGTTCTGAACAATTACATGAATAACAAAATAACGATGTCTGCAATCTGCAAGCTTTGTTGAAGGAGGAAAACTCATATCGACTTGAAAGCTGATTCAGCTGTTACCCCGACTAACATTTGATTCTTGGCATATCATTATTTATAAGCTGAAACAGAAAGATGATATTGTTTAGATTTCCATATCAAAAGCAACTGTGATTTCTTTGAAATTGTATCGAAGAGGATCGTATACCGGTAGTTAAGTTTGCGGTTGGCTTTAAAGGGGTTGGTTGATCCACATGGTGGGGATGGTGTCAACAAGCTAGCTCACGCTTTTAAGCTAGAACACTCTATTTGAATTTAATGTATTCCATGTACACGTGATGGGGATAGCAGAAAGAATTATGAAGTGAAGATGTTCTTCCAGTTAAAGATAAACTTGAGTTCTGGTAAAAACAGAAAATGAATTCTCACTTTGATATGAATTAATATTAATGATTCAAGTGATTGTATCATACAGTAATTAGGCTATCATTAACTACAATAAAATATGTCATATTGTGTTAGAAACATTAGTTTCCCCAATTATTAACTAAGTGTTTATACTTAGAATCTCTTTTTTAGAGAGTGTTCTATACTGTAACTGCATCATACCAGCCCAGTTACCATGGTAACATCAATCTTGTACACCTTGTCTACCATTTTGTTTCCTACAGCGTGGAATGAAGAGATGGATGGCTTATGAAGCCTTATTAGAAGGCCAATATACCATGAAGAGTGATGTGTAAGTATACCTCCTTCATTGTCAGATGGGGGTGGGGTGGGGTGATGAGGACATGTGGGGGTGGGGTGAGGCAATGTGGGGGGGGGGGGTTCAGATGGATGGCTTATGAAGCCTTATTAGAAGGCCAATATACCATGAAGAGTGATGTGTAAGTATACCTCCTTCATTGTCAGATGGGGGTGGGGTGGGGTGATGAGGACATGTGGGGGTGGGGTGAGGCAATGGGGGGGGGGGGGGGTTCAGATGGATGGCTTATGAAGCCCTATTAGAAGGCCAGTAGGCCTACACAATAAAGAGTGATGTGTAAGTATCCCTCACTCATTGTCAGACTGGGGTAGGGAGGGGTGAGGCAATCAGGGAGGGGGAGGGGAGGGGAGGGGGAGGGGGGAGGGGTTCAGATGGATGTCATGTGAAGCCCTATTAGAAGGCCAATACACAATGAAGCGAGATGTGTATTAGAATAGTCTTTAGTCAGACTGTGACTCTGCAACTTGCAGATTTTTCTTTTGGTTGGTGTATAATTTCTTATGTTGTATTTGTTCTATAGACCTCTTTTAAAAGGGAAATCATTTATTAATGAAACTGCCTGCACATACCGTAATAGACACAGAAGAACTTGGCAAATTTTTGATCATTTCTTTAGGTTGACTTTAATCTGCATGCAGTGCATTTTCACTGACACACTTACAAAAATCCATCATTTTATATCAGTGGTGCTTATTACATGTTTCTTCCATTCTTGTTCTTCTTGTTCTCAATTCAGATGGTCCTATGGCATTGTCCTGTGGGAGATTGTAACCTTAGGTGAGTAAAATAGTAACATTCCTTGTTAATCTCACCAGCAGGTACCCTCTACAGTGCGTCTCAGAAAAAACGAAACCGAGAATTATCGATGTTTTATCGCAACTTAGTCACATTTATAATTAATGAATGACACATATTTCGAAGCTTAGATCCTCCTCTTTCATTTGATGCAACTCACATGATGCATATTTCACGCATGAGTGATTTAAATGATTTTGAAGAGAGCAAACCAAAAAGTCATTTGGCGGGCAGTATCTGAATTTCAAAGAGAAAATCACATTTCTAGAAAGTTGAGTTTCTGCCCTTTCATATGACAACTCAATCAGGGAAAATGAGCAAGGAATTAAAAAAGTTCTGTTTGTTTAAAGTAGTGCTTACATTTCCATAATTGTATCAAACGAAATCTTTTTCACTGGCTGCCTGCCGTACCAACAAACGGAATTAACAAAAGACTTAACTCCGTTTCGTTGACAATCAGCCGTAGACGAAAGACTTGATGCATGGCTGATTGTCAATGAAACGGAGTTAAGTCTCTCTTCAAATTCATTTTAATCACTCATGCATGAAATATGCATCATATGAGTTGCATCAAATGAAAAAGGAGGATCTAAGCTTTCCAAATATGTGTCATTTATTAATTATAAATGTGACTAAATTATGATAAAACATAGATAATCCTCGGTAAGTGTGCGCTCGTAAAATGGCGACTGGCTGGAATGCACCCCAGGGAGTGGAAAATGTGCATACATTGTGTGCGGGTAAGCCTGAATCCGATGACCGGGGTAATATATATCTGTAAAGCGCTTATAGGCACATCGTTGGATCGATGTATTGAGCGCTACATAAACACGGAATATTATTAATATTATTATTTATTTTTATTATAAATAATGAATTGAAAACCATTGTATATTTTTAGGTGGAGTGCCGTATGCCAACAAGCGTGAATCGGATGTGATCAATGAGCTTCGTGATCACAATCGTTTAGAATGGCCCAAGCATTGCTCACCTGACCTGTATGATGTGATGCTAAGATGCTGGCACAGAAGACCCGAAAGCAGACCAACCTTCGATAGAATCCTCAAAGATATGAAGGCTCTCAAGAAGACTACACCGGTAAGGTTCTCCTTTTATCATGTTACTGTTATAACTGAATTTGTAGAGGTGTTGTGGACGAGTGGATAAGTCACCGGACTGGGGATCACAAGGTCCGCGGTTCAAGTCCCACCGCAGCACTAATGTCCTTTGGCAAGACATTGATCTACATTTGCCACTCTCCACCCAGGTGTTAAATGGGTACCTGGTAGGATGTACAGGTTAGTGTGATTAGGTTAGCATGTGTACACCCGTAAAAGGGTGACTACTTGGAATGTTCTCCAGGAAGTGGATATTGTACATTGTAATTTGTGGAATAGTAATTGAATTCAGTGACAGGGATAATAATGGCATTTGGCAAGATAACAAATTACATCTATTGAGTGAAATCACATTAAATTATAAAGATCATTTGAGGGGGGAAGTATGGCAATAATGACTGCTATGAATTGGTGTAGAGAAAACAGGCATAATGTGAGTGCTAGATCCAATGCCAAAAACTAATCTAGTGCAATGATTCTGAACAGGTTCTTTTGATTCTTTGCAGTCGTAATGGGATGAAGATTATTACAATAATATAAGGTTGATATATCTTTTCAAAATGAGAAACAAATAGCACCCTAATGGCTTGTATAGACCTCCCTTAATAGAACACATCATCTGTGGGAGCCAGAAGCTCATTAACTCTGTGTTAAAGGCATCGTTTAACAATGCTAAATCTGTTAAATTAAAATGTGTTTGTGATATGGTGTTATATTGAAGCCCTAAAAAATGATCATGAAGTGCCTCAAAAAGTAAAAAAACCTTTGAGTGACCGGTTTTACCATACCGTAATTAACGTTGTATAAACCGCCCTTGTGTATTAACCGCACCCCTCTTTTTCGCCCTTAAAAAAAAAAATATATATATATATATATATAAACCGCACCCCCGACTTTGAATTTTTTTCGGCGGCAAAAAAGTGCGGTTTATACACCGTTAATTACGGTACTCATTTTCCCCAATAGAGTGTAGTGTTATGAAAACCGTTTGGCAAATGCAAAATTTGATTTCGATTTTCAATCATAAATATCTTGATAATCATACAGGCGATCGGCTTGTAAAAGTCATGGGGTTCCTGACTGACCTAAAGGTTTATAATTATCATTGCAGCATGAGCTAAATCAGGGATTTTTTTAAAGGATCTAAGACAAAGTTACCGGATCCCTTTAAGGTATAAGAGTTTACGCTCTACTGGTTTGGACTTTTACCTGTACAGCACACAAGTTTATCAAACACTGGTAGATTTCCATTTAAAAGTTATAACCTGTGTGACCTTGATTATATTTAATTTTAAAGAGTGCTTTAGAAAAAAAAGTACTTTTTAAAAATCCTGGTGCTCATGCAAAATTAATAAATAGGATATCATAAGACAGAAAACAAGTTAATCTTAGTCTAAACCATTAAATATATTTCAAGATCAAATTATTCATGACTTCTTTTATCTTCAGCTACCAGGTTTGGATATTCTTCTTTTTTAATACAAACTTTATATAAAGATAAGAATTTTAAATCCATTTTCATTGTTCTTGTTTTGTTTGAACAGCCTCAGATCAATTTGAAGGATTACGCATATCAGATGTATGCACCCATCAGACTGGATCTAGAACCAAGCAATGGAATTACAGACTCATTCGTCTAATCAACTCAACAATACTCTGCTCTGGGCATAGGGTAAGAATAGCCAGATTATGAAATGTGTTTCATCTTCTATGACCGGAGAATGAGGGCTTAAGAGCAACAGTGTAATGTATTTGATATGTTTTCATTAACAATGTTAGAATTACCACTTGAGTATCATATGAACAAGGAATAATTTGGGTTTTGAATAATATATTATATATTCTCATTGTAAAAGGGTAGTTTACAAATCCTCTGTTTGGAGCTAGACAGTTGTTTACTTGTATAGTTTAATACAGAGGTGATGCACTTCCGGCTCTGAATGGATGAAATATAATGTAAACAGGGATAACTTGGGATTTTTAAAATATAATCTCATTGTATTTGAAGAATATTATTGTTTTCATTGTCATAGTTAAATTGAGTTATCATGGATGTAAACAATATGAATAATGTATGACTCATGTCAAATTTTTAATGGTCAAATGATTTGTTTTAAAGACTTAATACATGTATATCTATAGAAGAGATGATTTAAAAGCCTTCTCAATGTTATATCAATACCTGACATTGATAAAGAGCCTTTCAATATATACTAAATATCAAGTATCTAATATATGCAACTCATTAATCAATAACAATTGTGTTTCACTTTCAATTAATTCTTTGTGTATAGATCATGTATGTTGTTATGGTTTTATTCGTGGAACACACACTAGGAAATATAATTTCCTTCTTTAAAGGTATCAGTACCTATTTGCCAAACTACTAAAGCAACCTTCCATTAAATAGTATATGACAAAAATGATAGTAATAAAAAGAAGAACAATATGGAGCATAATAAACACATAATTATCATGTCTTTATTGAATATTTTAAGGACAAAAATAGTATATATAGTGTTAAGGTAAACATTATTTCTATAATATAAATTCACTTACAGAAAAAAATATTTATGACATTTTGAAACAAGTGCATGTTTAGGGACAAAATAATGTTATTCAAAGCAAAATGAGAATTCCTATCTGGTGATAGAAAAGCATTCCGTAGTGGATATTGTGGAAAGTAGACATATTGAAAGGAAGAGTTATCTAAGTTTGTTACGTGATATGATACTTGCGAGAAACTTTAACAAAATTTAAAATCTACAAATCAATTAGGTAAACTTTGAGGCAAACTTGTAATGTTATTGTAATAAGATAGTATACAAATAATACACAGCAGTGAGGGCATAGGTAAGAATTACCAACACGTGATACCTTTGGAACAGTCTAAAACGCCGAAGGCGATAGCCGAGGGTGTTTAGACTGTTTCGTAGGTACAGAGTGTGGGTAATTTTACCAAATGCCCAAACAAAATGATGTGTATTATTTGTTTTATAAAATGATGTTTTATAACATGATTTTACTAATGACTGGTCATTAGTAAAGTTACTTGTTAGGCAAAATAAATGCCTGGTCACCTGTACGCTCTTAACCAATCATTTGATTAGGATCCGCTTCATCATCATATAAACTGTATTACTATCTACATGAAAGTTTTTAGCTGATTGACTTCCATTAGTGCCTTGAAATAAACTACTTATAGAATTATAGTGCAGCTTGATTATGTGGTCTTCCATATGTTACAAAGAAAATACCTTGAAAATATTCAGATATTAGTCTTTCATCAATCTTCCATTTTAAAAGTATTTATTTCGATTTTAATAGTCATTCATTAAATTTAAGATGTGACTTCATTGTCTTCCATTTAATGTGCTAAGAACAAATAACTGCCTTTATATCATGATGGGCTTCCTTCCATGTCTATATTTTGTATTATCAATATTCATTGAAGATGTCCAGTGCCTTATGTTATTGCTCATTACAACATTTAACATTCATCTTGCATTTATGACATTCCTTATATATAAACTTTTAATGTTACATGTACATGTATTCAAATATGAATGACCCCAACAAACCGGCTGATCAATTGTATATCTTTCTTCAGTTCTATTAACTATCAAAAGATATTCTCTAGGCTGAAACAAGGTAACCTAAGTGGAAAAGGCTGAAGTATGTAAGTGCCTTTGTTTAATCCACCAAATGTTTTTAAATATTGTGATTTTTCTCTATATTCTATTTTTGAATGTACAGTCAAACCTGTCTATAGTGACCACCCAAGTAAAACACAAAAAGTGATCTTTGTAGACGGGTTTCTTCAGCCAATTTTTCAACAAGAAACTATTTTCAAGAGAAACAAAAGATATAATCTTTGTAGACAGGTGGTCACTATAGCATGTTTGAATGTATTTGCAGAATCTGCTCTTTGACAGTACTTTAGTATTAACCGTTTACAGACACTTTGAAATGGAATAATATTGATGAACACTGAATATGTTTGTATATGTCTTCATGTTGTGACAGAAGCATATTTTTGTTTGCTAACGATTCAGATTCTTTAAAGGTATACAATGTCATTAAAACATTCAAAATAGTATTAATCATTTGAAAGTATAGTTGAAATGCTTTCATGTTGGGTATTAATTAGGATCATTCCAAATGCACAATGCCTACCCGATGTGTTTCTTTTAGAGTTTCTCCTTGTTGCTTCATCAAGATTTTACTACAGAAGAACTTTTCATACATAGTTAGCAGGACCATGGTCCCAATCCAGACTTGTTGCAGGTCATACAGTCTTTTATGGTACCCAATGTTTGTACGTTAGTCTGTCTGTATGTATAGTGTTTTCATCAAATCAGTGTCCCCTCAATTCAATGTCTATTCCAATATAGTATAAAAACAAAACAGCATTTCCATTTGAATAAAGTTTGATATTCGCATACCGCCTGATGCTATGAGGACCTCCTCAATATATAGCAATTTATTAAATTCATGGTGTAATGATAAAATAGTACACTCTCATAGGTATTTAGGGTCTTTGATACAAGATATATTATTGAGTTAGGGATTGCATATATCAATGAAGTTTAGTAATAGAACAACCAATGATGAATATTATTCATAAATCTCCATTTCTTATTTTGGTGATAGGAGTATATATATATTTTCAGTTATATTATTTACTACTTAAATTATACTATTCTAAAACATATTGTAGAATAAACCCCAATTGTTTATATGGTGCAATTTGGGGTAAAAACTAAATCTCATATGATCTGGATCTGAAGTAAAATGACTTCATTGTGTATTTCAAACTGTGAATAAAAATTGTATGTTTTTGTTTGGTAAAATGGATAAACAAGTACTATCTGTTGTATATTTTGTCTGTCATAATTATATAACAGTATGTTCATGTCAATAAATATATATATATATATTGGTGATATTGGAATTGTTGTAATATTATTTGTTTAATTTGTTGTTTCATCATGTTTTTTATACCTATATTGCCTAGTTACAAGGAACATTGGCCCCTCCCAGACTCATGGCAGGTCATACAAATGTTAAAGCACATGCAAGAAAAAACAATTTTGTATTTAATATGTAATATTCTTCGACGTTGTATTACAGATATATGGACTATACTACTAATGTCACAACATATTAACGACAATCTGTAGAAATGACCAAACTCTGACAATAACCAACCATATTTCTTTCTAAAATCTCTCATAAAGCAAAGACAATATTTTGTAATGAGAACAAATCCTGAACAAGTCAACCAATTAAAAAAAAAAAAAAATCAATCCATTCGGGGAAAAACATCAAAAACAAACATTCCTCATAATTATGTTTAACAATTTTTCGTGAAACCTGTCCACAGTTCTAATAGTATGATGCCTCTTGTGCTATGCGATCCAAGTAGATTGTCATTGTAGCTTGAAGTCACCACCAAGTTTCTTCATCCAGTTGTTCTAAACAATCAGAAAATAACAAATTAATACTTTTGATCATCATGTTCGTAGCCAGCACATGGTTGATGTATGAAATTGATTAACTTGTAGAAGAAATTACAGACACGCCGTTGCCTAATTTACATCATCACATCGCAGCCTGAAGGGCACCGGTTAACTATCGCCGCCGCTAACAACAGGCATTTAATTACGGTCAGATGAGCATATTTTGATACCTCATTTGTGACATTGGCAGGTCACTCATTTTTTCCTCTCTCTCTTTCTTTCTTTTTCTCTTTAACATGCTTCTTCAAAAAAATTAAGGGGGCTCAATCCCCGGAGCCCCGCCGTTCTGCAGGCCCTGACATGAAGGCTTCTAAATAAGCACATTTTTTCGCCCGACTATAAATTTGGGAATTTTTAATTTTCCAGCAAACGTATAAAAAGGTATGACTTAAAATTGAGAAAAAATACCGGAAAATCATGTCATTTCAGCATCATTTGTAAATAAAAACGAAATGCTAAATTGGTAATAGACCAATTGAATATCAAATCAAATGGTTTATAGATACAATAAACACTTGTCTTAGCCAGCGGGAAACTACTTAACGGTTATTGGAATAATTGTTAGTAGGAGTAATGGTTATTAGACCAAATGGTAAAAGACCGAATGGATGATACCCTTAACGGTCATTAGACCAAATGATAAGAAGACGAAATGATTATTAGGCCATATGAAAAATAGACGAACTGGGTTTAGACCAAATAGCAATTTGCCGCTCTGCTCAATCTAACCCACTGCCCCCCCCCCCCCCCCCCCTCTCTTCCAGCTTCCCTCCGCAGTCTAGCCTTGCACCGGAAATAGATACTATGATTAATTAGAAACTTAGATCGATAAATGGATCTTTCGATAGATAAAATAAATAACAAGAAGATAGATAGAAAGATAGAAAGATAGACAAATCTATCTCTCCCTCCATATCTCTCCCTCTCTATCACTCCCTCTCCCCCCTCCCCCATCTCTCTCTCTCTCTCTCTCTCTCTCTCTCTCTCTCTCTCTCTCAGTCCTCTTTATATCTCATTCTGCCGTATTATATTATGGCTTTCTTCATCAGTCAAATCTAGTTTTTATGATGTAGCCCCTTCAGTCACAAATATTTCTTCTTTAAAGAACATGTCTTTGTTTGTAATAAACAATGCACCCCCGATAGGAAGCGTTATAAGAAACGTGCAAATACGTGTTTAAAAAAAAAACGTTTTCAGGGACTTTTTGTTCAGAATATTGTCCCCGTGCAATATCTTCTTTCTTGTTTCCTTTTTCTTTCTTCAAATTTTAGATTTGACAATTACAGTGCATTTGAAGGCTGAAATGTTATTTACAACGTTATTTCGGCCATTGATCTATACAAAAAAATATTAAAAGAACAAAGACTAGATAAGAGAAATGTAATTGGGTTAAACTTGTCCAGTTTGTCTTTATTTCTGCAACAAACAAATGACAAAAACGTGACTTTCTCATCAAAGTTTAGATTTGTGATGCATGGGCATGAGCTGGATAACTTGATAAAATATAATAGTTACTACAACATTATTGAGCAACCATTTTGGAACGGCAGAATCAGAATTTATAAACCCTTTTATATAGGAAAGACTTACACAAATACATCATGTGTGACAATTAATTTGAGTGCCTATATTTGACAGTTGAAATACTTTGGCTTGCAACTCTTGGGGCAGCTCGCCCCTCATCGCGGATCCAGGATTTCTTAGGGGAGGGGGCCCAACTTTTTTGGGGAGGGGGTCCTCGAAAATTAAAAAAATTGCACACCCCCCCCCCTTGGGCGCCAGGGGGGGGGGGGCAACCCCCCAAAAAAGGTAAAAATCACGTGATTTTACACGTTTTTTTCCAACAGGGGGGGGGGGGGCGCCCCCCACCCCCTGGATCCGCCACTGTTGTACGTGTACAACGTTTTGACTTTGTGATGGCCCGCATAGACATACTAATGCAGTATCGAAGAGGGCTATTCTAAATGAATCATGAATAATAAATGAAAGGAAAATGATAATAGTAACATTCAGTGCCTAGAAAAGATTGTCATGACTACAATGTTTCAAAAGAACTTTTAAAATAAAGATATATATGTATTATAACAAGGATTCACATTCTCACTATCATGACAATTAAACTTTTAGAAAATGGATGGTAATTGATATCACTTTGTTATCATGAAAGGCGCATGATGCTACTTTGCTCTATTTACAGACCCTTAAAGTGTAGAATGATATATATTCAAGTTCGAGAAAAACAAACACATGTTATTTGTTCTTTGAAAAAAGACATCACCTCTTCCGATGATTGCCAGATTAGCTTAAAGAAGTTGCATTTGAACGTAATCAATACTAATGAAATGTGTATGGATAATGTATGTAAAGTAAAAATCGGTGACCGGTCACCGATTATGTCTGAAATGTTGAAGGTAAAACGGATCGAGATAACAACATATTTAAATGTATGATTGTATTTATTAAAAAAATAAAGCGTTTACTTGTTATAACCATTACAATTTTTTTCCATATTCCTTCTTCTTCCTTTTGACCTCTTTACAGAGTATTATCGTATTATACTGGGGGTGTGTGCAGGTGGACCACTAAACCGGGGTTTCCCCCTACTCTTAAACGAATAGTGCAGTGGGTTCTTAACGTGCAAAGGTAGTGACTCTTCTCTACACGGGGCCTCCATTTAACGTCCTATCCGAGGGACGGAGTGTTTCCCACTTGACATAACCTGCGTCTATGAACAAGGGAAGGGGCACGTTAACACACAACGCAGGCTTCAGTCATCCGCCTGGGTGGGAGTCGAACCCGGGATCTTTGGCTCGACAGACGGACGCTTTACCGACTGAGCCAACTCGCCTCCAAAACAAAACAAGGAATCACAATTCATCACCCTACACATCATCCTTCTTATCGTCATCTAATATATCCCAATCTTCTGCCGAGTAGACACGAATCACCTCCCCCGTATGCATGATCACGAGGTCGTTTCCATAGTTACCAATGACTGGCCACTCATCTGCCTTGAAGTCTGCTGACACGTCGAGTTCGTCGATGATGTACTCGAGGGGACCACCATCTTGCAAGGAATGCTTGGCGAGCGTGACGATGTGGCTGCCCCAGAAGGCGGACAGGACGAAGAGGGCGTCACTCTCTGTGCAGGAGATGGACAAGTACATCCTGCCAGGCTCCTTGATTTCATGCTGGACTCCCCCGTCTTTGTCAGTGATGACGACGGCTTTCTTATCCCAGCGAAGGAAGACCAACTGACCTGTCTTGGCGGTTGCAAGACTTCGAACCTTATCTAGTGGAACCTTGAAACTATCTGAAGATAACTGAGACCCTTGGTTTACAGGTGTACCACCAAAGCTGAAAGCAGGCGAGCTTCGAGGTTTACCCCTATAGAGTTTCATGGATGATGTGAAGATGGATGACCCCTCTTTGGTGATTCTCTGTCTTGTGTCCTTTCCTTTCGAAGCCGATGGAGAGATTACGTTTTCTGCCTTGCTTGGAGACTTGACACTGTCGAAAGAAGATACTGTAAGAATAAAACAAGTTGAAACAAAAGGCTTGATTGTAACAGCTGAAAGAATGACAGAGCATTGTTTGAAAATACCGCACACTTTCATAATTTCATGCAATTTAGTTCTTCAATTCATCAAAATATTCAGCTACAAAATGTTGTGATATCATTCATAATGAATACGAAAACAGTACTCAAAATATATTAGTATATTGGGGCATCTCAACGAATAACCTTTGACGAAAGCTTGATATATTAAATGATTTAAACGACATTACGTAGTACACATAACGTAATACACATCTAATCCATTTGTTAAAGTTGTTTTATGATTCTTTAAGTGTTTTTACGTAAAAGATAAAAATGTCTTCACTCTATATGAAGGTATAATCTTCAGCTCTAGTTATGGCGGGGGGAGGAAACATAAAATTGCATCCATTTCGAGGAATGTGACAGGTTTTTATATCGTTTGAAATTAGCAATTACATCAATTTACTTAATGGTTCACTATTTACCTGTCTGGGAGATGGGACTTATGCCAGCAAAGCCGAGCTGATGTTGAGGCAGTGTCAGACCAAAGGTAAATCCACCACCATCCGCCGCCACTGGTCTCTTATTTGAGTTACCCCCTCCAACCAGAGAGACAGATGATGTGTTCACATTTGTCACAGATGGTGTCGTGTGTTTCCGCTTGGTTTCGCTGTCCGATTCGGACCTTGAGGTTGCCTGAATAAAACATGGCATGACAGGCTTGTTATCGGCAACAATGATGCAGGACTGGGAATCAACAGTGATTCTTGCATTAGGGTTCAGAGGACACGGTGGGACCGTTGAAACTGATGACGAAGAGGCCGCGGCATGTCCATGAGATGTTGGAAAATCATTCAGTTTCAACGTGAAGAGTTGCATACTAGCTGCGTCGGTTTCAGCAATGAAAGAGAAGGTTAAGTCCTTCGTTGATATAGCCATATCTACCACCTGTTTGATGCCTGTATTATGATGAAGCTTCATCCAAGTGGACGGGTTGGCTTCGTGAGACAACAGTTTCTTGTAAATCCCCTTTTTGCAAGCAACGTACATCGAGTTTCCATCGCAGAAAATGTTCACAATGTCTTCATCAGGAATTGGAAACATCTGAGTCTCTCGCCAAATATGCGGCAATGACAGCTTAGCAAAGCGCGCCAATTGCTCTGGCAACTTCGACCCTTCTATCATGGTAGATTTCAGAGCCATGAGATCCGTAGATATTGTCATAGTGACATCTGACGCGATCAATTCTTCCAGTTCTTTGAGAACATCTTCAGGTACGAAGGGACCTCTAAAGATGTCAGTAACATCTTTTGCCGAAACAACCTCTTTAGCCTTTGATTGCGCCTTTGTGAGAATTTCTTTTGTTATGTTCATGTTATCTCTGAAAGCTTGCACTTTGTCTTTGAGTTTTTCCTCCAACACTTCAACCTTGTGCAAAAGTTCTTCCTCTACTTTGTTCAAATTTGCAACAGCCGTTGATTTTAGGTCCTGAATTCTTTCTTTCATCATATGAAAGTTCTGGTTTGCTCTTATTTCTCGTACATCCACATCATTTAACAGGGTGCTCACATGTTCCTCCTTTTCTTTGCAGCTCGTCAAACGATCTTTTACCTTCTCCTTTGATTCCTGAAACAACTTCTGCATTGTGGTGCAGTCATGGTCAGGTTTGGTATGGTCGAGAACGATACAGTCCCTGCAGATACGTTTCTTGCAGGTCATGCAGTAGAATCTCCGCAGCTCGCCGGTATGCTCTTCACACTCGTGTGCCTTTCTCCACAAGCCCTCTTCCATCCAATTGATTTGGATAGTCCCATTGATAATCTTGTCCAGGGGAACTGTATGGTGGTCCTTCAGCAAGAGTTTCATTTTTCCATGGTAAGAAGCACATGAGTCGCAGATGAAACTTAAACAGTCTCGACAGTAGGTTGTCAAAGGTGACTTGCTGTTGCCGCATGCATCACACATGATGTGGCTCGCATTTTTCTTTGCCTCTAGCACTTTATGTAGCCTGCAAACCAGTGGATTCCATTTCAGTCCTGACACGCCTTCTTCTGGAAGATCCATCACCTTGCTGAATGCTGGGAATTTCAGCTCACCTGAAAACACTTCTATTTGATCCCTCTGTTTCAAACACTCCTAACAGAATGCATGAAAGCATGCTAGAAGTTTTGGATTCTTGAGAGTATTCTTGCAAACTGCACAGACCAATTTCTCTTTGAGGTTCTTCACACTTTGGGCTGCCATTTGTTTCTTGGCAATTCTAATGTTCGAGTTTAATGCAGCTACAATACTTGTTTCTGCTCCTAGGCATATCATGAAAAACAATTTGTGATGTGATGTTGCAATACTAAGTAGCGGAAGTTGCTCAGCACTGTTTCGAGTGCAATAGTTGGGTTATAATATTGATCCTTCCTGGCATATTGCGCAATCCTTGGGAATCCCATCCACGCTATATATAGGGCCCTGTTTCATTAGTGCCAAAACCCAATGACGTTATTCTCTAACAGCCAATGAAATGCAATTATTAAAGCCAGCTTACACGTTTCATGAACTAGGCTCGTGGTGTTTGGAGGTCAACCTCATACATCTTTATGCGTTGAATATTATTACTATTTGGGTCATATTGTCGCAAATTATTTTGAAAAATCATCTCATTCTCACGTGTAATTTTAATATCCTACTGTGAGTCTCATAGAAATCATGTTTGGAATAAACAATACGTCATTGCCATGTTCGCACGTTTCAATCTAGGTCATAGCAAATAGGGTCGTGTTCAACATTCGAATAAAACTTCTACCTTTGAAAATACTCCACAAATGTGTTTTAGAAATATGAAATCGAAAACTTTTCCAAAATCATTCAGAAATTCAAAAGAAACAAGGAAAATACTTATTTCCTTTTTTTGTCTTGGCTGAGAAGGGAAGATGGATGGGCATGGGCGTGAAAGGTGGCGGTAGCCCTCCCCCCTCTTCAATTTTGAAATTGCCAGTATTTACGGCCTCATATCAGACATGTCCGTGCAGTAAGGCGGTCTCTTGGTATTTTCTATAACTTGTCTAGTATGTTAATTTAGTGACAAATTAATTTTTTCTACGATAATGAGTTAACGTAAGTGATATAATAATGAGTGACGTCTGCCCTTCTGTATAATTATGTACGGCTATATATATATGGGAAGATATATTTTACTAAACAGAAACATATTATTATCAGCATAGTTACGCTGACACAAAAGGAGACTTCGAAATAGTCACTCTTCACACACTCTAAGAGGCCCGACAGGCTGTTGCCCCCCCCCCCAGGAAGATCGGGGGGGGGGGGCATTTGCTCCCCCCAAAGAAAATTCGATACCGGTAATTTACAAATGTTGCTGAAATGACGTAATTTTCCGAGATTTGTCTTCACCTTTTAGAAAATTATACTGCGTTTGTTGGAAAATGACAAATTCCTAAATTTACAGTCAGGCAAGAAATATGCTTATTTAGAGGCCTACATGTCAGAGCCTTCAAAACGGCGGGCTCGGGGCATTTTGAAGTGAATATTGACTAAAAATTATCAGAATAATTATTTACCATTATTCGTGCCAAGATCGATAACTTGAATAAAATATGAACAAATTAATTAAAAAAAATTGATTCATTAATTCTCATGTTAAGTTGTGAAAACATAATCCAAGTCTACTGACCTAAAATGACCTTTGACTTTGTGACCTGGAATTTGTGACATAAGATTTGTGATACTTGATAGCCCTTGGGTCCAAGTTTCATGGAATTTGAACACATAATTTTGAAAATATGCTAAAAATTCAAAATCTTGATGATGATGCCACAACATACTCCAAGTCTGTTGACCTGAAATGACCTTTGACCTTAACTTTGTGACCTGAAATTCTACTCACATGATTGGGGATACTTGATAACCCTAAAGTTCAAGTTTAATTGACTGAAAACGTATACTTTCAAAATTATATCAAAAATTCAAAAACTTAACCTTAGGTTAAGTTTTTGATGTTGACGCCGTCACCGCCGCCGCCGCCGTCACCGGAAAAGCGGCGCCTCCGGGTGGCGCCTATGTCTCGCTTTTTGCTACGCAGGCGAGACAATAAAAATGATATAATTACCATTTTATGAATGAGTTGTTTTGAATACCATAGACCACCGTCTTCATGTGCACGTTGAGAGTTAAGACGCCCTCTATCACCAGGCATTTTGACAGGATTTGATTCGTCAACCTGTCATTCAATCAATTTAATCAAACTCATCAGTCTTATAAACCAATCGATGTAGATATAACAGTGCCCCACAAAAGCTCTGAACGTCAAAAAGACAAGCAAACTATAATATCTTAATCAATAGTAAATGTACAGCTTGAAATATTTACGTTTCTTTCGAATGATTAAATAGGCCTAGACAAAGTGTCTACTGTGACTCTATACCACACGATTACACATTTGTAAACTTTCAAACTTCAAACTTCGAATCTCTTTATCACAGAGTTGCGATAGGAATCCATCTCATCTATTTGTCAATTGAGAAAAAGTGATGTTCATCCAGTGTATACTGTCTCGAAAATATAATTATGGTGCGAGGTAGAAAACGGACTATTTTTTGGTTTAAAGGAACGATACTTAACCTTTAAAACCCTTAATTTAGTTCAAATGGTGTAAGTTGATTTTATAGAAACGTTTTTTTGTCAATGTTATTTCCTTTTAATTGATTTATAGCATTGAAACGAATGCGTGAATATTTGCATCAACCTTAAATCTGGCAAAATGAGAAGTTGGCATTAATTTTCATAACGCGTGTTTCCATCAAAGACGACATATACATGAGCAGGATCCATTGTAGTCTACCATTTTATAACCATCAAGGATCAATAATGATAACAATAGTAGTAATATAAATAATAATAAGTATGATGATGATGATGACGATGATGAATTAATTTGTATTTGTTTATTTTTTATGGTTGTACTTCAACAGGATTGTCTCATTTCAAGTCCATTTCTGGACCTGCTCTCCAAGAGAGCCCTGCATTCACATAAAAAACATGTACAATATAAACATGAATGATGATGATGACGATGATAATACTACTACTACTTACTACAATCCTCCTACTACTCTTTCTACTACTACTACTACTACTACTACTACTACTACTACTACTACTATTACTACTACTACTACTGCTAATACTAATACTACTACTAATACTATTATTACTACTACTACTAGAACTACTACCACTACTACTATTACTACTACTATTACTACTACTACTACTACTACTATTACTACTACTACTACTACTACTACTACTATACTACTATTACTACTACTACTACTACTACTACTACTACTTCTTATAATACTACTTTTACTACTACTACGTCTGCTACTTCTACTACTACTACTACTACTACTAATAATAATAATAATGATCATAACATTCCAAATTGTACATGGTATTAGTTACTTACAGGTTCTAGATGTCGGCAATAATCCAGTAGAAATTGAAGTCTGTCCGAGAATCCGCCACCGAAATGACTTGGGTCTATAGCAATGAACGTCTGTCCCTGTACAAACATGTTTCATACCTTCATCATTGGCGTATCCAGAAAGAGCAAGGAGGGGGTAGCCTCTTAATAGCTGTACATCCGTTTACAAATTATTTTGTTTTATACATGGACCTTTACACGGAGAACAGGCGTACCCCCACTCTTCCTTTTGGTGGATACGGCACTGATCATAGTGTACAGTACAAAGTAAAAAGTAAAATATTGAAGTTTCGCAATAAAATTTGCCTCCTTCAATTGATGTAAATTACTACTATAAACTTGCGTTTTCCACAAACAAGAAATAAGGAATTATTTGCCCTGAATTTCTTTTATCTAAACATTTTCCTTAAATGTCACAAAGGCCTGTAAATGTGACATTGGCATGCAAACAAACCCTTTTTATTTTATTTTTTAATTTTTTAAAAACTTTCCTTCATTGATATTATACGTGCCCTTACATTTCAAACTAAAAAAAGAAAAGAGCCATGAATTGTGAACAATATGATCATAATTTGATCATTTTGTCATGCGGATCTTTGTAATGAACCTGTCCACTTTACATCATAATGTTCCCCGCAGTTTTTACACAATACTTCCTCTGCACATTTGCCACCAACTTGTTTGAAAGCATCATAACAAAATCACCCGATAGAGCCATAAGGCACTGAGAGACCTATTTCATTAACAAAATTATGTACTCCAGCATGTGTTTGCAAAAGTAGAATAAGATTGCTTTTTTTTCTTCTTCCCTGGAATATGCTTTTTATTTGATATTTTCCTTGTATCATTGATTGTCAAAACTTGTTGAAAGGGTAATACATCATTCATTGAACGGATGAAGCCGTCATGGAAAAGGAATCTACGTTTTTGAGTTAATTTATTTTAGGGCCTATATTAGCCTCGTGACTCTGTCTATTTTCCACACCAATCAGCGGCTGAGATGAATCTAGAGACCCGGAGGTTGAACGCGCGATCGATCGGGTGACCGGTGGCGTTGGCTGGGCAACTCGCTCTGCCGTTCACTCGGGTTTTCGCGATTAGGCTCTTTTTAGTCGCTCAGCGTCTATCAGACATGAGGCCTTGTCTCTTAAAGGTACAATGTCCCTCTTGCAGCCAACCTCGAATTCTGTAGAACTTTGCAGGAATTATGAATATGTCATGTATGTCCTATTTGTGAAATTTAAACGTTAGCAGTGTCCTAATATTCAAATTATTCAAGGAAACCTGTTTACTTGCTAGACTTCACTGTCAGACACTATTCAGTGACTGACTGGCCTTTTTTCTTCTTTGGTAATAACATACATAAAATGAGCTGTAAAGGATTTGTCTACATCAATAACCCACTTCTTGTAATGGCCAAAATTAATCTGATTGAATCTTTGCACAACATGAAACGTACGACCATGCGATACAATGGTCTGAAAATCAAGACTATTACTTATTGGCTCTATAGCTCCTAAGTCGATTTGACAACTAATAGTCGTTATTTTCCCACTTAAAGACATTTCAAGCCCCCTTTTTTTAAGGGGAGTTCTAAATTGGTATTATCTTTCAAATGCCATTGGAATTTAACCTTTTCATTTTTTTGGACTGCAAATGGGACATAGTACCTTTAAAGGCTAGGCCTATATACATTATGTCGTAGATTACTCACAAAATCTTTGCCAACGAACACTCCTGACTCGGCATCCTTCTTGCCGATATCTGAAGAAAAGGCAGATCCAGCTAGAACACTTGTTAGTACTTCGACTAACAGGATGAGACCAAAACCCTTGTGACCACCTAAGACCAAGAGAATGAGAGAGAGAGAGAGGGGGGGGGGGGAGAGGGGGGAGAGAGAGAGAGAGTGAGAGAGAGAGACAGAGAGAGAGAAAAGAAGAAAGGGGGTAGTATTGAATTTAATACTTTATGTCAATGACTTTCGTCAATATGTTTATTAAACAACATATCAAAAAGCAAAACAATTATTCTTGTCTCACTTAAGTTTTACACTCTTTATGATTACATGTATTGACAGCAATTTAGAGCTGCATGTGTATACAAAATTGAGTACAAAACTATAGTTCTATGATGTTTTAAAAAAATTCCTAGCACGAACTAAATGTATATCATGCATATCATTTAGCAGATGTGGCTCAAATGAACCCACGCTCCCATAATTCCACACCCATCAATTCATAAACTAAATAGTGCGAGTGAGCGAGGCGAGCAAGTAATTTTGAAGATGAATACTTCGGGTCCCCGTTGCATAACGCTTACCTGATTGGTGGTAACTTCGCCATCAATGGCAACTACCATCTTAACAGGGCAGCAGCTAGACTCAACAGCCAATCAAAATCCAGGTTTCCATGGTAATTTCTATTGATGGCAAAGTTACCATCAACGGTACGTTTTGTGCAACGGAGCCTTGAACTGTTTTATTCAAGAAGAAATTGAGTAAGACATTATATGATACGTAGTTGATATACAAATAATACACAGCAGTGAGGGCATTAGTGATAATTACTCACAC
Organism: Strongylocentrotus droebachiensis; assembly: GCA_035222895.1. Lineage (NCBI taxonomy): Eukaryota > Metazoa > Echinodermata > Echinoidea > Camarodonta > Strongylocentrotidae > Strongylocentrotus > Strongylocentrotus droebachiensis. The sequence continues at coordinate 162,768 of JAVYIG010000273.1, read as the reverse complement.
GAGGTACCTTTGGAACAGTCTAACACGCCCGAGGGTGCTTGGACTGTTTTGAAGGTACCGAGTGTGGGTAATTTTTACTAAGGCCCGAATAAAATGCTGTGTATTAATAATTGTTTTATAAGATTATGTTTTATTTGTTATTTAAAATGATGTTTTACAACATGATTTCACTATTAAATGACCGGTCATTACCCAAATTACGCGTTAGGCAAAATAAATGTCTGGTCACGTGTACGCTTTCAACCAATCATTTGATTAGGATCTACGTCATCATCTTATAATACCTGTTAATGGACTTATTCCACCTAGAGGCAGGAGGGCTCCATTGTTCAGAATACTAGCGCCATCTGTAGTTGGTTGACCGTTCTGATCCACGCCCCATCCCTCGGGGACAGAACCATCTCCACTTTTTGTCTTCTCTTTAACCTAAACTCATACAAATAATGATTTGCATAATTATTATTATGTTTCATTGATTTATCATGTACTTTTCAGCATTAAACCCCTTTCCATATCACTTCATGACGTGAAACATCATACTTTAATTGTTTAACATAAACCCAGTGAAAGCACATCTAATATTTGCTTGTGATTGGTTTAGATCATGTCGATCAACTTTCTTCTTGAGTTTCTTAATAGGTTGCGTGGAACTTAGAGCCAACGGGGAGAATGTGTTTCGAATTTGCATTTTATTTTGAATTTTACAATCATAATAATATTTAATACGGGTGGTTTCTTGTATAACGCACAGCCCATTCATGCCGTGACGCTCCATGCGCCTCAACATTATAACCTAGGTCATAGCCGAGTAGCAAAAATGATACTCTATCGGGTATCCATCGACACCTGGGTGGAAAGGACGTAAGTGTAAGGCTGGGATTTGAACCATGAACCTTTGGACTGAGAGTCAATGAATGAACCACTATACCATGATAAATTCAAGTTGCAGTTTAGTCATGTTAAAACCATACGAACGGATTAAACCCACCGTTTCAAGAAGCACTACCCTTTTTAGTCGTATGATTGCACGTATTATACAAAAATAATGAATGTTCTCTGTTCTCTCAGCTGATATGAATAGAAGTTTGAAAGCAAAGACTAACCTTTCGCATTGCGGTGACTGTTAACGCTGAATCAAAGAGAAGATAGTCTCCGTCCAGACCCGCTGCAGCTAGACAAATCGGGTTGGTTCCTAAGACTCGCTGTTTAGAGCCGGGGACTACGGAGGCAGGCCATGTATTAGACATACATAGACCCTGGGAATATAATTATAAGTATTTCAATGACAATTTGTACACTACTATGTGCTAGGGGGAATTATTAATAAACGTACTATTTACTATTCATTTTGTTATAATAAGTATGGTAATCTGCCACAACACCACAATTGAATTGTATGGTTTATCAACATACCCCCTCGGACAACTACCCCCTAGGACAACTACCCCCTAGGACAACTACTCCCCGGACAACTATCCCCGGACAACTACCACCAGACAACTACCCCCTAGGATAAATAGCTGTCCCAGGGGTAGTTGTCCTATAGGATGGTTGTCGTAGGGGGTAATTGTCTGGGGGGAAGTTGTCCGGTGGGTTGTTGTCCCGGGGGGTAATCGACCTAGAGGGTGGTTGCCCTAGGGGGTAGTTGTCCTAGGTGGTAGTTGACTGGGGGTGGTTATCCGGGCTGGGTGTCCAAGGGGTTAGGTGTCCTTGAACCATTTTGTTTACAGCAGCGGGTGATCCAGGGTAAATTCCGTTCTTAACGAAATCTTGGTTTAGAGGATTTACAAATTTGCACTCATTTATTTTTTTGATGACTAGTATAAGCCTAATAATGTAAAGATAATCTTTATCAGTTTAGTTCTATTCAAGAACGTGTTATGAAAGAAAACCATTTTTTTTGACAAAGAATAAAGTAGCGAAGATGTTTGACATGTTGATAAGAGAGTACTTACAATCATACCTTGTTGAGATGCTTGCATAGAAAACCATTCCAGAGACCCAAGATGATGAGAACCTGATCAAAGAAACAATGATCATTTAGGCAATAATAATGTTATTGGTTGACGTTATCACATGTCATGACTGAATAGTCCCGTTTTCAGGCAGAATGGTTTTTAAAAGGTAGTTCCTATAATTTTTACCACAAAAAGTGTCGGAAAACAATTTGTTCGCTCGCATCGTTCGGGAGCAAAGGATTAGGGACTGGAGATATCGTATTCGAACATGGTATTGTTTTGCCACCATATAAGGCTCGTTTAGATATGACTCGTCAAAACCGCGGCGTTTTTTGTTTTTACGATGACGTAAAATGTAAAACGCTATCACATTTCCTATACGCGCAATTCTTTTGTTGCGCGCAGTTTCCATTCATTTACATGTACTTTTGAGGCGGATTACCGCGCCATATCTGAACCCCGGCCCCCCACTCAGGGTTATTTAGGGTATGCATATGCGTGTTCAACTAACCCAAAATAAACGAGCATTTTTTTTTTTTTTTTTTTGCACCACCACTCACAAAAGCCCACATTTTGTTTGTTTCCCCTAAAAAGTTTAATTATCCAATGCAACATGTATTATACACACCACTCTATCACAAAATTGTTTTTCTTTTGATCGAAGATTCATTAAAGTCTGCGAGGTCGCTCAAAGCCAATTTCCCCGGAAAAGTACCCTCTTGATTTTAAAATTGTTGATCAATTCCTTTCTTCTTTCGAGTTTCCAGATTATTTATGTATCCCAAAGGGAGCCCCCTGTCTACACCCAAGAGACAGAACGGTGTCTGGACGGTGTCTTAGAACGGACAGGACTACGCGGTAACCTACAGGATACAAAAATCTACATTTTGTCGTATTTTTATTTTATTTTTATTTTTTCTTCATCTATTTTCTCTTTCATTTCATTTTAAGGGGAAAAAAAAGAAAAAGAAAAAAAGAGAGAAGCCTATATTTAAATTATATTTTTGATACTCTTATTTAAAAAAAAAGAGAAAGAAATAAATTAATATTAAAAAGAAAGGCGTTGGTGATAATAGTCAGGTCTTGACTGATTGCCATTACAACAAAAAACAACAACAAGTTCCCTCCTTTTGAAAACACCCCCTTAGTCCGGTGTGTAAAGTCTTGTTTGTGAATGTACGAGCCGGACTTTGGTGCGTGAAAAGTACCCCTTTACCAGAAATTCCGACCCCGGAGTGAATGGGGGGGGGGGGGGGATCTGAACAAACCTTAAAAGGTGAGAGTTCGTCTCTTACACTTGGGTCTGACATATTTTAAATGCCTGTATTCATAAGATATGACACCTTTTGTTAAAACATGTTAAGATATCTTGAATACGCACCTTTTGCTGTTACCCACCCAATGCCATTTTGAGCTGCTTTCTCTATGGCTTTCTTTATAGCAAAGGATCCTACGACTGCCCCTAGACATCCCTTTCCGTCTATCCATGCTGATCCAACAGTCTCATGAAGTATCACGGGTTCAGAGTCCACTATACTGCCCTCTGAGATATTAAGTAATATCATATCTAGGACATAAAGATAATTGTAATTGAATAGCACATTGTCAACATCATAATTGTTTGTACATAGATTACCCAACGAGTTAACCCCTTTAAGGTAATCAACGGACACGCATCAATCACTCAATATCATGTGAACTATAATATTAATCGGAAGTTGTGACTGTGTCCGGAGTCCGGACGCTTAAAGACAAGAATGAGTTCTGGTAATGCGATTGCATTGTGAAAGAAAAGGTGTAGATTGGATCAGAAAAGTTGATCATGTAGCATGTAAGTATTGGTGTGTACTGCAAGGTTCTGGAATCATCAACATGATAAGAAATTTGGCCCAGTCTTGGTAAAGTTACAAGCACTGAACACAGAAAGATGTATATGGGACTACACAAAATGGTGTCGGGGCTACTATATAGTTAGACCTACCTTGATTTCCTTATCTTTCTTTGCTCATTACTCAGCCAGTACACATTTTCTTCCAAAATTGTTTGGCACATGACATTTATTTTTAATCTTGAACATTCAGTGTAAGTTTCGCTTGATTCTGTGAGAATTCATTTTCCTTTTTTACCAGAACTCAAGTTTATCTTTAACAAAAATAACAAAAATAACACATTTGCCTTTCGATGTACTATGCATCAAATAGTTCTAACAATCATAAATATTCATCCTTTATAATATATAATTGTCTAAACTAAGTCCAAACGATTCATGAAATATTGCATGAAGACCCTACACTTTTTCAAATTATCTACTTAAATCAACTGTCCGGACAAATAACCTGTCTGGACAAACAACGTAAGGGTGTACAAAGAAAATCATAATCACTTGACTATTGACACTTGATGTCAAATTATCTCGACCGATCCAACCAATCACGGCAAACATGAAACGAAAGGTATATTGACCATTTGACCATGCTTGTCAAAACCATGCAGCAGTCCTGAGACTACAGGTGACATCAGGAGGACAATCCTCCTCATTGTTTCTCATTCTTTGTTTACATTGCTGAACAAGAATAATCTTCACATCCGTTTGATCATTAAGCTTTAATTTCGCAATTTTCTCATTTAGATCTTCTTACGGTTAAATGATTGTGCCCACCCAAGCGAGAAAGCTCAAAACTTGATCTTTATTTATATTAGTAGAGTAGTAAATTTCCTTTAATTTGATACAAATATTAATATATATTATTAATGGTTTATATGAACATTTAGAATAATAACGAGTGTTCACTTTCTTTTTTTGTTGCCGATTGTATTAGAACTCACGAAGTAATCCAAGCCCATGCGAAGTTTTTCCTTTGCAGTCTGCGTCTACGATTACTTGAGCTTGTAATTCAGCATAACTGGTCCTTAATCCAGATAACTCTATAGCCTCCTTGATGAACTTCCTCACATCATCTAGACGTACAAAAACCTTGTCTTCCGAATCGTTCACTGACGTATCACCCGAAGCAGCCATGCTAACAACTAATGATTGTATTGGATTGACAATTCTTCGTTGGAATGGTCGGTGCGAGTAAGTGTGTTGTTTACATGTATTTCGATCAACGATTTGTCTAGTCTTTGGACTTTGGTCTCGGTCAGTTCATTCAAGTATGAAAAATAGAGTAATATTATGCAAATACACCCCGATCCTATAGAGGCCATCAGACAATACAAATGAACTTAAATCATTTTGAAAGGTAATCTTTTGTCAGTATTGACTTTTAAGTAATTTCTATTGAAACTCATTGAAAAGACTGTCTGCAATAAATCTCTTTTTATATATTGACGTGGGCTATCTTACACAGTGGCATATCCAGGGATTATGGCGAACGGGGTAATAATTTTCGTTTTGAAGTAGAGAATGATGCCATTGCATGATTTTTTTTTTGGAATGCACGTAGCATAGGATAGGTAAGCACAGTTGACAAAAAAAAAAAACCCGTTACATAACTGTTTTCAGCGTCTTCAACTCTCGAAATAGTTGTGAAAATACACAAATACAATGGGGAGTCCCTCACAGCAACTGAGCATTTGAGATTATTTTAATAACAAATTTAAAAGCGCTAGTCTATACGCATTTTGATCTTTTGTTCGAGATTTGGCAAGAGCGTAATGAAACTACTGAACAGAGCAAGGAAAAGATACATTTTTCGAACTTTGCACCTTTAAAGACCATCAATACTACTGGGCCAGAAGGGATTAGACCACACAGCGAGGTCACTTATAGGTGGCTTTCTCATTAACTCAGCTCTCAACTAACATAAGAAAAAGAGAATCATGGGGGACCAACAGGCACCGATTGGGGAAGTTTTCTATATAGAGGGAGCAAGTAGCTGCAAGTAGGACAGTGGGGCCTTAATAGACACACTATATCCCTACAGGGCGTCTCTGAAAAAGGAAACATAAGATTAATGATGATATACTTACTAATTCCACAATTTTCAGTCGTTCATTAGAAAGCTCATTCTCTCTTCTTTCACGAAGATATAAGAACATGATCAATAAATAAATAACTCATGAATGATTTCCAATTATCTGCAGTGGCAGAGTCATAAACTGCTTAATTTGACTTATTCTGGTTTTGACAAAGAAAAAAGAGGAAATGAATCGGGAATTGTTTATTACTAAAACACACATCATATTTATGAAAGGTAATATTCTGATATATTAGATAGCTGAGACAGATACCGAGATGTGATTGGTCCAGAGCTCGTCACGTGATATCAATTGCGAGGATCCAAATTGTTATATTTTCCTGGCCGGTCACTTTTCGGTGTTATATTAACCGGCCGGTGAAATGAATATATTTTTAATCAGTGTATGTCGCCCTCTTGAGGACTGTATGTCACCAATTACACGTTACACCATTACCGAGGGTCATTTAATTTTTTCAATATTTTTTTTTCATGAATTTTTTTTTCCCTTGAAATTATTTTTTCCACATTTTCTTTTTTTCCCCAAAAATGCTTTTTTGGTTAATTTTTTTTTTCCCCGAAAAATGCTTTTTTGGGTAAGAATTTTTTTTTTTCGATTTTTTTTTTTTTTTTTTTCCCCCCAAATTTTTGTATAATTTTTTTTTTTTTTTGTAAGGTTTTTTTTTCTTTCTTGAACTATCTCGACAGATTATTTTTCCGTAATTTCCGAAAAAATTTGGGGCAATTTTTTTTTGGACCCCCCCCCCCCCCACAAAAAAGGGCTATCTAATATAACAGTTATTGACTGGCAGGGGGTATATAACATTCTTTGGACCTGAAGGGAGTTATATTTCCTCTCGTGACCATATTTTCCCTCAGCGCTGCGCGCTTCGGGAAAATATAACCACTTGGGAAATATAACTCCCTTCAGCGGTCCAAATAATGTTATATTACACCCCCTGCCAGTCAATAACTGTATAATAATCATTCATATATATTATATATAATATTCTAAGGATAACTGACGTTTGACTGAACAAGCATAATGTGTGATTGGTAAGGCACTCCGAAATTAGTTTTACTGCCTCAGTTTTATATTAATGTGACTTAAAAATACTTAAAAATTAAAGTGTTTTCATTAGTACAAATAGAAAAATTTCAAATCGAGATTGAAAAAGGACACTTCCTTTTCTTTCCGACTACGAGTGCATAAGGCATATGATCATGAGAAATAACTGTGTGAAATCGTCTTGTTTAAGGTTACTGATTTATAGTCTGATAAAAACTAAAAAATACCAATAAAATCATCTCCAATATTATCGTGAGAAAAATAGTCTTCGAATACCGTTCCGATTTAGTGGCTATCTGGCCTTTTACACAGACAGTCTGCAATATTTTTGTTTAAAATAATGCAGGGGCAACCTCATTCTAGAAGTATTAATTTCTAAACCATACATAAATAAGCTCTACCCTATTCGTAGAAGCTCTCGATTTAATAGCTGTGCTGCAATGGCCCAGCTGAGCAGTTCCGACTTTGATCCTTCCGAAATTATGTTGCCCACTATGTTTTTTAAAATATAGACTAGGTAAATAAAATCGATTATTCAATACAAACCGCAGCTAGTTAAGGTTATTAGCTCTGGCAAAAAAACATTTCCAAATTATCTGATCTCGTGTCAAAGATTTTCCCTAGATTCAGATGATGTCATTTCCTGACCATTGTTAAAATGCGCTTGCGTTAACAAAAGATATTAGCGCATTGCATTGTCAAGTAAAGTGCGCAGACGGTTTAATTGTTTGTATTGAGTTCGTTGAACGCTATTAGTACCCATGGCACCGCGCATTAAGTGAATGCGCGTAATGCAAACTATGAACATAATTTATACTTAATAAGCGCGCGCTATATTTTGCCCTTAGTCTACGTCTCAAAACAACACAAAATACAGGGGAAAGAAACTTAAGCTAGCCATGGATGCAGGGATAAATATTTAGGGTAACAGCGGGATCAGAATAAAAAGAAAGACATTTCGTGCATCTTTTAACAAAATTGTCCAACGCGCGCGTGCATTATGGCGCATGTACGACACCTGTTCCTATTCGTGGTCGCCTTTACGATCACGATAGTGACAGCGAGATTGGACTTCAATCCAACCATCATCAACGAAGATCGTGGAAGAACCAAGATTCATGTTGGATTACTGGCAGAATGGACGACCGCAGACGGAGACCAAGGAACACTGGGCTTTCCCGCTCTTGGTGCTTTACCATTAGCAATATCATTGGCCAACCAAGATTCTAACATTCTAAATGGTGAGTCCTTTTCCTTGTTTTATTCTCTTCTTCTTGAGACCATGGTGACTGTGTTGTACAGGGGCTTTTTGAGCGACATCCAAAGTGGGAGGGGGGGGGGGGGGTGAGGGGGGGCACCGACCAAAAAGGGCAACTAGTATTACAAAGGGAAATCTCAAAGCGAAAATATACAATCTTTTAGAGATGATTATATGGAGATGATTGTAGCATTAATTTGAAATGAAAGGATGTATTCTAGACCTAGATCTAACTTAGAATGAATGTATTAAATTGTGTCGCGCGTCAAAGCGCTTTACACAATTTGAAGTCATATTTGCCTTTGCTTTGGATTAAAAAAAAGTTTGCATCAACTTGGTCAAGTTTGAATCAAGTAGTCTACTAGGTCTAAACCTAGTAGTAGCATACTACCTAATCCTCATAACTATTTGTCCTTTATGATATTCTTAACATAATCCTTAAAAGATTTCTGAAATATTGCATGTAAACTTCTTTAAATTACTAGTTTCTTTATTTTAAATCAAATGTCCGGACAGTTGATTATCTAGAATTCTATCATTTTTACTTTTTTTTTATCTAGACATTGTCTACAAGCAAATACAAAAATACAAGATTTAAATCTTTATCCGGGCAGTTGATTTCAAACAGTAATTTGGAAAAGTTTCCTTGCAAAATTTATAATATTTGAGACTTAAACAAAATAGCCTAGATCTAGGTAAGGATGAACAAAATGTATTCATTCATGACTGTTTTTGTTACTGTTATTTGATGCATATTTTTTGTTAAATCCAGCATGCCCAAATACAAAGTGACCCCATCATACCTTTCTAGGTCTAGTTCCTAATGCACAATATTTAAGGGTGGCAACGATTTTGAGAAATTTCAGATTTTCAGAAATTTACAGACGCTACATGTAAATTAATCCAATGGTAGACTACATTGATGATTTTTTTTAATTTATATTTTAAGGATTTGACGTTCAGTTTGAATGGGTTGACACCCACTGTGATATTAACATCGGAATGCATGCTGTCAGTGATTGGTGGAAACGAGGCTTTGTTGGTGTTATTGGACCGGGTTGTGGTTGTACCTATGAGGGTCGTCTTGCCTCTGCTCTTAACATCCCCATGATCGACTATGTAAGTACTACCTTCTTCCACTATTCTCTCTTAAACGAAAGCCCCTCTAAAGTGTTGGGAGACCTAAATTCGCCAACAATTTGATGGCAAAGTTTCACTTAAATTGTATCATATCGTGGAAGAGGATGTCATTTAAGACGCACTTCTGCAAAACATTTCATAATTTGGGTATTTTGTTGTACTTAGAAAACCTAAATTTTGTATTCTTTTATCAATATTTGACTTCAAACACATTTTCTTTTGAAAATGTGTCTGTATAAAGAGCAGGGGCGGATCTAGCTTTTTGCTAAGGGGGGAGTTTGACCAAAATAATGACGATGCGGAGCATCGTCCACGAGCCGCGAAGCGGCGAGCCGATTTTTTTGGGGGTGTTTATTTGAACCCCGTAAGTGATGTTTTCCTGGCATCTATTAACACAATGGAGACCATAAAAAGCAGTGCATGATAACGTCTTTTTAAATCAAGTAACAGTTTAATACATAGTTATATCCAGAGTTATCATGTGTTTGGTTAAGTTACCAGATGACTTGAATATCTTCTCACAATATTTGCACTTGAAAGGGTTTCTCTCCAGCGTGCGTTCTTTTTTCTTTCTTTTTTTCTTTTTTTTTTCTTTTTTTTTTCCTTTTTTTTTGGGGGGGGGGGGCCGCCCAAGGGGGGGGGGGGGGGTTGCAACCCCCCAACCCCCCCCTCTAGATCCGCTTCTGAAGAGCTGAATAGTTTTTCTATAAAAAGGGATGGTAAGTACTTCTAAACCCTGAGAATGTAATGATCGAGTAGGGCAGGCAATTGATTTGTAGATTAATGGAATTTGAAGAGAGAGCTGTGTTCGGCTTAGGTCGAAACATTGAATACACTTGAGATTTGAGAGCAATATAATAAAATTGAACGCATTTCTTTGACTGCTATCAGGTTTGTGATGAAAACCCAGTATCGGACAAATCCATCTATCCAACTTTCCTTCGTACCATTCCACCAAGCATCCAAGTTGTCGAAGCCATTATCCTTACACTACAAAGATACGACTGGGATCAGGTAAAGTAATTGATTCGTTCTTTTGTTTATTTCTGTCTTCTTTTCGATGTTTTTTTCCTAGACAATGCTTTGTTCCTTCATCTTTCTGTTTTATTTGTATTGCAATACTGCAATTACATTTATGGTGTAGGTATCCTATTGTTGATGTCATAAATCACATCGGGTCATTTAAAATATTAGAAATCTACCTCTATACTTTCAACTTCCATGTGTGAACTTGCCCTGTTGCTATATATTACTGGGAGTATTATTTTAGTAATATTACATACATCATGGAGTTATGAGTGCTCTCATAACTCCTTGCATACACCCATATCCTACTACTACTAATAATACTGCTGCTACTACTACTACTACTACTACAATATAATGCTTTTTTTATCACCATAACCACCACTGATATGTATTTTTTTTTCAAATAAAGGTGTCAGTAGTTGTTGAAAATATCACAAAGTACCGGAACATCTTTAACACAATAAAGGACAAATTTGATGAGCGAGATTATGAGATTCTGCACGAGGAGTATTATGCAGGATTCGATCCATGGGACTACGAAATGGATGATCCTTTCACTGAAATTATCCAACGGACCAAAGAAACAACGAGAAGTGAGTATTGGTGGTAATTCGTGTCTATTTACATAATTTAGATGTGAACTGTACTAGTCTCTTGCATTAACTCATAAATTCAAACCAGATTGATATTAAAACAATCAGGCTTGCCACTGAGATTTTAAAAATAAATTGGTTATCTGTATTTGAGTTACATTACATTTCATTAAACATTTGATTTAAATGGAAGAGGTCCCAGATTGTAGAGGTGTTGTAGTCTTGTGAATAAGCGACTGCGCATAGCAACGTACGAGATTCGAATCCTTACTACACTAACGTCCTTTTGCAGGAAATTCATCTACATTAGCCACTCTCCACGTACATGTAGGTGAAGTGAATTGTATCATCGAGGAAAAGTTCCTTGGATGCTTTAGCGACTTATGACCGCTCAGCTTTAGCAGGGGGAGGGGGTAATGAATATCGTTAGTATCTATCATGAGGATTTATTTGAAATTTGCAGTCAAACTGTCGAATTCACGCAATGTTTGCAAATTAAGAGGTCTGTATGAATTACATTTAAGAGTTTATTCGTCTTAAAGGATGATCATGGTTTAAACCACGCCTTTTGTAAAGGAGCATCTTCTCGTTTGATCGATTTTATATATTTTTCCAAGGTAGAAATCAAGCTCTAAATCTTTAATTATTAAATAGATTTGCAAACTAAAGTATTTGATTATAATACTCTGTATAGACACGGTTGAAGAACATATTGAAAGGCATTGTAATATTACCTGTCATCTTTGGTAATTTTCATGATGTTTGTGTTTACTCATCATTGCATCGTGTACCTAACATCAATGTTTTATGTTTTTATCTAGTTTATGTATTCTTTGGTGATGCTAGCGACCTACGTCAGTTTGCTATGACAGCCTTAGATGAGGGAATGTTAGACTCGGGTGATTATGTGATTCTTGGAGCCGTCGTTGATTTAGAAGTCAGGGACAGCCAAGATTATCATAGTCTCGATTGTAAGTACACATAATATACTAAAAATCTGGAGTGGTATTATGAAATTGATTTTTTTTAAAATCTCAGTTAGACAAAATAACCTAAGAGATAAAATCGTGTTCCGAATACCGCCCGGTTATTGTTTTTTTTTTATATTTTTTACTTTGTGCATTATATAACAAAAACTATATTGTGCTAAAGATTTCTCATAAAATATCGCTCGAACTTTCAAAGGGAAACAAACATATGTCATGGTAACGGAAAGCTGCTAACCTTAGCACAGTTTAAAGTACATGTACATAATACATTGTCTAAAACAATACATACCAATCATATTTGAAATTGTGCCTGTATAATTTCTTAAAGATATATATATATATATATATATATATATATATATATATATATTTCTCTGTTGCCCCATTTATACGGTCTTTCCCTTTCGAGTTTATGTTCCTTCATTTTGCTATTTTGCTTTTCATATTCATATTTACATTGTAATACAATATCATGTAATGTTATACTCATGTTGCAGATATCCTGGATACATCTGAATACTTGAACCAGATAAATCCTGATTATGCACGACTCTTTAAGAATCGGGAATATACTAGAAGTGACAATGACCGTGCTCTTGAAGCTTTGAAGAGTGTTATCATTGTTACTGGAGCGCCTGTACTTAAAACAAGAAACTGGGATCGATTTTCAACCTTTGTGATCGACAACGCACTTGATGCGCCTTTCAATGGTGAATTAGAATTAAGAGCTGAAGTAAGTGTTTGAATCGTTCTGTGATATTAATTTACATTAAGAATATTTCATGATTCTGCTTCATCAATTTACATTTAAGAATGTTGACTTTGCTCTCAATCTATAGTATAGATATTTAATCAATTTCATCAGGAATTTTAACAGCTCATTAATGTTTTTCTTTCTCCCATCCATTCCATTTTGTTTCTCATGTCTTGATTAACATGTGTCGTTCTTCCATTCCTTTAATTCACCATGTTCTATTTTCACCTTTGACAGATTGACTTTGCATCGGTGTATATGTTTGATGCCACAATGCAGCTATTAGAAGCATTGGATCGCACACACACAGCTGGGGGTGATATATATGATGGAGAAGAAGTGGTTTCGACCCTCTTAAACTCGACCTATCGAAGTAAGATTTGAATCCAATATCATTGGATTGTGTAAAGCAATTTAATATGTTTCCAATCATTTGTGTACGTCACAGTGATTCCATCTTAAAAACAGGGTACAAAATAGAATCATACAATTTTATTGGACAGTGACTAATATAGATTCAAGGAGGCGCGATAGCTCAGTCGGTAGAGCAGTGCATGGTCTCGTAATTGAAACCAAGTCGATGCACTAGTGCCCTTGGTAAGGCATGAATCCTCATTACCAGGTCCCTTGGAGAGGACCTTAAGCCGTCGGCCGTCTGGTAGCTTACAAACAAGCATTTATGCTTTCTTAGCAGTCAGGTAAAATAACCACCACCACTTCATGCAAAGGTTGAGGCACTCCATGTATTCACATTTTATTGGTCCTTATTCAGCCGAGTTAGAATGAGTCGAGAATGGTGGCATGGTGTGGAGGAGTTTAAAAAAGGCATTCTTCACAAACACATAACAATTAAGGTACAAAAGATGAAGAATCATTTCCCTTTAAGTTATAATATCTTGGGAGGATATTCCAAGTAGAACATGGCCAAAGTCTAAGCCATGACGGGATTAGAATGTACAGCCTGATTCTTCTTGTGTAGGAAACCCCAGTAAAGATAACCATTATATTCCTCTGCCGTCAAGATCACATTTTCTTGCGATAGGAGTCTTTGTTCTTTGATTTAAACTTGATGCAAACAAGTAACAGTGCGATTTTTTTTATGGTTATATGTTAATTATTTTTTTTCTCGCTTCGCCTAGTATACAACGATTGTCATTGACCTAAAAATAAGTGTAGGATCTCGGTATGTAGTTTTAAATATGGACAGTGAGCAATGTTAATTTGTCATCTCTTGTTGATGTTTCGAATAAAGCGCTTGTATTTTGATCTGTTTGTATATAGGTAAGACTGACACCTTCTATCAGTTTGATGAGAATGGAGACGGTGTAAAGCCTTATGTTCTACTGCATCTTATACCTATACCTAAAGGAGATGGAGGAGCGACCAAAGATTCGCTTGGCATGTATCCTATTGGAACATTTAATAGAGAAAACGGCCAGTGGGTAAGTACATACTAAAAGAGAATTCATTGGCCTGGATCAAAATGTTTAGGAGACTGTTTTAGACTTTTGCTGCTTTCATTTTGTTTTATCATTCGTCTTAACATTTTCATTAATGGATAGTTTTCACGATTATACACTTTTCTCCTCGATTTCTTGACAGGGTTTTGAAGAGGATTTGGATGAGGATGCAAATGTTTTGAGACCTGTTTGGCATAACAGAGATGAACCTCCTCTGGACATGCCTCCTTGTGGATTCCATGGCGAACTTTGCACAAGTAAATAGTCATCATATCCTCATTTCTATATATGTCCATATTATTAGTTGGTTCCCCCGATTTCTCCTCTCCTTCAACATTACTTATTCTACCCTTGTTTCCAATGCGTTTTGTTTGAGTGCTTCTCCATTTTTTTTTGTTTCTTTCGTTTTGGGGCAGTCAAATGTCAATCGAGTCTGTAGTCACCAAGGAGACGCCTAAATTTAAAGGGGACCCCTTTTCTACAAAATTATTGATGATTTTGCATTCTTATGAAGCAGTTACAACAACACGAGCAGACATATAAGATATAACTTCCCAAAAACTTACATCATGCCTGCTTAGTGAATTTATGTTAATTCTTCCTCTTTCTCCCTTCCATTTAGTATGATATTTACCCTATTCTTAAGATTATTTATCAAATACTTATGAAGCTGATAACATATTAACCTTTGATATCATTTCATTAATACAAGTATAAACATTAACAGGGTTCCCAGCATATTCTTTCTTTTTGATAACGATTAGTGTTCTTAGCAGCTATTTAAACTAATTTTGTCTAATCTAATCTGTATGAATTTACTTCATCATAGTAATATTCTTTTAAAATCTTCGTTATCTAAAGATTGGGCACTTTATCTTGGAGCTTCTATACCAACCTTCCTCATCATCTTTGGAGGACTAATTGGTTTCTTCATTTACAGGTAAAACCACCTCTCTTTCTGTTAACATGGCTGCTTTGTTCTGAAGCTCATTGACCCTGATATTTAAAAAAACATTACAAAAAGTAAATCAAAAGAATAATTAAGGAATGAATTTCAGTTCGTTATGATAGTTTACAAAAAAAGTGTAGTAGAACTCTCGAGGTGACACTAAATGGTTTGCTTGTCATAAGGCCTCTCAAATATTTGACAAGTGTTGTTCATGGAAGTTTTAATTTGAATTAAAATCGGGATGTAATGATTTCTTGTAGGAAGCGGGCGTACGAAGCAGCACTTGATAGCTTGGTATGGAAGGTTGACTGGAGTGAAGTACAGACTAAAGCAACGGATACAAACTCGCAGGGGTTCTCAATGAAGAACATGGTTATGAGTGCTATCTCGGTCATATCGAATGCTGAAAAACAACAGATCTTTGCTACCATTGGTACATACAGGGTACGTCGCTGTTTAGATTCTCAATTGACGATGTTAATTTGCTCATTTTAAGTGAGATGCATGCATGTATCGTTCATGAATTTCATTCACCCTACCATGTATAATACTCAAATAGAAGCTCGGGTATTTCAGACGAAGTTGTATCTTTTATTTCTTAGTACACGTGCATGTACAGTACACATGTGAAGTTGACATGAAAATAAATTTGGTTGTTTATACAAATTGTTTACAATAAATGTTTACATAGATCGTTTCATCAATAGATCTTTAGTTAAATAATGTTCCACGACTTTTTGAGAAGTATGTATTATAAGTGTTTTTTCTTCTCTTCTTGACTCAGGGTACAGTGTGTGCTCTTCATGCTGTTCATAAGAACCACATTGATCTGACAAGGGCTGTAAGAACTGAACTGAAAATAGTAAGTACTGTATACAGAATGATTATCAGTGAAAGGGGAGCACATGTATAAAACTCTATTCAAATGTTATCATTATCAACATAGTTATCCTTATCAAGCAATGAACAAAATGAACTGTCTTAACAAACTTTTGGAGACACGATGAAATCAATATGAATATTTAAAGAAACTCGAGAGTTATATTTCACTTTATCTTTGTCATCTTTTCTATTGTTCATTATTTTTCTCTAATACATAGTTGTAATTAAAAAAAAAACTCTATAACAGTTCTCATTCAATGGTTCTCAAAGGAAAGGAAAGATTGCTTTTGCATTTAGGTCGCACTGCAGAAGTCATATAATGTGAACATTCTTCTACGATGCTAGAAATATTGGCATTTCCACCAAAGCCATTTTTTAACCAGTTTTTATTATTTTCATATATACCCTTTATCAGATGCGTGACATGAGACATGATAACATTTGCCCTTTCATCGGAGCTTGTATTGATCGTCCCCACATCAGTATCCTGATGCACTACTGCGCTAAGGGAAGCTTACAGGTAATGTTTTACACCACCTCTCTTTCCTTTCATATATTTCTTTTTCTCAGCTCATAATAGAGACGGTACGGCAGTGGTATGCGCTATAAAAGCAATGTAGTATTATCATCACGATTTATAGTTATATATGAGATGATGATGTAGATAATATCTTTATTTCTATTTACTCAAATGAAACACAGAAAAAGGCTCGTAGAAGAACACCGTGCACCGAGTACCTGAAGAAAATTAAAATCCAACTCGTCCATTATTATTTTAACTTGGGGAACCCATGTATTAAATATCTACCTACTCTTTTATGTAAGGCATTCTTTGGGGGGGGGGGGCAGATGCACATATAATGGGCAATATTTTGGTAATACAAGCGATAGTTCATTAGAACAATATTCAATTATTAAATTCTAGGATATTCTTGAGAATGATGACATCAAGCTAGACAGTATGTTCCTGTCATCACTGATTGCTGACCTGGTCAAAGGCATCGTCTATCTGCATAGCTCGGAGATCAAATCACATGGGCATCTGAAATCAAGCAACTGTGTGGTCGATAACCGTTGGGTACTTCAGATCACGGACTATGGCCTGAATGAATTCAAGAAAGGACAGAAACAAGATGTGGACCTCGGTGATCATGCAAAACTAGCCCGTAAGTCAGTCATGAGATTTTCATATTCCCTTCATTAAACAACGTGGAATACCAGGAAACATGAAAATGAATGACAACGCCCCATGAGAAGGCTAATTTTCATTATATACATGATAACAGATTATCATATTCCCTTCATTAAACAACATGGAATACCAGGAAACATATTACTTAATGACAATGCCCCATGAGAAGGCTAATTTTCATTGTAGACATAATAACAGTGAGTTATGTATGCCATATCTTGACTATATGTATCTTTTTATGTAAATAATGTTAATGAATGAATCCCTGGAATGTTTATGGTTTTTTAGCAATGGCATACATGTACTGTGGAGAGAGAAAGAGAAAGAGAGAGAGAGAGAGAGAAAGGGAAAAAAAAGGGGGGGAGGGGCACAGAAATGGAACAGAAAAGTAAGTCAAATTACTGAATTGATTTTTTTTCTTTATTGTTGAGATTGAAGACAAAATACCAAGCCACCTTTTTTGTAGAAGTGAATTCAGAGGTATAATTATTTTTCAAATGTTATTTCAGGTCAATTGTGGACATCACCAGAGCATCTCCGACAAGGACAGAGCATGCCTACAGAAGGCTCCCCTCAAGGAGATATATACTCGTTTGCTATCATCTTGACCGAACTTTACTCAAGACAAGAACCCTTCCATGAGAACGAAATGGATCTAGCAGGTAACACCTTTTAAACTGGTCCACTTCCATCTCATTCCATCCAAATACAAAATTGGTTATTCTTGAAGATACAGTTGGTCGTTAATGTTTAGTAGTGTTGTACTGATCTATGAAATGTAATTTCTTTCTGTTAATGAGGTTTTATGATTTGTTCTTCTTCGCTAGAAGTAGAGGCCACATTCTGCCTGGTGTATTCCCGTACTGTGTATAGAATTGCTGTTTCGTTTGTACTGGATTCGTCTAAAAACGTTTGAATGACTGTAGAGATTAAAACAAAATAAATCTGCTACCAATAATTAAAGGTCTATGTATATGTATGTATATGTATGAATATTCTTTTTATTTCAAAATTGTCTTTATTTCACAGATATCATTGGACGAGTGAAGAATGGTGAAGTGCCGCCGTATCGTCCGATCCTGAATGCAGTGAATGCTGCTGCTCCAGACTGCGTACTCAGTGCGATACGTGCATGCTGGCCTGAAGATCCTCATGAACGACCCAATATCATGGCAGTACGCACCATGTTAGCTCCATTGCAGAAAGGATTGTAAGCTTCTCTTCAAACACTTCGACTTTCATCAATCATCCGTATACTTATTCTTATGTTTATGTCGCAAAATCTCTTTTCACTTTATTTCTGTCTTCTCTTGTCTCCCATCTAAAGATATCTTTGGCGTTGTATTACAATTTCCCGATATTAAACCTGTGCTCAAGCACTGTTCTTCACCTAGCAGAATTCAATAAGAAGAAGAGGAAATAGAAGAAATGTCCACAATACATAAAGGAAATTCGAACAACTAAAATGGTTCATGCGAATACTGCTATGAAAAACAAGATGTTAGACTAAACAAAATGGATGTTAATAACATGCTTTGTATACTTAATTGCTCGTAGGAAACCTAACATTCTGGACAACATGATTGCCATCATGGAACGCTACACCAATAACTTGGAAGAACTAGTAGATGAACGAACACAGGAACTGCAGAAGGAGAAGGCTAAGACAGAACAACTACTACATCGTATGCTTCCACCGTAAGTACATCACCTAAAATATGATATATTCATTAAGCCTCATTACCAGGTCCCTCGGAGAGGACCTAAAGCCGTCGGCCGTCTGGTTGCTTACTTACAAGCATCTATGCTTTATTAGCAGTCAGGTAAAATAACCAACCAATCAAAATATAATCTCGATTAGTAATTTCGACATCAAAATATTGATATTATGATATGATTATCACAACCCTCTATTTGCTTTTATAGGTTCTTTGGAGTTATAATTAGCTGATAAAAGCTCCTTTCACTGTATTATTCCCTGTAAGCTAACCATTTTGCTCAAGATTCATCTTTCCTTGTTTGTTTCACTTCTTGTTAATGTGTCCTTTTTGTCTACAATTACTGTAAATCTAAGTCACTGTATTTGTTTGTCTGCATGTCCCTTTGCCTGTCTACCTCTCTTCATACCCTGTCTGTATCTCTCACTATTCTCTCTTTATTTATGTGATTGCCTGTGAATCAGATCCATTGCATCTCAGCTGATCAAGGGTATTGCTGTCTTACCTGAAACCTTTGAAATGGTATCCATCTTCTTCTCTGACATTGTTGGTTTTACTGCCCTCTCTGCGGCTAGTACACCAATTCAGGTAGGCCACCTTTAATCCCCCAACACCTGCTTCTAAAAAGGGTACCAAATATCAGCAGAAAGGTTCTGTTTTTTCCCGATGAGATAATTTGTCCATATTTTGGTAAGAATGATTGCTAGCTTGACAATAATATTGAATGTAATCAAGTTAATCTTGTCTACATTCAGGCATCGCGCTCCCATGCCTGTGTGAATCTCATTTACACATACCAATGACTGATCGCAAAGTAAAAACCACGTAAAGCTGTAACTTTTATGTCTAATGGAAAATGACAACGATGATGATACTGATAATTATAATATGACTGATACTGCCTGGTAATAATTACAATGTCGATCCTGGTGAATATTCAAAGTTGGGATATATAAGAAATGTCATGTAAACTTTTTTTTTTATTTGTTCACATAATTTTGTGGTCTTATAACATCCAACTTAAAACCAAATACATAAAATATCTTTCATTCTCGGTGTTCTAAATATTAGATAGATATTTAACACGTAGAATGAGACATATAAACTACTACTAGAATTTACAAACCATCTTTTTATTTCTAATTGGTACTACCATGCCATCTGTTTGTCTAAAATAGTACTTACTGGATAAATAATAACGCCCTACGGTGGGAATTAGACACAACTTAAGAATTGTATGCTATTTTCTCCTATAGGTTGTGAACCTGCTGAATGATTTGTACACTCTTTTTGATGCCATTATTGACAACTATGACGTGTACAAGGTATGTAGTTGAGTAATATGAAAGTCAGTGCATGAATTTACAGATCTGTTCCTATAAGTTGTTCATCCATGATATTAAAACTTCTCTCGTTTAATCCAAGAGCTGTGTAAATTCAATTTTCTGAATTACATTTTGAATTTGAACACTCGCTGGACGACCTTCAAGTAGGGATGCAAAAACTATCTGAACAAAGAAAGAGCAAAGAGAAATAAGATTCTAAAATGTTAGTAGGGAAAGGGGGGGGGGTGGAGGGCTTGACTTAACATCATCTGGGCCCCATTTCACAAACCTTCCCATGAGTGACAGATTACAATGTTTGTTATAAGCAAGTGAAATCCTTGCTTCTGATTGGTTATCATCAGATTCTTAACTTATTTTTTTCATTTGTCATTGATAAAAGGCATTGTGAAACGGGTCCCAGATCTGCCAATGACAATGTCCTTGAATATGGCTGCATAGCACATCACAATGAAATTGGATTTGGTAATTCATGTGTAATTGATAAATATATATCCTATTTAGGTTGAAACCATTGGAGATGCATACATGCTTGTATCCGGTTTACCTCTCCGTAATGGAGATCGTCATGCTGGTCAGATCGCATCTACTGCTCATCATCTCTTAGAAGCTGTCAAAGGATTCATTGTACCTCATAAACCTGAGGTCTTCCTTAAACTCCGTATTGGTATCCATTCGGGTAAGCTTCAATTGATGGCAACATGATTTATCAATCTGCACTTTCTTCTCTCCACCATATACCCCCAAAGATACAAATAATTTGTAGTCAAGTCATCTACCAATTTGGAACCGAGTTTCGGGTTTGAATGCTCTGGTTGAATCAGATAGGATCGGATTTAATTTGAATTTGATACCAAAGGTGTATATTCAAAGGAAATTACGTTTCCCATCAATGAAATTTTTTAAGCGCAAGTATTTATCTGCCAAATCAAAGACACTGATGGTATTTACAACAAAACAAATTATCTGGGAGAGACTGGGGTATTAGCTATTTGTAAGAATGTGGAATGGGTATTACGCTGATTTTTTTAAGTAGATAGCAGATCACAAGAGTAAAGGTATTGAGAAAGACTAAGTTTGAAGTCGTAAGATTGTTGATCATAAGCCTTTTATGTCGATTCACGTATTTCTGACTAGTAACAGTTATATCCTTTGTCTAATCTGTTAACATTCAATTAGAAAGATGCAATTTTTCAACCAGCTATTGGGCGGAACAGGTTTATTACAGTTACATATTGATTCTCACCAAGATCTTATCTAATTTCGTTATAAGGGTTGTATTGAACTTTCCTTTTTGTACAGGTTCATGTGTCGCTGGCGTAGTTGGTCTAACGATGCCTCGGTATTGTCTCTTTGGAGATACCGTCAACACCGCATCCCGTATGGAATCAAATGGACTTGGTCAGTTAACATTTGGATTCTTCAACAAAAATCATTTCAGCCTATCAATATCCAGTGTTAACAGAGTTTACTCCAATTTTGTTTGTAATGATGTTGCTCTATATACTCATGCATCTAATTCTAAATCTTAAACGGTAATAGGTACAAATTAAAAGACTCAGCCGGTCAGCCCTATACTGCAATACAAAAATCTCATTTGTATTCAAACCGAGTAACGTAGGCTTAAAAAGTAGCTGAAGTTACTCATTTAATATCGTTCATATTTTTCATGCGCTTAAACTTAAAATTGATTCTTTTTTCTTTATCATCATTAAGATAGAATTCCATTTCACAACATAATTTTGACTATTGACCCATAGTACCTGGAATCATAGTTTGCTTATAGATTTATTCAAATTGCGGCTTCACGTGACATAAGAGAAAGCATTGTTTCCTTTTTTCATATCTACAACGAACGGCCTATAGCAAATTGATGATCTATATTTTTTAGGATTTCATTTTCGAATTGACTTGGGTGATTCTTTTTCACAGCTCTGCGAATCCACGTTAGTCCATGGTGCAAAGAGGTTCTGGATAAGATTGGTGGTTATGGACTTGAAGATCGAGGCCTTGTTCCAATGAAGGTAGCTACAGTGAAATTATTATACCTTCAAAATATTCCAGCTGTTGAAAACAAACCCTGTGATAAATATGTACTTCAATCGCAAAAAATTAATTTAGTGAAATCTTGATATCCAGCCAATTGGACTATGCAATGAATTTGTATACACAAGAAGTCTGACAGAAACATCTTTAGTTACAACTTCCAATAATAATGTAATATAGTTTCAGATAGTCGAAGTTAGTTTATGTCATAGACATGTCATCATTCAATCGACTGCTAGTCTGGAAGCTTAAATTTATAAAATCATTAATTTTGCATATTCTCTGTGTGATTTGTTTCCAGGGTAAAGGAGAAATTCATACCTTCTGGTTGCTAGGACAAAATCCAAGCTACAAGATCACCAAGGTTAAACCACCACCACAGAAGCTCACTCAAGAGGCCATAGAGATCGCTGCTAATCGTGTCATACCTGATGACTTCTAAATAAACAACTCACTGGTACAACTACAATCAACAAAAATTAAGTGCCATGAAGAATGTTACCAGATACTTTTGGTAAAATGCAAGGAATTTTATTTCCAACCCCTTCACGTTAAATATAACGTCGGGTTGGTCTTAAAGCTTACATAATTTAGTTAGCCTTGTAAGAAACATATAAAATGTCTGAAAATATTTCATACGTTTATAGAACCAATAAATGTTACTTTGGTCTGTTGATAAAATGAGTTAGAGCAAACGTTTAGCAGTTACTACTCCCCTATGAGCAGTGGTTTGATGAAATTGAGTCTACAAGAAAACTCCTGTTTCGAGTTAGAGTTGCTTAATTGAAATAAGAATGAATTACCTCCATTGCTAGCATATGAAAAATGAACGTAAAACGTTGTATAATCGCATTGACATTATTTTGCTTCATCATGGCGTATAAATTACGTGTGACTTAATTTCATCTCACCGAAAAGCCACTTGGTAATGTTTATTTACGTGCGGTGTCGTAATGGAACATTGTATGGTAATTTTACATTAAGAAAACCCTCAGGTGGTTTGCATTGAATCTATGTAACTTGAATTGTTCAGGACGAGCAAAAAAAGAATGAAATAAATTATTCGTCAATTAACAGCTTCTTGTTTACATCGTTGCCAGTTTGTTTTATCTGTCGAGTGATATTTCCTTTCTCTCTCATAGACAAATAGCTTGGATCATTTCCAATTCGATATTCAATTAATAACTACAACCTTCACAAACTTATGAACGGCAGAATAGAATGGGCTAGGACAAGAAGAATTAATGGAAAAAAGGTATAAAGGAAGACAGCAATTTGTGAGAATGAACATAAAAACATAATTTCAAGCAAAGTAACGAACTATGATGTTGGTTTAACAAATTTCGATAAAATATGAATAGCCCAAACTGTTATATTAATATACAAAGGAATAACATATAGAAAGAACGCACTACTTCACAATTACAAATTAAGGCTTTGATGTTAAAAGAATGAAAAGACTTTTAAAAGCTTTATTCCGATATAAATTGGTTAAAACATAATAGCAATTTCGTATAACTATTCCCAATATTTGATGTACACATTCTAAATCTCATTCCTCAGTAAAAAATTACTATAAATTTACATTTAATATATTTCAGCAATGATATTCAGAAATCCCTTTATCCCATACGGAGAATGTGTTGATAATATCCACCGTGCATTATATACATATTGGTCAACATACAAATAAAATCACACAATATCATAATAAATGTTTAATTCAAAGTAATCCAAAATATGTAAAGTTTTGACAAATGACGAATATCTCTGAACGTAATATATATTTCTAATGCATTATTCGTTTAGGGACGCCAAAAAAGCTTATATCGATTCATGTGCATGTAAATACAATTACGATACAATACAGTATTTCGTGTAGGTATGTGTGTATGCAGTATTTTGTTGTTGTCTGTGTGTGTGTGTGTTAGTGGGTATGGTGACTTAATCGTATTTAATTTGTGTTAAGTGGTGGCGTTTTTATGAGCAATCTGCTTCTTTATGGTCCTAACCATATAATTGCTTTTATTCTATTTTCTATTGTATGTTTTTATTTTTACATTTTTATGGTTTGATAATTAAATTAAATTAATGTTCTGAAACCCACCGCTTTCTACTCAGGTTCGGCTGATCCTCAATTTAGACATAACTACGTATCTGAAGATTGAATTTATTACCGAATCACCAACATCTACCTTCATTTTTAGTCAATACAATATACATACATATTATTTGGTAACTAGAGCTAAAAATAGCAACATGCTAATCGAGGTTAGCTCCTGAGTAAATATTTTGTTGTTCAATAGTAAATCTGTCATTATTTTCTTCAAATTTAAACAAAGTTTTCGAATAGGAAAGTGGTTGACAGGGGTCACTAAGGGGTGGTATTCTCGAAAGCGGCCTATAAAGTTAAATCAGTGGCCTAAAGGTGGTTTAAACCATGGACTATCTTTTTTGCTATTCTCGAAGGCCGCCTAAAGATAAGCCAGGCTTAAATACGTCATAGTTCGGCCTAACTTTAGGCCGCTCAGAGGGCAGGTTTAAATACGTCATAGTTCGGCCTACCTTCGCGTGACGTCACTTTTTAGTTAAATCGACTGTCCGCGGAGAGTGAACGGTAAGTTTTGCATTTGAATTTCTATATTTGATAACAATTCAGTGGCGGATCCAGGGGGGGGGGCCGAAACGGCCGCGGCCCCCCCTATTGGCGGCGCAAAAAAAAGAAAAAAAAGAGGAAGAAAAGAAGAGAAAAAAGGAAAGGAGAAGAGAAGAAAAAAAGGAGAAGAGAAAAGAAAGGAGAAGAGAAAAGAAAGGAGAAGAGAAAAGAAAGGAGAAGAGAAAAGAAAGGAGAAGAGAAAAGAAAGGAGAAGAGAAAAGAAAGAAGAGAAAAGAAACAGAGAGAGAGATATGAGAGAAATCGTCTTCTTTCTCCCTTATAATTTAATAATGATATGATAACGAAGGAAGCCCTTCTCCCCCCCCCCCCCCAATTTGTGTTTCCAAAATCTCCGAAAAAGGGTTACTTTTCACGCAACAAAGTCCGGCCCGTACTGACTTTACACACCGGAGATAGAGGGGTGTTTTCAAAGAGAGGGAACATAATTGCGCGTACCCTATATAACACTGAGTGAGTGGGGGGGGGGGGGGGGGGGTGAGGGGGGGGGGGGGGGGGGGGGAGGACATGGCGCTTAGTGACAGTAACAACGAATAAGGGAAAAACTGTAATCGGGAGATTTGAGGTCATTCCAGTAAGCTTGGCAAACGTCATTGAATAGAGGGGCCGGGCCGGCCGCATAAAATCTCGAGCCGCGGATTCAAAGTTAAACGTTAAAAACAGCCCCTGCGCTACAAAGGTCACTACTCTTTAGTGAGAAATTTGAAAAGGGCACACTATTTTGGATGTCTTTTAAATAGAAGCTATATACTCAACAGTCAAATTTTAAATTAGCGGTAGGGCCGCTTCACAACTCTTATTTTGCCCTTCATTTGGATTCAGCTCATACCAACTCGCTTGTGCTTGTATTTGAACTCATGTTTGTAAAACCATGGATTTATCCATGGTTGGTGTAATAAATCTTTCATTTCTACTAGTCTAATTGTGTGCTATCACAATCATGATTGTTTCATTTTCCTTGTAAAGCAGGCGCGTAGCCAGGGGCGATAGGGGCAGTGAGAGGACATAAGACGAAAAAGGAGCAGACAAGGAAATATTTTTGAAATTCTGACAAGTCGAGAACGGTACAACGAATCGTCTTCTTTCTCTAATAATTTAATGAAATGTCAAAGCTTCCGCGCTACGCGCGAGCGGGGAAAAACTAAATTCATACAACGATATAGAGTCGAGAATGGAACAACGAATTATCTTCTTTCTCTAATAATGTAATGAAATGTCAAAGCTTCCGCGCTTCGCGCGGGAGGGGGAAACTGTATTAAAACAAGGATTTAGAGTCGAGAATGGAACAACGAATTATCCTTTTCTCTAATAATTTAATGAAACGTCAAAGCTTCCGCGCTTCGCGCGGGAGAGGGGAAACTGAATTCAAACAAGGATTAAGAGACGAGGATGGTACAACGAATCGTCTTCTTTCTCTAATAATTTAATGAAGCGTCAAAGCTTACGCGCTTCGCGCGGGAGGGGGGGGGGACTCAATTCAGACAAGTATTAAGAGTCGAGAACGGCACAACGAATCGTCTTCTTTCTCTAATAATTGAATGACATGTCAAAGCTTCCGCGCTTCGCGCAGGAGGGGTAAACTAAATCCAAATAAGGATCAAGTGTCGAGAATGGTACAACAAATCGTCTTCTTTCTCCCTTATAATTTAATAAAACGTTAAGCTTCTGCGCTTTACGTTCAGAGAAGGATTAAGAGTCGAGAATGGAACAACGAATCTTCTAATTCTTTCTCTAATAATTTCATTAAACTATGAAAGGTCAAAGTTTCCGCGCTTCGCGCGGGAGGGGGAGGGGAACTGAATTCAGACAAAGAATAAGAGTCAAGAATGGTACAACAAATCTTCTTCTTTCTCTAATAATTAATGAAAGGTCAAAGCTTCCGCGCTTCGCGCGAGAGGGGGGGGGGACGAACTAAATTCAAACAAGGATTTAGAGTCGAGAATGGAACAACGAATCTTCTAATTCTGTCTCTAATAATTTCATTCAACTATGAAAGGTCAAAGTTTCCGCGCTTCGCGCGGTGGGGGAGGGGAACTGAATTCAGACAAAGAATAAGAGTCAAGAATAGTATACAACAAATCTTCTTCTTTCTCTAATAATTAATGAAAGGTCAAAGCTTCCGCGCTTCGCGCGAGAGGGGGGGGGGGGGGGCGAACTAAATTCAAACAAGGATTTAGAGTCGAGAATGGAACAACGAATCTTCTAATTCTTTCTCTAATAATTTCATTAAACTATGAAAGGTCCAAGTTTCCGCGCTTCGCGCGGAAGGGGAGGGGAACTGAATTCAGACAAAGAATAAGATTAAAGAATGGTACAACAAATCTTCTTCTTTCTCTAATAATTAATGAAAGGTCAAAGCTTCCGCGCTTCGCGCGAGAGGGGGGGGGGGGGGCGAACTAAATTCAAACAAGGATTTAGAGTCGAGAATGGAACAACGAATCTTCTAATTCTTTCTCTAATAATTTCATTAAACTATGAAAGGTCCAAGTTTCCGCGCTTCGCGCGGAAGGGGAGGGGAACTGAATTCAGACAAAGAATAAGATTAAAGAATGGTAAAACAAATCTTCTTCTTTCTCTAATAATTAATGAAAGGTCAAAGCTTCCGCGCTTCGCGCGAGAGGGGGGGGGGGGGGCGAAGTAAATTCAAACAAGGATTTAGAGTCGAGAATGGAACAACGAATCTTCTAATTCTTTCTCTAATAATTTCATTAAACTATGAAAGGTCCAAGTTTCCGCGCTTCGCGCGGAAGGGGAGGGGAACTGAATTCAGACAAAGAATAAGATTAAAGAATGGTACAACAAATCTTCTTCTTTCTCTAATAATTAATGAAAGGTCAACGGTTTCCGCGCTTCGCGCGAGAGGGGGGGGGACGAACTAAATTCAAACAAGGATTTAGAGTCGAGAATGGAACAACGAATCTTCTAATTCTTTCTCTAGTAATTTCATTAAACTATGAAAGGTCAAAGTTTCCGCGCTTCGCGCGGAGGGGGAGGGTAACTGAATTCAGACAAAGAAGAAGAGTCAAGAAAGATCAAAGTTTCCGCGCTTCGCGCGGGAGGGGGAGGGGAAATGAATTCAGACAAGGAATAAGAGCCGAGAATGGAACAACGAATGTTCTAATTCTTTTTCTAATAATTTCATTAAACTATGAAAGGTCAAAGTTTCCGCGCTTCGCGCGAGAGGGGGGGGGGGGGACGAACTAAATTCAAACAATGATTTAGAGTCGAAAATGGTTCAACGAACCCTCTCCTCTAATAGTTTCATGAAACATCAGAGCTTCTGCGCTTCGCGCGTAATGGGGGGGGGGGGGGACAGCGAGCTGCCCGAATATGATTTTTTTTATATCTTTTCTCGTTTATTTTCGTGATAAATTACACTTTCATAATATACATGTACATATTATGCTCAAATTTTTGCTCGATCGCTTCGCTCACTAGCCGAATTGTGAAACCAGAAAATTACTTTTTCGGGCAAGAGGCTATAGCCCCCCCCCCCCCCCCGATTGAAATGACAAAAATTGTACCGGTATGGTGCTTCTAATATGACCTTGTAAGTATTGATATGTTGAGTTTTAAAAAAAGGTCTGCGCAATTTTCAAATTTCCGGCCCCCCCTATTGGAAAATCCTGGATCCGCGCCTGCAATTTACACTATTTTGTATGGATAAGCGCTCATGAAAGTTACACCAGATAATAAAGTATTGTTGTTACTTTCATGTTGCTGTACTGGTGGTAATCTAAAATGCTTTTAACTGAATAAATTTGGGGAAAACTTGGTAAATGTTCACAGTGTTGCAGACCAGTCCCATACGTGCAAATAATTGTCGGTTAACATTTTCGTTTCTTGAGATTGAGCTATTTCTTACCGGGTAGTTTTTTTCTTGGCACTATTGTACTTTCGTACGCATATACCACCTTAACACCAACTTAAAACTATCATTGCTAGACGTAGAAACTACTGTTATAGTGGATCTTCGAGACGCTGTTGCCTAAAAGTGGACTAGCACTAGGGCAGGCCTAAATTTAGATCTAGCTGTCTCTTTCGTTCGTTTATAGCCTCTGATTTGGGTAGGGTTGGCTCCTCTTTTTCAGCCGACCCTACCCAAATCAGAGGCTAACGAACGAAAGAGACAGACATTTCGGTCTGGTATCACCTCTGCCTGAGCTGCAGTGCTAGTTGTGGCTGTTGGTGCGATAATTTTCTACAGGATGATGATGGTTTTCATAACCAACCATCCCCCCCCCCCCTCCTCCAAGAAAAACATTTTTTTAAACAATATTACTAGACCTAGTCCTAGATCTAAATTTCATCAATAAGAGTCTAGTCTAGACAGGTCTAATATAAATTGAAAGGAAATGGACAGAAGCTTCCTTTTTTGACATACATTTGCTGATAATGTTACAGTAGTTTAGTCTAATAATACTATTAGGCCTAACTGTTAGACTCTAACTTTAGTTAGTAAACTACAGAGAAAGAGAAATTGTAATTTCTTATCAAATATCAACATAATTAATTAATTTTCATCTTGATTTTCTGCTATTTCAGGTTCTTTTCAATTGATGCATGGGGATGAATAAAGAAGGCCTCTCCCAAGCTACGGTGTCCCGCCTTGTGAAGTCCATCTCAATAGCCATTGCCAGGAGATCGGACCAATACATCTCAATTCCTTCAACAAGAGAGGCAGTCCTGCAGAGTGCAGACCCAACATGAATTTTATAATTACTGCCATTTCCCTGGCGTTAATATGGTCGGTGCTATTGATTGCACCCACATAGGCGTCTGTCTTCAAGCCAGTTGGCCCAACACCAGTTATTTCCTGAACAGGAAAAATAGATACTCCATTTTTCTTGGAAAGTCTACTGGTGAGTAAAGCTGTAATTACTCCTAAATTTTGTAAACTAAATCATGTTTATACAATTTTTATTAAAAAGATCTGCTGATTTCATGAATCTGCAGATGTGTCTACAGGTACATTATGAAGTGATTTAAAATTGTTTTGTCTGATGAATGTAGGTGCAAACTACACTCAAACTTTTATTCATTTTACATCAGCACGAGCTAATATTTTCAGCTCGATTGCCATGGCTCCAGTCACTCCTGACAGTGACAGCATGGCCTAGACTTTTGGGCGGATATATCTCTGAAAATAAGACACAAATAATCAACAGTTGATTAAGTACTTTCAAATTTGGGTCAGAAGAAAATTCAAACCTACCACTAACAATTCTAGACCATATAAGACTTAATGACCTACAGACTGCAGTACAGTACAGTGCAGTAAATTTTCATTTTACTTTTTCCCCTCTCACGAAGCTCATTTTGGGAGATAACATAAACAATAAGACAATCTTTGGTCTAATGTTAGATTGAACTAAAATGGAAAAGTTGGGCTCTAACGATTAGGGCCTTGTAAAATCTACAACCCAGGCTGCGTTTACATCTAGGCTAGGCCAACTGTCGGCTGGTTATCTAAGTAAGATGTAGACCTCTAGACTTGATTTTAGGAAAGGGACTAACTTGGCTATAGACTTTAACTACTTAGGGCTTTCTTAGGCCATGACATGGCAAGTACAACTGGGTGCAAGCACATTTATGAGATAGTACTGCAAGAATGTGTATGTTTGTTCTTGACTTTAAAAGAGATACCAGTAGTCATATATGTAAATCAATGATTACTAGTAACTGAGTGGGGAGGGGGTGCCTAGTCACTGCCTACATAAAAGGCGCCTTAATTTTTTTTTTAAAGTTAGAATATGATTAACACTATAACTAAGACCAATTATCAATGGAGTAGATCTTTGATATTTTAATGAGGTCTAAACCTTTTTATGCCTCCGCTACAAAGTAGCCGGAGGCATTATGTTTTCTGGTTGTCCGTCCGTCCGTCTGTCCGTCCGTCCGTCCGTCCGTACGTCCCGTTCTCGTGATCGCATTATCTCAAGAACCGACTGACGGATTACCGCCAAACTTAAGTCATGTATGTATATTGCAGAGCCAATGAACTGATTAGATTTTGGGTTCACAAGGTCAAAGGTCAAAGTTCACAGGGCTTATTATGTATGCGAAAATAGCTTGTGATCGCATTATCTCACGAACCAATAGATGGATTACCGCCAAACTTAAGTCATGTATGTATTTTGCAGAGCCAATGAAGTGATTAGATTTTGGGGTCACGAGGTCAAAGGTCAAAGTTCACAGGGCTTATTATATATGAAAAAATAGTTTGTGATCGCATTATCTGAAGAACCAATTGATGGATTACCGCCAAACTTAAGTCATGTATGTATATTGCAGAGTCGATGAACTGATTAGATTTTGGGTTCACGAGGTCAAAGGTCAAAGTTCACAGGGCTTATTATGTATGCGAAAATAGCTCGTGATCGCATTATCTCACGAACCAATTGATGGATTACCGCCAAACTTAAGTCATGTATGTATATTGCAGAGCCAATGAACTGATTAGATTTTGGGGTCACGAGGTCAAAGGTCAAAGTTCACAGGGCTTATTATGTATGAAAAAATAGTTTGTGATCGCATTATCTGAAGAACCAATTGATGGATTACCGCCAAACTTAAGTCATGTATGTATATTGCAGAGCCAATGAACTGATTAGATTTTGGGGTCACGAGGTCAAAGGTCAAAGTTCACAGGGCTTATTATGTATGAAAAAATAGTTTGTGATCGCATTATCTGAAGAACCAATTGATGGATTACCGCCAAACTTAAGTCATGTATGTATCTGGCAGAGCCAATGAACTGATTAGATTTTGGGGTCACAAGGTCAAAGGTCAAAGTTCACAGGGCTTATTATGTATGCAAAAATAGCTCGTGATCGCATTATCTCAAGAACCAATTGATGGATTACCGCCAAACTGAAGTCATGTATGTATATTGCAGAGCCAATGAACTGTTTAGATTTTGGGGTCACGAGGTCAAAGGTCAAAGTTAACAGGGCTTATTATGTATGCATCCATTTCCAGCCTAACCGCTCACGATGGTGGTCTCCTGCGTTCCAAATTACCTCTCTAATTTATTGAAAATATTTCATATTTCTTATGTTATTGTATGCTTCGTACATGTTTATCGAATGATATAATTGTACATGATTTTTCATTTAATTACTTTTGTAAACATTGTATTCATTGTATTTGTTATTGTTCGAAATTTTGTACTTTGACTTTGAATTTGTATATTTTTTGAACGCAGAAATAAAATCAATCAAACAAACAAACAAACAAACAAATTAGCTCGTGATCGCATTATCTCAAGAACCAATTGATAGATTACCACTCAACTTTGGTCATGTATGAGTCATGTATGTATCTTGCAGAGCAAATGAACTGATTCGATTTTGGGGTCACGAGGTCAAAGCTCATGGGGCTTATTATGTTTGCAACAATAGCTCGTGATCGCGTTAAAGAACTGATTGATGGATTCTCGCCAAACTTTAGTCATGTATGTATCTTGCAGAGCCGTTGAACTGATTAGATTTTTGGGGTCACAAGGTCAAAGGTCACAGGGCTCATGTATGCAAATAGAGCCTCTGATTAAACCATCATTAGAATCGATTGACGATTTACCAGCAAACTCAAGACATGAATGTATCTTGCAGAGCCGTTGAACTTATTAGATTTTGGGGTTCACAATAATAAAAACGTTAAAGCACATACCACCGAAGTCTCTAAGGGCTACAACAAACAAAATAGACTGATAAACAAATACATATTAAAGAAAATAAAAACAAATTACAATACATATACATCAAAGTGAACAGAGTTAATTAATCAGCGAAAGCAATTTTGAATAAATGTGTCTTAAGACTAGTTTTGAATAGGTTAACAGTTTAAAAGTTTTTGACATTTAAAGGTAGTCTGTTCCAAAGTTCAGCAGAAGCTTTGCAAAAAGAGCGATTACCATAAGAAAGAGTTGACACAGAAGTAGACATGAGGTTTAATTGTGAAGATGACCATAAATTGCGCGAGGGTTTGTATTCCTGGAGTAGTTCTTGCAGATAAGTTGGTGCCAATTCATGAATGCTTTTATATTTTAAACTAAGATTTTGTACATAATGCGGTACGTCACCAGCAACCAATGCAATTTGCGAAGTACTGGAGTGATGTGTTCACAAGAACGTGTGCGTGTTACAAGCCTGGCAGCAGAGTTTTGGATTCTCTGGAGTTTTGCAATGTACGAGTCCGGAAGGCCATAAAGAAGGCTATTGCATTGATCAAGGCGGCATGTAATAAATGAGGTCAAAGGTCACAGGGCTCATTATGTATGCAAATATAGCTTGTGATCACATCATTAGAACCGATTGATGGATTACCAGCAAACTCAAGACATGTATGTATCTTGCAGAGCCGTTGAACTGATTAGATTTTCGGGGTCACAAGGTCAAAGGTCACAGGGCTCATTATGTATGCAAATATAGCTTGTGATCACATTATCATTAGAACCGATTGACGGATACCAGCAAACTCAAGACATGTATGTATCTTGCTGAGCTGTTGAAATGATTAGATTTTGGGGGTCAAAGGTCTGAGGCTGATTTTGTATGCAAAAATAGCTTGTGGCACATTATCATTGTAACCGATAGACAGATTACCATCAAACTCAGGACATGTAAGTATCTTGCAGAGCCAATGAACTGAGTAAATTTTAGGGTCATAGACGTCAAAGGTCATGGGGCTCAATATTGTATGCAAACATAGCTGGGGATTACATTTTCATTAGAACCCAAGGATAGATTACAAAGACCAAGCTGACTTATCTGTACTTGTGTTGATGTATTTTTGCAAAGTTTAACATTTTAATATTACTGTTAAAGGCTAAGTCCACTCAAAAAATAATTTGTTTTTAATAGATGCAGTAAAACCCAAAGAAAAAACAGCAAAAAAATTAGAGTAAACTCGGAGAACTAATAAGGAAGTTATGAAATTTGTTAAAGTATGATAAACTATGGAACTTAAAGTCACTACACAAATTGCCAATTTGGTTATCAGTTTGTGACGTCATCGCCTCACTATTTATCAAATGCTTTATATATATCTTTATCACATTAATTTCCCTTTTTATCCTAAAAAGCTTGATTTCCCTATGCCTTTGCCCAGGTTATATGATTTGTATCATATTGCGTGCATGACATTTTCACAAAAACTAAATGACCTCTGAAAAATTGATACTTTTAAAAAAATATTGTATCATAATCATTGATTTTTATATAAAAGATTATCAAAATTCACATTTGTCATGATTTAACTTAAAAAAATTACTCTATACTAGTGCATCCACACAAAAGCATATTACTATCAATATAAATTGGATGCTGGTGTGAGGAAATCAGATTTTTAGGGGGGAAATTAGAAATTTATATTATCAATATAAAGAACACACTTAGTGGTTAGTGAGACAATGACGTCACAGACTCATGAGTGAGTTGCCAATTTGTCTTGTGATTTTCAAAGTTTTTTATGTCATTAAAAATTCATAACTAATTAGTTATTTGATTTTGCTCAAACTTTTTTTGTTTGGTTTGTCTGATTTTTCTGCTTCTATTTGAAAGCAAGTTATTTTAAAGTGGAGTTGCCCTTTAAGTGCTGGCTGACATGTATCTGTTCTAGTATTGAATCATAATGTTTCATTTTTGTCATCAGAGGCCCCTCATACAAATGTTTTTACTCTTTAAAATCTTAACTGGAGAGCCCTCGTAGAACTTGTATTGACATGCACACATAGCCCCAAGGTAAAGGTGTACTGTATGTGCCATTGTAGAGGAGAGATCACTCTTTCAGTTGATACATATAGATATTCTGTTTTGCTTCTAGACCATTATAAAGGTATAGACATCCAGACCTCTTACCACACAGACCTTCTTTGTGTCATGGGGAATTTGGCACTGAGAGGGTTATAGACTTACCATTTTGAATTCAGAAACTGGCACAAATCCAGATGACATCCTGTAATTTGTTTGAGTACACATGGTCCAGTAGTGAGCATCTAATGTGTGTTGGTTCCTAGTTGACATCCTGGTGAAAACTGCTCCGTTGCATCTTCTATTGTACGGCATGGCTATGCTTTGACTAAAGAGGCTGATTTGGAGATCGCCGACTGTAAAGGCTGGAAATAAGGTCAATGGTCACATTAATAATTCTGTAAATTGTCTACTTTCACAATATATCATGACATATTTGTATAATGTTTCATCACTCCACTCATCAACATGGAATGTGTTGGAGTTTGTTTAGGAGAAAGGTGAGCTATAAAGTGAGCTTACGTTTTTTTTTGCACCTAATACTTGTTAAAAAGAGAATACTTTTTAAATCAGACGAATTGAATTATTCAAATGGCCTTTTTCTTTATATCTCAAGAAATAATAGCTAAAATCTTTGTCTATTTGCAACAGACTTGGGCCCGTTGCACAAAACTTACCATTGATTGTAACTTTGCCATCAATGGCAACTACCATGGAAAACTTGATTTTGATAGGCTGTTGAGCCCTAGTTGTTACCATGGTAGTTGCCATTGATGGCAAAGTTACCATCAATGGTAAGTTTTATGTAACGGGCCCAGTTGTATTGTTTAAATGAATATTAAATATATTTGCATAACATACATTTTAAAGAGATCATAGATAGATTTACCATTTGTTCAAAAACTGGCAAGAATCCAGATAACATCATGATCACTGTAATGTGTTGCACTCTGCCAGATGGTGGTAGGGGTATTGGAGTAGACATGGTCCAGTAGTGAGCCACTGATGTGAGTTGGTTTCTTGACATCCTGGTGGAAACTGCAACATTGCATTTGCTGTTGTACTGCGTGGCTGTGCTTGGATGTGAGGAGATTGATGTTGAAATCACCAACTATAAATGATGGTAGTTGGGTTGCGTCGGCTAACTCCAATAGATGACAGAAGGCTTTTGTGAACTGACTCATACTTGACTTGGGATTTCTGTAGACATTCACCAAGAGAAATGGAGGGTGGGTCAGGGGCTTGATGATTGCACTTTGGATCTCCAGTTCAGGCATGTAACATTCCATCGCATGCAAATTGTATGTTGAAGAAGATCTGATAAACATACACAGCCCTCCTCCAGGATTTGATAAAGATCTGTCTTTCCTCAGCTGATCAAAGTTTTGAAGAGGATAGGTGCTTTGTCTGTGTTTTGAAGTTAGCCACGTTTCTGTGATAGAAATTGCAATGCAGTTGTCAAGGCCAGGCATCTTTTTCAAGTCATCGTGATGGGCAGGTAGTGACCTGACGTTTTGAACTGCTATTAGCACAGGTTGGCTTTTGTCTGTGATTGCTGCACAGATGTCATCATATGTTGTTTGTAACAGCATATCTGTGCGCATTCGTTCCATTTCAGCCTTCACAGCACTACTTGCTCTGATTTTGCTTTCATGCAGATCCAGGAGATGGAGACCTGAGCGTTTTGGGACTCTGCTTAGAGCCACATAACATTGACCATCTGCGAATCTGCTCTTCATTGAAACAACTATATCTGCTACCGTGAGTCCTTGGACTTTGTGAATGGTAGTTGCCCAACAGAGTCGCAGGGGGAACTGGCACCTTGTTATTTCCAAGCCTTGTTTTTTGGCAGAGATTGAGAACTTGACATCAATACGCTGGATTGGTACTGCTGTAGTGTGTTTTGATGTACCATAGTGAATTGATGATCGCAATGCTGAACCAACGGTAACGTTATCAAACTGGATCAGAACTGCCTTTGGATTACTTGTTGGTGGATGGCATTCGAAATAGTCAACAACTGTCCCAAGTGCACCATTTACAAGTCCGTCTGTAACATCCATATTTCTGGTGAGCATCACTCGTGCACCAACTTTTAACTCCAAAACATGTGGCAATCCACCTGTGAACCTAGCATCTGTGCTTGTGACGTGACTCTTGAGACAACTAGGCTTCTTGTCTACCGCTATACATTGTCTGATTGGACCCTCTACCTTGCTTAGTTTCTCTGTGTTGTAATCATTGACTCTTGCATTTGTTGCAAATACATGCAGTGCATCTGAAGGATAGTTGTCATCGCTGGGTGATATGATGCATTGTTCTAGGGTAGTCATATCTTCCTTCGTTTGCTCTCCTATTCTGATTCTGTTGAGAAGTTCTGCAAAGGCTCTGTCATCCTTTTGCCTCATGATTTCATCAAGTTTAGCAAACTGGAAGTTGTCTTGCCAAAGGGAGCCAGCCAATCTTGCAAATAAATCTGCAGCATCTTCAAACACAAATTTCTGACAAACTGGTGCAAGCTGGTATAGATCCCCAAATGCCAGAACGGATGTGCCACCAAAGATTTTGTTGACGCCTTTGATTTCTCGAAGGCGCTGGTCCACTGTCATCAGAAGATCACACCCTACCATGGATATTTCATCTATGATTAAGATATCCAAATCAGCAAGTTTGCAGCGTAGAGTATTCCTCTTCTGATCACTCAGTTTTTTGTAGACTTTGGTCTGACCCAGTGGTAGGAGAAATGTTGAGTGCAGGGTACTTGCTTGGATGTTGAATGCTGCAGTACCAGTTGGTGCAGTCAACAGCACTCTCACTGCTTCTGGATTACTTCCTTCATGTTTCAGCGTACGAATAGCCATCTGGTAAATGGTAGATATGAGATGTGATTTGCCTGTTCCTGCACCTCCTGTTACACAAAGCTGCACTGGCTGTAGATCAATGGGTGTCTTGCAGCTTTTCACCAAATCCACACACCAGTTATTGATGTATGAGAACACTTTGTACTGCCCAGTGTTTAGAGTTAGCACACTGTTCCTGTACTCTTCATCAGAAAGGTAGTTTGGCCTGTGTTCAATGGCTAGTGGAATGGTAGTGCCAATACATGACTCCTGAACATCAGTTACTGTCTGATCGGAACTTGGTTGGAGGAAACTATGATCAGGGTGGTCTTGAGGAGGATCTGTCTGGGATTCTGCATTTTCCTGCTGGGCTGCTGTATCGAGAGTATCCCAGGCATGTTCTGGTGGTCCCAATTGTTCATGCTCTTCAATAGCATGCTCGATTATTTCAGTGAACGACTCCAGACTGGATCGCTTTGACAAGATGTCTTGGGAGATGGAGTGATAATGCTCAGCATACGTCCCATGGCCATTCTTTAGATCAAATTCTTCTCTTCTCCATGGATGGTAGAGCATTAGCATGTGGTGGCAGTATTTTTCTTCCTCTTGTGTTTCATTGAACTTGTGGTATCTGATAATACGTGGTTTCTTGCGTTTCATCATGTAGCCCTTGCCATCCAGTAACTTGATACGTCTTGCCTTTGCTGCACTAGATTCAAGAAGATCAGGGTGGAATTCTGCTGATTCTTGTGGTTCTTCCTGAACCGTATTGTACGAAGAAACATACCAACTGATAAATTCTGCAAGAGTCATCTGCTCCAGAATCAATGGCCGATGTGCATATTTTTGAGGCATGGTTTGGGCATACACATCCTCACTTTCTTCGTCGAGATTCTCCAAAACACTTTTGGGTTTCAAGAAGACAACTCTGTTTTCTGGAAGATCTGTTTGGATGAAAACTGTCTGGAAAGTGGAACGATGAAGTGGTAGACCAAGCACTCTGTAAACAGCTTCTTGTGCACTGACTTCTCTGGCATTGAGAAAACAGGATGCTACTTCCTTCATTCTGTGCTTGATGTTTGAGTCTTTATAGGATTTGCTTACTTCTTTCAGCGCCTGTCCCATTTCTCGTTCATCCTTTGTCACATAGGAAATTATGTAGTGAATGCAGGCATATGGATTGCAGACAAATTGAAGATCCATATTGGCCTGCCATGCTTTCAAGACAACTGGGTTGTATGAATTGATAGTGACTTCTTGAGGTTGTCTTCTGTACACGATGGATTTTCCTTTCAAGTTGACTCTAAGAGCTTTGTTGTAGTCAATTTCGGAAATGTTTACCTGATGAAGTAGTTCTTGCACTGTGCTTCTGTCACTGCATTCTCCTTCTAACGCATCTCTTACTTTGTTCAGTATCTCTGTTGAAGATTTGACAATTCTTTGTTTCTCTTTTGGATCCTCATCAGAAGGTGTGTCTGCCACCACTGTCTTAGAAGCCATGGGCCTTGGGTAATGAAATCTACAGCTCTTCCCAGTTTTGCGGCATGATGCAGAGTGTGAGTGCCTTTGTAGAGTAGAAACTAGAGTATGCATCAGCTCATCATCATCAGATAAAGGAAGTTCACAGGTGACATACTGATCAATGAACTCTGTCACATTCTCCTCGGTATCATCATGTCGTGGTGCTTGATCTACCCATAGCACACAGTGAGCATGAGGGGAACCTCTCTGTTGGAATTCAATGCGATACATGTAGTTTTTCACCTTGCCAAGTGGATTCACGTCTGACAGAATAACATCTCTGAACAAACATTGTAGTCTGTGGTCAAAATGCCTTGCTGCTGTTACTGGATTGGATCCAAGAAGCTTGCATTTGTCTTCCCATGACATGTTGGTGATATCATCATCTGACAATCGCTGTCCCTGCTGAAGAGCAATGGCTTGGAGTGTGTCTGTCCATCTGAGGTCTGCTGCAGAAAGGGTGAGGAACCAGGTGAAAAGTCCTAGCTGTTTCACTCCAGCCAGTATCTTGAACATGACACTTTGCCAGTATGGAGGTGAGCCTCGGACAGTTTGCAGCATGTTGTAGGCCTTATCATTGAAGATGATTCTATTCAGTCTTTGAGGATCTTTAATTAGTCCAGCTGTTACCCTTTCTCCATCATCTGTGTTGATTCTTGCCTTGCGTAGAGCAACAGAAATGTTGTCCATTACTTGTTTGTACTCTGTGATGAACTGTGCGAAGAAGAGATATTCTACATTTCTAGCAAATCTTGAATCCTTGTTCAAAAGTCTTGCATTGAAATACTTTTTTGCAGATAGTTTAGTGCATCTGTTTACTTGAAACCCAAATTGTCCAGTTGGAAATAATGTAGGAAATGCTTGCTCCTCACAGTGTTCATCCATCATGATAGATATTGGTTTTCTCCCCTCTCCAGGTGCGATGCTGTAGATGCTGTCTGAGCTCATTGTAGGATCAGTGGGTTGCACACAGGTGTCATATTTGATCCCACGCAGACGATCTCTGGGATCAGTTTCCTCCTCATCCATGTCTATTTCTTCATTTAGATTTTCATCATCATTTTCTTCTGCTGGTTTTGACGTTCCCTCGTCAAGATCTCTGATTTCTGTATCACCAATGTTCTTGTCCGTCACTGCTTCTGTAAGTTCCTTCCATATCTCAGGATCTTCATTTAGACATTGTTCCTCCCATTCACCATTTTCCACTGTTGATAAGTAGAATTTGTTGATCGTTTTTAATTTTCCAAGAGCAGCTTGAACCATTCCTGGACGAATGTTCTGGTAAGCCACATGACTTTTGTACTGGATTTTTCGTTTCAACTTGAGTGGAATGATACCAGCCTGTGAAGGAGTCCGAGGGAGACTTTTACAGACCTTTTCTGCAATCACAGGGACATTTACAACAGCACCCTTTATTCCGGCTTGTTTTCCTCTCGGAAGTGCCAGTATCTTCATGAATGGATATCGTTGAGCTAGGAGTCTTGCCTCTAGCTCGGTAAGATCTTTTAGTTCATCTGGTACATCAGCCACTTCAAGTTTATTGGACACACACTGTGGAGGTACCTTCTCTTTCTTTAAGTAGTTATTACAAGTCTTGCATATCCATTCAAGTCCAGCGAAACTTGTGTACTTAGTTGTGCATTTTTCCAGGAAGTTAATACTAGCCTTGTATGAACTTTGTCGGAAACTGAAGACCGATTGCCTGTACATTTGTCTATGGCAGCTTGTACACACATACACTGGAGCTTCATTCTTGTGAATCAAAAAAGTGGAGACTATTTTGTCTATTGTTGAGGGATGACGTGCTTGTTTCTTTCGAATATTGTCATTAACTTGAAGTGTTTGTTTCTCATGACGAGTTGTCCTTTGTCGAACAGACTGTTTTCTAAGTCTATCTGCCTCAATTTGCACTTCTTTCACGTCATCTGGCAAAGATCTTCGGTGAAGAAGTTTTTTCCTCCTCTCTTTTTCATCATTCTGTTGTTTTACTTCCTTTGATTGGTTATTGCGTAGAGATGCTTTCTGTTTCCTTTCTTTCTCAGCTTGTCTTTCCTTTACCCCAGCAGGAGTTTCCATTATTAGTTTCTTGCGTAGAGATGCTTTCCGTTTCCTTTCTTTCTCAGCTTCTCTTTCCTTTACCCCAGCAGGACTTTCCATTCTTAGTCTCTTACGTACAGATGCTTTCCGTTTCCTTTCTTTCTCAGCTTCTCTTTCCTTTACCCCAGCAGGACTTTCCATTCTTATTTTCTTGCGTAGAGATGCTTTCCGTTTCCTTTCTTTCTCAGCTTTTCTTTCCTTTACCTCAGCAGGAGTTTCCATTATTAGTTTCTTGCGTAGAGATGCTTTCCGTTTCCTTTCTTTCTCAGCTTTTCTTTCCTTTACCTCAGCAGGAGTTTCCATTATTAGTTTCTTGCGTAGAGATGCTTTCCGTTTCCTTTCTTTCTCAGCTTCTCTTTCCTTTACCCCAGCAGGACTTTCCATTATTAGTTTCTTGCGTAGAGATGCTTTCCGTTTCCTTTCTTTCTCAGCTTCTCTTTCCTTTACCCCAGCAGGACTTTCCGTTCTTATTTTGTTTCGTAGAGATGCTATCCGTTTCCTTTCTTTCTCAGCTTTTCTTTCCTTTACCCCAGCAGAACTTTCCGTTCTTATTTTCTTGCGTAGAGATGCTATCCGTTTCCTTTCTTTCTCAGCTTCTCTTTCCTTTACCCCAGCAGGACTTTCCATTCTTAGTCTCTTACGTACAGATGCTTTCCGTTTCCTTTCTTTCTCAGCTTCTCTTTCCTTTACCCCAGCAGGAGTTTCCATTCTTAGTTTCTTGCGAAGGGAAGCTTTCCGTTTCCTTTCTTTCTCAGCTTCTTCTTGTTTTTGAACAGCAGTTTTTCTCGACCTCAAAGTCAGCATTCGCCCTTTTTCTTTTCCCTTTGTTATTGTTTTTGCTTCCTCAGATAGCTTGATGCGATAGAAAGCCTTTCGTAGCTTTTCCTTTTCCTTAGTCTTGATTTTCTTCTTCTTTGCCGTCTTCAAGGGACCCTTTTTGGTAGAATGGGTTTGCTTTTGCTGGACTGTTTGTTTTTTGTCTTGTGATTTGAAGGTTTTCTGTTTGTTTGATTGATCACAAAAATAGTCAAACAGGGTGTTCTTGGAACATGAGGGCTTTGATGGCAAACATGAGGGCTTTGATGGCAAACATGATGATACAATCGCTGGAGTCACTTCAAACATATCCTGTGCTAGACCAATACTTGTTGCCAACTCATGTGTGTGTCTCACCACTTCCTCAATTCTTGAAAATGAAAGGACAACTGCAGAGCCATTTGAATGTCTTAACCCTTCATCATCTCTGCTGTGGCTGTCAAAGAAGAAGTATTTCTCTCCAGCATGTAGTAGTCCAATTGTAGAACATGGTGTTTTTGAGCCAATGGTGATGAACAGACATGGATGTTTCACAGAACCTTGTAGTATTGCATCAGAGAGACAGTATTGTCCGTTTTCTGGAAATGACTCTGTGTGAACTAAATTTCCGGCGAGTGGATCTGCTATTCTTACTTTGTAAGTAACATTGCGAAGTCTAACATATTCTGGTAGTTCGTTGATCATGAAGTAGATTTCACTTGATTTCCTTTTCATAATTTCATTTTGGTAAGTATTTGCACCCCTATGAAGAATACAGTTCACATCACTGTTACTCCAAGTTGTTGGATTAGTGTCTTGAGCAGTCACTAGAAATTGAAGTACATTGCATGTACATTGTCGCCCTGCTGCAACTCCAAAAATGATATGTCCTTGGTGGTAGTCTGCTTTGGCGACAAGAGTCTTTGATGAACCTCCTGCAATCCTTGAACTTTGCATCCGTTGTCTTATTTGTGCAGCACGCTGCTTTGAACTCTGTTTCTTGACTTTCATTATGGATTCTGGGAGAAAAAAGTAGATAAAATAATATAATAAAATATTCCGCTTTTTATATAGCACCCAATACATCGATCCAACAATGTGCCTAAGTGCTTTACAGATATATTATTACCCCGGTAATCGGATTCAGGCTTACCCGCACACAATGTATGCACCTTTTCCACTCCCTGGGGAGCATTCCAGCCAGTCGCCATTTTACAAGCGCACACTTGCTCATCCAACCACATGAACTTTCGCATCCTACCGGGTACCCATTTAACACCTGGGTGGAGAATAGCAAGTGCAGGTAAATATCTTGCCAAAGAATATTAGTGCCATGTCTGGATTCGAACCCTCGACCTTCGCATCTCCAGTCAAGCGCCTTAAACCACTCGACCACGACATTCCTAATCCTAATAAGTCACTTAGGAGATCATAATTGCCATCATTCATGTTTTAATGAACAAGATTGCAATCTTATCAGGGAAGCAAATTTAATTCAATTAAATTTGTTCTATATTGACTATTATGCCAATTTAGAGGGGCTCTATATGGGTATTTTGGAGCTAGAGTACCCATTTCTTAACTGAATCCTATGCTTAAAGCGTATCTGCCATAGTTTACAGGAGGGATTAGACTGCCCTGCAAGGTCACTGGACAGGTGGTTATCTCATCAACTCAGCTCTCAGTTAACATAAGAAAAAGAGGATTATGGGGGACGAATGGTCACCGATTAGGCATGGTTTGTTATATAGAGGGCGCAAGTAGCTACAAGTAGTGTAGTGGGCCTTTAAATGTACAGTTTCATGCATAATGACAACATACCACACAATACACAATCCAGCGATGGAAGGACATTAGTTAGAGACGAGAATATGGTGGAGTAATGAGCAAACTTCTCACTTAACCAATTTAAAGAAATTTCTCATCTGGTTCTTTGTCATATACCAATAATTAAAATAGGTTCACCGTAAACATTTACCTTAATGTCATGTTGCTCGATATTTCAACAGGTGGTTTCCATAAGTCATGCCACTGATGATAGACCTTCTATGGATTCTTTTTAGTGGTCCTGCATGATAAATATAAAAAAACATTTAAAATATACTATATTCAATAGTGTTTTCACTCTCTCAATACAAGGGCTATATTTGCATGCAACTTGTATTAAGAGAGAGAGTTAAAGTGAATTCAGGACTATGTGGTTGGGATAAATATCACTTTTTTACACGTTTTTTGTTGCATTTTGCATCAGTGTAAATCCATTCCACATTGTCTAGAATTCACCCCCAAAAAATGATCCTTTAGCCATATTGCTGTCATAACTATTTCATGTTTAATTAGAGATTAAAGGAAACACTTTGATAATGTCCATGAATTGAAACTTATTTTATACCCTTGATCTGAAAAAAGATTTTTTTTTTTTTAATGTTTTTTTTTCTTCTTTAATTTTTGTGTTTTATCTAGAGTCAACAAATGACACTTCATGTATGACAG
Organism: Strongylocentrotus droebachiensis; assembly: GCA_035222895.1. Taxonomy (NCBI): domain Eukaryota; kingdom Metazoa; phylum Echinodermata; class Echinoidea; order Camarodonta; family Strongylocentrotidae; genus Strongylocentrotus; species Strongylocentrotus droebachiensis. Next base: position 118,257 of record JAVYIG010000273.1, on the reverse strand, counting down.
CAATATGTTACCGGCACCACGGCGAGGACGCGGATCATGTATTTAGACTAAACACAGCAGAAATATGTCCAAAACCTGTTCCACAATGGATTTGACTTTTGTTTATATGACACACATAAGCGCTTTTTGCAAACCAGCCTTGTGTGACGTTCATAACTCATGGTTAATACTAGTTATCAAGCAAGCACCCTATCAAGTTGTATTAATGGACAGTTCTGCTGTGTGTAATCTAAATCGGTGCCATTTTTTTTTTTTTTTTTGGTTTTGTTTATTGACATTGTGAAACATGAACATAATAAAGACATCATTTTAAACATTGATATACATGAACATAGAAGATGGGTATACATGGTGTGTAGTTAATTGCCCAGAGGTAACATACAATGATCATATAATGCAATTATATGATATTAGTATGTGCCATGTTCATGTATGTTACTATTCAAAGGGCCTATTCAAGGCTTTAAAAAATATATATAACCTCGAATATCATTCTTTGGAATTTTTGTTCTTACTCTCCGTAAGCCATACATTTGCATAATTGGTCATTGGGAAATATAATACTTAAATCAACTACTAAACCAGCTGTCAAAATGATCCAGTTATGATCCAAAATGAGCCATAAAATAATAAATTAAATTAGATCAGTGCTCATTGGTTTTCCTGCCTCTGGCAAATGAACATGTGATCACATGAATATAAGTGAGCAATCAATTGAAAGGAGCTTTGAGTCAGGATATTTTTCTTCAACTTGTATTTTCAGATAAGGACTGGTAGCATCTGCTACAAAACAAAGGGATGTGTAATGCTTACAAGACATACAAAATGATATTACAACTCCTGAGAGCTGCCTGCCTGCGGGTTGGTGTTCTCATCGGTTTTTTAAATATTTGTTTAGTCTGTTTCATCTGTATCAAAGCCATCCTCTCCCAAGAGTCATCTGCTCCAGAATCAATGGCTGATGTGCGTATTTTTGAGGCATGGTTTGGGCATACACGTCCTCACTTTTTTCGTCAAGATTCTCCAAAATACTTTTCGGTTTCAAGAAGACAACTCTGTTTTCTTAAAAATCTGTTTGGATGAAAACTGTCTGGAAAGTGGAACAATGAAGTGGCAGACCAAGCACTCTGTAAACAGCTTCTTGTGCACTGACTTCTCTGGCATTGAGAAAACAGGATGCTACTTCCTTCATTCTGTGCTTGATGTTTGAGTCTTTATAGGAAGTGGAACGATGAAGGGGCAGTAGTTCGATGAAGTTTGATGAAGTAGTTCTCTGAACATCTCTAAACAAACATTGTAGTGTAGCTGTGGTCAAAATGCCTTGCCGCTGGGATTGGGTCCAAGAGGCTTGCATTTGTCTTCCCAGGACATGTTGGTGATATCATCATCTGACAATCGCTGTCCCTGCTGAAGAGCAATGGCTTGGAGTGTGTCTGTCCATCTGAGGTCTGCTGCAGAAAGGGTGAGGAACCAGGTGAAAAGTCCAAGCTGTTTCACTCCAGCCAGTATCTTGAACATGACACTTTGCCAGTATGGAGGTGAGCCTCGGACAGTTTGCAGCATGTTGTAGGCCTTATCATTGAAGATGATTCTATTCAGTCTTTGAGGATCTTTAATTAGTCCAGCTGTTACCCTTTCTCCATCATCTGTGTTGATTCTTGCCTTGCGTAGAGCAATAGAAATGTTGTCCGTTACTTGTTTGTACTCTGTGATAAACTGTGCAAAGAAGAGATATTCTATATTTCTAGCGAATCTTGAATCCTTGTTCAAAAGTCTTGCATTAAAATACTTTTTTGCAGATAGTTTAGTGCATCTGTTTACTTGAAACCCAAACTGTCCAGTTGGAAACAACGTAGGAAATGCTTGCTCCTCGCAGTTTTCATCCATCATGATAGATATTGGTTTTCTCCCCTCTCCAGGTGCGATGCTGTAGATGCTGTCTGAGCTCATTGTACGATCAGTGGGTTGCACACAGGTGTCATATTTGATCCCTTGCAGACGATCTCTGGGATCAGTTTCCTCCTCGTCCATGTCTATTTCTTCATTTTGATTTTTGTCATCATTTTCCACTGTTGCTAAGTAGAATTTGTTGATTGTTTTTAATTTTCCAAGAGCAGCTTGAACCATTCCAGGACGAATGTTCTGGTAAGCTACATGACTCTTGTACTGGATTTTTCATTTCAACTTGAGTGGAATGATACCAGCCTGTGAAGGAGTCCGAGGGAGACTTTTACAGACCTTTTCTGCAATCACAGGGACATTTACAACAGCACCCTTTATTCCGGCTTGTTTTCCTCTCGGAAGTGCCAGTATCTTCATGAATGGATATCGTTGAGCTAGGAGTCTTGCCTCAAGCTCTGTGAGATCTTTTAGTTCATCTGGTACATCAGCCACTTCAAGTTTATTGGACACACACTGTGGAGGTACCTTCTCTTTCTGTAAGTAGTTATTACAAGTCTTGCATATCCATTCAAGTCCAGCGAAACTTGTGTACTTAGTTGTGCATTTTTCCAGGAAGTTAGTACTCGCCTTGTATGAACTTTGTCGGAAACTGAAGACCGATTGCCTGTACATTTGTCTATGGCAGCTTGTACACACATACACTGGAGCTTCATTCTTGTGAATCAGAAAAGTGGAGACTATTTTCTCTATTGTTGAGGGATGACGTGCTTGTTTCTTTCGAATATTGTCATTTACTTGAAGTGTTCGTTTCTCATGACGAGTTGTCCTTTGTCGAACAGATTGTTTTCTTAGTCTATCTGCTTCAATTTGCACTTCTTTCACCTCATCTGGTAAAGATCTTTGGTGAAGTAGTTTTTTCCTTCCCTCATTTTCATCATTTTGTTGTTTTACTTCCTTTGATTGGTTATTGCGAAGTGATGCTATACGCTTTCTTTCTTTCTTGGCTTCTGTAGGAGTTTTGCTTTGTCTTTTAATTCATCACCATTTTTTTTCTTTCTGCTAGGATCAAAAAGTTAGGCTCCATATCGACTCTCATTTCTTTCTTTAAGTAGTTATTGCAGGTCCTGCATTTCTTCAAGAAGGAATCAGGGCTACCCATGTGGACAAACAAATTATATTCTCTACTAACTGTCTACTTCTAACTGGATCATTTTGACAAGGTGTCTTTTATCATATTGAAAAACTAAGAGTTGGCATTGTACGTATCATATTTTTCTCAATATTAGACCCCGTTCTCACTCACTTCCTAGACCGATCCAGGCTAAATCGATCTAGCCTGGATCGGTCTAACTGCGAGTGAGAACAGACAAGTGGTCCAGGAAGCGATCTTCTGGACCGGTTGGCTTCCTAGATCGCCCCAGACCGATCTAGCTTGCAGTGGGAACATCAAACCATGCCAGGAAGCGATCTTCAACCGAAAGTAAATTTGTTTTTGGCGGAAAAGTAATGAAAGAGAGAAAGAGATGACAGTACACAAATGCAAACAAAATATAAGGAAAGATAGAGAGAAAATGATAAAATGATAACAATGAGTAACATAAGAGAGGTGGTAAAAGGAAAAACAAATAATAAGATAAGGAATGGTAGGAAGAAAAAATGATAGAATGATAAAAACAAAAAATAACATAAGACAAGGTGATAGAAGAAAGAAACAAAGAATAACAGGAAAGACAAAAAGAGAAAGTGATAGAATGATAAAAACAAAGAAGAATAACATATGGAAAGAAAAAGTAATACAATGATAAAAGCAAGGAATAACATCAGAGAAGGTGATAGAAGGAAAAAGCAAGAATAACATCAAGAAAGACAGAAGGAAAATAATAAAGAATAGATAATGAAAGATAGAAGAGAAGATGAACAATGGAAAAACAAAGAACAACTTTAGAAAAACAGAAAAAGAATTGATAGAAGGAAAACAAAAAATAACATGACGAATGATAGAAAGAAAAAAATGATAGAATAATAAAAGAAAAATAACATAAGAGGTGAAAGAAGAAAAAACAAAGACTAACATAGGGAAAGACAGAGAGAAAATGATAATTAATCAAAATTTAAAAGATAGAAAAGAAGATGAAAGATGGAAAAACAAAGAATAGCATAAGAAAAACAGTAAAAGAGAATGATGGAAGGAAAACAAAGAATAACATGACAAAAGATAAAAAAAAGAAAAAAATGACAAAAAGAAAAGAAGAATAACATAAGAAGTTGAAAGAAGGGGAAAAAAAGGGAAGACAGAAAGAGAAAATGATAAAGAATAGATAATCGAAAGATCGTGCGTTACATTTGACCTGCTGACCTTTGCAACCCCAGCAACAGAAGCGGTCTAGCTCGTTCGCGCTATACCATAGCAACAAGAGCGGTCTAGCTTGTGAGTAAGAACATAAACGAAGGTTTCTTTTATTATAGTAAAATACTAAGAGTTGGCATTGTATGTATCATATTTTTCTTAATATGAAGTTAAACTGACATATTACTTTTAACTTCCAGTCGCATAAACCATGCACTTGACACTATGATTGCAGTTAATAAGTACATTTTCAGAAATCTCAGCAGATCTAATTGACAACACCTTGATAAGACAATGCTAAAACATGGTTAAGAGTACACTAATACACCTTGCACCCTAATAAGTATATTTACTCTATACATTTTCAGAAATCTCAGCAGATCTAATTGACAATTAACACCTTGATAAGACAATGCTAAAACATGGTTAGAGTACACTGTTACAGTAATACACTGTGGACCCTAATGGGTGCACAGTGTTATGATCCTTTAGCCATATTGCTTTCTGATATCATTGCAGCGCAAAAAGTACAGCTTTGATTTGTAACCTAAAAGAGCGACATTCAAATTTTGTTATGGGCAGAATGATGTGAAAGCAATATGTTACCGGCACCACGGCGAGGACGCGGATCATGTATTTAGACTAAACACAGCAGAAATATGTCCGAAACCTGTTCCTCATTTGGATTTTACTTTTGTTCATAATTGACGCATATAGCGGATTATGCAAAACCAGCCTTGTGTGAAGTTTGATAATTACTTATGGTTAATATTATTAATAAGGCAAGCACCCTTTGAAGTTGTATAAATGGACAGTTCTGCTGTGTGTAATCTAAATCGGTGCCATGTTTTGGGTTTTTTTTAAATCAATTTTATTAACACAGTAGAACATGAACATAATAAAAGACATCATTTTCAACATTGATATATACATGAACATAGAAGATGTGTATACATCGAGTGTAATTAATTGTCTAGGGCTATCAAAGTAAACAACGATCATATAATACAATTATACAATATTAGTGTGTGCCATTTTCACATATGTTACTATTCAAAAGGCCTATTCAAGGCGTAACAAAAATATATAACCTTGCATATCATTCTTTGGAATTTTTGCTCTTGCATTTCGTAAACCATACATTTGCATAATTTGTCATTGAAAAATAAAATACTTAAATCAACTACTATATATACCACTTGTCAAAATGATCCAGTTAAGATTCGAAATGAGCCATAAAATAATAAAATAATTTAGGTCAAGCGTAGGGTATTCCTCTTTTGATCACTCAGTTTTTTGTAGACTTTGGTCTGGCCCAGTGGTAGGAGAAATGTTGAGTGCAGGGTGCTTGCTTGGATGTTGAATGCTGCAGTACCAGTTGGTACAGCACTCTCACTGCTTGTGGATTACTTCCTTCATGTTTCAGCGTACGAATAGCCATCTGGTAAATGGTAGATATGAGATGTGATTTGCCTGTTCCTACACCTCCTGTTACATACAGAGCTGCACTTGCTGTAGTCTAACATGGGACTTGCAGCTTTTCACCAAATCCACACACCAGTTATTGATGTATGAAAACATTTTGTACTGCCCAGTGTTTAGAGTTTACTCTTCATCAGAAAGGTAGTTTTGCCTGTGTTCAATGGCCAGTGGAATGGTAGTGCCAAGGCATGACTCCTAAACGTCAGTTACTGTGTGATCGGAACTTTGTTGGAGGAAACTATGATCAGGGTGGTCTTGAGGAGGATCTGTCTGGGATTCTGCATTTTCCTGCTGGGCTGCTGTATCGAGAGTATCCCAGGCATGTTCTGGTGGTCCCAATTGTTCATGCTCTTCAATAGCATGCTCGATTATTTCAGTGAACGACTCCAGACTGGATTGCTTTGACAAGATGTCTTGGGAGATGGAGTGATAATGCTCAGCATACGTCCCATGGCCATTCTTTAGATCAAGATCTTCTCTTCTCCATGGATGGTAGAGCATTAGCATGTGGTGACAGTTTTTAGCTCATCCTATTGTGGTATCTGATAATGCACGGTGTCTTGCGTTTTATCATGTAGCCCTTGCCATCCAGTAACTTAATGTGTTGCCTTTGCTGCAGGGTGAAATTCTGCTGATTCTTGTGGTTCTTCCTGTACCGTATTGTACAAAGAAACATACCAACTAGTAAATTCTGCAAGAGTTATCTGCTCCAGAATCAATGGCCGATATGCGTATTTTTGAGGCATGGTTTGAGCATACACATCCTCACTTTCTTTGTCGAGATTCTCCAAAATACTTTTGGGTTTCAAGAAGACAACTCTGTTTTTTGGAAGATCTGTTTGGATGAAAACTGTCTGGAAAGTGGAACGATAAAATGGCAGACCAAGCACTCTGTAAACAGCTTCTTTTGCACTAGCTGACTTCTCTGGCATTAAGAAAACAGGATGCTACTTCCTTCATTCTGTGCTTGATGTCTGAGTCCTTATAGGATTTGCTTATATACTTCTTTCAGCGCCTGTCCCATTTCTCGTTCATCCTTTGTCACATAGGAAATGATGTAGTGAATGCAGGCATATGGATTGCAGACAAATTTAAGATCCATATTGGCCTGCCATGCTTTCGAGACGACTGGGTTGTATGAGTTGATATTGACTTCTTGAGGTTGTCTTCTGTACACGATGGATTTTCCTTTCAAGCTGACACAAAGAGCTTTGTTGTAGTCAATTTCGAAAATGTTCACCTGATGAATTCTTGCACTGTGCTTTTGTCACTGCATTCTCCTTCTAATGCATCTCTTACTTTGTTCAGTATCTCTGTTGAAGATTTGACAATTCTTTGTTTCTCTTTTGGATCCTCATCAGAAGGTGTGTCTGCCACCACTGTCTTAGAAGCCATGGGCCTTGGGTAATGAAATCTACAGCTCTTCCCAGTTTTGCGGCATGATGCAGAGTGTGAGTGCCTTTGTAGAGTAGAAACTAGAGTATGCATCAGCTCATCATCATCAGATAAAGGAAGTTCACAGGTGACATACTGATCAATGAACTCTGTCACATTCTCCTCGGTATCATCATGTCGTGGTGCTTGATCTACCCATAGCACACAGTGAGCATGAGGGGAACCTCTCTGTTGGAATTCAATGCGATACATGTAGTTTTTCACCTTGCCAAGTGGATTCACGTCTGACAGAATAACATCTCTGAACAAACATTGTAGTCTGTGGTCAAAATGCCTTGCTGCTGTTACTGGATTGGATCCAAGAAGCTTGCATTTGTCTTCCCATGACATGTTGGTGATATCATCATCTGACAATTGCTGTCCCTGCTGACTTCTCAATTTTTGTGGCACGTTTTTGAATGTCCTTGGATGTTTCACCAAACATGATCCTGTAACACTGGCCAATGATTTCATGATTTCTGTAAGTGTAAGATCCATGTTTCCTAATGGAAACATACTTTCTATTACAGTGGGAAAATAGCTAAGGGTCTTTGGCTTTTTGTTGTTGCTTTGTCTTTAACACCTTTTCTTTTTTTCTGCGAGGATCGAAAAGTTAGGCCCCGTATTGACTCTCATTTCTTTCTTTAAATAGTTAATGCAGGTCTTACATTTCTTCAAGTAGGTATCAGTGCTAGCCATGTAAACAAACAAATGATATTATTTACTAACTGTCTTCGTCTAACTGGATCATTTTGACAAGGCCATTGTCTTTTATTGTAGTAAAATACTAAGAGTTGGCATTGTACGCATCATATTTTCTCAATATAAAGTTAAACTGACATAATAAGTTAATAAGTACAATTACTCTATACATTTTCAGAAATCCTAGCAGATCTAATTGACAACACCTTGAAAAGACAATGCTAAAACATGGTTAAAATACACTGTTACAGTAACACACCGTGAACCCAAATGGGTGCACAGTGTCATGATCCTTTAGCCATATTGCTTTCTGATATCATTGCAGCGCAAAAAGAACAGCTTTAATTATTATATTTTGAATAGAAGGTGGGTACAATGGGGGACGGAGGGGGGGGGGGGGGGGGGGTTGAAACCAAAAAGCGCGACATTCAAATTTATTCATGTGCAGAATGATGTGAAAGCAATATGTTACCGGCACCACGGCGAGGACGCGGATCATGTATTTAGACTAAACACAGCAGAAATATGTCCAAAACCTGTTCCACATTAGGATTTTACTTTTGTTCATAATTGACGCAAATGCATTATTTGCAAAACCAGCCTTGTGTGAAGTTCGATGATTACTTATGGTTAATATTATTAATAATTAAGGCAAGCACCTTTGAAGTTGTATAAATGGACAGTTCTGCTGTGTGTAATCTAAATGGGTGCCATGTTTTTTGTTTTTTTTTAATCAATTTTATTAACACAGTAGAACATGAACATATTAAAAGACATTATTTTAAACATTGATATACATGAACATAAAAGTGAACTTAAAATTTTCTAGAGCTAACAAAGAAAACCTTGATCATATAATGCAATTATACAATATTAGTATGTGCCATTTTCACGTATGTAACTATTGAAAGGGGCCTATTCAAGGCGTAACAAAAATATATAAACTTAAATATCATTCTTTGGAATTTTCCCCCTTGTTCTTCTTAAGTCCACCATACATTTGCATAATTTGTCATTATAAAATAAAAGCCTTAAATCAACTACTATACCACTTGTCAAAATGATCCAGTTATGATCCAAAATGAGCTGTAGAATAATAAATAATTTAGGTCAGTGTTCATTGGTTTACCTGCCACTGGCAAATGAACATGTGATCACATGAACATGTCGATTGATCAATCAATCGAAAGGAGCTTTTGGGAAGGATTCTTCTTCAACTTGAATTTTTAAATAAGGACTGGTAGCATCTACAAAAGAAAGGAATGTGTAATGCTTACAGGACATACAAAATGATATTACAACTCCTGAGAGCTGCCTGCCTGCGGGTTGTAGTTCTCATCTGGTTTTCTTTCTTTTTTCGAGTCTGGTTCTTCTGTATCAGAGTCATCTCCCATCTCGAAGAGCTCAGAGAAACTTTTTTGAGATGCTGTCAGATTCTCTGTTGTTTCTTCTAGTCTCCCTTTCAGCAGGCCTTCTTTAGTTCATAGTTCTGCTTTGCCAGCTCTGTGTTTTTCTCCACGAGGACTACCAGTACCATTCTCTCCCAACTGAAAGAGCTATAGCTTTTGAGAAACTTCTTTGAGATGCTGTCAGATTCTCCTTCGTTTCTTTCAGTCTCCCTTTCAGCAGGCCTTCTTTAGTTCATAGTTCTGCTTTGCCAGCTCTGTGTTTTTCTCCACGAGGACTACCAGTACCATTCTCTCCCAACTGGAAGAGCTATAGCTTTTGAGAAACTTCTTTGAGATGCTGTCAGATTCTCCTTCGTTTCTTTCAGTCTCCCTTTCAGCAGGCCTTCTTTAGTTCATAGTTCTGCTTTGCCAGCTCTGTGTTTTTTCTCCACGAGGACTACCGGTACCATTCTCTCCCAACTGGAAGAGCTATAGCTTTTGAGATGCTGTCAGATTCCCTGTTATTTCTTTCAGTCTCCCTTTCAACTCTTTGTTGGCCTTCTTTAGTTCATAGTTCTGCTTTGCCAACTCTGTGTTTTTCTCCCTAAAGACTACCCTCTGCCATTCCCACTTTTTCTGTTGACCTGCCAATTGTAGCATGTTTTTGAATGCCCTCAAGTGACTCTTTCGTTGATGTTTCACCAAACATGATCCTATAACACTGGCCAATGATACATAATGAGCTTGTCATGATTTCTGTAAGTGTAAGATCCATGTCCCCTAATGGAAACATACTTTTTATTACAGTGGGAAAATAGCATAGGGTGTTTGGCTTTTTTGTTGCTGCTTTGTCTTTTATCACATTTTCTTTCTTTCTGCTAGGATCAAAAAGTTAGGCCCCGTATTGACTCTCATTTCTTTCTTTAAATAGTTAATGCAGGTCTTACATTTCTTCAAGAACGTATCAGTGCTAGCCATGTAAACAAACAAACGATATTATTTACTAACTGTCTTTTTCTAACTGGATCATTTTGACTAGCTGTCTTTTATTGAAGTAAAATACTAAGAGTTGGCATTGTACGTATCATATTTTTCTCAATTTAAAGTTAAACTGACGTATTATTATTACTATTAACTACCAGTTGCATAAGCCATGATTGCAGGTAATAAGTATGTTTACTCTATACATTTTCAAAAATCTCAGCAGATCTAATTGACAATTAACACCTTGAAAAGACAATGCTAAAACATGATTAGAGTACACTGTTACAGCAATACACCGTGGACCCTAATGGGTGCACAGTGTTATGATCCTTTAGCCATATTGCTTTCTGATATCATTGCAGCACCAAAAGTACTGTTTTAATTATTATATTTTTAATAGAAGGTGGGTACAATGGGGGACGGAGGGGGGGGGGGGGGGGTTGAAACCAAAAAGCGCGACATTCAAATTTATTCATGTGCAGAATGATGTGAAAGCAATATGTTACCGGCACCACGGCGAGGACGCGGATCATGTATTTAGACTAAACACAGCAGAAATATGTCCAAAACCTGTTCCACATTAGGATTTTACTTTTGTTCATAATTGACGCAAATGCGTTATTTGCAAAACCAGCCTTGTGTGAAGTTCGATTATTACTTATGGTTAATATTATTAATAAGGCAAGCACCTTTGAAGTTGTATAAATGGACAGTTCTGCTGTGTGTAATCTAAATGGGTGCCATGTTTTTTGTTTTTTTTAAATCAATTTTATTAACACAGTAGAACATGAACATATTAAAAGACATTATTTTAAACATTGATATACATGAACATAAAAGTGAACTTAAAATTTTCTAGAGCTAACAAAGAAAACCTTGATCATATAATGCAATTATACAATATTAGTATGTGCCATTTTCACGTATGTAACTATTGAAAGGGGCCTATTCAAGGCGTAACAAAAATATATAAACTTAAATATCATTCTTTGGAATTTTCCCCCTTGTTCTTCTTAAGTCCACCATACATTTGCATAATTTGTCATTATAAAATAAAAGCCTTAAATCAACTACTATACCACTTGTCAAAATGATCCAGTTATGATCCAAAATGAGCTGTAGAATAATAAATAATTTAGGTCAGTGTTCATTGGTTTACCTGCCACTGGCAAATGAACATGTGATCACATGAACATGTCGATTGATCAATCAATCGAAAGGAGCTTTTGGGAAGGATTCTTCTTCAACTTGAATTTTTAAATAAGGACTGGTAGCATCTACAAAAGAAAGGAATGTGTAATGCTTACAGGACATACAAAATGATATTACAACTCCTGAGAGCTGCCTGCCTGCGGGTTGTAGTTCTCATCTGGTTTTCTTTCTTTTTTCGAGTCTGGTTCTTCTGTATCAGAGTCATCTCCCATCTCGAAGAGCTCAGAGAAACTTTTTTGAGATGCTGTCAGATTCTCTGTTGTTTCTTCTAGTCTCCCTTTCAGCAGGCCTTCTTTAGTTCATAGTTCTGCTTTGCCAGCTCTGTGTTTTTCTCCACGAGGACTACCAGTACCATTCTCTCCCAACTGGAAGAGCTATAGCTTTTGAGAAACTTCTTTGAGATGCTGTCAGATTCTCCTTCGTTTCTTTCAGTCTCCCTTTCAGCAGGCCTTCTTTAGTTCATAGTTCTGCTTTGCCAGCTCTGTGTTTTTTCTCCACGAGGACTACCGGTACCATTCTCTCCCAACTGGAAGAGCTATAGCTTTTGAGATGCTGTCAGATTCCCTGTTATTTCTTTCTGTCTCCCTTTCAACTCTTTGTTGGCCTTCTTTAGTTTATAGTTCTGCTTTGCCAGCTCTGTGTTTTTCTCCCTAAAGACTACCCTCTGCCATTCCCACTTTTTCTGTTGACCTGCCAATTGTAGCATGTTTTTGAATGCCTTCAAGTGACTCTTTCGTTGATGTTTCACCAAACATGATCCTATAACACTGGCCAATGATACATAATGAGCTTGTCATGATTTCTGTAAGTGTAAGATCCATGTCCTAATGGAAACATACTTTTTATTACAGTGGGAAAATAGCATAGGGTGTTTGGCTTTTTTGTTGCTGCCTTGTCTTTTATCACATTTTCTTTCTTTCTGCTAGGATCAAAAAGTTAGGCCCCGTATTGACTCTCATTTCTTTCTTTAAATAGTTAATGCAGGTCTTACATTTCTTCAAGAACGTATCAGTGCTAGCCATGTAAACAAACAAACGATATTATTTACTAACTGTCTTTTTCTAACTGGATCATTTTGACTAGCTGTCTTTTATTGAAGTAAAATACTAAGAGTTGGCATTGTACGTATCATATTTTTCTCAATTTAAAGTTAAACTGACGTATTATTATTACTATTAACTACCAGTTGCATAAGCCATGATTGCAGGTAATAAGTACATTTACTCTATACATTTTCAAAAATCTCAGCAGATCTAATTGACAATTAACACCTTGAAAAGACAATGCTAAAACATGGTTAGAGTACACTGTTACAGTAATACACCGTGGACCCTAATGGGTGCACAGTGTTATGATCCTTTAGCCATATTGCTTTCTGATATCATTGCAGCACCAAAAGTACTGCTTTAATTATTATATTTTTAATAGAAGGTGGGTACAATGGGGGAGGGACGGGGGGGGGGGGGGGGGTTGAAACCAAAAAGCGCGACATTCAAATTTATTCATGTGCAGAATGATGTGAAAGCAATATGTTACCGGCACCACGGCGAGGACGCGGATCATGTATTTAGACTAAACACAGCAGAAATATGTCCAAAACCTGTTCCACATTAGGATTTTACTTTTGTTCATAATTGACGCAAATGCGTTATTTGCAAAACCAGCCTTGTGTGAAGTTCGATTATTACTTATGGTTAATATTATTAATAAGGCAAGCACCTTTGAAGTTGTATAAATGGACAGTTCTGCTGTGTGTAATCTAAATCGGTGCCATGTTTTTTGTTTTTTTTAAATCAATTTTATTAACACAGTAGAACATGAACATATTAAAAGACATTATTTTAAACATTGATATACATGAACATAAAAGTGAACTTAAAATTTTCTAGAGCTAACAAAGAAAACCTTGATCATATAATGCAATTATACAATATTAGTATGTGCCATTTTCACGTATGTAACTATTGAAAGGGGCCTATTCAAGGCGTAACAAAAATATATAAACTTAAATATCATTCTTTGGAATTTTCCCCCTTGTTCTTCTTAAGTCCACCATACATTTGCATAATTTGTCATTATAAAATAAAAGCCTTAAATCAACTACTATACCACTTGTCAAAATGATCCAGTTATGATCCAAAATGAGCTGTAGAATAATAAATAATTTAGGTCAGTGTTCATTGGTTTACCTGCCACTGGCAAATGAACATGTGATCACATGAACATGTCGATTGATCAATCAATCGAAAGGAGCTTTTGGGAAGGATTCTTCTTCAACTTGAATTTTTAAATAAGGACTGGTAGCATCTACAAAAGAAAGGAATGTGTAATGCTTACAGGACATACAAAATGATATTACAACTCCTGAGAGCTGCCTGCCTGCGGGTTGTAGTTCTCATCTGGTTTTCTTTCTTTTTTCGAGTCTGGTTCTTCTGTATCAGAGTCATCTCCCATCTCGAAGAGTTCAGAGAAACTTTTTTGAGATGCTGTCAGATTCTCTGTTGTTTCTTCTAGTCTCCCTTTCAACTCTTTGTTGGCCTTCTTCAGTTCATAGTTTTGCTTTGCCAGCTCTGTGTTTTTCTCCCTAATGCCGGCCATGTGGCATTCCACTTTTTCTGCTGCCCTTTGGATTCTAGAGGCGCGTTTTTGGATGTCCTCAAGTGATGCTTTCGTTGATGTTTCACCAAACATGATCCTGCAACACTGGCCAGTTTTGCTTTTTTGTTGTTGTCTGGTTCATCTGTATCAGAGCTGTCTTTCCCAAACTGGATGAGCTTATACATGTAGCTTTAGAGAAACTTCTTTGAGATGCTGTCAGATTCTCCTTCGTTTCTTTCAGTCTCCCTTTCAGCAGGCACTTTTTAGTTCATAGTTCTGCTTTGCCAGCTCTGTGTTTTTCTCCACGAGGACTACCGGTACCATTCTCTCCCAACTGGAAGAGCTTTAGCTTTTGAGAAATTTCTTTGAGATGCTGACAGATTCTCCTTTGTTTCTTCCTGTCTCCCTTTCAGCTCTCTGTTGGCCTTCTTTAGTTTATAGTTCTGCTTTGCCAGCTCTGTGTTTTTCTCCCTATGGATAGCATCTGCCATTCCCACTTTTTCTGCTGACCTACTGACTATTGTGGCATGTTTTTTAATGCCCTCAAGTGACATTTTCGTTGATGTTTCACCAAACATGATCCTGTAACACTGGCCAGTGATGCTTTTTTGTTGTTGTCTGGTTCATCTGTATCGGAGTTGTCCTTCCCAAACTGGAGGAGCTTATAGCTTTAGAGAAACTTCTTCGAGATGCTGTCAGATTCTCCTTCGTTTCTCCCCGTCTCCCTTTTACTTTTCTGTTGGCCTTCTTTAGTTCATAGTTCTGCTTTGCAGCTCTGTGTTTTTCTCCCTAAGGACTACCCTCTGCCATTTTTCTGTTGACCTGCCAATTGTTTTTGAAAGTCCTAAAGTGTCGCTGTCATTGGCGTTCCACTTGATATGATCCTGTAACACTGGCCAATGATACATAATGAGCTCATCATGATTTCTGTGAGGGCAAGATCCATGTCTCGTAAAGGAAACATACTTTCTGTTACCGTGGGAAAATAGCATAGGGTGTTTGGCTTTTTGTTGTTGCTTTGTCTTTTATCAGCTTTTCTTTCTTTCTGCTAGGATCGAAAAGTTAGGCCCCATATCGACTCTTATTTCTTTCTTTAATAAGTTTTTAATGCAGGTCTTACATTTCTTCAAGAAGATCAGTGCTATCCATGTAAACAAACAAATTATATTCTTTAATAACTGGATCATTTTGACAAGGTGTTATTAATTATAGTGAAATACTAAGAGTTGGCATTGTAAGTATCATTTTTCTCAATATAAATTTGAAATGACGTGTTATTATTACTATTGACTTCCAGCTGCATAAAATTAGCGATTGAAAATATGATTGCAGTTAATGAGTACATTTACTCTATATATTTTAAGAAATCTCAGCAGATCTAATTGACAACACCATGAAAAGACGATGCTAAAACATGTTTAGAGTACACTGTTACAGTACTACACCGTGGACCCTAATGGGTACACAGTGTCATGATCCTTTAGCCATATTGCTTTCTGATATCACTGCGCAAAAAGTACCGCTTTAATTAATATATTTTTAATAGGAGGTGGGTGAGATGGGGGGGGGGGGGGTGTTGTAACTTAAAAGCGCGGCATTCTTTTTTATTCATGTGCAGAATGATGTGAAAGCAATATGTTACCGGCACCACGGCGAGGACGCGGATCATGCATTTAGACTAAACACAGCAGAAATATGTCCAAAACCTGTTCCACATTTGGATTTTACTTTTGTTCATAATTGACGCATTATATAGCATATTTTGCAAAACCAGCCTTGTGTGATGTTCCATAATTACTTATGGTTAATACTATTTGTAAGGCAAGCACCCTTTGAAGTTATATAAATGGACAGTTCTGCTTTGTTTAATCTAAATCGGTGCCATGTTTTTTTTTTTTTTTTTACATATATTTTTTTATTAACATAGCACATAAACACAGAATAAAAAGTATTGATATACCGGTACATGAAAATACACGATGAACATACACGTTGTAGAAGGTGTGTAGTGTATATTGCATCTAGAGTTAACAAAGTATACAATAGATGATCATATTATGCAATGTGCAATGTTCACTTATGTATAGGGCCAAAGGGCTGTTTACGATAAATATATAACCTTAAATATTATTCTTTGGAATTTCGCTTTTTAGCCACATCACCATAATTTGCATAGAGCTTACACAATATACATGGTCATAGTATGCAATTATACAATATATCAGTATGCGCCATGGCTATGAATGCATGTTAACTATTTAAAGGGATCTAGTAACATATTGTCCTAATCCTCAAAATCCCATTAGTTCTCCTGGTTCCCTTATCCCTTGATGTTTTTGTATGAACAATAAAAGCATGGGACAGGCTTTGTTTTAAGAATTTCCCTTTCATTTAAAAAGCCCCACTGCATTACTTACAGTTACTTGTGCCCTCTCTATAGCAAACAAAGCCAAAGCCCCCATTGTCTTCTTTTACTTATATTAATTGAGAACTGATTTAATGAGATAACCACCTGTCAGTGACCATGCAGAAAGGTCTAATCCCTCCTGGTCAAACTTGTGCAGATAGGCTTTAAACTATCCACTGGATAGTTGTAACCATGCTCATTACTCAGCCATATCCATCCATTTAAATTGAAATTTTCACACAACAATATTTCATCTATCACCCATTTGTCACTTTTTGCACTTGTCAATAATCACTTTAAGGTTTATAACTAAAATGTCACCTTCAATATCGTTCTTTCAAAATTTGCATTTAACCTTCTTGTTCTTACAATTAATTACAATTACATTTGCATATTTTGTCAGTGATAAATATTACACTTAAATCAAACAACAATTATTAATATTGACAATAATGATAGTCATCAGCTAGTGCTCATTTGTTTTCCTTCCACTGGCAAATTGTGATAACATTAGCAGTGATCATTTTATTCAATTTGAATACATAACTTGTTTATTCTTGGGAGTACTTATAAATGAAACTTTGACTTGGAATGATCATTTACACCACGTAACAATGTGCATTTCTAAAAGTATTTGAATAATCTCCAAGCTAAAGTTTCTTCTACCCCATGCAACCTTATTCCTACTATATAATTCGCTTGAATTTGTATCTTTTGAATGCAGAAATAAAATCTATCAAACAAACAAACAAACTTTTCAATAGTAAAAGCTACAATAAACTTTGGTTCATGATATAACAGTATAATTATAGTCAGTGTGCATAATCATACATTCCTGCCACTGGCAATTCAACATGTGATCGGGAGCTTTGTTTTGCATGACAAATTGTCCCCTGATAATATAAAATTTAATGATAAGGGCAGGTTCTCTGTATTTAAAAGTAGCATGAAATGTCACTACAACATAAAAAAACCTACATAATAACTTTCCATTGAATATCAACTACAATACCAATTAGTTGATGGTTCATGCTAAACAAAATGATAATATCATTGTAGTTAATGCTCATTTTTTACCTGCCTGGCAAGTTAACATTTAATCACATGAACACGATTTGAATACTGAATTAAACGGGGCTCTGATAAAGTGATAATTAAAAATTCAATCATAAGGACAGGTAGCATCTTGCTACAGAATAAAAAGCAATGTGTAATTAAATGTTTACAGTACATCCTACAATGGCATAACTTTTCAGTGATCAAAGAAATAAAAGGAGCTTTTAGGAAGGGTTTTCTTTTCCAAGTTATGATTATCTATATCCTCTGATAATTTAAAAAACAAATCATAAGGACTGGTAGCATCTGCTACGAAACAAAGAAATATGTAATGCTTACAGGACATTCAAAATAATATTACAACTCCTGAGAGCTGCCTGCCTGCGGGTTGGAGTTCTCATCTGTTTTTCTTTTTTTAGAGTCTGGTTCTTCTGTATCAGAGTCATCTCCCATCTCAAAGAGCTCAGAGAAACTTTTCTGAGATGCTGTCAGATTCTCTGTTGTTTCTTCTAGTTTCCCTTTCAACTCTTTGTTGGCCTTCTTCAGTTCATAGTTTTGCTTTGCCAGCTCTGTGTTTTTCTCCCTAATGCCGGCCATTTGGCATTCCACTTTTTCTGCTGCCCTTTGGATTCTAGAGGCGCGTTTTTGGATGTCCTCCAGTGATGCTTTTGTTGATCCTTCTCCAAACATGATCCTGTAACACTGGCCTGTGATACATAATGAGCCGGTCATGATTTCTGTAAGTGTAAGATCCATGTCTCCTAAAAAAGGATGAAAATATACTTTCTATTACAGTGGGAAAATAGCATAGGGCGGTTGGCTTTTTTTTATAATGCAATGTTTCTGAACAAACATTACAAAAAGCAAGACTGAAAGGGACTTGGTAACATTGTTCAGATGAATCAATGCTAGATGTACAATTAAAGGGCAAGTCCACTCCAAAAATAACTTACTTTCAATAGAAGCAGAAAAATCAGACAAACCAATCATAAAAAGTTTGAGCAAAATCGGATAACTAACAAGAAAGTTTTGAATTTTTAATGACATGACAAACTTTGAAAATCACTAGATAAATTGGCAACTCACTCATAAGTCTGTGACGTCATGTCCTCACTATCCACTAATTATTATCTTTATATTGATAATATAAATTTCCTTTTTCCCCCTAAGAATCTTATTTCTTCACTCCAGCATCCAAGTTGGATTAATAGCAATATTTGTGTGTGTGGATGCACTAATAAAGACTTTTTTTTTCTAGTTAAATCATGAAAAATTTGACTTTTGATAAACCATTTAAATAAAAATCAATAACGAAAGTAGTATTAATTATTCAAAGTTCATAAAAGATTGTGTGAAATGTCATGCACGCAATATGATATAAATCATATAACATGGGGAAATCAAGTTTTGGGGGATAAAAAGGGAAATTAATGAGATTAAACTACATAAAGCAATTAATAAATAGTGAGGACATGACTTCACAAACTGATAACCGAATTGGCAATTTGTGTAGTGATTTCCATTGTTCCATAGTTTTACATACTTTTTCAAAAATTCATAACTTTCTTATTAGTTATCTGATTTTGCTCAAACTTTTTTCGATGGTTTGTCACATTTTACTCCTATATTAAAAGTAAGTTATTTTTGGAAGGACTTGTACTTTAAAGATAATCTGAAAGTTTGAGTAAAAACAGGACATTATTAATGATACAAATTGATTTTTTTTTTCCAGGATATTTTGCATGTTAGAGGGTTAGTACAGTAGAATATAATAAATAACATTTCATACAAAAATTACAGTTTTTTCATCAACCTTCAACAATGCTACCTAGTCACTTTAAAGAAAAGGTCGAGTTCTGGGGAGAGGTGAAAATTAATTTGTTAGCATTGTCATTGTAAATGCAAATCTAAAAGAACATCAGAGAAAAAAATCTTCCCTGAAAAGCATGGCTCTTCAAATGCCTTAATATTCTAAATATGACAAGTTGAGCAACTTTAAGATGAGGCCCGATTTTTATGCCACATGTTTGTGTAGTCCCATATACATCTTTCTGTGTACAGTGCTTGTTTCTAATCATTTTGATGACTCCAGAGCCTAGCAGTCCACACCAATCTTTAATATATGCTACATGATCAACTTTTTATGATAGATTCAACACTGTTTCTTTCACAATGCAATCGCATGACCAGAACTCAACTTTATCTTTAATAAGAGCAGTTAATTAGTTTTTCCATGCAGCTTTACAGTCCATTGCTCTCTGATTTATAGAATGTTTTTTTAACTCAAGGCTTGCAAAAGGAATATTTACTACTTCTAACTATTTGGGGGGACTTGCCCCCTAGACAGTTTATATTACTTTTCAAACAATTTAACAAGCTTAGAATAGCCCTAGTTCGTGGGATTCATTTGTTTCAGATTATTTGTATGATTAAGTTTATTTGTACAAATGTTTTATTAGACTTATGTGTGTTGCACAAGCTCATTGCATCTGGCATGGGTTCTCTGGGCACGGGTGACTCACCAGTCAATAGAATTCTTTTCACTTTTCATTTTCAACGGCTAAAAAAGTTTTTCATCGATTCCATTCACATTGAAACAAAAACTATATATGCTTGTTGTTGTTTTTCTTCACAATTCACACTAAATTTGAATACTAGTTCAGGGGAAAGTTATAGTAAAAAAAAAAAAGTAAAATAAATGTGTACACCTTATAGAAGTCTTGAACCAGTCAGAATAGATACAACTGTATGACACCATGTACCTATAAGAGGCAAGTGCATGTATAGTAGCCGTTTATATCTAGTGTTGGCCAACTGTAGATCACTATAGATATTTCAGATTTCCATGGTATTTGGCAATAATAACAGTTGATCAGATTCAAAGTCAGTTTTCGATTTATAAGCACACTAGTTCTCTAATTTGTTTAGAGATTGATAAACTTGATATATCATTTAGTGTGAGTAAATATAAATAAATCAAACCATACCAACCAATGACTTTAGTAGTTTATGCTTGTTGGCTATCAATTTCAATGTGAATAGGATCCATGAAATGTTTCTTGAGATATTGAAATGAAAAAAATGCAAAGAGATCTATTTAACTCCTGGTACATGCTGTATGCAATGAACTTAGATGCTTTCCCTATGTTAATCCTATGTTAACCCTAGTCCCTACCATATTGTTAGGTCCTGTCCTAGTGCCGTTCTGTAGGGAGCATTGGCGACTTACTTGTGTTGAGCCTATGCTCGGTCGCACCACCATACTCCTATACTAGGCACCGTGTCTTTTATTTCAATTGTGTATGACCGGAATTCTGTATTCGTACGCCCTATTAGGACTGTTGGACTTCAGCCACTTGCTTCGGCACGTACTAGCCCAGAATTCTTCGTACAGGTCATATTCACAGGACTATACTAACCAAGTGTGTTGGCTTCTCAGATGCTCGGATGCTAGGATGTTCTGTTGGCTTCTCAGATGCTCGGATGTTAGAATGTTTTGTTGGATTCTCAGATGCTTGGATGCTAGGATGTTCTGTTAGATTCTCTGATGCTAGGATGTTCTGATGTTGATCTCTCAAAAATTGATAACTGACTGTAAAATTAGCCTCTATATATACTAATTGGAAGGATCCTGGGCACTAAATATACTAATTAGAAGTTCGTCCATAACCAATCAAATTTCCAAGTGCCATAACGGACCAATAAACTTACACATGCAAATAAGGAACTTATCAGACATTTTATGTCTACCTTTGTTTGTGGATCCTAAGACAATAATGTATGGCCAATAAAATCTTAGATGCAAATAGGTGGCTCCAAAAGCAAAAACTCTTAGCCAGTTAAATCATTTGTTTTTCCCTCCTCATATGCAAAGCATATGCAAAACATAAACTTATCAAAGAAGCTGAGGCTATTGGTTCTTTGTGGATCTTAAATAGCAAATCAGATCTATCATGCAAATAAAAGATCCCTCATATTTCCCTCCTAATATGCAAATCACCCTCCTAATATGCAAATCACAAGCCTATCAGACATGCGCAGATTTGGTTAACTTCTTCCTTGTCTGTGGATCCTGCAGCAAATCTGAAAGCCAATCAAACATCATATTCAAATAGATAGATCCTGGGACAAAACTCTTAGCCAATGAAATTTCTTTATTTTTCCCTCCTATATGCAAAGTATATGTAAATTAGACAGGCACAGGTGCTTCTTTGTCTGCACAAGATTCTGGTGCAAAGCTTTAGCCAATCAAAACTACAGCTCATACATCCCCTAGACATGTGCCCTGGGCATGTACTATGTGTTAAAGGGATAGTTGGGTTTGGTATAGAGAGTACAGTTTTGGTCAAACTGAATTTTAGTAACCAAAACCTGCACCATTAAAAACTAGTAGTTAATAACTGCACCATGCTCGAGAGGTATACAAAAAATTACAAAGGACTTAGTAATAAGCCTGTTAACAATTAAAAAGAGCAGTTAAACCACATGGGAGAGTTCTCTAAAAAGTCATCGGTTTCATCCAATTTTGATAATACAATTGAGCATGTTATGCTTTGTTAAAATAATGATTAAATAGAGAGATCATCAGCAACTGCTTAAAAGCATCGGCTAGTTAAGAATTATTTAATATTTTTGAGGCCCCACAAATATAAAAAATGGTTATATTTATGGATATTTCAGCCGTCTCTGAACTGATTTTGACCAAACAAAAATGATTTTGTCATTTAAATTGTATGCTCTTACAAATTTGACACTCAGTTTTTCATTTTCTTCACAAAAAAACAATTGTGTAGCGCCCTCTATACCAAAACTCAACTATCCCTTTAACATGTATGTTAAGACTGCATGCTTTTCTGTTTCTCACCTTTGCCCTTTTTTCTTTCATCTTTCTATTTAGTTATCTATAAGGATTGCAATAAAAAGTATTATTTCAGTTTTAAAATCATTTTGATTCACATATAATTCTAAACCTTTTATTAAACAATGTGAGTGTATTAGCAAAATTCACAATGTGGACATGGCAACATGATGTTAACCTTCAATATACAGGATGGCCCAGAAAAATACAATGGTAAACTCCCATAACATAGTGACAAAACAACTAGTTTTACTGGGTGGGAAATCTTTTACTGAGAAAAATGCTACAAGGATCAGCCATTTGCGTTTCTTCCATGATTAAATTTATGTTACTTAAATGCACTACTTTGTATGATCCCTCAAAATTAAGTTGATTTCTTAATCTTCATAGCCTTCAGGGGTGACATTCTGTAAGGAAAAATTTCAATTAAAGAGCAAGTCTTAAACTTGATCTTAAGATCTACAACTTTTCAAGATAAGATCAACTCCAAAAAGTTGATCTTTAGTGTATGCACATTTATGTAAATTACCTGTCCTAAGATAAGACGTATTCTGTAACCACATTTAGGATCAACATGCTCCTAAACTTAAAGCCACACTGTACTACTTGTAGCTACTTGCTCCCTCTATATAAAAAACTGTGCCTGTTGGTCCCCCATGATTGTTATATTAATTGAAAGCTGAGTTAATGAGATAGCCACCTGTCACAGTGACCTCGCTGGGTGGTCTAATCCCTTCTGGCTGAACTATTACAGCCGGCCTTTAAAGGGATCCAGTAACTTTGTCTTTAGATCCTTTAAAAAAATCCTTGATTTAGCTCATGATGCAATATTAAACCTTTAGGTCAGTCAGGAATCACATGATTTTTACAAGCCGATCGCCTGTCTGATTATCAAGATATTTATGATTGAAAATCAAAATCAGATTTTGCTTTTCCCAAACGATTTCATAACACTACAGTCTATTAGGGAAAACGAGTATGGTAAAACCGGTCACTCAAAGATTTTAAATTTTTTGAGGCACTTCTTGATCATTTTGAAGGGCAATTTTTTTAGGGCTTCAACCACATCACAGACACTGATAACACGTAAGGCTGTGCATCTCAGATTTAACATTGTTAAACGATCCCTTTAAGACTACCGTACCCTGTCTTAGCCATCAAAATAATACACAAACGCTTGCGCGTAAGACAAGATAACGCACACTTTAATAGTGAACAATCAAACTCGAGTAGCCAAAGCCACGCCCCAAGTTGGTTAGATTACATCTTCATGGCACAGATTAATTACCGGTATTTATTATTCATGCTAAGATCATCCTAAGGCCATTTAAAAAAAAAATGTTTAGCATCCTGCCTTTTTCAAAAATAGGAAGGAGGTGCAAATATTGCGAATATACTACCTGACATTCGGGCTATTTTCCAAGATGGCTGCCAGAATTTTTGTTTTCTTTATTTCTAATCAAAAGTTGATCATTTTAACAGTATGATTTTCATGTTTTTATTCATTGAAGAACAAAAAAATTATTTAAACAAAATATTTAAAATAAGATGCGGCCCTAAAAAAAGAATTCAATGGCCTAAGATCAACATAGAGAATACCAATTTTGCCGATCTTACTTCTTAGAGAGGTCTATAAAGTTGGTCTTGAGATCAACTCCTAAGATCAACTTTAGGATACCACCCCAGGACTTTGTCAGGTTTATTTACAATATGAACACAGGTTTGACAAATCTCAACAGATAAATGACTTTTTTTCATAGTACTTCAGACTGTACATTAAAACTCTCTATTTAAATACAGAATGTAAAGATTTTTAAATTACTATTCTTAGTATAGTATTTAACGTATGTATTTATAAGTCATATCTCATGTAATAATGTGTTGGTATCTGCAACCAGTGTCATTGATCCAGTGAGTCAGAATATGATATGGGAGGTGAGAAGGGAAGGGTTAGGCACTTACCCTCTGAAATGTAAAATAAATGGGGAATACAATTACTTCACTTGATCTTTCCATGCAGTCTTTTTTTAACACCACCAATATTATTTGAAAATGTATCAATTTATCAGCCTAACTAACTTCCAAATACCTTTCTTTCATAAGAGCTATTTTTAATTGAGAGAACAAATGTCCACAGGGGCTATTTTAGGGCTGACAGGGGCTTTTTTGTCTTGTATTTATTTGTTCTCATTTTAGTTTTATATTTATATTTCTCAAACATATTGTAAGACATGATTAAAAACATCCTGTCCTATACTTTAGACAAACATTATCCGTCAAATATAAAGAGCATTATGTATGCATTGGTCTAACTAATAAATGTGATAAACACAGCAAAGGCAATTTTATAACAATTTTATTTTTTGTTCGCCCCTGTGTATTTTTTTCCTTAAGCCTTACACATCTCAAAAACCCATTGACAGATTGCCATCAAACTTTGTACACATACATGTATGTATCTTGATGAGCCAATGAACTGGTTGGATTTTTGGGCCATGAAGTCAGAGATCAAAGGGTCATACATGTACATGTATATGAAAAATAGCTTGTAATCACGATATTCTGAGAACCTTTAAATGGATTACAATCAAACTTAAATTTTAAAAATTGCATCCGTTTTGGTTTGTAAAATCACCCTATAGCGGAGGCATCATTTCCGACTGCGCGCAGTTGAAGTTCCATCTAGTTATTTTTGTTTCAGGATGATGTTCTTCTTCAGTAAAATAAATGAAGGCAAATTCCCTGATAATTGAGACAAATTCAGAGAGAGGAAGGAGAACTACTGAGCTGCTGAATTTCTGACAGGTAGGCTGTACGAATAAGTTGTTGTTTGTATGCCCAGGTACTTCAAGGAGGGCATTTGTTCATTCACATTTTTCCATCAATACTTTAAAGTAATTGATTATGCACTCCACTTTTACCACAATGTGCATGTAAGTCCACTTTGGTCACAATGTACATGCAAGACCTTTTTAATGTTTAACAGAAATAGGTTTTAATGTGCTTCCTTTCATTTTTTTCTCTTTTTATTCAACAGACATACTTGCAAGGACTATGAAGTTCTACTTTATAGCCTCTTCAATGAACCAGACTCTATCTGCTGTAACTTTCACTGCATGGGGATCAAAACCTTTGTATTATGATCCTCATAACATGAAGCTATGGTAACAAACAAGCAACCACTGATAAAAAGCCTGATATGTCCTTGTTGTGTGTGTGAACCCCAAAGCAACCATCACTCATAAGGATGTTTTTATGTACATCAGATGTTCATTGTTTCACTGGAAAAATTGTGATTTTTGAGTCATTTAAGAAATCATGTTTTATAATGTGTTTTATAATATAGTGCAAGTCATGATATAACAGATTCCCTGCAAAAGAAACACGGCTCAAAAGTAGACTATGCTTTGTTTTAAAAAAATGGGAGAAGGTAATGTAACAAATACATAACATTTAATTCTAATAGTTTCAAGTAGCAGATTATGAGGCTATTGGAGCTTAATATTTGATTTTGACCTTCAATTTTATAATCGTATTCATCGTGAATTACAATCTTTTCTGTTTTAAGAAAAATAAATAAATTGAACATAATTGTTGATATGTTATATACAATATTCCTTTCATATCTTTTGATTTTAAGTGTGCATACTGTTGGGTTCATTGAATTATACATGGAAAAAGTCTTGAAATAGAACAGTGAGAGAACAGAGAGCGAGCGAGAGAGAGAGATAGAGTAAAAGAGAAAGGGAACCAAATGAGAAAGAACAATTTAATTGTGAGAGAAATAAACAATGATGTGAGATAGTGTGTGTGTGAGAGAGAGAGAGATGGAGATAGGGAGAAAGAGTTGGGAGGGGGGGTACAGTGCCCCCCTTTTCAAATGCGCCTTTTTATACAGGAAAGTTCCCTTTTAACTTTGTAAGAAGTGCCCCGTTTTCCATAGGAAAAGTGCCCCTTCCCCTTTTCACCTCTGATAAGTGCCCCTTTAATTTTGACACGCGCCCCTTTTTCTTTGAAAGTTTCCATGTTCCTTTGCAATAAATGCCCCTTTTCACCTTTGAGAATTAAGTGCCCCTTCACCTCTGATAATTGCTCTATTTATATCTGAGAGGTGCCCCTATTAACAAAATTATCGTTGCCCCTTTTCTTTCAACAAATGCACATTTCCTTTATATAAGTGCCTCTTTTTCATTCTCATAAGTGCCCCTTTTAAAATATGTTCAATGCCCCTTTTCAGGTGCGATATGTGACCCTTTTCACCTCTGATAATTTCCCTTTTAACAATGATACAATTCCAGCAAGTGCCCTTTTTGTTGGTGCTGCCCCCCCCCCCCCCCCCCCCGCTTTGGAAATCGCTCCGCCCTGGACGTCATATTGCTCAAGTTGTCGAGGTGATGCATCCTCTCCACACTGCGCGCATCCATTGTCTTAGCCCATTGTCTTAGTGCATTGTGACGTCATATTGCTCAAGTTGTCGAGGTGATGCATCCTTTCCACACTGCGCGCATCCATTGTCTTAGTGCATCGTGACGTCGCAGCTTCGGTACTGAGCATGTGCAGAAACCGTAACCATGGTGAATAATCCATGGACTAAGTTAGGCCAGGTTTAAACCATGGATCAGTTAGGCCACCTTTCGAGAAATGAAAATGACTTAGGTCAGCGGCCTAAGTTAAGCCTGGCCTAACTAAACCACGGTTTAACTTAGGCCAGGTTTAACTTAGGCCGCTTTCGAGAATACCACCCAAGGTTTCTATATAGGAATTGGTTCAAGGGGTCACGGTATAAGAAGTTGTTTTGGAAGGGGTCACTAAGTTTCTACATAGGAATTGGTTCAAGGGGTGACTAAGTGTCGCTATAAGAAGTTGTTTTGGAAGGGGTCACTAAGTTTCGGAATAGGAAGGGTCATTTAGTGTCGGTCGGTATAACAAGGTTTTCGGAAGGGGTCACTAAGTTTCTGAATAGGAAGATGGTTGGCGGGGGTTACCAAATGTCGGTATAAGAAGATTTTCTGGAATGTGCCACTAAGTTTCTGAATAAGAAAATAGTTGGCAGGGGTCATTAAGTGTCGGTCGGTATATTAGAAGGTTTTTGGAAGGGGTCACTAAGTTTCGGAATAGGGAGGTGGTTGAAGGGGTCACTAAGTGTTGGTATAAGAAGATTTTTGAAAAGGGTCATTAAGTTTCGGAATAGGAAGGTGGTTGGAGGGGTCACTAAGTGTCGGTCAGTATACAAAGGTTTTTGGAAGGTCACTAGGTTTCGGACTAGGAAGGCGGTTTGATGGGTTCCTAAGTGTCAGTATAAGAAGGTTTTTGGAAGGGGTCCGCAAGTTTCTGAATATGAACGTGGTTGACGGGGTTCACTTAGTTTCTGGATAGGAATTGGTTCAAGGGGTCACTAAGTGTCGGTATAAGAAGTTGTTTTGGAAGGGGTCACTAAGTTTCTAAATAGGAAGAGTCACCTAGTGTCGGTCGGTATAACGAGGTTTTTGGAAGAGGTCACTAAGTTTCGGAATAGAAAGGAGGTTTGAGGGTTCCTAAAGTCAGTAGACGAAGGTTTTTGGAAGGAATCACTAAGTTTCTGAATAGGAAGATGGTTGGCAGGGGTACCTAAGTGTTGGTTTAAGAAGATTTTCTGGAATGGGTCACTAAGTTTCTGAATAGGAATTGGTTCAATGGGTCACTAAGTGTCGGTATAAGAAGTTTTTTGGAAGGGGTCACTAGGTTTCGATCTAGGAAGCAGTTTGAGGGGTTCCTATATGTGTCAGAAGAAGATTTTCTGGAATGGGCCACTAAGTTTCTGAATTGGAGGTGGTTGGCAGGGGTCACTTTGTGTCGGTATAAGTAGGTATTTGAAAAGGGTCATTAAGTTTCGGAATAGGAAAGTCGTCGGAGGGGTCACTTTGTGTCGGTATAAGTAGGTATTTTAAAGGGGTCACTAAGCTTCGGTATAGGAAGATTTTCTAGGAGCGGTCACTAAGGTTCGGAATAGGAAGGTGGTTTGAGGGGTCACTAAGTGTCGGTCGGTATAAGAAGGTTTTCAATAAGGGTCACTAAGCTTCGGAATAGGAAAGTCGTCGGAGGGGTCACTTTGTGTCGGTATAAGTAGGTATTTTAAAGGGGTCACTAAGCTTCGGTATAGGAAGGCGGGTGGAGGGGCACGTCATCCAATGTACCCAAATAAGTATCATTGGATGCGACCGGCGAACCCACGCTCAGATCCAAATGCTCTTCGTTGAGGGCGTCCTTTTTAGGCAAGGTTTCTGCTTCATTGTAGTTGGTGTCCGGAGAGAAATCCCCGAAGCTTGGATTACTGATTCCACCATCTTCAAAATGAACCTATCAAGAATAAAGAATTTCACCAGTTAAAAATATTATACGACAATTAATACTTGTAGATGGATACCACCCAGTGCTCTGTGCATGTTGGGCAGAGTCAACTATAAACATTAGCGTTGGAAATCATGAAAACAGTCTGCTGTGACTACTGTAATGAAAATAAAAAATCATAGATGTTATTTTTGCCAATGGAAAGACGTCTCACTTCAGTGTGTATAGTGTAATTTTCGTTGTGCTTATAATTTATATTCAACTATTCTTTTACTAAACCTATACAACCTTGGGAATGAAGCTATGAGCTCAAACTTACATGTTCTCCCATTAATGGTTTTGAAAACCATTGGAAATACAGAACGCTTCTAAAAAAAACCATTAGTTTTAATCATGGAACCATTGGGTTTGTACGCGCACAATGGCTGATTAATACATAAGGTTGATTCGGCCTAAATGTTTGACGGTAATGGGTAGATATAAATACCTCTCCTCCTGTCATTCGAACGGAGCTGTTGTTCGCATTTAGCTTAGCAGAACCAGTCCGATGACGATATCTATTATGAATGAAGAATAACGATTGATATCAATATACTCAATTATAATGGGTACTCCGAAATACGATACGATGTAATTATCCTTCGACGATTATTGTTCCAGCCGATTTAATTTGTTTTTCTAGAAGTTTAAGGCATCTTTGGGCATTTAATTTACATAATTCCCAGGGATATTGGGCGTACTTGGGGAAGGCATAATGCATCCTCCAGCCGTCAAAACTTAATAAAAAGCCTATAGTCATTTTTAAAGTTAAGAAGTAATGTACGCGATTATGACATATTTTAAAAACCTTTTGGTTTTACAAAAGGACTTTTCCGATAAAAGAATGATGATTACAGTTACAAGCTGCCAATAGATACTTACATTATGAATAAAGCACATGTGATGATGAAGACAGGGAGAAGTACTCCAAGCAATGCAGAAATCATTACCAGAGCTGAAGAAAAGACGTCAAGAAATATCATAATTTGTTGCCCTATCCTTGAAATGTATTGTCGGAAAACTCCGGGTATACTATCACCATAGCTATTAAATATTTTGGACGTTAGTAAGTTTGACTAGCTTTAGATATTTCCTCTTTTGAAATCGACTGTGAAATGTATTCAACCGAAATGATTTTTGGCCTGCACAATTTTACTTTTTGTATAAATAAATTTGAATCTTGATGGATGTAATCATCTGCAATATCAAATTAGATCTAAGATGGATATGCAATCAATTCGAAAGCAAGGGAAACTGGGGAAAAGAGTTGTTCAAAGCAAATTGTGTTAGATCGCGCTGGAGAAAATGCTCTACTGAAACATATCACGGCAGGATATCTCGTGCCAGCATGGAAACTTTTTCTCGACTATTCATGGATAAACATCATGACAAGAACAGTCAACGCCAAGTATACCTGGGCCCTGTTTCATAAAACTTGATATCAATAACAAGTTACAATAACTGTTATAAGCTACTGAAATCGTGGCATCTGATTGGTTGTGAAATGTTGTGTTAAAGATCTATGGCAGTTGCTGATTGATAACAAATTTTATGAAACGTGGCCCTGGGCTTAGGCTAGCAGGTGAGAGAATTGAGAGCTAGTATGTAATCTTCTTACTCTGCTTTGATGAGTCTGTTGTACAGACTAGCTCGTGTTTGTTCCAATTGTTGGTACCAAGGCAGATCCACAAAGTAGAAGCTGACGAATCACGGCATGAGACAGTCAACACGTCACCGTAGAAGTATAGATTTGCAGGATTGGTGAATTCTGTTCCTTCTGGTGGATCACTTGGGCGTGAACACATTAGTTCTGTATACAGAACAAAGAAATTAATTGATGCAGAGGTACTCCAAATATTTTCTTTTAAAAGATACTGGAAAATGTACTCTGGCAAATGAACAGTTTGTACCCTTCCGTATTTTTGCATTTTAACCCAAACAGACCAATAGTTTACAATAATTTACAATGTATTCGATGCCTTGATTAATCGGTATGGAATTGATTTAGAATAGACAGTACATGCTTAAGAAAATCCAAATAACACAAGTAAATGAATAATGAAGCACTGATTTTGTCAAGTGATAACACATTGATCTAGGCCAAGTAGGTAGCACGCAATCGAGGAAATAAGGAAATAAGGAAATAATGAACTTGGGAAGGTCCTAATTTGGAAGTGAAAAGTCATAGAACAATGATAAGCATGGAATATTGTTACATTAACTGGAAAGTTAATATTCGGGCAAGAGATATTTGCACACCCCACAAAAAATTGTGCCTGTATGCCTATCAAGGATCTACACTTGAGAGTTCGTTGTGCGAATGAATAAGTGGTTCTGCAATCTGCTATTTTTTATTTATAATCTCTCATTTTCGCATGTAAGTACAAAAGGAGTCATACATTTTCTTCCGCGAGGAATGCTTTAAACTCAATATTCTGTAACAAACTTATTGATTTTAATGTTTCAGTCATATTTTCAAGGCAAAATTAAATGAAATGAATAAAATTGAGTAGCTACTTACTGATATGACAATTGCTTCCAGAGTACCCTGTCATGCAGATACATTGATATGAACTTACCCCTTCCACACACACGCCACTGTCACCACATGGTGAGTTGCTACAATCATCTATGTCTGTAAAGGAGAGTGGGCTTACGATCGATGAAATTTACTCTCTGTTTGGAAGCTAAAATTTCTTTAAAAAACAGTTCTTCATCATAAAGATGAATGAACAAACGAAAACACAACGGACGTTGAGAGTCGCGTTAGAAGAGAAGGAGGAGATAGGGAGGGATCGAGAAAGGAGATAAATAGCACGTATGCTGAGTAAACGGCGACCGATATTAAAGCTCGCAGAGACCCCGGTCCGTGTTCATGCTTCAGTCAGATACCACATGCAGATCGGAACCAGCTTACAGGGGAGGACATTTATCTCGCACTATCTAGGGTAACATCTCCTGATGGTTATTGACACAAACCCTTTTCTAAGAGAAAACGGTGAAAATCTCCTTCGAGTTACTTTAAAGGATGTTCCACCATCAGTTAATGATGAGGTAATTATTCATGAGCTAGAAAGAAAAAAATGCAAAGTGAGAGGGAAAATTGTAGACAACATCTGCGAGTGAATGATCAGATCACAACATGTTTGAACATGCAGCGACAGGGTCTTGTACGTTGAAAGCTAGAGAAATCCTTGACCGCCATGTTAGGCTTGCCTCGTTCAAGGCACGTACCTGCCACGACGGTCAAACACCAGGAGCGATGCCTAGAGACTGGTTATCATGCGTCAACGTGCAAACGATGCGAAGGATCTGAACACAAAAGCTAAAGAAATGATTATATGATACAAATGGAAAATAATATTAAAGATAAGAGTGTTACTTTCCAGTCACTTAATGTGCGGAGGATAAGGAATAATATATAGAAAAGGAAATTCAATAATTCCATGGATGAAAAACCAAATGGCTGATGTCTTGCTTCTGCAGGAAACTTTTCTTACACGGGACCTGGAAGAAAAAATTTAAAGAGAATGGAAGGGACAGTTTTGCACTCATTCGGAAGCAAACGCGGAAAAGGTGTTTAGATACTGTGTTAAGAAAATATAGACATTTGTATTAATTCCAGCGGTATAGATACAGAAAATAAACAGAAAGCAACATTTTTCAAGGAAAATAAAATAGGCCAGTTAGCTGATGATATGACGCTTTTCTATATGAAATTGATTACAAAAAAGACCTTACTTGCTTCGCAGTTTGTTCCTAGGAATCCCTTTGGACAAAGACACGAGTAAGCAGCTACACGACCGTCACATGTTCCTCCATTGATACAAGGGTTACTCAAACATTCGTCAATGTCTGTACGAATGATAACAGAAACCGAAATAGTTACTCATTTTGTTATAAAATCTGGATGAATGTCTCTCCTTTCCCAAAGAAGTTGATCTTGAAGAGGCCCTCGCATTATACGTCGAATACATTAGATAGAATAATTATCATTGTTTTCATTTTCAAGTATTTGTTTGATTAAAATTAAAACAAGTTCATCTCATGGATCCCATCGCATGGTTTTCTAAGAGAAGTTAAGCTAATGTTTCTGCCTTTCAATTGACACGTCTTCTTCTGAGGCTATTTAAGAGCTCACACTTTACCGCCAGTACCGTGAATACAGGGCTTAAACAAAATCATCAACCATACGATATTTTGTCTTACTTAAATCAATGTTAGTAGCACGCATAAACATGAATGAAATACGAGAGAATCTATTTAATACCAAACGATTTATCAAGGAGTTACTCGAGAATTGTTATTGTAGAGAAGGGTTCATGAAATAAAAGAAAAATCAAGAAGCTAAAGTATAGATTGGTGCAAATTATGTTCTGTCACGACCTGGACAGTCAGTACTAATCGTTTTAACATTCGAGTACGAGGAAAATGAAGTTCCAGGACGTACCTGTTTCACAGGCATCTCCAGTGTATCCTGTGAGACACATGCAGTTGTATGAATTCCCTAGATTAACACAGGAGCCATTGTTCGTACATGGATTGTACAGGTCACAGTAACCGATGTCTGAAAAAAAAAATTAAGCCGCGTTCAGTTATGACGCGGCAAAACCGCAGCAGCTTTTTAAAATGATGTAAAGTGTAATATGAGTCATATTTCTGTATCGCATAAAACAGAGTTAAGTGCATATGCGTGGGACCATTGTTGCGGGTAGGGGTAATTTTTGAGAGCACTCAATTGATCAAATCTGTCATCTATCAATTAAAATCCGACTCTGCACACGCGAGGTTTAATCGTTTTTCAATGAGTAACAAGAGCGAAAGTTTAATGAAAAATAGTAGGGTATTAAATGAACTTGCATTTAGTTTTCCTGGAATGTAATAAGAAACAAAACAAAACAAAAAACAACGACTGGTATCTACTGAACACTCCCCAGGGATCGGAGCGGGTACACAATAATGTGCGGGTAAACAATTGAATCTAATGACCGGGGTAATAATCATTACAATGTAAAGTGCTTAGAAACGTAGTATTAAGCGTTGTACTAATGTGAATATTGTTATTACTTAAAATATACGAGATGCAGGAGTAAATTGATTTCTTTCCTTACAAACTTCGCAAGTAGAACCGACGAATCCAGCAATACAGCTGCATGTAAAGGAATTGATACCGTCATTACATGTTCCTCCATTGAGACAGGGTTGACTCTGGCACTCTTGAAAATCTGTAAGTCATATACAAAATGTTAATGGAATAACGACAGACGTTAATAAAGAATACTAAATAATTGCTGCAATTGTATTTTATATAATTTAGAGAATAAAGGATCCATGGAGTGGGTACGTATAATTTTCCCTACTTTCAAAATAAATCTTAGAACGTACAGTAACGTACAGTGTTTAACTCATTTTGTATTATGTTTTCTCTAAAGGTTTGTAAACGCGATAGTATCATGAAAATCAGCGATGCAGTGTACGCATTTTTGGTCACAAAAAAAATTGCTAAGAAATCTGTCCATGGTGAATGAGGATAAGCGTGAGCAGTCTTATTTTGATTTATAAGGAATTCGTAATTTGTTTGTTGTTGTGTTTAGATACGATTGGAACTAACCACAAATGCTTCTTATCCTTCGTGTGCTTTTTTTTCTTTCTCTTTAACCTCAATCAGAGGAACTTTATTATTCAAATTGACATTCCTTTTTGTTTCTTTTCCTTCAAATAAACAAATTCAACTCATATACAATCATAAACAAATAAAATATTGCAACGTCCCATTAGTTTGTTCATGAGTACATCTGTTTTCGTTGTCTACAGCATCTCAATTAATTTCTGTACCATATTGTTATTTTCTCTTTTAATACTTTTACAGTTCAAATAAAATGTCAACTCATATTTAAGACTACGATATAGAGTTCTCGCATGTGTTCTATTAAATGATTGTAAATTCTTTATGTGGTTTCTATATTTTACATACTCAGCAAAATTTATTATTAAATTTACTAAATGACAAATTGACTTTTCAACTTCATAACCAAGTATTATAATCTGTTCAGTCATCTGAATATTTAGACCACATAAATTGAAGATTACACCTGAAACAATTCTCCAAAACAATCTTACGTTTTCACACTCCAACATCATATGCTTAGTGGTTTCTAGCGTATTACATATCTCACATGTATTATAATCTAAGATCTTCCATTTGCATAAATTGTATCGTGATGGTAAAATCATATGCAAAAGTTTAAAGTTAAATTCTCTGATTTTATTATTCCGTACAACATGAAATTTAAACTGTAGAACAGATGACCAATTAAAATCCGCATGTAAGTGTAGTCGTTGTTGCCATGCGTTTAAAATATATGGTTTTTTCTTATTTTTTTGCACAATCAGTGAATATATTATTTTCGTATTAAGTTTTGACAAATCTATCATATCCCCTGTCGAAATCTCAATGGTCTGTAAATCAATTACTTCATCACGTCCTATATCTTGTGATTTACGCAACCATACCAAGGGGAAAGCCTTTTTCAACATAGCAAACTTAAAAGCAAATAACATTTTGGGTAACCCATATCTTTGGGCAGTTTCGTCAGAGTTTTTCCATCGACCGTCATTAAGAACATGGTGTACTCTTTTTATTCCTCCTCTCTCCCACACCTTAAAATGAAGCATTCGGTTCCTTATTTTAATATTACTATTATTCCATAGTATCGTTCTCATTATGTTATTCGTCCCCTCAATATTTACATATTTTAGTTCAGACCATGTACAAAGCAAATCAAAGTAAAAATATGGCAAATTTGCTGTTTTACATAATTTTTCCATGTCTTTCTTGTGACAGTTAAATTCTAAACATAAGGGTATTCCCCCAACCTTGTCAATCCAATAGGAAAACAATGTTTTCCATGAGGTATTTTGACAGTTCAAATATTTCATTATCCATGAAAGACGCAATGCACTAACTCTAGCTTCCAGATCAATCATTCCCAACCCCCCACTTGTAACATCATTAATACAAATATTTCTTCTTATTTTTTCTGTTTTTGAGCGCCACAAAAAGGAGTATAGTAACTTATTAATTCTTTTGATGGCATCTTTGGGTGCTGGAACAGCAGTAGCCACATATACTATTTGTGATGCAGCTAGCATCTTTATAACTGTGATTTTCCCGTAGTACGTCAGATGACGCATTTTCCACAAATCTAAAATTCTTTTAATCTTGTCAATTTTTCCTTCCCAATTTAGTGTTTCTACTTCTTTTATATTCATCCCTACATAAATCCCAAGAAATTTAAATGGATCGTTTGAAAAAGCCAATCCTTCAATTTCATTTGCATCACATCTTTGTGAAAGCTGCATTATTTTCGATTTATCCCAATTCACCAAAATACCAGCATATCTGCCAATTTTTTTTATTTCGTCCATTGCATGTCTCACTGACGCAAGTGAACTGAGTGTCATTACCGTGTCGTCTGCATATTGTGCAATTTTAATTTCTGTTTCAAGTCCTTCATGATTTTTATCTAGAACTTGTATACCTTTAATATCTTTATTTTGATTCACCTTTAACGCTAAGATTTCTGCAGTAATAATAAATAACAATGCTGATAGTGGGCATCCTTGCCTTACACCTTTCTCAATTGTGAAATTTTCTGAGAGCCATCCATAATTCATAACACTACCACATGCATTGTGATATAGTGTGCGAATCCATTTTATATATGTATCTTTGAACCCAAATATTTCCAACGTTTTAAAAAGAAAAGAATGATTAACATTGTCAAAAGCTTGTTTGAAATCGATAAACATAATAATACCCGGAACATGTTCTGACTCACAATAGTCTATTATATCTTGTATAAGACGTACGTTTTCAGTAGCTGACCTTCCTTTCATAAAACCCGACTGATCGACCGATACTATAGTATTTATTACACGCTTCGTGTGCTTGACTTATAACCTTACATCGCGTGGTAAATTGAGTCCAAAGTTCGACTTGTTGTACATGTGTTATATAGGCAATGTCGAGCTTGTGATGAAATTACGGTTGGTGAACTTTCATAAGTCAATAAGACATGAGGGTTCCAATGAAAGAGCTAGTTGATGGATGGATGACGAGTGGGTTAACGAGTGGGTTGATGA
This sequence comes from Strongylocentrotus droebachiensis, assembly GCA_035222895.1. Classification (NCBI taxonomy): domain Eukaryota; kingdom Metazoa; phylum Echinodermata; class Echinoidea; order Camarodonta; family Strongylocentrotidae; genus Strongylocentrotus; species Strongylocentrotus droebachiensis. Next base: position 81,376 of record JAVYIG010000273.1, on the reverse strand, counting down.
ATGGTTGACAAGTGGGTTAACGAGTGGGTTGATGAATGGATGACGAGTGGGTTAACGAGTGGGTTGATGAATGGTTGACGAATGGGTTAACGAGTGGGCTGATGAATGGATGACGAGTGGGTTAACGAGTGGGCTGATGAATGGATGACGAGTGGGTTAACGAGTGGGTTGATGAATGGATGACGTGTGTGTTGATGAATGGATGACGAGTGGGATAACGAGTGAGTTGATGAATGGATGACGAGTGTGTTGACGAGTGGGTTGACGAGTGGGATGACGAGTGGATGACGATTTGGATAACGAGTGGGTTGATGAATGGCTGTGGGTTGATAAATGGATGACGGGGGGGGGGGGGTAACAAGTGGGTTGATGAATGGTTGACGAGTGGGTTAACGAGTGTGCTGATGAATGGATGACGAGTGGGTTAACGAGTGAGTTGATGGATGGATGACGTGTGTGTTGATGAATGGATGACGAGTGGGATAACGAGTGGGTTGATGAATGGATGACGAGTGTGTTGACGAGTGGGCTGACGAGTGGGCTAATGATTGGATGACGTGTGGGTTAACGAGTGGGCTGATGATTGGATGACGTGTGGGTTAACGAGTGTGTTGATGAATGGATGACGAGTTGGATAACGAGTGGGTTGATGAATGGATGACGAGTGGGTTGATGAAAGGTTGACGAGTGGGTTAACGAGTGGGCTGACGAGTGGGCTGACGAGTGGGCTAATGATTGGATGACGTGTTGGTTAACGAGTGGGCTGATGATTGGATGACGTGTGGGTTAACGAGTGTGTTGATGAATGGATGACGTGTGGGTTAACGAGTGTGTTGATGAATGGATGACGAGTTGGATAACGAGTGGGTTGATGAATGGATGACGAGTGGGTTGATGAAAGGTTGACGAGTGGGTTAACGAGTGGGCTGACGAGTGGGCTGACGAGTGGGCTAATGATTGGATGACGTGTTGGTTAACGAGTGGGCTGATGATTGGATGACGTGTGGGTTAACGAGTGTGTTGATGAATGGATGACGAGTTGGATAACGAGTGGGTTGATGAATGGATGACGAGTGGGTTGATGAAAGGTTGACGAGTGGGTTAACGAGTGGGCTGATGAATGGTTGACGAGTGGGTTGACGAGTGGGTTGATGAATGGCTGACGATTAAGTTGATGAATGGATGACGAGTGGCGAATATCTGATACACATATATAACTTTTGCCTAAATTGGTATGAAAGTGAAATAACTAATCAGATATTCAGAGCACGATTATAAAAGTATTCAAAAATAAATCAAACTTGACGTCCTTCAACTTCAACTAATACGAATTTGAACTCATTATACCGAGTATGTACATTTACATTAGGAATAACTATTTCGATATAAGGAAAATACAAATTAGAATATCCTGAAAACAATAGCCAATCAGCAAATTGAAGTTTATAACTTCAGAGATCCTGAATTAGCCTAGTTTGACTGCTTTTATTCAAGAGGCATTTCGGCATTATGTGTCGATGTGGTGATGGTCCTGAGTTGCAGAGACATTACGACTATTTAGAACGATATGATATGAATCAGTCAATAAGGATTAATTGGAGTGTTGTGTAGCAGTCCTGTTATGTTTAGTTCCTTTGTTTCGAGCTAGCTATAAGTCTTTTTAACCGGCACTAAAAGCAGCATTGTGAGAGGGCCAATGTTACAACTTTGGGCTTGTGGAAGTTGATTATTCAATTCTATGGCATTGATGAAAGGGCCAGGGAATAGAAAGCCCATTCAGATTTACTTGGCAAATGCAAAAAGGAAGACTGTGGTAGAAATTAGGTGAGCGGACACTTTTTTTTTTGGGGGGGGGGGGGGGAGTCCACAAAAAATCGCAACGACTCAGCCAGCCGAAAAGTCGCTCAGTGGGGGGGGGGGGAACTCAAGGGGGGGGGGGGGGTTAACCCCAAAACCACCCCCCTGCGTACGCGCCTGTCGTCTACTATGTCCTCTTCGATGCGTCTATCAGGTTTTCTTTAACTCAATGGATATCATTAAATAGTAAACAACATGCAATAATCTTTAAAATCAATTATTGTAGATGAGAAATGAAGCCAGTGCTATACTCACTCGTTTTTGTGAAGACTTTCAATTGCAAGTTAACCAATTTTCCAGCAACGCTGACATGGAAGCAGGGGCCACTTTCTCGAAACCGTCACATGTCTAAGCTCGTGGATATCCATGGGATGTCTAAGAAATTAGACTTATAACGATTTCGATAAACGACCCTCTAGGTATCATAGACGTCCAAGCTATATATTTTTTATAGCATTTTTTACATTTGTATTCATTCAGTACAATTTTTTTTTTTTAAATACATCTTTATTGATTTACATAACATATCAAAATATAAAGGAGATTGTACATCCCTCAAAACATACATAATATAGTTTAATACACAGTATATAATGTTTTCAAATTAATTATACTGAATGGCCAGATTGTATCGATCAAAGCAACAAATGGAATAGTTGTATCACATTCTGTGATCCGAAGTAATCGAGAAATACGACTTTTTAATTCAAGAAAATGAAGTTTTAATCGTGGACAAAAATATATATGATTATTTGACTTTTTGAAATTGGATGTCATGAAGATGTAATAAAAAAAACGAGAAATGTGGGGATACTTTGGGATTTTTTCCGGGTCCCCCCATTCTCTCTCTCTCTATCTATCTATCTTTCTAGTTCTTTCCATTTTTATCTCTTCTTTCCCCGTCATTTCCTCAACATTTTCCTTTTCTCTGTCTTCCTTTCGACCCACTTACTCCTTATTCCACTTCTGTCTATTATCTCCTTTTTGGTCTAGTACCCACAAGCAGGTTTTTGTACTCTGAATGCAAATATTTTACGACCCCTTGGTTTTATAAACTGATTTCTTTATTCATAATCTGAAATCAGGGTTGACTTTGCAATAATGCAAATTCGTCTACCACAGAGCGCTACATTGTTTCGATCTAAAGAAGCATACATATATTACAACAATGCAAAAACATAACTAAAATAATTGTACTGGGTTTACATAATGATGAAATTAAAGGCAATATAACATGCAACTATCAGGATTAACGTCTTGTGTGCAAAGGGTATTACTGTAGCCATGCTAGCCCCAACTCCATTATGTTTGTATTGCGATCGAGCTATCCATTCAGAGATGATATCCATTCAAAGATTTCATCTACAAAGTTGGTTTATACATGAATTTTTAGATATATATATTGAACCGTAGGTTGTCTTCTAAAACATTAAGGCCCGAATTCACAAAGCAAGGTTTGAGCTCAGACCAAGATTTGAGCTCAAACCTCCTTTTGTTATTTAAAACCAGGTTTGTAAATAACAAAAGGAGGTTTGGCGAAACAAAACGATCAGGGGCGGCCGAGCGACTTCCAAAGTGGGGGGGGGGCACCAACAAAAAAGGGCACTTTCTGGAAAAAGGGGGCACCTACAGTGGGAAATCTCGAAGCGAAAATATACAATTTGTTAGACATTGGTATATACCCCTACATTGTGATTACATTATCAGGGATGATTTCAATATTTGTTTCTCTTCATACATATATATCGCTTAAGCATCATACTTTACAGTTGGGTGTGATGTCTGAATATGCATTTACGAGCGAGCGAAGCGAGAACATTTTTAAAGATCTGTGAGGTCGCAGTGCGAAAATTTACATCTTATAAAGAGGAAAAAAGCCAATCGTGATGGGGTTATAAGCACATTCTCATAACGGAAGACTGAAAAGACCTTTGATAAGTAACATAATTATATCATCTTTAAATGCGAGCGAGTGCAGCGAGTGAACTTTGGGGGAAATTGCTCTTAGTCGCTTTAAATAAGGGGCACGTTTAATGATTACATGAAAAGGGGACAATTATCGAAAGGGATAACACACTTATCAGAAAAGAAAAGGAGCACGTGTCAAAGTACAAAGGATAATTATAAGAGGTAAAAATGAGGCATTTTTTTCACCTGAAAAGAGGCACTCACCAGTGATGAAAAAGAGGTGTTTACGAAAATGGGAAATAGGCATTTGTTGACGGAAAAGGGGCACCCATCAGATTTTGATAGGGGCATTTATAAGCGGTGAAAAGGGGATAGGTCCCTTATTAGAAAGTAAAAGGGGCACGTATCATTATTAAAAGGGGAATTATCAGAGTTGAAAAGGGGCACTGACCAGATATGAAAAGGGGCACTTATAATAAAGGAAAATGTGCATTTGTTGAATGAAAAGGGGGCACCGTTCAGATTTTTAAAAGGGGCAGTTATGAGAAGGGGAAGGAGCTTTTTCTTTTAAATGGGAGCACTTATCATAAGGAAAAGGGGCCCTTATTAGAAAGGGAAAGGGGTAGTTATGAGAAGGGGAGGAAGCTCTCTCTTTTTTATGGGGGTACTTATCATAAGGAAAAAGGGCACTTATTAGAAATAAGAGGGGCACATGTTAAAATGAAAGGTGTGATCATCCAAGTTTTAAAAAGGGGTAGTTATTAAAAGGAGAAGTGGCACTTCTAACAAAGGAAAAAAGGAGAAGTTGTCAAAGTAAAAGGAGCACCTCTCAGTTTTGAATAGGGCAATTATCAGAGGTGAAGGGGGCACTTATTAAAAGTGAAAAGGGGCACTTCTCGTACCTGAAAAGAAGCACTTACTAGAGATTAAAAACTTATTCAAGATAATTTCAAGATTTATGAGAATGGAAAATGGACATTTATTGCAAAGGAAAATGGGAACATTTCGAAGGAAAAGGGGCGCGTGTCAAAAATAAAAAGGGCACTCGTCAGAGGTGAAAAGGGGGAAGGGGCACTTTTATTAAGTAATAGGGGCACTTGTCAAAGTAAAAGGGGCACCTTTCCTATGTAAAAGGGGCACTTCTTACAAAATAAAAGGGGCACTTTTCCTATGTAAAAAGGGGCACTTTTGGGGTATCTGAAAAAGTGGGGGGGGGCACTGTGCCCCCCTGCCCCCCCCCCGGGAGGGCCGCCTCTGAAAACGAGGTTTGAGCTCAAACCTTGCTTTGTGAATTCGGGCCTTTGTGTTGACAGGGAGACCGAAATACGTCCGGTTGGATGGTGTTCCATGCATGGGCGTAAATCCTTACGTAATACCTATTGTTCAGGGGGGATGATCTATTCATTCATCCCCCTGAACAATAGGTATTACTTAAGGATTTACGACCATGGTTCCATGATTCTTTTGAAAACCAAGTAGGAAGTTTTGTATAATCTAACCGAGATTATCAACATTTCTCTACGACCACACATTACATAACTAATAGGGATGAGGCATTTTAAATTAAAATGAGACTCAAGGATTACATATGAATCCGTCAATACGTTTTATATAAACATCTTAATCTGTTACTATTGATCTGAGTATCGTTGTAATTTTTGTTAAATAAAAGGCTCATAATATTAGCCTTTTAATATAAACATCTGAATATATTACTATAAATCTGAATATCATTGCAATTCTCCTTACAAGCCTTTAAAGATGACTTCCATTTTGTCATAATTGGTGATTAATCTATTTCTATAAACATTTTCACTTACTTCAATTCAATTCAATTCACTTACTTCTTGCGTGACATGTAGTTTCAGCTGAGTTTATAATCCTGCAAGACTATCTATTTACATAGTTGGCATCATCCATATATTTTCTTTAGTTATGTAATAATCATCTGCTAAAATTGTAAACAGGAGAGCCCCAATCATTACCCAAAGGACATGCCCATGCTAACATGCGCGATATTTGTTTTATAATGTTGAATAGGCACGTTTTTGTGCTAAAATAAGACTTGAACTAAATAATAACGCCTACCAGAATACATGTACAGTGATTCACAACATGAAGTCGAACGCCAAATGCAATTTAATTAACATACAATTTATTAAGAGTCAAAGAAAATTCGTCAACCCTACACATAGAAGAAGTCTCGCCTGGTAAATGTGTTGAGTGGGTCGACACCCGTGCCGTTTGGATTTACTACTTGCTTCTTTGTCAAGTATTGAAGGCACCTCACATGGACGACTTTTTTTGTAAAATGGGAATGGGGATATAAAGCTATACACCACCTCGGAGATGGCATTTGTAAAACTGACCCCAAACAATATATATCCACAGATCTTTCAAACAAGGAGAAGTTCCGCTTTGTGCAGTAAAGAACAATCACTGCCAGAGTGATGGATGTGTTTCATGAATTCTTTTTGCATATCCTCGTGTAAAGATTACTCTCACCTGTGTGATTACTCTCACCTGTCTTGTTGAAAAGGTAGCTCATGCTCTCGACTCCTCTTATCATATGGTTGGAATACTCCTGGACTTCTCCAAGGCCTTCGACACGATCAACCACGATATTTTGCTTCATAAACTTTCTCATTATGGTATACGTGGGAAGGCCTTGGAGTGGTTCAGGAGTTACCTTTCCGATAGGAAACAGTTTGTATTTCTGGATGGTCACACTTCTGAATTACGAAATATTATTTGTGGGGTTCCTCAAGGTAGTTTGCTGGGCCCGCTTTTGTTTATTATTTATATTAATGATTTTTATAGATCATCAGATATGGCGTCTTTTATATCATTTGCTGATGATACAAATTTGTTCTTTTCACATACAAATCCAAATACTCTTGTTGAAATTGTAAATTTTGAATTAGAAAAAATTATTCAATGGATCCGAGCTAATAGGCTGTCTTTAAATTTACAAAAGACTAAATATATTCTTTTTAGTAATTCAATAGATTCTTTGCCAACTGATTTAGTTTTTGATGACACTCATTTGGAAAAGGTTACACATTCTAAATTTCTAGGTGTAATAATTGATAATAAGCTTTCATGGAAAGTTCATGTCGATAACATTTCTAAAAAGATTTCGAGAAATATTGGTATATTAAATAGACTTAAAACACAACTCCCATCTTCAGCATTATTAACATTATATTCATCCTTAACATTACCTTATCTGAATTATGGCTTACTCGCATGGGGTAACGCTCATCAGAACATTTTAGACAAACTTTTATTGTTACAGAAGAGAGCAGTTAGAATTATTTCCCAGGCAGATTTTCGTGCACACACTAATCCGTTGTTTTATGATAATAATATTCTGAAAGTAAAAGATTTGTATTTGCTTCAATTAGGTCAATTTATGTATAAAAATACTAATGATTTGCTGCCAAAAAATTTTAAGACTATGTTTTTAAAAAATCGCTCTTTTCATCAACATTCAACTAGACAATCGGAAGAGTACCATTTGCCATTACTTCGAACTTCCTTTGCTAAAAACACTTTTATCTATGATGGCCCAAAATTGTGGAATTCCTTTACTGATTCCTTGAAAAATGCCCCTTCATTATATACATTTAAGAAAAGATTAAAAATATTTTTGTTCTTAAAATATAAAGTAAATTAGTTTGATTTACCCCCCCCCCCCTGACACCCACACACACACACTAATACTTACACATTATACACGATGCATCATTGTCTTGGTCATCTTGAGGAGAATACGCGCTTACTTTCCCCTTATTTTCTCTTTAATAATTATATGCGCAGTTATCGAGTTATCGATTTATACGGTCTTACTTTTTACTGATAATCTGATTTGTATTGACAATAGTATACGGAATGTAGAATAACTGATTTGTTGTTTTGGAAATGTTACGTCCACGTCTGTGCTGTATTTTCGTTTTTGTTTGTTATTGTATGTCTTTCTCTGTCTTACTTTTGTCTCTACTTGTTACTGTTCTGTCTTCGCGGGCTTGTCATTGTCTTTACTTTATTTTTTTATTTTAAAAACAAAGAGCAAACTTTTATATTAATATATTTGTGTTTTTTGTTCTGTATAAGCTAATTTGTGTAATGCTACTTTGTTATTTTGAGGGACCCATAATCTACAAGTATCCACTTTTTAATGGGTCCCTCCATTTCCATAGAAAATATCATTTTTTTTTGTATTATGTTATTCAAATTTTGTTTATATGCAGTTTAAGTATTTGTAAATGATATTATTCACATTGTTATCTTGTTCAATTTTTCGTTTTGTTTTAATGAAATATTGTTCTGATTTCTGTGGAAATGAAAAATAAACTTGAATTGAATTGAATTGAATTAAATGTACCGTTAGCGCATGGCATTCATGAACAAGTATCCAGTATTCTTCTCGCGGGGCGTTGACATTATATTCCGTGCACACGTTCTCGACACAAAATGTTTTCGGCACTCGTCGATTTATGTAATCTGTACGTGTGCTAAATAGGAACATGTACCTAGCACAAAATGTTCTAGCAGGAATAATGTTGAACCCCATTCTCGTCACACAAGTCTGAAGGTGTGCCGAGCACAAAATGCTTTAACTGGACGGGGCTTAAGCCCCCACCACACCAAACTAGTTTTCACTACGTTCTCGAAAATGTTGCCAAACGGGCTCAAACTGTGTGCGAACGGAGTTGAACGTAATAGCAACTGTTTGCGACCTGCTTAAGGACGTTATGGACGGGCTCGGACTGGACTAATGTCTCTAATACGATCCTAGTTCGTTCATTAAAAGTCCAAAATACGTCCAACTCGTCTGTAACAGTCCACAATCAGTTCATATCAAGTTCAGATCGGATAAATTTGATATTTCCAAGCAGTCCAAACCATTTGTACTAGTTCGGAACTTGTTCTAACTAGTTTATAACCCAACCACCTCGTTCAGAGACAGTTCAACTCGTCCTCATTTTGTTCTGAGTGCGTTCGTGCTTTGCAATCCTGTCCTGGTTCGAGGGCTATACAAACCCAGCGCGTTCTTCATCATTGATGGTCGACCAAATCACGTGGTAACACGTTCCTAGTAGGATCGAAGTACGGCAATTCCGTTCATAGTACGGCAATTCCGTTCGTAGTACGTCCATCTCGTTTTAAGTACGTTGTCACTCCGTCCAATTGCAGGACGGGGAGAATTTTGAACAGGCTCAAAGTTCTAGACCACCCTTCCCGTCCAAGCCAGTCCGAATCGAATTATAGACTTCTTTTTTTTTTTACACATTCTGCCCCGACCACAACCCGTTTTACGATCTTCTAGGACGGTTCCAGAATGTAGTGAGAACTGGTTTGGTGTGATGGGGGCTTTACGTTACCTTACCAGCATTTTATATATTTTCGGGACGCGCTTTTGGATATTCATTTATGCATTAGCACATTTTAATATTACCTATGTATCCACATGCATGTGTTCTGTCCTACCTAGCAACAACTTATGTATGCAATTCACATTCTGACTGTTGAAATACAATTATCCGTAAAAGTTGAATATAATATTTTGGCAATTCACAAAGACGTATGAATGGAATGTGATTACGTAACGGAAATGATTTTTTTTTTTTTCTTTTTACCAAAGGCAATTAATCTATGCAACTGTACACGAGTTCACTTGAACTCGCATGTGGTGATTTCTCGAGTGTAGTGAAAAGCGATAGAACAGCGATACAAATATACATGTATATAATTATACATCTGAGTATACACGATGAATCTTATAATTATTATAAATGTATTCCAAAGTCTGAGCACTTAGCTATTTAGCATTAGGTGTCGAAAAACCTTTGGTTTTCTTCTTTCCAAATTCACTTTCAAGGCAACTAGAATGATCCTCAAAGTACTTACAATAATGTTTGACTCGACTGAATTTACATCACAACATTACAAGATGTTGCACAGCGTCCAAGAAAAGAAAAAAAAAGTCGAAAACAGACGATTATTGTGAACAAACTAAGAGCTGTATTGAAATGAAATACCTAGCTTTTCATACAAATAGAATCGCTTTCAAATGCTACACTGATTACATTAATCCTTTGATCTAAGTAAACAGAGTAGTAGATATCACCCTAAAATAGCAGAGCATGACAAAAAAAATTTACATTAAAAAAACAAATAAATATATTAGAAATTGGTAATTAGTAGAATAGAACGAATAAAAAGAATCTTAATCACTATCGAATGTTTTTGATTTATATTAATGATTTGAAGTCTGTACAGAAGTTCTTGGACAAAATTCTCTAATCTCTAAGAATTTTTCCGCAAATGCTAACTTACTTTTTTTTTACCCTGTCATTTCTACACATTGACGTATTTTGAGACACTGGCGTACCTATGGGGGGGGCAGGGGGGCAGAGTGCCCCCCTGACGGGCTCCAGGGGAAAAAAAGAAAAAGGGGAAAGAAAAGAAAAGAAAGGGAAAGGAAAGAAAAAGAAAAAAAGAAAAGGAAAGAAAAAAGGAAAGAAAGAGAAAAAAGGAAAAAAAGGAAAGAAAAAAGGAAGAAGAAGAGAAAAGGAAGAAAAAGGGAAAAGAAAAGGAAAGGAATAAAAATGGGGGAAAAAATAAAGAACATGGCCGTAAGCACCAGGGGGGGGGGGGGGGCAGTTGACCCCAGATATTTCGAAATCGTACAGTTTTTTTTCTGAAAATGTAGTGTAGGCCTATACCAAATCCTTCAATTCTACTTTTGAAAATGCAAAAGTACCCTCATGACCAGTTCGGTCGCTCGAACTCCTTTCACTCCTTTTGCTTTTGAGATTCTTCGAAAACTTTTAACGCATCTTTCCCCCTTCCCCCATCAGAAAAATATTCCGCATACGGCCCTGAAAAATTAAAACAAATGAAAATAGGAAAATATAAGTGATATAACAAATTTGAAACTCTTCGCTGGCGCGAACTGCTTGCTAGCCTATTTTGTATTAAATGTTTTCACTTCCTCGTCCCCCTGAAAAAAGAAAAGGATTAGTATTGCCTAGAATACAATTGTGCCTCCTGCCCCGACGGGCCCCGACCTGCAACCATGGCAACAATAACACACAATATATGTACCAAATGTTACTAAAAGAGACTAATTCATTTTTCTCGCTCGCTACACTCGCACGCGAATAAAATGAATAGACATTGCTTTGGAAACAATTGTGCCCACCCTTGACCTGCAACAATATCATTAAAAATGGAAGAGTTTTTTCGCCCTCTCGCCAAAAAGGAATTGAATCGCGTTAAACGCGATTGCGTCCATCCTGACCTGCACCAATAAAAACAAGTTTATCTATTAATTTCTATTAAAAGAGAATTTATTTTTTTTGCTTCCTCGCTATGCTCGCTCGCCAAAATGGAATTGACACCGCTAACGTGCCCGCCCCAACCTGCAACAACCAGTTAATAATTATGAACGAAACGTTATTCAAAGAAGTTTTGGTGTGCTCGTGCTCGCCAAAACGGAATTAACATCACCTTAGACATGATTGTGTAAGCCCTGCCCTGCAACAAAAAAATCTGAAATTTATGAACCAATTATCATTACAAAAATTTTGCTCGCTCGCTACGCTCGCTCGCCAAAATAGAAATAACACCGCTTTTAATAATCACGTCCCTGACATGGAACAATTAAACCAAGTTTATATACCATATTTTCCCTATAAAGAGAAGTGATTTTTTTTTGCTCGCTCGCCAAAATAGAATTAACACCGCTTTTAATAATCACGTCCCTGACATGGAACAATGAACCCAAGTTTTATGTACCATATTTTCCCTATAAAAGAAAAGTGATTTTTTTTTCGCTCGCTACGCTCGCTAGCTCGTGGAATTATGTGCCCACCACTAACCTGCTACAATATCATTAAAAAGAGAAATGTAGGGGGTTTCCTGCCCGCCAAAATGGGATTGACATTGCCTTAAACACGATTGTGCCCGCCCCCTACCTGCAACAATGAAACAAATTGTATACATGTATAGCAATTCATTGAGAGAAAGATGTATTTTCGCACGCTAGCTAAAATGGGTATAAATCACCCTAAACACAATATTGTTCCCGCGCCCTGCATGGGACAATTGAACCAAGTTTAAGTGGCAATTATTAAAAAAGAAGTGATTTTTTTTGCTCGCTACACTAGTTTGCAAAAAAATGAAATTAACATCGCTAACAAGTGAATGTTCCCACCCCCAACTTGCAACAATACCAGTTTATATACCAAACGTTACTTAAAGATTTTTTTTTGCTCGCTCGCTCGCTCGCCAGAAGTGAAAATTAGCATCGCCTTTTTTGTTTGTTTCGGTCGCTTGCCCCCCCCCCTGACGGAGTACCCCAGGTACGCCACTGTTTTGAGATGAAAATTAATCGATTACTTTTTATTGTATTCTTCTTCTTCTCTTCTTCAACATAATCTGCCTCCTTCAATACTGAAGATTCTTGCAGATGCCGTATACTCTGCCTGATTGGGGTGTGCAGGGGGACCATTACACCGCGGTTTCCCCTACTCTTATACAAATAGTGCATTGGGTTCTTAACGTGCAAGGGTGGTGACTCTCCTGTACATGGGGCCTCCATTTAACGTCCTATCCGAGGGACGGTGTGTTTTCCACTTAATATAGCCTGCGTCTATGAACAAGGGAAGAGGCACGTTAACACACAACGCAGGCTTCAGTCATCCGCCTGGGTGGAAGTCGAACCCGGGATCTTAGGTTCGACAGGCAGACGCCTAACCGACTGACCCAACTCGTATTGACCGCAACCACGAAATTAATTTATGCCATCGCGCGCTCGCCGATCACGAAGAACCTGAACTGTCTTTAACCAAAAGGGACGTGTTGCCATGAATACTTTTTGACAAGGTTCTAAAGAAAAAATAAATGCTCAATGATTGAATGAAGACGAAATGTGCAAAATCTTGAAGTTCAGAAACTAAATTAAATAATTGTGAAGTGTTGACTGTTGTCCAAAATCTATGTATTTAACGTATAGTTCAACATTGAAACAACTATGTTCAACAAGATCACACCGACTTTCGCAAAATCAACACGAGGCAATTTCAGTGGCCCTGAACATCACAATTTGAAATGCGCGAATATAACAATTACGTCTTAAATCTGCACGTAACTTCTATGGGATATACAATTTAAATTGACCTTGAGGTAACTTGTGGAAAGTCTTTGCGACCATTTTATATATAATGTCTTTCCTTTTATATAATATCCATGTAATTGTGAGGCTGTTCTGCATATGTATGGTTAAGACGTCCTTCGTCTGAGCGGTCTTCTTCGACATCAGTCCTCTCAATCCTGGTGCCGTATTGTATTGATGCTGGTGTTGAAGGTAAAGGTCGAAGTTCGACTGATGGGTAATCATATGCATGGTCTAGTTTTCCTCCGTCTGATCGGTCTTCTCCGGCAGCAGTCGACTCATTCCTGGTGTCGTTTTGACTTGATGCTGGTCTAAGATACAAACAGAAATTACCCATGTGTAGCTTATACTCGAACATGAGCTATAGAAACGCCAAAATCAGATGTGGATGCAGATTAATTTTACCAGATTATAACCATACCATATTAAGCACGTAAACAGTCCTGCGTTTTTAGAATGTGAAATCATTTCAAAACTCTCAACCTATTTTGAAAAACAATAATGTGCAAAAGATTAGCATTCGTTTCTTCAAGCAGGGCTTCTGCAGTGTAGTATCGATGTGTCCATATATACATATAATAGAACTGTAAGTATTCTTTTTATACAATTTTATATACAGGATTGCCCTTAAAAAACGGACGAGCAAACTTCCAATAATGCAGGGCGAATTTAATTGGTATCAGTATCAATGGGCGATCTGTTTACAAGAAAAAAGGTTATCACATTTACCAATACTGGAGAAGTATTTTTTGTGGACGCATTTCTGTGAAATATTTCTATGAAGACATCCACCTATACAATGCTCCTTGCAGAAAATAACGTATCGTTGTGTAGTTTCAGAAATTATATTCTGCCTGAGCTTTTTATAGTCAAGCTCTATTCAAACGTCAGATTGAAGAACAGCATAACATTTGACACACATCTTTTTCCTTTTTAATTTTTTTTCAATGACTTGTTAAACACAGACATGAAATTATACGAATTGTTTAAAAAATATTTTCATTGATTCTGGACAAATTTGAATTCCTACTTTGCGTCATAGATTGCTCCCTAAACGGGAACCTCTTTATCAAATTATTGTAAGTATGCTAGTCCGTTTTAATTGGGCCACCCTGTATATGGGCAAATCCAAGCTATTTTTCCATTTTGTGTCCCATAAGTTACCGAGGCTTGTGGAGTTAAGTAACAAACTTAAATCAACATCTAAATGGATTTATTTCATATTTTGTTCTGATCCAATTGTTAATATGCGCGGCTACCAACTTCATATGTATACAAAACCTGGCATTTAGAAATGTTGTGATGAATGTTTTGACATGTATGCATTTTTAATACCCTGGCCTTGAATCCTGACTGGAAAAGGGATTGATATATTGTATCTACTGTCATGTTTGTATAGCAGAAGGAAAAGTGAATTTTGTAGTGTTGAAACTACAGCGTGCATCATACGGTACCCTCAAACGCACAGGCATCGTATCATCATATCAATTATATACGATAAAAAGTACTAATAAGAGACATATGCCTAGGTATGGATGTGAACTCATGGAGTGGGGGGGGGGAGCAGTATGTGAGTAACATCCAGGTATCAGTGTTATCGGTATAGTATTAAATCCCCATTTGCACTAAATATTTGAACGAACAATATTATGGGTAAACTCGCCTTTGTACCTACCCCCTCCCCTAGCTTTTCGTGTGGGACTTCAAACAATGGGTGTTGTGTGGAATACCGGGATTGGTCCGCGATAGGTCATATCTGAGGAAGGGATTTAATCAAGGTGTCGATTCTCCTTTTAAATCTAGCGCAGCAGTATCAATTTTGCCATAAATCCACATAGCTTAAGGTGCATAAGCTATGAACTTGACAGATATGGATTGTGTTCGAAGACTACAATAACAACAACAACATCTTATGAACAAAAAATATACCTCTTTATTATTTTCACGTAGCATAGGAGGAAAAAAATGACCAGGATAAGCAGAAGTACGACAGCCGCCAATACGATGTAGATGGTATCTATAAAAGCAGTAAAAGAGTGAATAATGTGTAATAAAAAAACATACAATATCCTAATCGGTGACGGCTAATAAAAACTTAACAAAAAATCATGACTAAAAATGCAGTCTCTCAAAAACAAAGGCGTTTAGATCTATCTTTATAGGAGTACTGATGATGCTCAATGAAAAAACATACTCCAAGACGCCTGATGAATACCTTTTTAACAGGAGGTACATGCACATACAAATTTCCCCGAATTCCATTCATTTCATTGCCCCCTCCTTTTTAAGGCAGAAACTTTACAACGTTAAAATAGACAAGCATATCACTTACAGTTAATTGGTGCTTTAGGTTCAGTTGTTGTAACAGGTCTCGTAGTGAAAGCCGATGATTGTGTCAAGGGACCTGTCAGTGTTTCTGCGAGATGGGTTCCATAACATTTAGTTAACAATTATTTAAACGTGTCACGTTACTACTGCCGAAATACCATAAACAATTAAAAAACACTTAATGAACATAATTTCTACCAAAGAAAGGAGAAAAAAAAAGAAGGTATAAACATAATTACATGCCAACATAATATGGACTAAGGCAAATTATACAACGGTTCGTCATGGCGCTCAAGGGGGTGCAAATGTTCAAATTTTAGAGGGTCCCCCAACAAAAAGTGTTCACCTTTATACATCATGCATGCCCAAGTAGGAGTCGTCGGGCTGAGTTGTCCCTATAAGTCCGAGTTAGCCCGAATTATTATTTCCATTTACAGAGCCATCCCCTCCCCTCCGGCCCCCGATTATTATTATTAGGGACTTTTAGATTGAGTGGACGAGAACACGACGAACGCCGACTGATCATGCGTATCAACGTGTATCAACGTACTCAACTGCCCATGTTGACTACAATTAGAAATCTTTTAGATTGCACTCGACGATATACATGCATGCAGGAAGTAACACTATGAACATAACGGACAAAGAAAGAGGACAAAATATACAGTTCCTCATTCTACCCTCAACAATAGGCCATTTTCGTAATGTAACCAAATTTAATGCATAAGTTATTTCATTCACCCAATAAGAATAATAGTATTTCAATAGTCAGAATGCAAACTGCATATATTAAGTGTTGCTAGGTAGGTCAAGCCATAATGTTTGTCCAACCTGGTAACAACTGATATATGCAGTTCGGATTCTGCCATTAAAATACTATTATTCTTTTCAGGTGAATGAAATAATATGTATTGAGGCACTTCACAAAGACTTATGCATTAAATTTGGTTACATTACGAAAATAGCCTATTGCTGTGGTAGAACATCCCTTCACTGCTATTATGTAAAAATGTGTAGAACAGGTGAATATGCATGTTAGGCCTACACCTGTTCTACACATTTTTACATAATAGCAGGGAAGGGAAGTTCCTTTGTCTACCTGAGGAACTGTATATTTTATGCGCACGCGGCATATACTAGTACCGTACTAGATTTAGGAAAATCAATGTTGACGCATTCTCGATCGCCTACTGAGACGACGTGACGCATGCGCAGTGCCTTAAAATGAGGTCACGAGTTGCTTTCAAAGCTGTCGACGTGCACATCTAAAAGTCCCTATTATTAGGTAATACGTACGAAGTATACGTATCAACTATTGATTTCGTCAAGATTTTTATTATTCACAAAAAATTATTATTATTCTTCTTCGAAGTTGTTCGCAAGAAATCTCAAGAACAGATAAACCCGTTGTCATGAAACTTGCTATGATGATAGATCCCAGTCTAACCAGAACTGCGTGACTTTTCAGTGACGCAAGGTCATCATGACGTCATCTAGGCGCCATTTTGTGAAAATCAACTCATGACCATATCTTCATAACAGAAAGCCATTTCTCATTGATACTTATCACGATCAAGGTCAATATTTGTCCGGTCGATATCCGATAAAAAAATGCGCGCAAAAATTCGCGTACGTATACGTGCGCGCGTTAACGCGCGCGTAAAATTTTAAATTGCTCAAAATCGTCTTAATTTTTTTTTGCAAACGTTTCAGGCCATTATAAGCATTTCATAAGATATCACGCAAAACACGCATTTTTGCACGTTTTCGTTCGTCACGGCCGAACGAAAAACAATTCCTCCGCAAAAACTTTTGACAGAATATTTCTCGTATTTGTCCGAACAATTTGATACCATGTTTATCTCTTCATCACTAGTAATAACGGAATGAGCGTCCGTTCAAGATAACCGTCCGTACGCGCGATTTTTGCAATACATAGCATAGTATATGGACAAAATCAAGCCTATACAAAGTCCATTGGGATGAATAAGGACTGCCATTTTTTTTCTTCATATTTAGATAGAGTATGAGTCGGAGGTATGATTTCATATCTCATTTGGTCAATAAGTACATCTTGACGTCATCATAATGGCCTTGGAAGTCAAAATACAAAAATGCATATCATGACGTCATTATATTTATGGAAAAATTAATGTATTTCTCTCAATATTCATCAACTTTCTTCTACATTTTGATATATTGTAGTCGAGGCAATTGTCTACAAGATCAATACACACTAGACTTTAATTCGTCACTTTGACGAATTAGGTGATACGTATGCTATTTTTTGTTATCATGAAAGTGTGCCGATGATGATCTAATGATAATGTTCATAAATACGATAAAGACCATGATTAAGAGTGGTATAGCGTCCCCTTCAGTTATTCGATAGAGATTTGTAGAATCAGGATTTCAGAAAAAGTCGCCTAACACGCAAACTAAGAAAATTCTGACATGTCGCCTTTAATTGAAATGTTCACTATGATGATGTCATCGAAATGATAAATGATGTACGTCAATGTTGTAGATAATTTATTAGCTACACCGTATCACAATTTGGGAGTACATAGAGTACAAATAAGCTAGACAGTGCTCAAAGATCAATGTCATGTAGATTCATGATGTGAACGAAATTCACCTTCTATAGGCATAACACGCAAATTAAGAAAATTCTGACATGTGGCCTTTAATTGAATTTTGTACTATGATGATGTCAATGAAATAAAGAGTAGTGTGTATTCATCTTGAAGGCAATTGCCTCAACTACAAAATACCGAAATTTGGAAGAAAATCAGTCAATATTATGAGAAATACACTAAATTTTCCATAAATATAATGACGTCATAATATGCAAATTTGTATTTTAACTTCCAAGACCATTATGATGACGTCAAGATGTATTTAATGGCCAAATGAGATATGAAATCATATCTCCGACTTATACGGTATCTAAATATGAAAAAAATTGGCAGTCCTTATTCATCCCGATGTACTTTTTATAGGCATGTTTTTGCCCATATATGCTATGTAATACATGACCTCGCGCGCGCGGATATTTATCTTGGACGGACGCTCATTCCGTTATTAATAGTGATAAAGAGATGAACACGGTATCAAATTGTTCGGAAAAATATGAGGAATATTCTGTCAATAATTAGTTCAGAGGAATTATTTTTCGTTCGGCCGAGACGTACGTAAAGGCGCAAAAATGCGTGTTTTGCGCCGTTTTTTATAAAATACTTATAATGGCCTGAAACGTATGCAAACAATTTTGGGATGATTTGAAGCATTTAAAAAAATTGCGCGCGCATAAACGCGCGGACGGAGGCGTACGCGCGCATTTGTGCACGATTATTGACCTGAAATTGACCGGACGGATATTGGTCTTAATCATGATAATTATGAATGAGAAATAACTTTCCGTTATAAAGATATGATCATAAGTTGATTTTCACAAAATGGCGCCTGGATGACGTCACGATTTTTTTGAGAGCACTCAATTGATCAAATCTGTCATCTACCTATAACAAACCGACTTTGCACACGCAAGGTTTAATATTTTTCAATGAGTAACAAGAACTAAAGTTTTATTAAGCAAACAGTTTGATGAAAAATAGTTTTCCTGGAAGAAGAAAAAACACACAACAACAACAACAAAAACAACATCAACAGCTATCTACTGAACACTCCCCAGGGATCGGACTTGGTACACTATAATGTGCGGATAAGCAATTGAATCCAATGACCGGGGTAATAATTTTTACAATGAAAAGTGCTCAGAAACGTAGTATTATGCAATGTACTAATGTGAATATTGTTATTACTTGTGTAAAATATATGAGATGTAGGAAGTAAATTGATTTCTTTCCTTACCAACTTCGCAAGTAGAACCGACGAATCCAGCAATACAGCTGCATGTAAAGGAATTGATACCGTCATTACATGTTCCTCCATTGAGACAGGGTTGACTCTGGCACTCTTGCAAATCTGTAAGTCATATACGAAATGTATATTATTAACTCATTTTTTTAATGTTTTCTCTAAAGGTTTGTAAACGCGATAGTATCATGAAAATCAGCGATGCAGTGTACGCATTTTGGGTCACAAAAACAAATTGCTAAGAAATCTTTCCATGGTGAGTGAGGATAAGAGTGAGCAGTCTTATTTTGATTATAAGAAATTCGTAATTTATTTGTTGTTGTGTTTAGATACGATTGGAACTAACCACAAATACGACTATATATTAATATATTATACGAATATATACGAATATATTATTAACCAATATTACCGGGATAATGACAATGTGTTTGTTGCTTTAGAGGAGTTATATGAAAAATGATGTAACTAAATATTTCATACATTTAGTAACTTAAGTGGAATTATATTAGGCCGATATGGGAAATTATATCTGTACGTGACGTGTCAAATTATTGATTTCATATATTTTTCGCAAAAATATTACGAAATTCTTACTCACCATAATCCCCTTTGTCGGTTTATCCACATGAAAGGGTCACAACATGTGTTATTTAGAAAATGTCTTTCGTTTTCAAACTTCTCCGATTTCGCTTAATGGCATGTCACATTCTGAAAGCGGATTTAAGGATTTTATCAGCATAAGAACGACTGAGATAGGACAAGGTGGACTAAGTAGTCACCTCGTCCCAAGTGGATTTACTCCTTTTAAAAATATGGCCTGTATTATGTAGTAACATTGATTTGTAAGGTTTCTCCGTATTTATTATATTTTGGTGCTTAAATGTAAATGTATGACGTTGAATGTCATAATATTGACTACTTGCTACCTATGAATATATTTACCGTTTTGACATCTCTCTCCTGCGTAGCCTTGAGGGCAATCACAGCTCCACTCATTCACAATGTCACGTCTGCATGTTCCTCCAAATAGGCATGGACTACTAGCACACTTGTCGATATCTAATGCAAAGAAACACATGGATAATAGTAAATGATATCTAGTGTAAAGGAAGACTAGGGCTAAAATGGTACATTCATTGAGATTTTTTTTGAGATTATATATTTGAGCGGTTAGGCCCATAATTTTTGTGTGTGTAGGTTGATAAATGGCCGACGAGTTGGTTGACGAGTTGGCTGATGAATGGTTGACGAGTGGGTTAACAAATGGATGACGAGTGGGCTGATGATTGGATGACGAGTTGGTTGACGATTGGGTTGATAAATGGATGACGAGTGGGCTGACGAGTGGGTTGATGAATATATGACGAGTGGGTTAATAAATGGTTAACGAGTGAGTTGATGAATGGATGGCAAGTGTGATGACGAGTGGGTTAATGAATGCTTAACGAGTGAGTTGATGAATGGATGGCAAGTGAGATGACGAGTGGGTTGATGAATGGCTGACGAGTGGGTTAACGAGTGGGTTGATGAATGGATGACGAGTGGGTTAAGGAGTAGGTTGATAAATGGCTGACAAGTGGGCTGATGAATGGATGACGTGTGAGTTAACGAGTGGGCTGATGAATGGATGACGTGTGGGTTGACGAGTGGGTTGATGAATGGATGACGTGTGGGTTAACGAGTTGGTTGATGAATGGATGACGAGTGGGTTAAAGAGTGGGCTGATGAATGGATGACGAGTGGGCTGATGAAAGGTTGACGAGTTGGTGGACGAGTTGGTTGACGAATGGATGACGATAAGGTTAACGAGTGGGTTGATAAATGGATGACGAGGTGGTTGACGAGTGGGTTGATAAATAGATGACGAGTGAGCTGACGAGTGGGTTGATGAATAGATGACGAGTGGGTTAACGAGTGGTTAACGAGTGAGTTGATGAATGGATGGCAAGTGGGATGACAAGTGGGTTGATGAATGGCTGACGAGTGGGTTGATGAATGGTTGACGAGTGAGTTAACGAGTGGGCTGATGAATGGATGACGAGTGGGTTGACGAATGGGTTGATGAATGGCTGACGAGTGGGTTGATGAATGGTTGACGAGTGAGTTAACGAGTGGGTCGATGATTGGATGACGAGTGGGTTAACGAGTGGGTTGATGAACGGCTGACGAGTGAGTTGATGAATGGATGACGAGTGGGCTGGTGATTGGATGACGAGTGGGTTGATGAATAGATGACGAGTGGGTTAATTAATAGATGACGAGTGGGCTGATGATTGGATGACGAGTGGGTTGATGAATAGATGACGAGTAGGTTAACGAGTGCGTTGATAAATGGATGACGAGTGGGATGACGAGTGGGTTGATGAATGGCTGACGAGTGGGTTGATGAATGGTTGACGAGTGAGTTAACGAGTGAGTTGATGAATGGATGACGTGTGGGATGACGAGTGAGTTAACGAGTGAGTTGATGAATGGATGACGTGTGGGTTAACGAGTGGGTTAACGAGTAAGTTTAGGAATGGTTAACGAGTGAGTTAACGAGTGAGTTGATGAATGGATGACGTGTGGGTTGACGAGTGAGTTAACGAGTGGGTTGATGAATGGATGACGTGTGGGTTAACGAGTGGGTTAACGAGTGAGTTGATGAATGGATGATGTGTGGGTTGACGATTGGGTTGATGAATGGATGACGTGTGAGTTAACGAGTGAGTTGATGAATGGATGACGTGTGGGTTGACGAGTGGGTTGATGAATGGCTGACGAGTGGGTTAACGAGTGGGCTGATGAATGGATGACGTGTGGGATAACGAGTGGGTTGATGAATGGATGACGAGTGGGCTGATGAAAGGTTGACGAGTTGGTTGACGAGTTGGCTGATAAATGGATGACGATAAGGTTAACGATTGGGTTGATGAATGGATAAAAGTGGGTTAACGAGTCGGGTGATGAATGGGTGACGTGTGGGATAACAAGTGGGTTGACGAATGGATGACGAGTGGGATAACGAGTGGGTTGATGAATGGTTGACGAGTGGGTTGACGAGAGGGCTGATGAATGGTTGACGAGTGGGTTAACGAGGGGGTTGATAAATGGATGACGTGTGGGTTGACGAGTGGGTTGATGAATGGATGACGAGTAGGATGACGAGTGGGTTGATGATTGGATGACGAGTGGGATGACGAGTGGGTTGATAAATGGATGACGAGTGGGCTGACGAGTTAGTTGATGAATAGATGACGAGTGGGTTAACGAGTGGGTTAACGAGTGAGTTGATGAATGGGTGAAGTGAGTTAACGAGTGGGTTGATGAATGGATGACGAGTGAGTTAACGAGTGAGTTGATGAATGGATGACGTGTGGGTTGACGAGTGAGTTAACGAGTGAGTTGATGAATGGATGACGTGTGGGTTAACGAGTGGGTTAACGAGTAAGTTGATGAATGGATGACGTGTGGGTTGACGAGTGGGTTGATGAATGGATGACGTGTGAGTTAACGAGTGAGTTGATGAATGGATGACGTGTGGGTTGACGAGTGGGTTGATGAATGGCTGACGAGTGGGTTAACGAGTGGGCTGATGAATGGATGACGTGTGGGATAACGAGTGGGTTGATGAATGGATGACGAGTGGGCTGATGAAAGGTTGACGAGTTGGTTGACGAGTTGGCTGATAAATGGATGACGATAAGGTTAACGATTGGGTTGATGAATGGATAAAAGTGGGTTAACGAGTCGGGTGATGAATGGGTGACGTGTGGGATAACAAGTGGGTTGATGAATGGATGATGAGTGGGATAACGAGTGGGTTGATGAATGGTTGACGAGTGGGTTGACGAGAGGGCTGATGAATGGTTGACGAGTGGGTTGATAAATGGATGACGAGTGGGTTGACGAGTGGGTTGATGAATGGATGACGAGTAGGATGACGAGTGGGTTGATGAATGGATGACGAGTGGGATGACAAGTGGGTTGATAAATGGATGACGAGTGGGCTGACGAGTGGGTTGATGAATATATGACGAGTGGGTTAATAAATGGTTAACGAGTGAGTTGATGAATGGATGGCAAGTGTGATGACGAGTGGGTTAATGAATGCTTAACGAGTGAGTTGATGAATGGATGGCAAGTGGGATGACGAGTGGGTTGATGAATGGCTGACGAGTGGGTTAACGAGTGGGTTGATGAATGGATGACGAGTGGGTTAAGGAGTAGGTTGATAAATGGCTGACAAGTGGGCTGATGAATGGATGACGTGTGAGTTAACGAGTGGGCTGATGAATGGATGACGTGTGGGTTGACGAGTGGGCTGATGAATGGATGACGTGTGGGTTAACGAGTTGGTTGATGAATGGATGACGAGTGGGTTAAAGAGTGGGCTGATGAATGGATGACAAGTGGGCTGATGAAAGGTTGACGAGTTGGTGGACGAGTTGGTTGACGAATGGATGACGATAAGGTTAACGAGTGGGTTGATAAATGGATGACGAGGTGGTTGACGAGTGGGTTGATAAATAGATGACGAGTGAGCTGACGAGTGGGTTGATGAATAGATGACGAGTGGGTTAACGAGTGGTTAACGAGTGAGTTGATGAATGGATGGCAAGTGGGATGACGAGTGGGTTGATGAATGGCTGACGAGTGGGTTGATGAATGGTTGACGAGTGAGTTAACGAGTGGGCTGATGAATGGATGACGAGTGGGTTGACGAATGGGTTGATGAATGGCTGACGAGTGGGTTGATGAATGGTTGACGAGTGAGTTAACGAGTGGGTCGATGATTGGATGACGAGTGGGTTAACGAGTGGGTTGATGAACGGCTGACGAGTGAGTTGATGAATGGATGACGAGTGGGCTGGTGATTGGATGACGAGTGGGTTGATGAATAGATGACGAGTGGGTTAATTAATAGATGACGAGTGGGCTGATGATTGGATGACGAGTGGGTTGATGAATAGATGACGAGTAGGTTAACGAGTGCGTTGATAAATGGATGACGAGTGGGATGACGAGTGGGTTGATGAATGGCTGACGAGTGGGTTGATGAATGGTTGACGAGTGAGTTAACGAGTGAGTTGATGAATGGATGACGTGTGGGATAACGAGTGGGTTAATGAATGGTTAACGAGTGGGTTGATGAATGGTTGACGAGTGAGTTAACGAGTGAGTTGATGAATGGATGACGTGTGGGTTGACGAGTGAGTTAACGAGTGAGTTGATGAATGGATGACGTGTGGGTTAACGAGTGGGTTAACGAGTAAGTTTAGGAATGGTTAACGAGTGAGTTAACGAGTGAGTTGATGAATGGATGACGTGTGGGTTGACGAGTGAGTTAACGAGTGGGTTGATGAATGGATGACGTGTGGGTTAACGAGTGGGTTAACGAGTGAGTTGATGAATGGATGATGTGTGGGTTGACGATTGGGTTGATGAATGGATGACGTGTGAGTTAACGAGTGAGTTGATGAATGGATGACGTGTGGGTTGACGAGTGGGTTGATGAATGGCTGACGAGTGGGTTAACGAGTGGGCTGATGAATGGATGACGTGTGGGATAACGAGTGGGTTGATGAATGGATGACGAGTGGGCTGATGAAAGGTTGACGAGTTGGTTGACGAGTTGGCTGATAAATGGATGACGATAAGGTTAACGATTGGGTTGATGAATGGATAAAAGTGGGTTAACGAGTCGGGTGATGAATGGGTGACGTGTGGGATAACAAGTGGGTTGATGAATGGATGACGAGTGGGATAACGAGTGGGTTGATGAATGGTTGACGAGTGGGTTGACGAGAGGGCTGATGAATGGTTGACGAGTGGGTTAACGAGGGGGTTGATAAATGGATGACGAGTGGGTTGACGAGTGGGTTGATGAATGGATGACGAGTAGGATGACGAGTGGGTTGATGATTGGATGACGAGTGGGATGACGAGTGGGTTGATAAATGGATGACGAGTGGGCTGACGAGTTAGTTGATGAATAGATGACGAGTGGGTTAACGAGTGGGTTAACGAGTGAGTTGATGAATGGGTGAAGTGAGTTAACGAGTGGGTTGATGAATGGATGACGAGTGAGTTAACGAGTGAGTTGATGAATGGATGACGTGTGGGTTGACGAGTGAGTTAACGAGTGAGTTGATGAATGGATGACGTGTGGGTTAACGAGTGGGTTAACGAGTAAGTTGATGAATGGATGACGTGTGGGTTGACGAGTGGGTTGATGAATGGATGACGTGTGAGTTAACGAGTGAGTTGATGAATGGATGACGTGTGGGTTGACGAGTGGGTTGATGAATGGATGACGAGTGGGTTAACGAGTGGGCTGATGAATGGATGACGTGTGGGATAACGAGTGGGTTGATGAATGGATGACGAGTGGGCTGATGAAAGGTTGACGAGTTGGTTGACGAGTTGGCTGATAAATGGATGACGATAAGGTTAACGATTGGGTTGATGAATGGATAAAAGTGGGTTAACGAGTCGGGTGATGAATGGGTGACGTGTGGGATAACAAGTGGGTTGATGAATGGATGATGAGTGGGATAACGAGTGGGTTGATGAATGGTTGACGAGTGGGTTGACGAGAGGGCTGATGAATGGTTGACGAGTGGGTTGATAAATGGATGACGAGTGGGTTGCGAGTGGGTTGATGAATGGATGACGAGTAGGATGACGAGTGGGTGGATGAATGGATGACGAGTGGGATGACAAGTGGGTTGATAAATGGATGACGAGTGGGCTGACGAGTTGGTTGATGAATAGATGACGAGTGGATTAATGAATGGTTAACGAGTGAGTTGATGAATGGATGACGAGTGGGTTAACGAGTGGGTTGATGAATGGTTGACGAGTGAGTTAACGAGTGGGCTAATGAATGGATGACGAGTGGGTTGACGAATGGATTGATGAATGGCTGACGAGTGGGTTGATGAATGGTTGACGAGTGAGTTAACGAGTGGGTCGATGATTGGATGACGAGTGGGTTAACGAGTGGGTTGATGAACGGCTGACGAGTGGGTTGATGAATGGTTGACGAGTGGGCTGATGATTGGATGACGAGTGGGTTGATGAATAGATGACGAGTGGGTTAATGAATAGATGACGAGTGGGCTGATGATTGGACGACGAGTGGGTTGATGAATAGATGACGTGTGGATTAACGAGTGAGTTGATAAATGGATGACGAGTGGGATGACGAGTGGGTTGATGAATGGCTGACGAGTGGGTTGATGAATGGTTGACGAGTGAGTTAACGAGTGAGTTGATGAATGGATGACGTGTGGGATAACGAGTGGGTTAATGAATGGTTAACGAGTGGGTTGATGAATGGTTGACGAGTGGGTTAACGAGTGAGTTGATAAATGGATGACGAGTGGGTTAACGAGTGAGTTGATGAATGGTTGACGAGTGAGTTAACGAGTGGGTCGATGAATGGATGACGAGTGGGTTAACGAGTGGGTTGATGAACGGCTGACGAGTGGGTTGATGATTGGCTGACGAGTGGGCTGATGATTGGATGACGAGTGGGTTGATGAATAGATGACGAGTGGGTTAATGAATAGATGACGAGTGGGCTGATGATTGGATGACGAGTGGGTTGATGAATAGATGACGAGTGGGTTTACGAGTGAGTTGATAAATGGATGACGAGTGGGATGACGAGTTGGTTGATGAATGGCTGACGAGTGGGTTGATGAATGGTTGACGAGTGAGTTAACGAGTGAGTTGATGAATGGATGACGTGTGGGATAACGAGTGGGTTAATGAATGGTTAACGAGTGGGTTGATGAATGGTTGACGAGTGAGTTAACGAGTGAGTTGATGAATGGATGACGTGTGGGTTGACGAGTGAGTTAACGAGTGAGTTGATGAATGGATGACGTGTGGGTTAACGAGTGGGTTAACGAGTGAGTTGATGAAAGGATGACGTGTGGGTTGACAAGTGGGTTGATGAATGGATGACGTGTGAGTTAATGAGTAAGTTGATGAATGGATGACGTGTGGGTTGACGAGTGGGTTGATGAATGGCTGACGAGTGGGTTAACGAGTGGGCTGATGAATGGATGACGTGTGGGATAACGAGTGGGTTGATGAATGGATGACGAGTGGGCTGATGAAAGGTTGACGAGTTGGTTGACGAGTTGGCTGATAAATGGATGACGATAAGGTTAACGATTGGGTTGATGAATGGATAAAAGTGGGTTAACGAGTTGGGTGATGAATGGGTGACGTGTGGGATAACAAGTGGGTTGATGAATGGATGACGAGTAGGATAACGAGTGGGTTGATGAATGGTTGACGAGTGGGTTGACGAGAGGGTTGATGAATGGTTGACGAGTGGGTTAACGAGTGGGTTGATAAATGGATGACGACTGGGTTGACGAGTGGGTTGATGAATGGATGACGAGTAGGATGACGAGTGGGTTGATGATTGGATGACGAGTGGGATGACGAGTGGGTTGATAAATGGATGACGAGTGGGCTGACGAGTTGGTTGATGAATAGATGACGAGTGGATTAATGAATGGTTAACGAGTGAGTTGATGAATGGATGACGAGTGGGTTAACGAGTGGGTTGATGAATGGATGACGAGTGGGTTAACGAGTGGGTTGATAAATGGATGACGAGTGGGTTGATGAGTGGGTTGATGAATAGATGACGAGTGGATTAATAAATGGTTAACGATTGGGTTGATGAATGGATAAAAGTGGGTTAACGAGTCGGTTGATGAATGGGTGACGTGTGGGATAACAAGTGGGTTGATGAATGGATGACGAGTGGGATAACGAGTGGGTTGATGAATGGTTGACGAGTGGGTTAACGAGTGGGTAGATGAATGGATGAGGAGTGGGTTATCGAGTGGGCTGATGAATGTTTGACGAGTGGGTTGACGAGTGGGTTGATGAATGGATGACGAGTAGGATGACGAGTGGGTTGATGATTGGATGACGAGTGGGTTGATGAATAGATGACGAGTGGGTTAATGAATAGATGACGAGTGGGCTGATGATTGGACGACGAGTGGGTTGATGAATAGATGACGAGTGGATTAACGAGTGAGTTGATAAATGGATGACGAGTAGGATGACGAGTGGGTTGATGAATGGCTGACGAGTGGGTTGATGAATGGTTGACGAGTGAGTTAACGAGTGAGTTGATGAATGGATGACGTGTGGGATAACGAGTGGGTTGATGAATGGTTGACGAGTGAGTTAACGAGTGAGTTGATGAATGGTTGACGAGTGAGTTAACGAGTGAGTTGATGAATGGATGACGTGTGGGTTGACGAGTGAGTTAACGAGTGAGTTGATGAATGGATGACGTGTGGGTTAACGAGTGGGTTAACGAGTGAGTTGATGAATGGATGACGTGTGGGTTGACGAGTGGGTTGATGAATGGATGACGTGTGAGTTAACGAGTGAGTTGATGAATGGATGACGTGTGGGTTGACGAATGGGTTGATGAATGGCTGACGAGTGGGTTAACGAGTGGGCTGATGAATGGATGACGTGTGTGATAACGAGTGGGTTGATGAATGGATGACGAGTGGGCTGATGAAAGTTTGACGAGTTGGTTGACGAGTTGGCTGATAAATGGATGACGATAAGGTTAACGATTGGGTTGATGAATGGATAAAAGTGGGTTAACGAGTCGGGTGATGAATAGGTGACGTGTGGGATAACAAGTGGGTTGATGAATGGGTTACGTGTGGGATAACAAGTGGGTTGATGAATGGATGACGAGTGGGATAACGAGTGGGTTGATGAATGGTTGACGAGTGGGTTGACGAGAGGGCTGATGAATGGTTGACGAGTGGGTTAACTAGTGGGTTGATAAATGGATGACTAGTGGGTTGACGAGTGGGTTGATGAATGGATGACGAGTAGGATGACGAGTGGGTTGATGATTGGATGACGAGTGGGATGACGAGTGGGTTGATAAATGGATGACGAGTGGGCTGACGAGTTAGTTGATGAATAGATGACGAGTGGATTAATGAATGGTTAACGAGTGAGTTGATGAATGGATAAAAGTGGGTTAACGAGTCGGGTGATGAATAGGTGACGTGTGGGATAACAAGTGGGTTGATGAATGGGTTACGTGTGGGATAACAAGTGGGTTGATGAATGGATGACGAGTGGGATAACGAGTGGGTTGATGAATGGTTGACGAGTGGGTTGACGAGAGGGTTGATGAATGGGTTACGTGTGGGATAACAAGTGGGTTGATGAATGGATGACGAGTGGGATAACGAGTGGGTTGATGAATGGTTGACGAGTGGGTTAACGAGTGGGTTGATGAATGGTTGACGAGTGGGTTAACGAGTGGGTTGATGAATAGATGACGAGTGGATTAATAAATGGTTAACGATTGGGTTGATGAATGGATAAAAGTGGGTTAACGAGTCGGTTGATGAATGGGTGACGTGTGGGATAACAAGTGGGTTGATTAATGGATGACGAGTGGGATAACGAGTGGGTTGATGAATGGATGACGAGTGGGTTAACGAGTGGGTTGATGAATGGTTGACGAGTGGGTTAACGAGTGGGTAGATGAATGGATGAGGAGTGGGTTATCGAGTGGGCTGATGAATGGCTGACGAGTGGGTTAATGAGTGAGTTGATGAATGGCTGACGAGTGGGTTAACGAGTGGGTTGACGAATGAATGACGTGTGGGTTGACGAGTGGGTTGATGAATTGATGACGAGTGGGTTGATAAATGGATGACGAGTGGGTTAACGAGTGAGTTGATGAATGGCTGACGAGTGGGTTAACGAGTGGGTTGACGAATGAATGACGTGTGGGTTGACGAGTGGGTTGATGAATGGCTGACGAGTGGGTTGATGAATGGATAAAAGTTGGTTAACGAGTCGGTTGATGAATGGGTGACGTGTGGGATAACAAGTGGGTTGATGAATGGATGACGAGTGGGATAACGAGTGGGTTGATGAATGGATGACGAGTGGGTTAACGAGTGGGTTGATGAATGGTTGACGAGTGGGTTAACGAGTGGGTAGATTTTATGGATGAGGAGTGGGTTATCGAGTGGGCTGATGAATGGCTGACGAGTGGGTTAACGAGTCGGTTGATGAATGGATGACGAGTAGGTTGATAAATGGATGACGAGTGGGTTAACGAGTGAGTTGACGTGTGGGTTGACGAGTGGGTTGATGAATGGCTGACGAGTGGGTTGATGAATGGCTGACGAGTGGGCTGATGAATGGATGACGAGTGGGCTGATGAAAGGTTGACGAGTTGGTTGACGAGTTGGCTGATAAATGGATGACGATAAGGTTAACGATTGGGTTGATGAATGGATAAAAGTGGGTTAACGAGTTGGGTGATGAATGGGTGACGTGTGGGATAACAAGTGGGTTGATGAATGGATGACGAGTAGGATAACGAGTGGGTTGATGAATGGTTGACGAGTGGGTTGACGAGAGGGTTGATGAATGGTTGACGAGTGGGTTAACGAGTGGGTTGATAAATGGATGACGACTGGGTTGACGAGTGGGTTGATGAATGGATGACGAGTAGGATGACGAGTGGGTTGATGATTGGATGACGAGTGGGATGACGAGTGGGTTGATAAATGGATGACGAGTGGGCTGACGAGTTGGTTGATGAATAGATGACGAGTGGATTAATGAATGGTTAACGAGTGAGTTAATGAATGGATGACGAGTGGGTTAACGAGTGGGTTGATGAATGGATGACGAGTGGGTTAACGAGTGGGTTGATAAATGGATGACGAGTGGGTTGACGAGTGGGTTGATGAATAGATGACGAGTGGATTAATAAATGGTTAACGATTGGGTTGATGAATGCATAAAAGTGGGTTAACGAGTCGGTTGATGAATGGGTGACGTGTGGGATAACAAGTGGGTTGATGAATGGATGACGAGTGGGATAACGAGTGGGTTGATGAATGGTTGACGAGTGGGTTAACGAGTGGGTAGATGAATGGATGAGGAGTGGGTTATCGAGTGGGCTGATGAATGTTTGACGAGTGGGTTAACGAGTCGGTTGATGAATGGATGACGAGTGGGTTGATAAATGGATGACGAGTGGGTTATCGAGTGAGTTGATGAATGGCTGACGAGTGGGTTAACGAGTGGGTTGACGAATGAATGACGTGTGGGTTGACGAGTGGGTTGATGAATGGCTGACGAGTGGGTTGATGAATGGCTGACGAGTGGGCTGATGATTGGATGACGTGTGGGTTGATGAATGGCTGGCGAGTGAGTTAACGAGTGGGTTGATGAACGGTTGACGAGTGGGTTGATGAATAGATGACGAGTGTGTTAATGAATAATTGACGAGTGGGCTGATGATTGGATGACGAGTGGGTTGATGAATAGATGACGAGTGGGTTAACGAGTGAGTTGATAAATGGATGACGAGTGGGATGACGAGTTGGTTGATGAATGGCTGACGAGTGGGTTGATGAATGGTTGACGAGTGAGTTAACGAGTGAGTTGATGAATGGATGACGTGTGGGATAACGAGTGGGTTAATGAATGGTTAACGAGTGGGTTGATGAATGGTTGACGAGTGAGTTAACGAGTGAGTTGATGAATGGATGACGTGTGGGTTAACGAGTAAGTTGATGAATGGATGACGTGTGGGTTAACGAGTGGGTTAACGAGTGTGTTGATGAATGGATGACGTGTGGGTTGATGATTGGATGACGAGTGGGATGACGAGTGGGTTGATAAATGGATGACGAGTGGGCTGACGAGTTAGTTGATGAATGGATGACGTGTGGGTTAACGAGTGGGTTAACGAGTGAGTTGATGAATGGTTGACGAGTGAGTTAACGAGTGAGTTGATGAATGGATGACGTGTGGGTTAACGAGTGGGTTAACGAGTGAGTTGATGAATGGATGACGTGTGGGTCAACGAGTGGGTTAACGAGTGAGTTGATGAATGGCTGACGAGTGGGTTGATGAATGGATAAAAGTTGGTTAACGAGTCGGTTGATGAATGGGTGACGTGTGGGATAACAAGTGGGTTGATGAATGGATGACGAGTGGGATAACGAGTGGGTTGATGAATGGATGACGAGTGGGTTAACGAGTGGGTTGATGAATGGTTGACGAGTGGGTTAACGAGTGGGTAGATTTTATGGATGAGGAGTGGGTTATCGAGTGGGCTGATGAATGGCTGACGAGTGGGTTAACGAGTCGGTTGATGAATGGATGACGAGTAGGTTGATAAATGGATGACGAGTGGGTTAACGAGTGAGTTGATGAATGGCTGACGAGTGGGTTAACGAGTGGGTTGACGAATGAATGACGTGTGGGTTGACGAGTGGGTTGATGAATGGCTGACGAGTGGGTTGATGAATGGCTGACGAGTGGGCTGATGAATGGATGACGAGTGGGCTGATGAAAGGTTGACGAGTTGGTTGACGAGTTGGCTGATAAATGGATGACGATAAGGTTAACGATTGGGTTGATGAATGGATAAAAGTGGGTTAACGAGTTGGGTGATGAATGGGTGACGTGTGGGATAACAAGTGGGTTGATGAATGGATGACGTGGGTTGACGAGTGGGTTGATGAATAGATGACGAGTGTGTTAATGAATAATTGACGAGTGGGCTGATGAATGGTTAACGAGTGGGTTGATGAATAGATGACGAGTGAGTTAACGAGTGGGTTGATGAACGGTTGACGAGTGGGTTGATGAATAGATGACGAGTGTGTTAATGAATAATTGACGAGTGGGCTGATGATTGGATGACGAGTGGGTTGATGAATAGATGACGAGTGGGTTAACGAGTGAGTTGATAAATGGATGACGAGTGGGATGACGAGTTGGTTGATGAATGGCTGACGAGTGGGTTGATGAATGGTTGACGAGTGAGTTAACGAGTGAGTTGATGAATGGATGACGTGTGGGATAACGAGTGGGTTAATGAATGGTTAACGAGTGGGTTGATGAATGGTTGACGAGTGAGTTAACGAGTGAGTTGATGAATGGATGACGTGTGGGTTAACGAGTGAGTTGATGAATGGATGACGTGTGGGTTAACGAGTGGGTTAACGAGTGTGTTGATGAATGGATGACGTGTGGGTTGATGATTGGATGACGAGTGGGATGACGAGTGGGTTGATAAATGGATGACGAGTGGGCTGACGAGTTAGTTGATGAATGGATGACGTGTGGGCTAACGAGTGGGTTAACGAGTGAGTTGATGAATGGTTGACGAGTGAGTTAACGAGTGAGTTGATGAATGGATGACGTGTGGGTTAACGAGTGGGTTAACGAGTGAGTTGATGAATGGATGACGTGTGGGTCAACGAGTGGGTTAACGAGTGAGTTGATGAATGGTTGACGAGTGAGTTAACGAGTGAGTTGATGAATGGATGACGTGTTGGTTAACGAGTGGGTTAACGAGTGAGTTGATAAATGGATGACGAGTGGGTTAACGAGTGAGTTGATGAATGGTTGACGAGTGAGTTAACGAGTGGGTCGATGAATGGATGACGAGTGGGTTAACGAGTGGGTTGATGAACGGCTGACGAGTGGGTTGATGAATGGCTGACGAGTGGGCTGATGATTGGATGACGAGTGGGTTGATGAATAGATGACGAGTGGGTTAATGAATAGATGACGAGTGGGCTGATGATTGGATGACGAGTGGGTTGATGAATAGAT
The DNA here is from genome assembly GCA_035222895.1 of Strongylocentrotus droebachiensis. Lineage (NCBI taxonomy): Eukaryota > Metazoa > Echinodermata > Echinoidea > Camarodonta > Strongylocentrotidae > Strongylocentrotus > Strongylocentrotus droebachiensis. The sequence continues at coordinate 47,556 of JAVYIG010000273.1, read as the reverse complement.
GACGAGTGGGTTTACGAGTGAGTTGATAAATGGATGACGAGTGGGATGACGAGTTGGTTGATGAATGGCTGACGAGTGGGTTGATGAATGGTTGACGAGTGAGTTAACGAGTGAGTTGATGAATGGATGACGTGTGGGATAACGAGTGGGTTAATGAATGGTTAACGAGTGGGTTGATGAATGGTTGACGAGTGAGTTAACGAGTGAGTTGATGAATGGATGACGTGTGGGTTGACGAGTGAGTTAACGAGTGAGTTGATGAATGGATGACGTGTGGGTTAACGAGTGGGTTAACGAGTGAGTTGATGAAAGGATGACGTGTGGGTTGACAAGTGGGTTGATGAATGGATGACGTGTGAGTTAATGAGTAAGTTGATGAATGGATGACGTGTGGGTTGACGAGTGGGTTGATGAATGGCTGACGAGTGGGTTAACGAGTGGGCTGATGAATGGATGACGTGTGGGATAACGAGTGGGTTGATGAATGGATGACGAGTGGGCTGATGAAAGGTTGACGAGTTGGTTGACGAGTTGGCTGATAAATGGATGACGATAAGGTTAACGATTGGGTTGATGAATGGATAAAAGTGGGTTAACGAGTTGGGTGATGAATGGGTGACGTGTGGGATAACAAGTGGGTTGATGAATGGATGACGAGTAGGATAACGAGTGGGTTGATGAATGGTTGACGAGTGGGTTGACGAGAGGGTTGATGAATGGTTGACGAGTGGGTTAACGAGTGGGTTGATAAATGGATGACGACTGGGTTGACGAGTGGGTTGATGAATGGATGACGAGTAGGATGACGAGTGGGTTGATGATTGGATGACGAGTGGGATGACGAGTGGGTTGATAAATGGATGACGAGTGGGCTGACGAGTTGGTTGATGAATAGATGACGAGTGGATTAATGAATGGTTAACGAGTGAGTTGATGAATGGATGAGGAGTGGGTTATCGAGTGGGCTGATGAATGTTTGACGAGTGGGTTAACGAGTCGGTTGATGAATGGATGACGAGTGGGTTGATAAATGGATGACGAGTGGGTTAACGAGTGAGTTGATGAATGGCTGACGAGTGGGTTAACGAGTGGGTTGACGAATGAATGACGTGTGGGTTGACGAGTGGGTTGATGAATGGCTGACGAGTGGGTTGATGAATGGCTGACGAGTGGGCTGATGATTGGATGACGTGTGGGTTGATGAATGGCTGGCGAGTGAGTTAACGAGTGGGTTGATGAACGGTTGACGAGTGGGTTGATGAATAGATGACGAGTGTGTTAATGAATAATTGACGAGTGGGCTGATGAATGGTTAACGAGTGGGTTGATGAATAGATGACGAGTGAGTTAACGAGTGGGTTGATGAACGGTTGACGAGTGGGTTGATGAATAGATGACGAGTGTGTTAATGAATAATTGACGAGTGGGCTGATGATTGGATGACGAGTGGGTTGATGAATAGATGACGAGTGGGTTAACGAGTGAGTTGATAAATGGATGACGAGTGGGATGACGAGTTGGTTGATGAATGGCTGACGAGTGGGTTGATGAATGGTTGACGAGTGAGTTAACGAGTGAGTTGATGAATGGATGACGTGTGGGATAACGAGTGGGTTAATGAATGGTTAACGAGTGGGTTGATGAATGGTTGACGAGTGAGTTAACGAGTGAGTTGATGAATGGATGACGTGTGGGTTAACGAGTGAGTTGATGAATGGATGACGTGTGGGTTAACGAGTGGGTTAACGAGTGTGTTGATGAATGGATGACGTGTGGGTTGATGATTGGATGACGAGTGGGATGACGAGTGGGTTGATAAATGGATGACGAGTGGGCTGACGAGTTAGTTGATGAATGGATGACGTGTGGGCTAACGAGTGGGTTAACGAGTGAGTTGATGAATGGTTGACGAGTGAGTTAACGAGTGAGTTGATGAATGGATGACGTGTGGGTTAACGAGTGGGTTAACGAGTGAGTTGATGAATGGATGACGTGTGGGTCAACGAGTGGGTTAACGAGTGAGTTGATGAATGGTTGACGAGTGAGTTAACGAGTGAGTTGATGAATGGATGACGTGTTGGTTAACGAGTGGGTTAACGAGTGAGTTGATAAATGGATGACGAGTGGGTTAACGAGTGAGTTGATGAATGGTTGACGAGTGAGTTAACGAGTGGGTCGATGAATGGATGACGAGTGGGTTAACGAGTGGGTTGATGAACGGCTGACGAGTGGGTTGATGAATGGCTGACGAGTGGGCTGATGATTGGATGACGAGTGGGTTGATGAATAGATGACGAGTGGGTTAATGAATAGATGACGAGTGGGCTGATGATTGGATGACGAGTGGGTTGATGAATAGATGACGAGTGGGTTTACGAGTGAGTTGATAAATGGATGACGAGTGGGATGACGAGTTGGTTGATGAATGGCTGACGAGTGGGTTGATGAATGGTTGACGAGTGAGTTAACGAGTGAGTTGATGAATGGATGACGTGTGGGATAACGAGTGGGTTAATGAATGGTTAACGAGTGGGTTGATGAATGGTTGACGAGTGAGTTAACGAGTGAGTTGATGAATGGATGACGTGTGGGTTGACGAGTGAGTTAACGAGTGAGTTGATGAATGGATGACGTGTGGGTTAACGAGTGGGTTAACGAGTGAGTTGATGAAAGGATGACGTGTGGGTTGACAAGTGGGTTGATGAATGGATGACGTGTGAGTTAATGAGTAAGTTGATGAATGGATGACGTGTGGGTTGACGAGTGGGTTGATGAATGGCTGACGAGTGGGTTAACGAGTGGGCTGATGAATGGATGACGTGTGGGATAACGAGTGGGTTGATGAATGGATGACGAGTGGGCTGATGAAAGGTTGACGAGTTGGTTGACGAGTTGGCTGATAAATGGATGACGATAAGGTTAACGATTGGGTTGATGAATGGATAAAAGTGGGTTAACGAGTTGGGTGATGAATGGGTGACGTGTGGGATAACAAGTGGGTTGATGAATGGATGACGAGTAGGATAACGAGTGGGTTGATGAATGGTTGACGAGTGGGTTGACGAGAGGGTTGATGAATGGTTGACGAGTGGGTTAACGAGTGGGTTGATAAATGGATGACGACTGGGTTGACGAGTGGGTTGATGAATGGATGACGAGTAGGATGACGAGTGGGTTGATGATTGGATGACGAGTGGGATGACGAGTGGGTTGATAAATGGATGACGAGTGGGCTGACGAGTTGGTTGATGAATAGATGACGAGTGGATTAATGAATGGTTAACGAGTGAGTTGATGAATGGATGACGAGTGGGTTAACGAGTGGATTAATGAATGGTTAACGAGTGAGTTGATGAATGGATGAGGAGTGGGTTATCGAGTGGGCTGATGAATGTTTGACGAGTGGGTTAACGAGTCGGTTGATGAATGGATGACGAGTGGGTTGATAAATGGATGACGAGTGGGTTAACGAGTGAGTTGATGAATGGCTGACGAGTGGGTTAACGAGTGGGTTGACGAATGAATGACGTGTGGGTTGACGAGTGGGTTGATGAATGGCTGACGAGTGGGTTGATGAATGGCTGACGAGTGGGCTGATGATTGGATGACGTGTGGGTTGATGAATGGCTGGCGAGTGAGTTAACGAGTGGGTTGATGAACGGTTGACGAGTGGGTTGATGAATAGATGACGAGTGTGTTAATGAATAATTGACGAGTGGGCTGATGAATGGTTAACGAGTGGGTTGATGAATAGATGACGAGTGAGTTAACGAGTGGGTTGATGAACGGTTGACGAGTGGGTTGATGAATAGATGACGAGTGTGTTAATGAATAATTGACGAGTGGGCTGATGATTGGATGACGAGTGGGTTGATGAATAGATGACGAGTGGGTTAACGAGTGAGTTGATAAATGGATGACGAGTGGGATGACGAGTTGGTTGATGAATGGCTGACGAGTGGGTTGATGAATGGTTGACGAGTGAGTTAACGAGTGAGTTGATGAATGGATGACGTGTGGGATAACGAGTGGGTTAATGAATGGTTAACGAGTGGGTTGATGAATGGTTGACGAGTGAGTTAACGAGTGAGTTGATGAATGGATGACGTGTGGGTTAACGAGTGAGTTGATGAATGGATGACGTGTGGGTTAACGAGTGGGTTAACGAGTGTGTTGATGAATGGATGACGTGTGGGTTGATGATTGGATGACGAGTGGGATGACGAGTGGGTTGATAAATGGATGACGAGTGGGCTGACGAGTTAGTTGATGAATGGATGACGTGTGGGCTAACGAGTGGGTTAACGAGTGAGTTGATGAATGGTTGACGAGTGAGTTAACGAGTGAGTTGATGAATGGATGACGTGTGGGTTAACGAGTGGGTTAACGAGTGAGTTGATGAATGGATGACGTGTGGGTCAACGAGTGGGTTAACGAGTGAGTTGATGAATGGTTGACGAGTGAGTTAACGAGTGAGTTGATGAATGGATGACGTGTTGGTTAACGAGTGGGTTAACGAGTGAGTTGATAAATGGATGACGAGTGGGTTAACGAGTGAGTTGATGAATGGTTGACGAGTGAGTTAACGAGTGGGTCGATGAATGGATGACGAGTGGGTTAACGAGTGGGTTGATGAACGGCTGACGAGTGGGTTGATGAATGGCTGACGAGTGGGCTGATGATTGGATGACGAGTGGGTTGATGAATAGATGACGAGTGGGTTAATGAATAGATGACGAGTGGGCTGATGATTGGATGACGAGTGGGTTGATGAATAGATGACGAGTGGGTTTACGAGTGAGTTGATAAATGGATGACGAGTGGGATGACGAGTTGGTTGATGAATGGCTGACGAGTGGGTTGATGAATGGTTGACGAGTGAGTTAACGAGTGAGTTTATGAATGGATGACGTGTGGGATAACGAGTGGGTTAATGAATGGTTAACGAGTGGGTTGATGAATGGTTGACGAGTGAGTTAACGAGTGAGTTGATGAATGGATGACGTGTGGGTTGACGAGTGAGTTAACGAGTGAGTTGATGAATGGATGACGTGTGGGTTAACGAGTGGGTTAACGAGTGAGTTGATGAAAGGATGACGTGTGGGTTGACAAGTGGGTTGATGAATGGATGACGTGTGAGTTAATGAGTAAGTTGATGAATGGATGACGTGTGGGTTGACGAGTGGGTTGATGAATGGCTGACGAGTGGGTTAACGAGTGGGCTGATGAATGGATGACGTGTGGGATAACGAGTGGGTTGATGAATGGATGACGAGTGGGCTGATGAAAGGTTGACGAGTTGGTTGACGAGTTGGCTGATAAATGGATGACGATAAGGTTAACGATTGGGTTGATGAATGGATAAAAGTGGGTTAACGAGTTGGGTGATGAATGGGTGACGTGTGGGATAACAAGTGGGTTGATGAATGGATGACGAGTAGGATAACGAGTGGGTTGATGAATGGTTGACGAGTGGGTTGACGAGAGGGTTGATGAATGGTTGACGAGTGGGTTAACGAGTGGGTTGATAAATGGATGACGACTGGGTTGACGAGTGGGTTGATGAATGGATGACGAGTAGGATGACGAGTGGGTTGATGATTGGATGACGAGTGGGATGACGAGTGGGTTGATAAATGGATGACGAGTGGGCTGACGAGTTGGTTGATGAATAGATGACGAGTGGATTAATGAATGGTTAACGAGTGAGTTGATGAATGGATGACGAGTGGGTTAACGAGTGGGTTGATGAATGGATGACGAGTGGGTTAACGAGTGGGTTGATAAATGGATGACGAGTGGGTTGACGAGTGGGTTGATGAATAGATGACGAGTGGATTAATAAATGGTTAACGATTGGGTTGATGAATGCATAAAAGTGGGTTAACGAGTCGGTTGATGAATGGGTGACGTGTGGGATAACAAGTGGGTTGATGAATGGATGACGAGTGGGATAACGAGTGGGTTGATGAATGGTTGACGAGTGGGTTAACGAGTGGGTAGATGAATGGATGAGGAGTGGGTTATCGAGTGGGCTGATGAATGTTTGACGAGTGGGTTAACGAGTCGGTTGATGAATGGATGACGAGTGGGTTGATAAATGGATGACGAGTGGGTTAACGAGTGAGTTGATGAATGGCTGACGAGTGGGTTAACGAGTGGGTTGACGAATGAATGACGTGTGGGTTGACGAGTGGGTTGATGAATGGCTGACGAGTGGGTTGATGAATGGCTGACGAGTGGGCTGATGATTGGATGACGTGTGGGTTGATGAATGGCTGGCGAGTGAGTTAACGAGTGGGTTGATGAATGGTTGACGAGTGGGTTGATGAATAGATGACGAGTGTGTTAATGAATAAATGACGAGTGGGCTGATGATTGGATGACGAGTGGGTTGATGAATAGATGACGAGTGGGTTAACGAGTGAGTTGATAAATGGATGACGAGTGGGATGACGAGTTGGTTGATGAATGGCTGACGAGTGGGTTGATGAATGGTTGACGAGTGAGTTAACGAGTGAGTTGATGAATGGATGACGTGTGGGATAACGAGTGGGTTAATGAATGGTTAACGAGTGGGTTGATGAATGGTTGACGAGTGAGTTAACGAGTGAGTTGATGAATGGATGACGTGTGGGTTAACGAGTGAGTTGATGAATGGATGACGTGTGGGTTAACGAGTGGGTTATCGAGTGTGTTGATGAATGGATGACGAGTGGGTTAACGAGTGGGTTGATAAATGGATGACGAGTGGGTTGACGAGTGGGTTGATGAATAGATGACGAGTGGATTAATAAATGGTTAACGATTGGGTTGATGAATGCATAAAAGTGGGTTAACGAGTCGGTTGATGAATGGGTGACGTGTGGGATAACAAGTGGGTTGATGAATGGATGACGAGTGGGATAACGAGTGGGTTGATGAATGGTTGACGAGTGGGTTAACGAGTGGGTAGATGAATGGATGAGGAGTGGGTTATCGAGTGGGCTGATGAATGTTTGACGAGTGGGTTAACGAGTCGGTTGATGAATGGATGACGAGTGGGTTGATAAATGGATGACGAGTGGGTTAACGAGTGAGTTGATGAATGGCTGACGAGTGGGTTAACGAGTGGGTTGACGAATGAATGACGTGTGGGTTGACGAGTGGGTTGATGAATGGCTGACGAGTGGGTTGATGAATGGCTGACGAGTGGGCTGATGATTGGATGACGTGTGGGTTGATGAATGGCTGGCGAGTGAGTTAACGAGTGGGTTGATGAATGGTTAACGAGTGGGTTGATGAATAGATGACGAGTGAGTTAACGAGTGAGTTGATGAATGGATGACGTGTGGGATAACGAGTGGGTTAATGAATGGTTAACGAGTGGGTTGATGAATGGTTGACGAGTGAGTTAACGAGTGAGTTGATGAATGGATGACGTGTGGGTTGACGAGTGAGTTAACGAGTGAGTTGATGAATGGATGACGTGTGGGTTAACGAGTGGGTTAACGAGTGAGTTGATGAAAGGATGACGTGTGGGTTGACAAGTGGGTTGATGAATGGATGACGTGTGAGTTAATGAGTAAGTTGATGAATGGATGACGTGTGGGTTGACGAGTGGGTTGATGAATGGCTGACGAGTGGGTTAACGAGTGGGCTGATGAATGGATGACGTGTGGGATAACGAGTGGGTTGATGAATGGATGACGAGTGGGCTGATGAAAGGTTGACGAGTTGGTTGACGAGTTGGCTGATAAATGGATGACGATAAGGTTAACGATTGGGTTGATGAATGGATAAAAGTGGGTTAACGAGTTGGGTGATGAATGGGTGACGTGTGGGATAACAAGTGGGTTGATGAATGGATGACGAGTAGGATAACGAGTGGGTTGATGAATGGTTGACGAGTGGGTTGACGAGAGGGTTGATGAATGGTTGACGAGTGGGTTAACGAGTGGGTTGATAAATGGATGACGACTGGGTTGACGAGTGGGTTGATGAATGGATGACGAGTAGGATGACGAGTGGGTTGATGATTGGATGACGAGTGGGATGACGAGTGGGTTGATAAATGGATGACGAGTGGGCTGACGAGTGGGTTGATGAATGGCTGACGAGTGGGCTGATGATTGGATGACGTGTGGGTTGATGAATGGCTGGCGAGTGAGTTAACGAGTGGGTTGATGAATGGTTGACGAGTGGGTTGATGAATAGATGACGAGTGTGTTAATGAATAAATGACGAGTGGGCTGATGATTGGATGACGAGTGGGTTGATGAATAGATGACGAGTGGGTTAACGAGTGAGTTGATAAATGGATGACGAGTGGGATGACGAGTTGGTTGATGAATGGCTGACGAGTGGGTTGATGAATGGTTGACGAGTGAGTTAACGAGTGAGTTGATGAATGGATGACGTGTGGGATAACGAGTGGGTTAATGAATGGTTAACGAGTGGGTTGATGAATGGTTGACGAGTGAGTTAACGAGTGAGTTGATGAAAGGATGACGTGTGGGTTAACGAGTGAGTTGATGAATGGATGACGTGTGGGTTAACGAGTGGGTTAACGAGTGTGTTGATGAATGGATGACGTGTGGGTTGATGATTGGATGACGAGTGGGATGACGAGTGGGTTGATAAATGGATGACGAGTGGGCTGACGAGTTAGTTGATGAATGGATGACGTGTGGGTTAACGAGTGGGTTAACGAGTGAGTTGATGAATGGTTGACGAGTGAGTTAACGAGTGAGTTGATGAATGGATGACGTGTGGGTTAACGAGTGGGTTAACGAGTGAGTTGATGAATGGTTGACGAGTGAGTTAACGAGTGAGTTGATGAATGGATGACGTGTGGGTTAACGAGTGGGTTAACGAGTGAGTTGATGAATGAATGACGTGTGGGTTAACGAGTGGGTTAACGAGTGAGTTGATGAATGGTTGACGAGTGAGTTAACGAGTGAGTTGATGAATGGATGACGTGTTGGTTAACGAGTGGGTTAACGAGTGAGTTGATAAATGGATGACGAGTGGGTTAACGAGTGAGTTGATGAATGGTTGACGAGTGAGTTAACGAGTGAGTTGATGAATGGATGACGTGTTGGTTAACGAGTGGGTTAACGAGTGAGTTGATGAATGGATGACGTGTGGGTTAACGAGTGGGTTAACGATTGAGTTGATGAATGGTTGACGAGTGAGTTAACGAGTGAGTTGATGAATGGATGACGTGTTGGTTAACGAGTGGGTTAACGAGTGAGTTGATGAATGGATGACGTGTGGGTTAACGAGTGGGTTAACGAGTGAGTTGATAAATGGATGACGTGTGGGTTGACGAGTTGGTTAACGAGTGAGTTGATGAATGGATGACGTGTGGGTTAACGAGTGGGTTAACGAGTGAGTTGATGAATGGTTGACGAGTGAGTTAACGAGTGAGTTGATGAATGGATGACGTGTGGGTTGACGAGTGGGTTAACGAGTGAGTTGATATATGGTTGACGAGTGAGTTAACGAGTGGGTTGATGAATGGATGACGTGTGGGTTAACGAGTGAGTTGATGAATGGTTAACGAGTGAGTTAACGAGTGAGTTGATGAATGGATGACGTGTGGGTTAACGAGTGGGTTAACGAGTGAGTTGATGAATGGTTGACGAGTGAGTTAACGAGTGAGTTGATGAATGGATGACGTGTGGGTTAACGAGTGGGTTAACGAGTGAGTTGATGAATGGTTGACGCGTGAGTTAACGAGTGAGTTGATGAATGGATGACGTGTGGGTTGACGAGTGGGTTAACGAGTGAGTTGATGAATGGTTGACGAGTGAGTTAACGAGTGGGTTGATGAATGGATGACGTGTGGGTTAACGAGTGGGTTAACGAGTGAGTTGATGAATGGATGACGTGTGGGTTGACGAGTGGGTTGATGAATGGATGACGTGTGAGTTAATGAGTGAGTTGATGAATGGATGACGTGTGGGTTGACGAGTGGGTTGATGAATGGCTGACGAGTGGGTTAACGAGTGGGCTGATGAATGGATGACGTGTGGGATAACGAGTGGGTTGATGAATGGATGACGAGTGGGCTGATGAAAGGTTGACGAGTTGGTTGACGAGTTGGCTGATAAATGGATGACGATAAGGTTAACGATTGGGTTGATGAATGGATAAAAGTGGGTTAACGAGTCGGGTGATGAATGGGTGACGTGTGGGATAACAAGTGGGTTGATGAATGGATGACGAGTAGGATAACGAGTGGGTTGATGAATGGTTGACGAGTGGGTTGACGAGAGGGCTGATGAATGGTTGACGAGTGGGTTAACGAGTGGGTTGATAATTGGATGACGAGTGGGTTGACGAGTGGGTTGATGAATGGATGACGAGGAGGATGACGAGTGGGTTGATGATTGGATGACGAGTGGGATGACGAGTGGGTTGATAAATGGATGACGAGTGGGCTGACGAGTTGGTTGATGAATAGATGACGAGTGGATTAATGAATGGTTAACGAGTGAGTTGATGAATGGATGACGAGTGGGTTAACGAGTGGGTTGATGAATGGTTGACGAGTGGGTTAACGAGTGGGTTGATAAATGGATGACGAGTGGGTTGACGAGTGGGTTGATGAATAGATGACGAGTGGGTTAACGAGTGGGTAGATGAATGGATGAGGAGTTGGTTATCGAGTGGGCTGATGAATGGCTGACGAGTGGGTTAACGAGTCGGTTGATGAATGGATGACGAGTGGGTTGATAAATGGATGACGAGTGGGTTAACGAGTGAGTTGATGAATGGCTGACGAGTGGGTTAACGTGTGGGTTGACGAATGAATGACGTGTGGGTTGACGAGTGGGTTGATGAATGGCTGACGAGTGGGTTGATGAATGGCTGACGAGTGGGCTGATGATTGGATGACGTGTGGGTTGATGAATGGCTGGCGAGAGAGTTAACGAGTGGGTTGATGAATGGTTGACGAGTGAGTTGATGAATGGTTGACGAGTGGATTGACGAGTGGGTCTATGAATGGATGACGAGTGGGATAACGAATGGGCTGATGAAAGGTTGATGAGTGGGATAACGAGTGGGTTGATGAATGGATGACGAGTGAATGAACGATTGGGTTGATGAATGGATGACGAGTGAGTTAACGATTGGGTTGATGAATGGATCATGAGTGGGCTGATGAAAGGTTGACGAGTGGGATAACGAGTGGGTTGATGAATGTATGACGCATGGGTTGACGAGTGGGTCTATGAATGGATGACGAGTGGGTTGATGAATGGATCACAAGTGGGTTAACGAGTGGGTTGATGAATGGATGACGTGTGGGTTGACGAGTGGGTTGATGAATGGCTGACGAGTGGGTTAACGAGTGGGCTGATGAATGGATGACGTGTGGGATAACGAGTGGGTTGATGAATGGATGACGAGTGGGCTGATGAAAGGTTGACGAGTTGGTTGACGAGTTGGCTGATAAATGGATGACGATAAGGTTAACGATTGGGTTGATGAATGGATAAAAGTGGGTTAACGAGTCGGGTGATGAATGGGTGACGTGTGGGATAACAAGTGGGTTGATGAATGGATGACGAGTAGGATAACGAGTGGGTTGATGAATGGTTGACGAGTGGGTTGACGAGAGGGCTGATGAATGGTTGGCGAGTGGGTTAACGAGTGGGTTGATAAATGGATGATGAGTGGGTTGACGAGTGGGTTGATGAATGGATGACGAGGAGGATGACGAGTGGGTTGATGATTGGATGACGAGTGGGATGACGAGTGGGTTGATAAATGGATGACGAGTGGGCTGACGAGTTGGTTGATGAATAGATGACGAGTGGATTAATGAATGGTTAACGAGTGAATTGATGAATGGATGACGAGTGGGTTAACGAGTGGGTTGATGAATGGTTGACGAGTGGGTTAACGAGTGGGTTGATAAATGGATGACGAGTGGGTTGACGAGTGGGTTGATGAATAGATGACGAGTGGATTAATGAATGGTTAACGAGTGAATTGATGAATGGATGACGAGTGGGTTAACGAATGGGCTGATGAAAGGTTGATGAGTGGGATAACGAGTGGGTTGATGAATGGATGACGAGTGAATGAACGATTGGGTTGATGAATGGATGACGAGTGAGTTAACGATTGGGTTGATGAATGGATCATGAGTGGGCTGATGAAAGGTTGACGAGTGGGATAACGAGTGGGTTGATGAATGTATGACGCATGGGTTGACGAGTGGGTCTATGAATGGATGACGAGTGGGTTGATGAATGGATCACAAGTGGGTTAACGAGTGGGTTGATGAATGGATGACGTGTGGGTTGACGAGTGGGTTGATGAATGGCTGACGAGTGGGTTAACGAGTGGGCTGATGAATGGATGACGTGTGGGATAACGAGTGGGTTGATGAATGGATGACGAGTGGGCTGATGAAAGGTTGACGAGTTGGTTGACGAGTTGGCTGATAAATGGATGACGATAAGGTTAACGATTGGGTTGATGAATGGATAAAAGTGGGTTAACGAGTCGGGTGATGAATGGGTGACGTGTGGGATAACAAGTGGGTTGATGAATGGATGACGAGTAGGATAACGAGTGGGTTGATGAATGGTTGACGAGTGGGTTGACGAGAGGGCTGATGAATGGTTGGCGAGTGGGTTAACGAGTGGGTTGATAAATGGATGATGAGTGGGTTGACGAGTGGGTTGATGAATGGATGACGAGGAGGATGACGAGTGGGTTGATGATTGGATGACGAGTGGGATGACGAGTGGGTTGATAAATGGATGACGAGTGGGCTGACGAGTTGGTTGATGAATAGATGACGAGTGGATTAATGAATGGTTAACGAGTGAATTGATGAATGGATGACGAGTGGGTTAACGAGTGGGTTGATGAATGGTTGACGAGTGGGTTAACGAGTGGGTTGATAAATGGATGACGAGTGGGTTGACGAGTGGGTTGATGAATAGATGACGAGTGGGTTAACGAGTGGGTAGATGAATGGATGAGGAGTTGGTTATCGAGTGGGCTGATGAATGGCTGACGAGTGGGTTAACGAGTCGGTTGATGAATGGATGACGAGTGGGTTGATAAATGGATGACGAGTGGGTTAACGAGTGAGTTGATGAATGGCTGACGAGTGGGTTAACGAATGGGTTGACGAATGAATGACGTGTGGGTTGACGAGTGGGTTGATGAATGGCTGACGAGTGGGTTGATGAATGGCTGACGAGTGGGCTGATGATTGGATGACGTGTGGGTTGATGAATGGCTGGCGAGAGAGTTAACGAGTGGGTTGATGAATGGTTGACGAGTGAGTTGATGAATGGTTGACGAGTGGGTTGACGAGTGGGTCTATGAATGGATGACGAGTGGGATAACGAATGGGCTGATGAAAGGTTGATGAGTGGGATAACGAGTGGGTTGATGAATGGATGACGAGTGAATGAACGATTGGGTTGATGAATGGATGACGAGTGAGTTAACGAGTGGGTTGATGAATGGATCATGAGTGGGCTGATGAAAGGTTGACGAGTGGGATAACGAGTGGGTTGATGAATGTATGACGCATGGGTTGACGAGTGGGTCTATGAATGGATGACGAGTGGGTTGATGAATGGATCACAAGTGGGTTAACGAGTGGGTTGATGAATGGATGACGAGTGGGTTGACGAGTGGGTCTATGAATGGATGACGAGTGGGTTGATGAATGGATCACGAGTGGGTTAACGAGTGGGTTGATGAATGTATGACGAGTGAGTTAACGAGTGGGTTGATGAATGGATGACGGGATGAGATATACATGGGCTGATGAATTGATGACGAGTGGGTTGACGAGTGGGTCTATGAATGGATGACGAGTGGGTTGATGAATGGATCACGAGTGGGTTGACGAGAGGGTCTATGAATGGATGACGAGTGGGATAACGAGTGGGTTGATGAATGGATGACGAGTGGGCTGATGAAAGGTTGACGAGTGGGATAACGAGTGGGTCTATGAATGGATGACGAGTGGGATAACGAGTGGGTTAATGAATGGATGACGAGTGGCTAATATATGCAATTTCAAGCGGCTAAGAGCAATTCCCACAAAGCTCGCTCGCTCGCATTTATAGATGATATCATTATGTTACTTATTAGAATGTGCTTATAACCCCAACCAGACTGGGTATGTTCTTCTTTATAAGAAGAAAAATTTCGCATTGCGACCTCATTTTTTTCCAGACCATCACACCCAACTACAAAGGTCTCGTACGATATTATCACAATGTAGAGGTATATGCAAATGTCTAAAAAATCATTTATTTTTGCTTTGAGATTATTTTATTTTGGTGCCCCCCCCCCCCCCAAATCTGGAAGTCCCTCCGTCGCCCCTGGGTCCTGCAGTTATTTTTACGCCACCAAATGCCAGGTACCCATTAAAACGTGGGTGGAGATTGGCAAATGTGGTAAAAGGAAAGAACAGGGAGTTGAATTTACTGTGAGGAAGGTGAAAAGTATAAAATAAAATAAAATAAAAAAATAAAAAAACAGCAGCATACAAAGCATTTGAAAATGACGGCAACGAAGCGGCCGATTGTTACTAGCAATCTTCTTTTGAACAGCTCATAATTAGAGTTATCTTATAAAAACGGATTGGCCCATAATCATCACCTTGATTAATCACAATTCCAAGAGGTATATAAAAAGAAGCAACAATTTCGAGTGTGCCTTCCGACCGATCGAGTACGGAAATATGATGGTTTCCAATATCAGCGAGATAGATATCATCGTCAGATCCTCGGAGTGCCATACTAAACGGATTAATATTAACAATCGATGATGTATATGTGTGTCGTATACGATCACTCCCGTCTAATAGCACCGATTCTATCAAGTCATAGTACGCCTCACCCCAGTACAAACGAACCTCTGCGAAGAAAAAAAATTGAACCATATTTTAGGAATATGTATTTTTTAATTCTTCAAAACGAATTGTGTAAATGCACAATCGTTGATTTTATGGATTTTATATCATTCATTGATTCATAATGGCAATAAAAATGAAAGTGATAAAAGTAACAGCAACACCGACGACGATGCTGAACAAAATAATAATAATAACAACAAAAACAACAACAACAACCATACTACTACTGCTACTGCTACTACTACTACTAATATTACTACTTCTACTACTATTGATAATTGTATTATAACGATAGTAAAAATTGAATAATAATAATAATACCGATAACATTAACAATAATAAAAATGATAATAATAATAAACAAACAAAATATATATAATAATTATGACAACAATAGTATAAATCGTTATTAATGCATATACAGCATTTTAAAGCCTCTCTTAAATAATGAGAGCTCAATTTTTTTTATGGGAACATTTCGCCTAAACTGTATAATGATGTGAAAGAGGAGTGTCATTCAGGACAAACTTCTTCAAGGATTTTCAAAACAAATGTGTTTGGAGACGAATGTTGATGAAAGAATACAACATTTTGTTTTTCTGCGTACAACAGTAATAAAACCAAAGAGTATGGCATTCTGTCATCAATAAGAATATTCGTCTTTAAACACATTTGTTTTGAAAATCCTTGCAGAAGTGTTTGTTAAATGACATCCCCTTTCACATCATTGTACAATTTAAGTTATTTTTTGCCAACAATATGTGGACACATTTTGGGCTCTCAACACTTTAGTGGGACTTTAAAAAGACAAAAATTGGGATCTCATAATCAAAATATCAAAGTTATGACAATTTTGAGAAACTACTCAGTCAACCCAAGAAAGGCAAGCCATAATCTCATCTGTATTTCGCTTACACACTGTCGCTCATATAGTTGGAATATTTTGGTTTTTCCCCAATTTATGGAATTATTTAAAAAATGATTTATTCTTAAATGATCTAGATAATAGTATACATTCTCAGATTTTATTGAACATTAATTTACCAATGTGTGTTTTGCGTGACTGCTAAAGCCTGTGTATGTTACTATGCTTATCAACTAGGGGACCTACGCCCTTAAGTCATAAATGACAGTAATGAGGCTTAATGCCCCACAAAAGGGCACTAATATAGCACATCGACACGATTTTGATCCTGGGGGCCCACAGTTACGAGGCAATTGCTTTGTCACTGAACTATGACTGTACACAGCGGGGGCTAGGGTAGGGAGCAGTTCCCACAAATAAAAAAAAAATAAAAAAAATGCAATAAATTTTCAATAATTCATTGAATTTTCTCCCGGTCCCCAACATAACAAAATCCTCTGTACGGCCATGCATTTTGGCTCGAGGCATGGGCACACAGAGGATTTTGTTTATGTTGGGGACTTAGTAGATTCTTTCTTTTGTCGTTTGGTTAAGAATGATAGTCTGATTCAAAAGTGGATGGGAGTACAAGAAAGGTTCATAGTGTAGGAAATAGTGAAAAATTTGAACCACTTTCTTCGAACAAGAGACAGTTGCTAGAGGAGCAACAGACAGATCCTCAGTTGATTACCTTGAATGAGAGAGCTGTTTCTGAGGAGGAGGCATCGACTGTGCCTGTTTGTTTTTACCAGAAAGCATGTGTGCTAATGAGAAAGTGGAGGCCAGCAAATGTCCCTGCAGGTGAACTGTGGAAAGAAGTCCACCAAATCGTGGTCCCTTCTACATACAGGCAGGACATAATTAGACTTGCTCATGAAGCCCCACTTGCAGGTCACTTAGGGGTTCACAAAACACAGGAGAAAATTCTTTCTCATTTCGTTTGGCCAGGTATGCAAAAGGATTTGGCAAATTTTTGCAGAAGTTGCCATGCATGTCAAGTTGTAGGCAAACCGAATTGGAAAATACCGGCAGCACCATTGAAGCCAATACCGGCGTTCAATGAGCCATTTTCTAGGATCATAGTGGATTGTGTAGGTCCTCTGCCAAAGACAAAGGCAGGTAATGAATACTTATTGACGATCATGTGCGCTGCGACAAGATATACAGAAGCGATACCAACATTTACAGCGAATAATGTCGCAAAGGCGTTGGTTAAATTTTTCACTACTGTCGGGGTACCAAAAACTGTACAATCTGATCAAGGGTCGAAATTTATGTCTAAGGTGCAATCAGGTGTTGAAGGAACTGTGCACAACGCATGTAGTTTCGAGTGCGTACCACCCAGAATCCCAGGGAGCACTGGAGAGATTCCACCAGACTTCGAAGAATATGTTGAAAACGTATTGTATGGAATCAGAGAAACAATGGGATGAGGGAGTTCCGTTGTTGTTGTTTGCTGTGCGAGATGCTGTACAAGAGTCGCTTGGATTCAGTATTGTTGAGTTGGTATACAGTCACTCAGTACGTGGACCATTGAAGTTGCTGAAAGAGGGACTGTTGTGTGATGATGCACAAGCAAATGTGTTGGAGTATGTGAGTACTTTCCGTGAAAGAATGCATAAGGCGTGGGAGGTTGCCAGACAGAATTTGTCAGATTCTCAGGAGAAGATGAAGTCATGGTATGACAGGAAATCCAAAGAAAGAAATTTCGAGGTAGGAGATGAAGTCTTGGTCTTACTGCCGACAGTTAATCATTCTCTGCAGGCTAGATATTCTGGGCCATACACTATTGCTGAGAAAGTTGGTGATGTCGACTATGCTGTCTATACTCCAGATAGGCATAAGAAGAGACGTGTGTGTCATGTGGATATGCTTAAGCTATACGTCCGGAGAGAGATGACGAAAGTAAAGCACAATCAGTGTTGAGTGCTGTTGAATGTGACTCAAAGTGTGAAGTTAAGAAAGAAGTGTGCAAGATTGAAAGAGAGAACCCTTGTGTGAAATTGAAAAATTCAGAGGTTTTAGCACACATAAATCACAAACTAACCTATTTATCTGTGAAGGAAAGGAGCGATGTGAAAGAGCTGTTGAGTGAATATCCACAATTATTTGCTGATGTTCCCTCCCAAACTGATGTTGTTGAGCATGATGTTGATTTGGGAGACACGACCCCAATTAAACAGGCACCATATTGTGCAAACCCGACAAAACAAAAAAATCTTAAAAAGGAAATTTACTACATGCTACAAAACGGCGTTATCAAGCCAAGTAGCAGTGTATGGTTTTCTCCATGCACATAGCTCGTTCGTTAGCCGGACAAATCGAATCGTTTCTGTACGGATCACAGAAAAGTTTCATTTCCGATTCTGCGCATAGACCGTATCATAACCCTTCTTTTTTTCTCTGAAGGAAATTTAAGAGAAAAAAAAATATTGTAGAAAAGAAAAGAAATAATTTGTAATTATACACAAACTAGTCGAGGAAATAGTACAAAGTTTATTTGCGATTTGTTTAAAGATACTGGCCCGAATTCACAAAGCAAGGTTTGAGCTCAGACCAAGGTTTGAGGTCAAACCTCCTTTTGTTTCGCCAAACCTCCTTTTGTTATTTACAAACCTGTTGTAAATAACAAAAGGAGGTTTGGCGAAACAAAAGGAGGTTTGAGCTCAAACCCGGTCTGAGCTCAAACCTTGCTTTGTGAATTCGGGCCACTATGTCCCTTTTGCAGCCAACATCAAATTCTGTAGAACTTTGCAGGAATGATGTCCTATCTGTGAAATTTAAACGTTAGCAGTGTCCTAATATTCAAATTATGATAGGAAACCCGTTTATTTGCTAGACTTCCCTGTCAGACACTATTGAGTGACTGACTGGCTTCTTTTCATCTTAGGTAATAACATACATAAAATGAGCTGTAAAGGGTACATGAGCATTTGTCTACATCAATAACCCACTTCTTGTAATGGCCAAAATGAAACTGATTGAATCTTTGCGCAGCATAAAACGTACGACTATTCGGTACAATGGTCTGAAAAATCAGACTATTACTTAATACTGGCTCTATAGCTCCTAAGTCGATTCGACAACTAATAGTTGTAATTTTCCCACTTAAAAACATTTTCAAGCCCTCTTTTTTTTAGTGAAGTTCTAAATTAGTATTGTCTGTCAAATGCCGTTGGAATTTAACCTTTTCATTTTTTTTTGGCCTGCAAATGGGACATAGTACCTTTTAAAAAGTGAAAAAATAATTTTGTTCATGTGAATATTTTCATCTGTAAATGTGTAACTTTATGTGTAACCTTGTATGGAAATGTAAAAGTTCACTTGCAAATTTATTTAGACCTATGTGAAGATTATTTTGTTATTTTGTATACAATGCTATAAATTATGTACAATTTTCTTTATGAGAGAAGAGAATAAAGACCTATGAAGACAACAAAAAGTATCGGCAAAGCAAAATATGTAAGCAAATTTAATCTCTTAAAGGGATACTGGCAAATCCCTTTGACAAAAAGAGCACATGAGGTCTCGGCTTTTTTGTATACCGCGAGTCCTTTTCCAATATACAGTGATGCCGTTTGGTATGAAAAAAATGCGCCTGCGACATTCGAAAGACTTGTGAATAGTCTTGTAGCGAATATGGAAGGTTGTGAAGCATACATAGACGACATAATAGTGTATAGTGAGGAGTGGGATGGGCATGTACAGAGAATCAGAGAGTTGTTCGAAAGGTTGTCGGCCGCCAAAATGACAGTCAATTTGGCAAAGAGTGAGGTGCAAGTGTTATATTTCCTTGGTCATATTGTTGGTTTTGGTCAAGTTCGACCAATCTCGGCGAAGGTGGAATCGATACTAGCTTTCCCGACTCCAACCAACCGGAAGGAACTGATGCGGTGTCTGGGCATGGCAGGCTACTACAGACGATTCTGCAATAAATTCTCCAATGTCGTGGCTCCTCTTACCAATCTACTACGCAAAGAAGTGAAGTTCTTCTGGTCCAACGACTGTCAGAGTGCTTTCAACCAGGCGAAAGCCCTCTTATCTACTAATCCGATATTGATGGCTCCGGATTTCAACCAGCCGTTCAGCCTGATGTTAGACGCGAGTGATGTGGGTGCTGGGGGCAGTTCTTACTCAAGCAGACGCTGAAGGTATCGACAGACCAATATCATTCTTCTCAAAGAAATTCAGTCCAAGTCAAAAGAACTATTCTACTGTGGAAAAAGAAACATTGGCTTTGATACTTGCACTCGAACATTTTGTCAGTGGATCTCAACATCCAGTCAAGGTATTAACTGATCATAACCCCCTGACATTCCTCAACAGAATAACAAAAAAAACCAAAGACTGACGCGATGGAGTTTGCTGCTCCAAGAATACAACTTGGACATTCAACATGTGCCAGGAAAGGACAATTTTATTGCGGAAGCTTTACCTCGTGTATGAACTTTGAACAGAAGTGAGCAACAAATTGATATATTCACATGGAAAAGTGAACAACCCTTGTGTGAACCATATTTCTAGTTGAACACTACATTGTAATAGTGAAGCATCATTCGTGAACAGTTGAACATTGGTGAATTAACTGGAATTCCATGTGAAAAAGGAGACCAAAACTTTTAACTTTCATGGTTTCTTTAATAATCACAAAGCATTGTGAACATTGACTGATTGGCCTCATGGAAACTGTTTATTGGACTCAAAGAAAAATGTATTTTTTCTTATATTTGCTTTCCAGATGTGTGTAAAAGAATATATTTCTGTACGTGATATGCTTATCGTATTTGCTGACAGATTTGAACATGCACGATTATATTTTTGTGTTAAAACCCTTTTGGTACAAACACAAAGAAATAGAAAGACTAGTGTCGAATAGTGAGTAATCATTTAATCTGTGCATGTACATATATTTGTCAAAATCAGAACGGAAACAGTAAATTCAATGATGTGTTTTATCCAAGGCAGGATAAATATTGAAAGTAGGAATTTTGGAACAAAAAATGATTTTGGTGTTTTACCATATCTTTGGTTATGGATATAAAGTAATACAAAAATCTTTAAAATACTCACTACTCAACCAACATAGATGATATGGTTTTGCACTAAAACGCAAAAGTTGAGATTAACAATAACATAATTTGTTCAACTGACGTGAAGGCTATACTATATTATCTTTCAGACAAGTTTAATGTTGCTCAAGTTTGTTTATTATTATTTTTATGCAAATAAATATGTTTAGATTCAAAATTGCAAAGAAGCATTCAAGACATTTTAATATTTAAAGGTCATTAATGTCAAATTCTCTGCGATTTCAATTTTATTTGTTTTATGTTTAGTACAAATGACTTCTGATATATGCAAAAATCAGTGATAAAAATGATAGAGCAGGATGCTAGAAGAATGGTTAATGTTTTTACTGATAGTTGTTCATACTATGTTATTGTGTGAAAAGAAACCACTAATAATCACTGTGATACCTTTTGCATGCTGGTACTGTATAGTTTTGCAAGCTGACGTGTTTATCAGATATTCCAATCTTCAAAAACCTCATACTCATAATCAATACTTTCAGGTTTTTGTATTCTTACAACAGTTGCTGAAACAACAAGAAAGCAAAATGTTTTATAGCACTACCCCATACGTGTATAAGTGCTCGTTTATGAGGGTGAGTGTGATGGATGTACATGTATAGACCGCTGTTATTGTTTATACTTACTCGTCCTGTGGACGAGTTAAGTTATTTTTGGTGTTACAATAGAGCTCGAGACGAAGATTTAAGAACAATGGTTCCTGAATCTTAACCTCTTTGTGTGACTTTGTCATATTCTTAAGTAACTAAGGACCTGGGAAGACGGGTGGAGCAAGACATCCGTAACATTAGGAATTTTATCTGTCATTTATTATATATTTGAAATGTGTTGTAACGATTCAAGCTCTATTTGCTTATGTTTCATCACCTTTGTGTGTTCATTCTTTAAACTGTATAATAGTTGCAACTTGTCTTTGTTAAAACATTGTTATATTCTTTTTCACATGAAGTCAATTCAAATGGATTGTAAAATTGAAAATGATTTATTATATTATATTGTTTTTCATGTGATAGTGTTAACTCCAATAAATTGTGTAATTGGGAACATGCATGAAAATAAATAATCTACTTAAATAATTAAATTTGATCGGCTGAGGAGAAAAACCGTGGTAGTTGCTATTCAAGGAAATTATTATGAAACATGGATCTAATATGGATTGAAATTAATTATAACGTGAAACAAATTGAGGAGTTCATCAAGATGAAAGTTCAAAGTTCAAAAGATGTACCTGAGCTATCAACAGCGACTACGTTGGGCCAAAGTATGTTTGTACTGACAATAACTGACCGGCTCGTTCCGTCAATATTGACCCTCTCAATTTTAGGTGGTCCTCCCCCATAGGCGCTCCAGAATACGAGTCTAAAAATGAATGATAGACACATTACAACCAACACAATATTTTATTGAATGATTTATTTAAAGTCGAATATGTAAATATTACTTTATTCAATTATTTTTCTCTGATTGTGGAACACAATGCCAACGTCAGTATGTGTGTGTTTAATGGGTATACATTTATTCTTATTCGTACAATAATACATGAGATGGTTATTTGGGTTTATTCTTCCTTTTCTGTTGACTCTTTAATCTCTAATTTGAGAGTCTTTGCAAGTGACAGAGTTTCACCCCAAACCTTGCTTGTTTCTCATAACGAAAAAGACTTGAGATGTATTTGTATTATACATCGCAAACAACACAAAGTAGGAGATACAATAGGGGTCAAATGCAAGTTGTTAACATTTCAATTTCGAAGGGGGTATTTTTTTAACCTCAGCCATATTTTACAGATCGACGTAGCTTTACATCTAAAGATTTGTTCGACTAAAAGCAGTAGGTCGAGTCGTGACTGGTATAGTTTATTTCATGGAGATTGATGCTTAGACTGCAAGAGAATTATTGTCCATTGGTATTTTACTGAGATCTAAGATTTCTAAATTTTTTATTACAATATCGTCGGGCGAGTGGAATTGTTGCCTAAGTAATGTTTTACCACATTACAATATTTCTTATTAAACCAAGTCTTTTTTTTAATGAGAGCCAACTACTATTTAAAGAAACATCACCCCAAGAAATAACTTCAGTTATTCTGAGAGATTCATTGCATTCTTACCCATTAATCTGCAAGATTCCCTATCAAAATGTTTGTGAAAGACATGAAGCAAGAATAATGTACACTCTCTCAGCACGACATGGGCATCGCCATTTTCTTGATTACGAGACGTACTATGCAAAGTCGTTCATAAAGAACATATATTCAAAATTATTGATTCTTCACCTGCTATTATCCTTTGTACTACAATTTCCAGAACGCAAATTTCATGAATAATTTGTTGCTCTTCATGTGTGAAGGTTTCACATAAATGAAAAGGATTGTCAACTGCTATATTTTCGCATTTTTAAATGAATGAGTTACAATTATCCCCTGTTATATATTTTTAACCAAATATAATGGTACCTTCTCAGCTATAATTTTCCCTCATTAAAAAGTAAAGGTTTTGTCATTGAAATAAAGAGTATTTCCAATTAAAGCTTAGTGCATGATACATGTACAACTTCGCAAGGTGCGTCATATTTTCAAGAAAACGAAAACGCCTTTAATAGTCATGCTAAAAGGCACTACGTTATGCCAAGAATATCCTTA
Source organism: Strongylocentrotus droebachiensis (assembly GCA_035222895.1). Classification (NCBI taxonomy): domain Eukaryota; kingdom Metazoa; phylum Echinodermata; class Echinoidea; order Camarodonta; family Strongylocentrotidae; genus Strongylocentrotus; species Strongylocentrotus droebachiensis. Next base: position 24,031 of record JAVYIG010000273.1, on the reverse strand, counting down.
TTTATATATCTCTTGTACACTTTCGTAAGGAATATTGTACATCGAAGGACAGAAATACATCTCGTTTTTTTCAAAATAACTACTCTTATTCTTTGGGGTGAGGTTGCCTTTCATGCCTTTAAGATTTGAAATTGACGTAATATTTATCTTGAACTGTGTTTATTGATCAAAATATTGAACTGCAAATTAAAAAAATTAAAAAATGATTGAGGCAATTATTTAATTAATGTGACGGTATCGTGTTAACCTACCCATGCGTAACCGATACTGCTATTCCTATTGTATTAACAGGATCGGTTTCTGCAATTACCGTACGGTTTGAACCGTCTAAATTGGCGGATGCCACAAGATCGTCACCGGTCCAGTACAAGCGATCGTTTTCAATATCAATAGCTAATCCTCCTGGGGCTACATGGAAAAAAGAAATACATTATAAGCATTTTCTATTGTTCAAGATACCTTCATAAGGGATAGGCAAACAAATATATTTCTCGTATATTGTAAAAACACTTGATGTATTATAGGAAAAAGTTGTAAAAGATCATGAAATACGATGTCCTGAATATACTGTATATTAGAACCTAAAATCGATCGGAACAATTACAACTGTGTATTACTCCAAAAAGGGTTTGTATTATTTTAAAGGTAAACTGACATAAGATTTACAGAGACTCTGAAACATATCTAGACCCACCTCTGATCAGGGCTTGAACATCGTGTGACTTGCTCTACAATGGAATGTAATCATACTGATCAGAATCAATACGTTCTACTTACATACAAGATCAGAAATGACCTCCTCATAACCAGACCCGTTGATATTAGATCGGTAGATGGCATCCTTAAAAATACCAGTCCAGTATATGGTACGAGAGCGTAAGTCATATTGGAGAGCTTGGGGACTTAGAACGGTATCGATGGGTAGTCTTGTGAAGTTAGCGTCTTTGAAGCTGCTATCACCATTTACAAACGCCATGTAGATACTATCAGTGTATGAGTCACATACAAACATTTCATCTTGGTAGGAGAGAGGGACAAATAAACATATCGTCTGCCTTATTCAATATATATATATATATATAATGAGTAAACAGTGAATTACAACTATTCAATATTATACAAATGATGCATGCGCATGAGTTCATTATACGATCTATCCGCACTCGAGTTGAGGCTGTGTGTATCTATCGCACGAAGCCGTTAGGCTGAGTGCGATAGATACACACAGCATCAACGAGGGTGGATAGATCGTATAATGAACGAATGAAAACATGCATCATTTGTTTTATACAACGAATCTCCTAGATCCTTGTTATTTGATGTAAAAAGAATTCATTCAAGAATGTTTCGTGACAGTATAGGGCTGACAAATAAATCTCAAGTTTAATAAGGCTTAATTTAGTGCGTACACATAGCTATAGATATAGCAAGCGCACTAATTACCTCTATACCTATTTACGCATAGTGCTGCGCAAGAATAGGCTCATGCTCACGCAGTATACTCTACGCGCACTATACTGCGCTCTGAAAACGAGTTCAATAGTACTGAAAAATATTGCACTCCTTTTCATGAAAACGAGTGCAATAGGCTCAGTAAATGAATCACACGTGACCGCGCATGACCAATCATTTGATTAGGATCTGGGAGTGAGTTGTATAAAAAAAAAGTTCATATCTAAATAAAATCATTATTCTCTGCAGAATCTCAAGATAGATAATGGAGTTTGGGAATAGAATAAGCGATTAATGGTTGAAGGAGCCCCATACAAGCAATCGACGTGTTTTAATCGTTATACAATTGATCTACGTGTATAATGTTTTAAATGAGATTTGGATGAGTTCGAACATATTAAACAGTGTGAAGTAGTAGTGACAGTAGGTCCGTTGTAATAGGACACTTGTATTACACATCATCATAATTATTATCATCATCATCATCAGTATTTTTACCAATATTAATATTATTATTATTATTATTTTTGTTGTTGTCACTATTATTATTATTATTAAAAGCGTGTTTTTGGTGCAGTAGTAGTAGTATTGTTAATAGTAATAGCAATAGTAAAAGTATTAGAAATAGTAATAGTAATAGTAATGGTAACATTAATAGTAATAGTTTGAGTAATATTAATAATAAAAGAATCAGTAATAGAAATAGTAATAGGAATAGTAATAGTATTGGTAATAATATTATTAACAGTGTTATGTAGTATATGCATCACTTCTTTCTCCCTTCCAGTCATTCATCCCCCTTCCATGAAGGATACGGTAAATGCAGGTCTTGCATATATATATGTGAATGTTACAAATCTAATACTCGCTAAATTATCTGTAAATGTAAAGAAATGTAATTATATGATTTTTCACAATGGAAAGAATGCAGATTTAAATGATTTCAATATTGTTCTTGATAATGTCATATTGCCAAGGGTAGATAAAGTCAAATTTCTTGGCGTTTATTTAGATAGTTCCTTGTCTTGGAAATACCATATTCACGAAGTTGAAAGTAAGGTGTCCAAAAAAATCGGCATTATATCCAGACTCAGACATCTCTTGCCCAATCACATTCTACGTATGTTATATTGTGCTCTTATACTTCCATATTTTTCTTACTGTAATCTTGTTTGGGCGAATTCCTGCAAGTTCAAAATACAAAAGCTTACACTATTGCAGAAGAAGATTATTCGTATAATATCGGGAAAGCACTATCGTTCCCATATTGGTCCCATCTTTAAACAAATTATTTTCCTGAGATTCAGTGATATCAACTTGCACCAACAGGGTATTTTCATGTATAAAAGCATGAATAACATCTTCCCATCACAATTTAGTGATTTTATCAATTTTCAATGCAACTCGGAAACCCATACGTATAATACGAGAAGCACTACAAACATTCATCTCCCTAAACATAGAACCCGAAGATTTCAATTTGACATTCGATACTCTGGGCCAAAATTTTGGAACACCTTACCATCTATTCTACAAAAATCGCCCTCCTTGCAGACTTTTTCCCTTAAGGCAAAAATGTATTTAATTGCTCGATATTGATACCCTCTCTTGTATTTATGTGTGAAATGACCTCTTGTGGAATTCAATGACATGTTTGTATGACCGATTATTTATTTATTCTGATCACTAACGTATACGTCTCAGCTGTTGCTAGTACCATATGTATATTCACAGGACGATGATGTCGGATAAAGCTGTTGTCTGTTTGATGATTTTGCTTGTTTGTAATGATATGTACCCGCTGTCTATTTTAAAATTGTAGTACTTCGTTATTTTTATGATGTAATCGCAGACACATGCACAGCCCAATTGAGGTAACTTTCTCTTTATAAGTGAACATGCCTTCATATACTTAATTCTCTCCTTATTTTTTTTTTGTCTCTCTTCCATTTACTATTTTTTTTCTTTCCTATCAACTTTCTGTTATATAAAATGTAATTTTCATAATTATATCTATAATGTTCTCTCGGTAACTGTGTTAATTTATTATGGGCGTTCCCAACTCAAGCTATGCTCTTCGGGTTTTTGCCTCCTTCCGTATCTGAATTATTTACTGTATACTCTATATTGAAATAATTGTTACATATATCATGTATATATATATTGTGTTTCATATTGTACTGTTGAGAAGGAAATAAATGTTAATAAATACAAATACAAATAAAACAGAACCCCATTATCCTTAGATAGAACCCCATTATTCCTAGACACTGACCCCATTATCTTGTGATTATAAAAATTGACCATTAATGACCACCCAACTTCAAGGAACCACATTCCAAGAACCATGACTCATAGGCCCAACCCAAGTCACTTGCACTCTCCATTAACACTCCCCATAATACCATAGCAACCCTGACCATAGACCAATCAAAAGCATGTTGAAGTCACCCATCCAACATTGTTTCACTCCCCAACATTTTCCTGATAGTAAAGATTTCTTATCGAAAGGACTTGAATTTCAACCATCAACTGGCCCACACATACGACTTGTCATCTCGATTCTATACAATGTAATTGTATTGAGAGTCTGAACTCTGCCGAATAAATACATCTTAAACTGCAAATAGAACTTGCATTCAGTCTCTTCATTCAAAGACTCCTCATCTCCGTATAAACCGATCCCGACACGACACTAGCAATATTAATAGTAAAAGTAATGGTATTATCAATAGTATTAGTACTAGCAAAAGTAATACACTTCCTACCTGCCTGGATGAGATGCAATCCTCCTCCTGTGATTAGGATGAGTATAGTGAGACTCATCATTGTCCGGGATGACGTCATCTTCTATCATTGATATGATAAAGGTGAATAAACAAAAACATGACATATGTCAGTCACTTTAATTGTATGTACTTTTGATATATATATCCATAAAGCAACTGCACTATTTACATTAACCTAATATTACTATTATTATTATTATTATATATTTTACTCTCATTTTTTTCTTAAGTGATCTGAGTTCAATATGTCAAGTTTCCCAAAGGAAACAGTGCATTTACATGTTAACTGTATGTCCTTATGTTGATTCAAGCCAGATTTCCGAAACTCCGAACTCAAAATTGCTCTGATCGCAGATTTCTTTCTGACTCTCTATCATGGCATTATGTGTTTCAAGTATCAATAATCACGAAATTACACTTTAAACCTCACAAATTAAAACCATTTTCTAAAAAAAGTTGTTGCTCGGTGGTAATACATAGAACGCAATGTAGCTATCTGAAATAGCCTTTGACACTATGCATACATGTGCTTTCAAAAGGAGTGTTTAATATTTGTGATATCATGTTTGACTTTAGCAAACAAAACAGCTGATTTGTTTTTTTTCTCTTGTTATTCTTCTCTTTTTTCTGTTCCATTTCTTCTTTTTTAAATTAGGACAACAACAATGTGAAAATTAATCTACTGGAAAGCCGCTTTGAACAAGAATGGGTGCTCACAATGGGACTTACTGTGATTATGGAAAAACAAATTATGCAAAAGAGGAAATAGATTGTTGCCAACTCATAGTTCGTTTATAATTCTGCCACTGCTAGTAGTGTTTATAACTAACTCGATGTGTTTGAGAACTCTCTTTGAAAACTATTCACCCTTGGAATCGACACGTCTCTGGTTCATCGATTTAACAGTTTATTCACTGGTTTTCATTGTTAACATAAATGCACACCAGGGTACCATGCCTTGTGCGTGGGTTTTTTACCGTCCGTTTGCATATAAATTACACAATGCTTATGAGAATTAAGTCAATTTAAAACTGTGGCATATCAGTAATAAATTGATTATCATTGTGGTCGATTTCTCTTTTAATTTTTCTAAAAAATATTTTTCTTTGTGCACACTCTTCAATGCTAGTCCCATGCAGAGCGCTTCCGGATAGTGTCGTGTTGGGATCGGTCTATTGAGTTATTGGCAGTAGGAGAGGTACATATACAATGAAGAAGCAGGGAGAGGCTAGCAATTCCAGAGTCATATCAAGAGTATTTATTATCTCCAAACCTTGGAGACTCAAATCGGTCACATCATACGAACTTCCACATATGTAAAACACAAGATGAAGAGAGAGCCAGCTAGAAAGAGGGTCTTGATCTAATGGTGATCAAAACTGAACTCTCTCCTAAAAAGCCAGAACATGTAATATTTATCCAGAAGGATACAAGTAATATCAGGGTAGGTTACATTGTGTCAAAGGGACAAAGACATGAATGAGAGCCGCCAAGACAATGGACTACTCCGTAGTTTTATGTATGGGCTTAAACATAACAGTGGTGGTATTTCCTGGGAAGGAGATTATTGATGCAATTGGTCTTTCTATCGGGAAGGATTATAAAGATATAAAGTTGGCTTTTAAGTGCATCTCAAATATGAGGGTACTTTACTGGGTTTTGGGACGATACTACACAACATCCCCTTTCTTTGGAAAATGAGGCACTCATTCCTTATTAAACAGAACAATAAACAAAACCTAGTTAATAAAGCGAAACATGTGATTATTGTTCCAATTCCTCTTAAATCTCTCTCACACACACATTTACAAATTAACTACATGAAAATGACTAATATTCTAATACAGACTATAGAAGCACAAACTGATAACACTTATAATAGTAACAATTATTGCTTAAGCACTGAGTCTATTCTAAACACATATACTAAAACGAAAAAATAGTGGAGACTATTATGCAAAATTGCAAATCAAACAAATATTTACTAACCTTAATGCAACATTATTCAGTTTAACGCTAGGTTTACATATCGATCGTTCTCTCTAAAAATGAACAACACTAACCAATGCATGAGCAATGATTCAATGAATAAAGAACTCGAACACTTGTTACTTTGTATTCAAATGAGTTTGATACTTAATTTCCGTAGGTATATGTTGTGATTATGATCACCTTTCAAGCTTATATATTATATGAAATATGAAAGCAACGGGTGCGCTCAAGGTAATGAAAGTAAGCCCATGCTACAAGACCTATAATAGGAACATGGAAATGCAGTACAATCATTTACCTATCCCCTTATTAATCAAATATTTGTACAATCATAAAACTTTTAAATAATGAATCAAAATCAATTAAAACTCAAACAGATATTTTCAAATTTGTCAATCAAAAGCGACGTAAGAATTAGAATGTAACAGCAATTATGATCAATTAACAGCTAATACAAATCTATTCCTATTCCGACAATACAATAAGCAAATTCCTTTAAAACAAATCCAAACATAAGTCAGTATCATTGACTTCCTATCAATTCACTAATATTTTATATGTTTCATTATGTGTGCCGGTCCGAAGTATAATTGTCATACTGCAAAGTTTCCTCTGTGTATAGTCTGTTTGTCGGAAGTATATGGTCAATAGTTAGTAATTTAGTGTCTTCTTAATCTGCCTCGTGGTAGTGAGAACAACAACAATAGTTACAGTAATTTAATAAAACAAACTTCGTATCTATATGCACATGGTTTGTTCAGTTAACCAATATCGCAGAGACAAATCTTCATTTAAATTATGAAGTGAACTGACTATCTGTCCGTTTTATGCGTCATACTGCCTGCACTGGTAACTGCATCTCTAACCCTGGGTGAATATTTAGATATTTCATTCATTAAACTAATTTCCACTCAATTAAAAATTTGAACTACAATTACAAAATATGAATACGAAACACAAAAAGATGATAGAATCAAAATAAAACACAATCACACAAAATCTGTCCATCTTTTAACTGCAGAAATGTTGCAGGTTTACAAAAGCCTCAAACAGTGATAAGCTAATTAATAGTTTAGACTGGCATGTGACATTACCCTTAAATCACAAATTATATTGTCTCACCTTTCCACTGCAGATTGGCAGGATTACGAAAGCCCTGAGCAATTGATCTAGTCTTAGACAAGCTTATATAGGGTGGTGATGTAATTTATTAAACTTCCAAATCATTGATCATGTTCAGCCACATATATTATATATGTGTCACCACAGTCGTACTTGTCTGGTCAGTTAGGGGCATTTTGGTCAAGGTCAGTGAACAGAAAGAAAAGACAGCTAGTGCAAACTACGAATTTGTTGCAAATAAATTACGCAGATGCACATTATTAAAAGTATTAAAAAACAATTAACTAGCTACATGTAATTACTACGAATTTGTTGCAAATAAATTACGCAGATGTACATTATTAAAAGCATTAAAACAATTAACTACAACACTATCCTCTCTTACACACTCACTCACAAACTTGGAACACAAAATAATCACTTACCCAACTAGCAATTTGTCTGGTGTGTTAAAATTAAAAAAACAGCGGATCATACATTAAGTACGAAGAAGAAAAATTAGGATAAGTTGAAAGTTCAGGTTGTAATGTTATTGAGCAAAAATTCTGGTTGTAGTGATTGAGGCGTCGATGTCCTCATCATGGTCCTGGGTGCATGTTGTCTATCTATGCCAAGGGCGTTGTTGTTGTTCGTCGGTGTCGTTCCTGGTCCGTTGTCTATCCAACGTGGTCTGCTGTATATAGCTGGTGCATTGAAGTGTGTCGTCGTTGTCATCGTCTTCATCATCGTCGTCACCAGTGGACAGGTCACCATCGTCGAAGCCTTGGTCGATCTGCTCCATGATGTAGGGATCAGGCTGCAGCTGTCGTCTTCATATTAAATGTTCACTTCAGTTGTCCTCCTCATAATCAGAATTAAGTAGGAATATATTACAAAACTGGGTCCTCCTCGATCTCTAATATTGAAGAAAATTCTTTTAAACCGTGTTCTCCTCGATCGCAATAAGTATATCGAGGAAAGCTTCTTTTAAATTAAAGCCGGGTTCTCTACCATGTCGTGTTGGGATCGGTCTATTGAGTTATTGGCAGTAGGAGAGGTACATATACAATGAAGAAGCAAGGAGAGGCTAGCAATTCCAGAGTCATATCAAGAGTATTTATTATCTCCAAACCTTGGAGACTCAAATCGGTCACATCATACGAACTTCCACATATGTAAAACACAAGATGAAGAGAGAGCCAGCTAGAAAGAGGGTCTTGATCTAATGGTGATCAAAACTGAACTCTCTCCTAAAAAGCCAGAACATGTAATATTTATCCAGAAGGATACAAGTAATATCAGGGTAGGTTACATTGTGTCAAAGGGACAAAGACATGAATGAGAGCCGCCAAGACAATGGACTACTCCGTAGTTTTATGTATGGGCTTAAACATAACAGTGGTGGTATTTCCTGGGAAGGAGATTATTGATGCAATTGGTCTTTCTATCGGGAAGGATTATAAAGATATAAAGTTGGCTTTTAAGTGCATCTCAAATATGAGGGTACTTTACTGGGTTTTGGGACGATACTACACAACAATAGTTAGGCAAGGTCTTGTATCGTTATGCGTTTAGACCTTTGGAACACTCTATAGGCGCCATTTCATTGTTATTCTAGCGAAATCTTTGTTTCACCAGGGATTTTATGTAGCCTCTGTTTGTAATATATTTCATTGGCTTCTTCCCATGTATAGCAACTAATCCATCGTTGTATCAAATGAGAAAATTTTGACGATGCTACTCGATTACTCTGTTAGTACTACATGGACAAAAATCATAATTCTGCCTATCAAACCCTATTTGGACATTAACGATTATACCTGGGTTGAATCAATGTGTAGACGTTAACATCCATACACTAGTTATTTTTAGAGAGAGCACAATCGGTGGCTTCGGAGCTACAAGTCATTTTATTATTCCGTTTACAGTATTTTTTTCACTCATTGCACTTCGTGCAAGTCCGTGATATTCCCCTTTTACACATCATTAATGCCCTTTATTCTCGCACATAATGGTTTACAGGTGAATATGAACATTAGTAAACAACATAGTGAAGCACCCGGAGTGAGAGCAATTCTTTCACGTCATTGAAAGCATTAAACCCCTCCAAAGTTTTATTCAGAATTTATCTCAAATCGATGTATTAATAAGTAGGCATCAAATAATATCATACGTCAGATGAACAGCAGAATAAAATTCATAATGTGCTGACTTGTAGCGATGTGTGTGTATGTGTGTTTGCGGGGGGGTGGGTTGAACACCATTTACAAATGCATATCACAATCATGTATAAATAATATTCATTGACAGTAATGTGCCATCAAATTTCAGCATTTTTTTATGTACGGATAATAGTACCCCCCAAAAAAGGAGCTTGCATTTATATTGACAAATGCAGCGGTCGTGTGAAATAACATAAAACAAGAAGCATTATTAGATGCTGCTTATAAGTATCGGATTGCATGGTGATGTAGATATACAATAGGCTTGCGGTTACACCATGTAAGAGAGGGGAGGATTTACCCTCTCTCACATGGTGTAACCGTATGCCTACTGTATAAGTAGCATTATGTACAAAAATACGAATCCGTAATAATTATTCATTTATATCGAAAAAAGTGAAAAAGTGCCAGACCACAAGTACAATGCATATCAAAATAAAATTTCCATTTTCTTTCTTGTTGTTGCTATTCGATAGGAGGAGCCTGCGGAAAGTGCCCCGCGTAGCTACTCTACCGTGAAATATCACGACCAATTGTTTTTAGGTGCGAATGTCTTTTTTTTTTTTTTTTTTTTTCGTTTTGTGGCTGTTGTGCCCCCTTCATTGAGTTCATTGAGTTCATCCTTACAATGCCTACAGATACGGCTCGGTGTAAAACTGTCAGTGTAAAAAAATTCAGGGGTTAAGATATCAGAGTTACAAATATCAGATCGAAGTACAAATATCAGAGGTACAAATATCAGATGTAAAAATGTCAGAGGTAAAGTATCAGAGATAAAAATGTCCAGGGTAAAAACATCAGAGGTAGAAATATCAGTGGTAAAAATGTCAGAGGTAAAAATGTCAGGGGGTAAAAATATCAGAGGTAAAAAAGTCGAGGTAAAAATAGCAGAGGTAAAAATATGTCGAAGGTAAAAATACCAGAGGTAAAAATGTCGAAGGTAAAATGAAAGAAAGGAAGAAATTATGTATAGAATTAGGAATGCTTTGTCGCTTAGTATGGGCCTTAGGGTGTGGTAGGGGAGATTTGTGGAGTCATTCTTTCTGGTGCCTTCATCGCGACAAAGTTTCAAATGTGTGTGTATTCACTATTCAGTATACAGTTAGTGTAATGTTTATTCTGTAAAAGTGGAAGTTTCTCCAGAGTTTTTTGTCGTTGCTTAATGAGTTTTATCTCTCGTGTTTAACCCTGGACCTACATGTACTTGACATGGTATAGCTGTCATATGCTCTCAGAAAACAAAACATTTGTATACAGGTGGACAGTGTATGAAAAGGCCTATACGTTTGAGAACACTAGGTTTGCTAAATATATTACTCATTGCGGATATAGTATCGAAAATAATATCGCTAGTGACATTCGTTTGTCTCGCAATGAATGGTCAACAAGGTATCACTAGCGATATTATTTTCAACACTACGTTCGTATGGATAATAACTTTACTTATTGCGATATAATAATAAAACTTCTGTATATAAAATAAATGTATTTGGTTTGACATTTTAAAAATCGAATCGAATAAACGGACGGGTCCTAGTCGTCTGGCAAGCAAATACCCAATAATATTTGACAGTGCAGAGGTGTGTTTACTGTTTTAAGTATGTACGTAAGGAGTTCTGGCATAAGGATTGAATAAATTATGTGAATGGATTAGGATAAAGTTGAGGAAATTATTGTTGCAATCACAAAATAAGTAAATATTTTTAACATAGTGAATATGGTACATGTATTTGTCACACCCCTCCCTCCTACACACACACACACACACACACACACGTACTCCCCCGATCTCCCCTCTATCTATTCCTCTCTCATATGAGTATACTGTAGCTACATAAGATATTAAAATTAGTAATACTCTTGATACGCGATGCATTTATGCCTCATATGAGTATTTATGCAGTGACATTTGTATAAAGGAACATAAGTTCTCATTTGCCAAATACTATAAATCAATTGAGTATAAAATACATAATAACTTACATACAAGTGCCCCAAACTTCACGAAGTATATCTGTTTACGTCTTTGGTATACTTCAGGTCTTGTCTAAGCCCAACACTCAACAAAGAAATATGGCCTAGCTTTGATCATTGAAAAGAACCGTCTGCCTCCTGTTAACAACCCATAGAAACCGGAAGCAATGATAAATGATGTTTGGAGCAAACACCGCCTAATTTCAACAAAAGATTCCCAAATACATATCGCTGCAGGTGTTTATTGAAATCAGACGATTGTATTGCACATTTCATGTGTCACCATAATGTACATGAAGTAGAATTCTATGTTTGTGGTGTACATGCAGAATAGAACCCAACATATGGGCGTTCTATTTGATTGGCAGAGAAGGTCGAAGAATTGAGAATCTAAAGTGAAAGAGCTATGGGAAAAGAGAGATGTAGAGAGAGAGAGGGAGAGAGAGAGAGAGAGAGAAGGAGAAAGAAAGAGAGAGAAAGAGAGATAGATAGATAGATATATCTTTGTCTGTCTCTCTGTCGGTCGGTCTGTCTGGCTCTCTCTCTCTCTCTCTCTCTTTCAAAAACTGCTTCCTCAAACCAGGCCCTCCTGCTGATATGATCAGCTAAAGGTTTACAGAGTGAAAAAATGTCGAAAGTTATCATGGCCTAATTCTTCTAATATTTTCCAATTATTTTTCAAAAATAATAGCGGAATAACCCTCCAAAGTACCCAAGAAATATGTGAGAGCCCAGTTCCTTGCTTCTTATGTGTATAGTGTATCCCTCCCGACATCATAACAAATTATCCGATCTACGTATATTTTAGCACAGACTAAGTGAAGCTAGATATCTTGTATTCCATTAAAGCATCATTTTCCGGTTTAACCCTTTTTCTAATTCTAAATGTTTTTACATTAATTGTATCTAGAGTTAAATATTCAAAATTAAGACAAGGGGAGAAAACAAAAAAATAAAGGGGCACACACACTATCATGGCATCGTCCATGCCCTTTCGGAAGTGATAGGATGACCAGCAAAATCAGAAGGCTACCACAACTTCGATTCACCTTACTTTTTCTTTTTTCCGCTGAAATATTTATGTTATAACTTGCCAATTTTTAGGAGCAATTTGGGTGTTTTAACATCAACTTTGCATGTTAGGTTTCCTGGGAGAAGTTTCAATTGTTGTAAAGATTATTTGTGTGTGGCTTGCAGCCAGTAGATACAGATCGCCTGCTCGATCTTGTAATAGAAATTTAACATGGAGCAAAAGTGTTTATGCAAATTAATTTTACAAAACTTCAATTTTTATTTTTATATATCTTTTCATCAACAGTTTGTAATAATTCATCAGTTGTCTTCTAAAAATTACCTGAAAACTTCCAACACCTTCGTTTCACCTTACTTTTTCTCCTTTCCGCTAAAAAATATTGATGTTATAACTTGCCAATTTTTGGGACTATCAATCAGTCAAGCCTCAATAGGCTTTTAATAATGGTCCTTTTTATTCTTCTTATTTTATATGACTTGATTTCAAGTACCTTGCATTTTATCTATGACATGCTTTGTATATATTTCAATGTTTAAAAAAAAATTAAACTGGAGAATGCGTAAAACTGAAAGAGTATTTCCTTGTTGTTTTGTTGTTGTTGTTTATATTATAAGTATTGTACATGCATAGTGTAAAATAAAAAAGCAATTCTTCAACCAGGTATTGGATGAAACAGATTGCAGTAACATATTGATTCTCACCAGTATAGCTTTCTCTTTGGAGATACCGTCTACACCGCATTCCGTATTGAATCAAATGGACTTGGTCAGTTAACATTTGGATTCTTCAACAAAAATCATTTCAGCCTATCAATATCCAGAGTCAACATTACTCCAATTTGTTTTATAATGATGTTTCTCTTTATACTCATCCAACTAATTCTGAATCTTAAACGGTTAATAGTTACACATTTAAAAGACTCAGCCCTATACTGCAATACGAAAATCTCATTTGTATTCAAACCGAGTAACGTAGGCTTAAGAAGTAGCTGAAGTTACTCATCTCATTTCGGAAATAATTTTCATGCACTTAAACTTGAAATTGATTCTTTTTTCATTATCATCATTAAGACAGAATTCAATTTCACATCATGATTTTGACTATATTGAACCATAATACCTGGAATCATAGTTTGCCTATTCTATATAAATCGCGGGTTCACGTGAAATAAGAGAGAGAGAGAGAGAGCATTGTTTCCTTTCTAAATGTCTACAACGAAAGGCCTAAGCAAATTGATGATCTATATATTTTGGTATTTCATTTTCGAATTGACTTGGGTGATTCTTTTCACAGCTCTGCGAATCCACGTTAGTCCATGGTGCAAAGAGGTTCTGGATAAGCTTGGTGGTTATGAACTTGAAGATCGAGGTCTTGTTCCAATGAAGGTAGGTACACCAACAACATTATACCTTCAAAATATTCCAGCTGTTGAAAACAAACCCTATGATAAATATGCACTTCAATCGCAAAAATTGAGTGAAATCTTGATATCTAGCCAATTGAATTATGCAATGTAGTTGTATACAACAAGAAGTCTGACGGAAACATCTTTAGTTACAACTTCCAATAATAATGTAATATAGTTTCAGATAGTCGCAGTTAGTTTATGTCATAGACATGTCATCATTCAATCGCCAGCTAGTCTGGAAGTTTAAATTGATAAAATCATTAATTTTGTATATTCTCTGTGTGATTTGTTTCCAGGGTAAAGGAGAAATCCATACCTTCTGGTTGCTAGGACAAAATCCAAGCTACAAAATCACCAAGGTTAAACCACCACCACAGAAGCTCACTCAAGAGGCCATAGAGATCGCTGCTAATCGTGTCATACCTGATGACTTCTAAATAAACAACTCACTGGTACAACTACAATCAACAAAAATTAAGTGCCATGAAGAATGTTACCAGATACTTTTGGTAAAATGCAAGGAATGTTATTTCCAACCCCTTCACGTTAAATATAACGTCGGGTTGGTCTTAAAGCTTACATAATTTAGTTAGCCTTGTAAGAAACATATAAAATGTCTGAAAATATTTCATACGTTTATAGAACCAATAAATGTTACTTTGGTCTGTTGATAAAATGAGTTAGAGCAAACGTTTAGCAGTTACTACTCCCCTATGAGCAGTGTTTTGATGAAATTGAGTCTACAAGAAAACTCCTGTTTCGAGTTAGAGTTGCTTAATTGAAATAAGAATGAATTACCTCCATTGCTAGCATATGAAAAATGAACGTAAAACGTTGTATAATCGCATTGACATTATTTTGCTTCATCATGGCGTTTAAATTACGTGTGACTTAATTTCATCTCAACGAAAAGCCACTTGGTAATGTTTATTTACGTGCAGTGTCAAAACTGAACATTGTATGGTAATTTTACATTAAGAAAACCCCCGGGTAGTTTGCATTGAATCTATGTAACTTGAATTGTTCATGACGAGCAAAAAAAGAATGGAATAAATTATTCGTCATTTAACAGCCTCTTGTTTTACTTTGTTGCCAGTTTGTTTTATCAAAGTCTATCGAGTGATATTTCCTTTCTCTCTCATAGACAAACAGCTTGGATCATTTCCAATTAGATATTCAATTAATAACTACAACCTTCACAAACTTATGAACGGCAGAATAGAATGGGCGAGGACAAGAAGAATTAATGGAAAAAAAGGTATAAAGGAAGACAGCATAGGGTAATGTGAACGACTGGCCAAAGAATTTCATATGATGGTGATTTGTAATGAGGATGGCATTTTCTATTCCAAAATATTGATCACTGTCACATATATCACTTTATCTAGTTTAGGTTAATAAATATTAAATGCAAACCGTAACGCGATAATTAAAAAGTAATAGTTGACAGAAATATTAATACTTTGTCTTTAATCACTCGATACAACAGACTAAAATACCTGAATAATGCATCGGCAGATAAAAAGATAAAACCCTATGAAAACACAGTCAAAATAAAAATACCGTGATAGCAAACATACTGTTTTCCTTGAAATGTCTTGATATATAAAGTGACTACTTTATTTCAACAATGCGTCGACAGAGGATAACAATATTTGAGAATGAACATAAAAACATAATTTCAAGCAAAGTAACGAACTATGATGTTGGTTTAAGAAATTTCGATAAAATATGAATAGCCCAAACTGTTATATTAATATACAAAGGAATAACATATAGAAAGAACGCACTACTTCACAATTACAAATTAAGGCTTTGATGTTAAAAGAATGAAAAGACTTTTAAAAGCTTTATTCCGATATAAATTGGTTAAAACATAATAGCAATTTCGTATAACTATTCCCAATATTTGATGTACACATTCTAAATCTCATTCCTCAGTAAAAAATTACTATAAATTTACATTTAATATATTTCAGCAATGATATTCAGAAATCCCTTTATCCCATACGGAGAATGTGTTGATAATATCCACCGTGCATTATATACATATTGGTCAACATACAAATAAAATCACACAATATCATAATAAATGTTTAATTCAAAGTAATCCAAAATATGTAAAGTTTTGACAAATGACGAATATCTCTGAACGTGATATATATTTCTAATGCATTATTCGTTTAGGGACGCCAAAAAAGCTTATATCGATTCATGTGCATGTAAATACAATTACGATACAATACAGTATTTCGTGTAGGTATGTGTGTATGCAGTATTTTGTTGTTGTCTGTGTGTGTGTGTGTGTTAGTGGGTATGGTGACTTAATCGTATTTAATTTGTGTTAAGTGGTGGCGTTTTTATGAGCAATCTGCTTCTTTATGGTCCTAACCATATAATTGCTTTTATTCTATTTTCTATTGTATGTTTTTATTTTTACATTTTTATGGTTTGATAATTAAATTAAATTAATGTTCTGAAACCCACCGCTTTCTACTCAGCTTCGGCTGATCCTCAATTTAAACATAACTACGTATCTGAAGATTGAATTTATTACCGAATCACCAACATCTACCTTCATTTTTAGTCAATACAATATACATACATATTATTTGGTAACTAGAGCTAAAAATAGCAACATGCTAATCGAGGTTAGCTCCTGAGTAAATATTTTGTTGTTCAATAGTAAATCTTTCATTATTTTCTTCAAATTTAAACAAAGTTTTCGAATAGGAAAGTGGTTGACAGGGGTCACTAAGTTTCTATATAGGAATTGGTTCAAGGGGTCACTAAGTGTCGGTATAAGAAGTTGTTTTGGAAGGGGTCACTAAGTTTCTACATAGGAATTGGTTCAAGGGGTGACTATATAGTGTCGCTATAAGAAGTTGTTTTGGAAGGGGTCACTAAGTTTCGGAATAGGAAGGGTCATTTAGTGTCGGTCGGTATAACAAGGTTTTCGGAAGGGGTCACTAAGTTTCGGAATAGAAGGGAGGTTTGAGGGTTCCTAAGTGTCAGTAGAAGAAGGTTTTTGGAAGGAGTCCGTAAGTTTCTGAATAGGAAGATGATTGGCGTGGGTTACCAAATGTCGGTATAAGAAGATTTTCTGGAATGTGCCACTAATTTTCTGAATAAGAAAATAGTTGGCAGGGGTCATTAAGTGTCGGTCGGTATATTAGAAGGTTTTTGGAAGGGGTCACTAAGTTTCGGAATAGGGAGGTGGTTGAAGGGGTCACTAAGTGTTGGTATAAGAAGATTTTTGAAAAGGGTCATTAAGTTTCGGAATAGGAAGGTGGTTGGAGGGGTCACTAAGTGTTGGTCAGTATACAAAGGTTTTTGGAAGGTCACTAGGTTTCGGACTAGGAAGGCGGTTTGATGGGTTCCTAAGTGTCAGTATAAGAAGGTTTTTGGAAGGGGTCCGCAAGTTTCTGAATATGAACGTGGTTGACGGGGTTCACTTAGTTTCTGGATAGGAATTGGTTCAAGGGGTCACTAAGTGTCGGTATAAGAAGTTGTTTTGGAAGGGGTCACTAAGTTTCTAAATAGAAAGAGTCACCTAGTGTCGGTCGGTATAACGAGGTTTTTGGAAGAGGTCACTAAGTTTCGGAATAGAAAGGAGGTTTGAGGGTTCCTAAAGTCAGTAGACGAAGGTTTTTGGAAGGAATCACTAAGTTTCTGAATAGGAAGATGGTTGGCAGGGGTAACTAAATGTCGGTTTAAGAAGATTTTCTGGAATGGGTCACTAAGTTTCTGAATAGGAATTGGTTCAATGGGTCACTAAGTGTCGGTATAAGAAGTTTTTTGGAAGGGGTCACTAGGTTTCGATCTAGGAAGCAGTTTGAGGGGTTCCTATACAGTATGTGTCAGAAGAAGATTTTCTGGAATGGGCCACTAAGTTTCTGAATTGGAAGGTGGTTGGCAGGGGTCACTTTGTGTCGGTATAAGTAGGTATTTGAAAAGGGTCATTAAGTTTCGGAATAGGAAAGTCGTCGGAGGGGTCACTTTGTGTCGGTATAAGTAGGTATTTTAAAGGTGTCACTAAGCTTCGGTATAGGAAGATTTTCTGGAAGGGGTCACTAAGGTTCGGAATAGGAAGGTGGTTTGAGGGGTCACTAAGTGTCGGTCGGTATAAGAAGGTTTTTAATAAGGGTCACTAAGCTTCGGAATAGGAAAGTCGTCGGAGGGGTCACTTTGTGTCGGTATAAGTAGGTATTTTAAAGGGGTCACTAAGCTTCGGTATAGGAAGGCGGGTGGAGAGGCACGTCATCCAATGTACCCAAATAAGTATCATTGGATGCGACCGGCGAATCCACGCTCAGATCCAAATGCTCTTCGTTGAGGGCGTCCTTTTTAGGCAAGGTTTCTGCTTCATTGTAGTTGGTGTCCGGAGAGAAATCCCCGAAGCTTGGATTACTGATTCCACCATCTTCAAAATGAACCTATCAAGAATAAAGAATTTCACTAGTTAAAAATATTATACGACAATTAATACTTGTAGATGGATACCACCCAGTGCTCTGTGCATGTTGGGCAGAGTCAACTATAAACATTAGCGTTGGAAATCATGAAAACAGTCTGCTGTGACTACTGTAATGAAAATAAAAAATCATAGATGTTATTTTTGCCAATGGAAAGACGTCTCACTTCAGTGTGTATAGTGTAATTTTCGTTGTGCTTATAATTTATATTCAACTATTCTTTTACTAAACCTATACAACCTTGGGAATGAAGCTATGAGCTCACACTTACATGTTCTCCCATTAATGGTTTTGAAAACCATTGGAAATACAGAACGCTTCTAAAAAAAACATTAGCTTTAATCATGGAACCATTGGGTTTGTACGCGCACAATGGCTGATTAATACATAAGGTTGATTCGGCCTAAATGTTTGACGGTAATGGGTAGATATAAATACCTCTCCTCCTGTCATTCGAACGGAGCTGTTGTTCGCATTTAGCTTAGCAGAACCAGTCCGATGACGATATCTATTATGAATGAAGAATAACGATTGATATCAATATACTCAATTCTAATGGGTACTCCGAAATACGATACGATGTAATTATCCTTCGACGATTATTGTTCCAGCCGATTTAATTTGTTTTTCTAGAAGTTTAAGGCATCTTTGGGCATTTAATTTACATAATTCCCAGGGATATTGGGCGTACTTAGGAAAGGCATAATGCATCCTCCAGCCATCAAAACTTAATAAAAAGACTACAGTAATTTTAAAGTTAAGAAGTAATGTACGCGATTATGACATATTTTAAAAACCTTTTGGTTTTACAAAAGGACTTTTCCGATAAAAGAATGATGATTATATTCACAAGCTGCCAATCAATACTTACATTATGAATAAAGCACATGTGATGATGAAGACAATGAGAAGAACTCCAAGCAATGCAGAAATCATTACCAGAGCTGAAGAAAAGACATCAACAAAAATCATAATTTTGTTGCCCTATCCTTGAAATGTATTGTTCGGAAAACCCCGGGTATACTATCATTATAGCTATTTAATATTTTGGACGTTAGTAAGTTTGACTAGCTCTAAATATTTCCTATTTTGAAGTCGACTGTACAATTTATTCAACCGAAATGATTTTTGGCCTGCACAATTGGATTTTTTATGAATAAATTTGAATCTTGATGGATGTAATCATCTGCAATATCAAATTAGATCTAAGATGGATATGCAATCAATTCGAAAGCAGGGGAAACTGGGGAAAAGAGTTGTTCAAAGAAAATTGTTTAAGATCGCGCTGGAGAAAATGCTCTACTGAAACATTTCACGGCAGGATGTCTCGTGCCAGCATGGACACGTTTTCTCGACTATTTATGGACAAACATCATGACGAGAACAGACAAGGCCAGGTAAACCTGGGCCCTGTTTCAATGAACTTGTTATCAATAACAAGTTACAATAACTGTTATAAGCTACTGAAATCGTGGCATCTGATTGGTTGTGAGATGTTGTGTTAAAGATCTATGGCGGTTGCTGATTGATAACAAGTTTTATGAAACGTGGCCCTGGGCTTAGGCTAGCAGGTGAGAGAATTGAGAGCTAGTATGTAATATTCTTACTCTGCTTTGATGAGTCTGTTATACAGACTAGCTCGTGTTTGTTCCAGTTGTTAGTACCAAGGCAGATCCACAGAGTAGAAGCTGACGAATCACGGCATGAGACAGTCAAGACGTCACCGTAGAAGTATAGATTTGTCGGATTGGTGAATTCTGTTCCTTCTGGTGGATCACTTGGGCGTGAACACATTAGTTCTGTATGTATACAGAACGAAGAAATTAATTGATGCAGAGGTACTCCCAATATTTCCTTTAAAATGATACTCGAAAATGTTCTCCGGCAAATGAACAGTTTGTCGCCTTCCTATTTTTTGCATTATAAACCCAAACAGACCAATAGTTTACAATAATTTACAATGTATTCGATGTGTCTTGAGTAATCCTTACGGAATTGATTTAAAATAGACAGTATATGCTTCAGATATCCAAATAACCACATTAAATGAATAATTAAGCACTGATTTTGTCAAGTGATAACACATTAACCTAGGCCAAGTAGGTAGCACGCAATTGAGGAAATAATGGAGTAATGAAACATGGGAAGTTCTTAATTTGGAAGTGAAAAGTCATAGAACAATGATAATCATGGAATATTGTTACATTAACTGGAAAGTTAATATTCTGGCAAGAGATATTTGCATACCCCACAAAAAAAATTGTGCCTGTATGCCTATCAAGGATCTACACATGTGAGTTCTTTGTGCGAATCAATTAGGTGGTTCTGCAATCTACTATTTTTTATTTATAATCTCTCATTTTTGCATGTAAGTACAAAAGGAGTCATACATTTTCTTCCGCGAGGAACGCTTACTCAATATTCTGTAACAAAATTATTGATTTTAATGTTTCAGTCATATTTTCAAGACAAAATTAAATTAAATGAATAAAACTGAGTAGCTACTTACTGATATGACAATTGCTTCCAGAATAGCCCGTCATGCAGATACATTGATATGAATTTATCCCGTCCACGCACACGCCATTGTCACCACATGGTGAACTGCTACAATCATCTATTTCTGTAAACAAGTAAAACAAGTCAACAGTGTACAAATAAGTAATAAACAATCCGAACTAAAAGGGCCCTTTTTAGTATGCGTGTTCTAATATTTATCTGTCAAAAATATCGAACTATAGCTATAAGCCAAAGTGACACTGCCTTTTAGTAAAGCATAGTCTACTCATCCTACCTCATTTTCTCGCTATGATAACGTTCATAAAGATATATAGTTGGTTGGTTGCTTGCTTGCTTTTACCTGACTGCTAAGAAAGCGTGTGTGTGCTTGCAAGTAATCAACTAGGGGGCCGGCGGCGTAAATCCTCTCCGATGGACTTGGTAATGAGGATAAATGCATTATCAAAGGGCACTAGCCCATCGACCTGGGTTCCAGTCCATGAACTCCCGGATACGAGACCATTGTTGTACCACTGAGCCTTTATAATGATATTACATGTAGCAAGAAAACATACACTTCACGAAGATACACGGTGCTTGTGACAAAGTGATTTGATTCTCCACGAGGAGTTTCAAATACAATTTGAAATAGTATGATTGTAATACCTCCCTTTCAATTTGTATACAGAGTTTGACGTATGCAAATGTATATGAACATATTGAAATAAGTATGGACTTAGAAACCCTAGGTTAGTGCGTTGGATTATTACCTGTATCGCATGAAGACCCTGTATAACCATCGTCACATTCACACGTGTACTTCTTATGAGCGTCTACACACCGACCATAGATGCCTATCATGCTCTATGATCATTTTACCAACACTCACATTTTTTTTTTGTGGGGGGGGGTGAAATTCAAGAATAAAGTGTTTATTTTTGGTGGTATATTTTCAATTATTGCTAAGTGCGCACGGATCACAAAACACAGAGGATAAATCTGTTAGAAATACAGTCAACCTGTCTATGGCGACC
Source organism: Strongylocentrotus droebachiensis (assembly GCA_035222895.1). Lineage (NCBI taxonomy): Eukaryota > Metazoa > Echinodermata > Echinoidea > Camarodonta > Strongylocentrotidae > Strongylocentrotus > Strongylocentrotus droebachiensis. Next base: position 2,052 of record JAVYIG010000273.1, on the reverse strand, counting down.
GCCCAAGGGAAACACAAAAAGTGGTCTTTGTAGACAGGTTCCTTTAGTACATGTTTCAATGAGAAACCATTTTCAAGGGAAACACAAAATGTGCTTGTTGTAGACAGGTGGTCACTAATTAAAAGCAAGTTTGACTTCCTACCTCTTTTTGTTAGTCAGTGAGATACTTGGTATCCTAATACGACACTCACATTCTTTGGGCGGATTGCATATGAATGGAAAAACGCTTAAACTATTGCAATATGCAGACGATACCCTTTTGACACTCAACGGTTCAATGCAGGATTTACAATGTGCCCTTACAATACTTAATGACTTTGCAAATATGTCCAATCTCAAAATGAACACGACTAAAACTCAGGTGATATGGATTGGGAAGAATAGAACTTTCAAAAAAGAGATTTTACACGAGTACAAACTAAATTGGATATCTGAAGGATATTTTAGGTACTTGGGCATAGATTTTTCAGTTAAATTATCAGAAATGGTTAATCACAATTATGAAGAAAAGGTTCAAGAGATAAACCGTCAGATGACGATATGGTTAAAAAGAACATTGACTCCCTTAGGAAGAGTTACCATAGTAAAATCCTTATTTATACCCAAATTGAACTACCTATTTTTATCTCTTCCTGAACCAAAATTAGAAATTATGAAGGATATCGATCGACGTTTTTTCGAATTTATATGGCATGGCAAACGTGATAAAATAAGTAGGAAACAAATGGGCCAATTGTACAATGAAGGCGGAGTTAAAGTGACTGACCTGTGTATGAATTCTAAATCACTTAAGATATCATAAATAAGAAGATTTATTTGTTCTGAAAGTTTTACTCTTCATATGTTCCAATCATTCTTACTTCCACCGTATACATCTCTTCAGTTATTCACGGGGGCTGAATATTCCAAAGAATTGGCCACTACAATACGAAACCCATTTTGGGAAGAAGTATTATCAGCCTTTTCAGACCTTACGCAATTCACTGTAAATAATATTGCATGTCAACCCCTTTGGAATAACCCTAAAATAAAAGTTAATGATAACGTAATTTATTATAAGTCTTGGTGCGCTAAGGAGGTACGTTTTGTTAACGATGTTTTAAAAACAGATGGATCATTTCTCTCATACTTTGATTTTCAACGTAAATACAATGTACATGTAAACTTTCTTCAATATTATGGCTTTTGCCATACAATTCGATTTGGTTTTAATAAAAATATCATACCAAAGGTCATTGAACCTACATGTATCATCCCGGAAGCATTGTTATTAATAATAACAATGGAAAAAGGTTGTGCACATATATACCGTTCTTTATTGAAGCATAATATAAAAGGAATGTAAAATTCTTACTAAGTGGAAACAGGAGTTTGACCTTGACAATATTATATGGAGTTCGTATTATTTTCTTCCCTTTAATTCAACTGTCGATGTCAACATGAGGTGGTTTCAGTTCAAGTTACTGAATAGAATTCTTTATATGAAAGATGCTTTGTTAAAATTTAAATTAGTTACAGATAACTTATGTACATTGTGTAATAACAGTGTAGAAACGATTATACATATATTTTGTTACTGTATTCATACAACCGAAATCAGGCGCGTACGCAGGGGGGGGGGGTGTTTGGGGGGGTTAAACCCCCCCCTTTGGTATTTTTATGTGTGTAAACCCCCCTAAAAAATCCCTAAAACCCCCCCCCCCCTTTTGGATTTTTTTTTTTTTTTTTAATTATAAAAAAAAAAAAAAAAAAAAAAAAAAAAAAAAATTACCCCCATGGCTGACCTAAGAAAGGTGACCATACCCCCCCCCCCAACGGAGCAAAATGTCAATTTTTCAAATTTCGAGACAGTTTCCTCTTACCCCCCCCCCCCCCCCCCCCCCCCCCCACTGAGCGACTTTTCGGCTGGCTGAGTCGTTGCGATTTTTTTTGGACTCCAAAAAAAAAAAAAAAGTGTCCGCTTACCCCCCCTCCCCCCCCCACTGAGCGACTTTTTGGCCGGCGCGATTTTCAAATTTTCCTGAGTCGTTGCGAAATTTTGGACCCGATTTT